>LR990137.1:11214687-12429375 GCA_905147285.1 Hypena proboscidalis
CATAATTTCAGTTTTCTAGCACCAACGGTTTCGTCGCTATGCCGTGGACAGACGGACAGACGGCCATGGCGAAACTATAAGGGTTCCTTGTAGGTACTACGGAACCCTAAAAACCGACCAAGTGCGAGTCGGACTCGCGCACGTAGGGTTCCGTACCACTATACATTCTTTATAGAATAAAGAAAAACATTTATTTAGAATAAAATTCCAAAAAAGCAACATAATGTCCATACAAATCTTTAGTGTAAAATTACTTACTAAAAACCCTAAATTTCATAGAAATTGAGGGTAGGGAGGGTATGTTTATTTAAGCTTTTTCTATAACATATCCAAAAATAAGCTTTCTTTGTTCATTTGCACTTATGATTTCTTCAAATAATTTTACTACACAGTACACAGAAAAGAAAATATAGAAAAAGGATGACGAAAGTTGCATGACAAATTCTCAACACAAAAAGTTATTTTACTAAATTGGGGCAAATGGCGTTACAGCACTGCAGTTAGTGACGTCATAGTAAGGTACATGTTTCAGTCTGTTAATCGATGCGAGCATTTGGCAACAAGAACTCAATTCTGTCGGTAGGTACTTCGGTATCACTTCCGCGACTGCCAAGCGTTGGTGATGCAAGAGCGCCACCACAATGAGCACAGTGCAGCTTTCACTCCGCTAGAATAAACAAGACAAGTACCTACCCAGTTGCGATTTTTGATGGGGAAATAAAACCAGCACAGCGCTTTTGAAGAACTGCTAGCCAACCTTCTTTCATCTTGCTAGCTCTGGTATCTTCCTCACATAATATTATATGCTGTTGAAAAAAGTTGCTGCACTATTTTTGGCTCGCCACAGACGATATTGTAATCATCTACAAAACTCCATGTAAGTTCAAGTGCAAAATCGATACTAATCGGCTGTTATCGGCTACTATCACTATCACCTAGCAATATATAAAGTAAAAACTTTCCATTACCTATAGAGAAACCTCGAATAGCTCGTAAAACGTGTGTTTAATTTCAGTTGGTAGCAGAAAATTGTTTACATGTGCCAAGGTTCTAGAGTTTGATCATAACTTTGGAACTGCCATATGCCATCTCTAAACAGGGGACAGACAGAGACATTAAGAAAACAACAAAATATGCGACAGCAATGTACGACGACGGCAGTGGTTCGTAAGTGATGATAGTTTGGACATCCGTGTTGGGATAACTTGAATTATTACTGGCAAGTTTAAGTTACGACGATGACGCATGTAAGCTGGAAAATTCTTTTGGTTGTTATAGATTTTCGCACTGTTGTATTATAGATTGGCAAATGAAAACAATAAATCATTTTACGACTCACATTTCTGTTATATAACATTTTATATTGAAGCAAGTTTCTATCAAACATGTCTGTTGTTGTCTCATTAGACATAAGACAGGGTGGTATAATAAATTAGACAAAATCTAATTTACTCTTACTTTTATATTATGCACCTACCAATTATCTCTGCACCACCCTAAGGGTCGACTGGTAGAAGATACCTTCGGCATTAAGTCCGCCTTTGTCACGTTTTGTGCAAGAAGTGTTTAAATAAATAAATAAAATCATAATTAGGTTATTTTCCATTTTGATGAGTTAGGGTCGACCCACGTCGAAGCGCAGCGAAGCGAAGCGCAGTTTCAGTGTCATATGAATTTTAACTTTATTTTCATTACTATAATACTTATTATCGCATGAGAAACTCAAACGAGTCGCGCGGATGCCCGCGGCGCGGCGCCGCGGGAATTCTGGTGAATTCCATAAACGGAGCCGTGCGACTGTGGTGCGACTGCGCGAGAAGTCGCCGGAAGTCCCGAGAATGCTCGAGCAGTCGCAAGCGGCCGCTGGCAATATCCCGCCCCTCGCCCCACTCCCCGCGCGCGTCTGTTGCGCGTGAGCATTCGTATTCACTCCTTGCAGTGCAACGAATACAGAAGTGATGGAAATGGATGAAAAAAATAAATCTTTTCCTCTTTATCTCTTCGGCCGCTTCCTCTTCTTCTTCAATTATATGTGCAATAATAATTAAATCCAAAATACCAATTTTCACTGCACACAAGTTTACTCGAGTTTTGTTGAAAGTGAACTGCGCATAGGAGAGCGACCCGTAAATTCATCGCGGGCAGGCCCAAGAAGGCGCGCGGAGTCCCGCGACTTCTCGAGCATTCCAGCGACTTCTCGAGCAGTCGCAGGAATCCGCGCGCCTTCTCTACCGAGCGGGTCGCTGCGCTTCGCTGCGCTTCGACGCTCTTTTGGTGTGAGTCGACCCTAAAGGGTATAAGATATAAGCCGTATTCACACGGTGTCTGAGGTTATCATTTTTATTCTTAATTAAACAAATATAGAGATAGAACAAGATGACGATGGTGGCTTTACAAGTCAAAGGTTGAAACGTCTGATTCACTAAGAGGCTGAGGAGGAAATATAAATAAAATAAATTGTAGGCATTTGTAATAATACAATCTTTATCTCCTTGACGATTGCAATAATAGTACACACATAAACAATTTCCAGCATCACAATATTGATATCCTTTTTTAACTTATAAATTATATAAATAAAATTATGTTCGATATCTTGAAATCGAAGTTCACCCTGTCCTTAAATCCTCTTAAAGAAAAACTTATTGCTAGCTTTCAAAGAAATAAAAAATGTCATTCATAGAAAACTTTATGTTTTCATTATGAAAACTGATGACCCAGGAGAGCCCGTGGGCTGTACTTACGTCATTCTCAAATAAGCTGAAACCTCAGAGACTGAAAGTTTCCCTGTGTTTTGGATTTGGATCGTGGTGGCTTAGGAAAATAAATAAAAAAACAATGCTGAAAGAAAGTCACGTCACAACGGTATTTTTTGGTCCATAGAGATGGTAGAAAGCATCCCTAACCTTTGGCAGACACTTAGTTTGGTTCCAACTCCTGACAAACAGCCCCATAAACTTGCAGAAATAATGAAAATTTATTTTAGAGATTCTATTTCAGAGTGCATGGATATCCATAAAGCATTACAAAATTAAAATCACTGGATAATCTTTCTATATTGCAGGCCCCTCCCTTTACTTCAGAACTTCATACGTGTCAGTACTGGACAGTGGACACAACATCGTGCTTTATCCTCACAGGCATTGAGTAATACCAATGGAATTTTAAATAATAATATATCTATAGTGAATGATGTGTTGTCTATGTCCAGTATAACCACGTTTGAGTCGGTTTGAGGCGCCATTCACACGCCTTGTAGGCTTATCATATCCATGACCATATATTCTTTTTTTTAAACAATTCGCATTGTCCACTAGCTGTTACTCATCGTACTTTACCAAGAAATCTGCGATATTTTTAATGTATCATAATGTTATCTTTTCCTGTATTTTGTCATGGATACATGGATAGGTATTTAAGATATTGAATGACTTCCTTAAACAAAACGTAAATCGCTTACAAGATAGCTAATGGTTTCAGCTGAAAATCAGTGTTGTCGCTGCATTTTTTTTGTAGGGTAGTAATTTTAACACAAATCAAGATAGCACTAATGTAGGTCGTAGTCGTAGCGCGATTCAGGAGAATTAATTACCTTAGCGTGAAATACCTCATATGCCTACTTAGTTGAATCACTTCGATACCTTAATCAGATGTCTAGTTTCCAGTGATCACTCATATTCACAGGAAACTATCGACTAAGCAGCGGATGGACTAGTTGCGATTACTGTTTTACTCAGCGGAGCTCAATATTAAATTCTTAGGGATCCGTTGAAAAAGAGGAATCATTATTTTACTGTTCTTATGTAAATAAAATCAAAAGCATAAACCAAAACTAACGACAGAACACAAGTATTTAATACAATAAAAACACTGTTAGATGAAAAGGATTCAAAATCACCTATCGGTAATTTAATCAAATTGAATTGCACTTAATTTAATTTAATTTTTAATTCTTTAAAATATATTTTATTTATTTTGTTAAAACAATTTAAATTTAAATTCACAACCTAAATTGTAATATAAATAATACTAAAACCCAAATCATATCTAGCTATGTACAGCTGGAAGAGATATAGAAATGAAGTGAAGCTGTAAGAGAAGAAATGTAAAATGTTTTATTGAATGTCCGAATTAAGTTTGTAATAGGCAATCATACGTATACATCGGTAATGCTTGAAAGAAGAAAGTTTATAGTTAATGGAAAATAGTTTTTGCATAAAAAGAAAACCTATACGGGACACCGATTGTGTTAATACGACTTGCACTTGCCTGTATTTAGTTCTGCGACATGCGACAGGTGGAATGACAACATGATGGTGGGTTTTCTTATTGCTGGGAAATCCTGTTTAAATGAAACGACTCACTTGGCTCTTAACTTTAATGCTTACCGCAGCTGGTTAAGTAAACATTTGCCTATGATTAGAAAACAGGATCTTACCCCATTGTTGCTTAACACGTATCAGAATGAGAAAGAAAAATAGACGAACGCTGAATCATGTTTAAATTGGTGACTTATTAAATAATAATAAAGGACTTTTTTTTTATTGCAGCCTTTGTAGTCTAACTGCGGCCAAGTAGAATATATACAGGGCGTTAATGACATAGTGACAAAGCCGCTCACCAGTGATTCAGTAAATGATTCTGAGACCCTAGATGCAAAAATATTACAAAAATTGGTTTTGAAATCGGATATGTATGAGAATAAGCTTGTGATAACACTTTTCGGTAATTAATAACATGATTTTAAAAAGTTTTCCCTCCTTAACGTTTTAGGAGTGGAAACTTTTTTGCAAATCGACTAAATATTTATCGAACAAATGCCGTAGTTAACGGTAAAATTGTAATGGATTGTTTAACGTTACTTTTCCTTGACTAGTACTTCCTTCCTTGGCAAAACCGCGAGAAAATAAATTTGCCTCAAAAAAAAAACATTAATTTTCCGGGAAGGCAAATTTATAATTTTTCGACCGACCGGAGACCGGCAGGATTTGGAGGAGGTAAGATCGCAGGTTCAAATCTTGCCGTTCTTATATTTTTTTCAACTGGTACTTTGTATATTTATAGGTGGTTAGCTGAAAAATGAACTTATATTCAGCATTATCACTTTTTTTTCTAAATATGCACAAAGGTTGCGTTGGATGATTCTGAGGTTGTAATCAGTTCCAAGAAGCATATTTATTATCAATTGTTGTAACGATGTTCTTCATGTCCTCTTAATGGCTTGAAAACGTGACCAACTAAATAAAATGAAGCATCAACTTATGTTTATATAAGCCTAATTATCTCAGGAGTATCCGGGTGCCTAACCTTTGTTTCTTTGGTTTATTTAATAATAAATACTTTACCTACTGGCCTTCTGTTCCCTTCGCTGAGAACAAGTGCGCCTTGAGACTGGCCACTGCTGGTAAGATGTATAAAGAGATATAATGATAATAACAATGCAGTTTTGTCCTCGCGTGTGTGGACAATGAGACTTTCTGTGAAGGACATCGTTAATGCTGAGTCACTTTGATGTGGTGAACCAAGAGAAGGACAAAGTACTTACGTTTAAGGGTTTGTATTTGTTGACACTCTAGACTTCTGTAAATATTTGTTTAAGTTCAAAGTCTAAGAAATTGTAACTTTTACCCAAGCCCCTAATGGCAATATGCATCAATTTTGCGTAAAGGTAAAAAGGTTATGTGGTTAACCTATGTGATGTAGTCACCGTTGATCAATTTTTGTCTTATCCTATTCCAATCAATTCGCACGACAAATATTACTATTTACAGTTTATATAAAATTTTTTTTTCCAAAATGCTGACTGCTAGATGCAAATATCCGAGTAGCTTTAGGTAATATAAGAAAAAAATATATAACCTTTAAAATTTTAGGGTCTCCCTCGATTTCTCTAGGATCCCATCATCAGATCGTGATCTCATGAGAATGAGACCACATGACATGATTTATTTCAGACAAAAAAAAATCTCAAATCGGTCCAGGCATCTTCGAGTAATCGGCGAACAAACACAAAAAAGAACCTAAAGTAACGAAAGAGAACACATTAATTTACGTGTTTCAAAACAATATGTGACAGTCTCAGTTTTTTACGATGGCCGTAATTTCAAGTCCTAGTCGTGCTATTTAAGAGGGTACCATTGGTTGGCTGTTTTCCATACAAAATTTTTATCCATATACAACTCATACACAAATCATACCTAACACACTTAAATTCATGTTTGATCGTGGTCATTTTAGTCTAGAAAAATTGATAAAAATATATTATTATTATATACATATTACGTAAGTATAAAAACACGGCGTACACGAGTCTACTCTTCAGCTTTATAGCTTGCAGAAATAGCTCAACAAACTGTGAATCAAGTTGTAAAGCTTTATATTGTGGCAAATGCTTCTAGCAATCATGTTTTAGAAAGTAGCGGTAGTAAAATGTGTCAAAGTGTGCGTAATCTATCTGTTCATGCAAAGGTTGGCGTTGCCGCGTTGGTATGGTGACAGGGATGAATGATTCCCTTGGGGAGCATGAATGGCTTCGCTCGGTCAATGGCGGCCGGGTACTAATTGAAACAAGGCCTGTGTCGGTCGTGGAGGAGTAATTATCAACAGGGTTCTCTTCACTAAATACCGTCTCACGGGACTCGTGTGTAAATGACGATATAAATAGAACATGAGACAATGAACGAGGCTCAAAATTGGAGGTTTTAAGAACGAAGTCACGAACGTGGGTTGACCTCCTCGATGGTATATAAAGCAGTATGGAAGTGTGTTACTGTTGACTGACGCAGTATATTGAGTGTATATTTGGACAAAAACATGATAGAGATGTTTACAACCTATCCTTAAAAACGTAAAAGTTTAATTCATACATTCAAATTAATTTGATCAAGAATACAAGACCCGGACCTTTTTTCTGTAAAACGAAATGACTAAATAACTGCCTCGTTGCTCTAGTAACCTAGTCGCGGATTCGATTCCCGGGTCGTGCATAAGTGTCATTTGATATTTCTCCATCAGGAAATTCTCAATAGCAGCACGGAATTCGAATTGTGACCGTCACATGGCGATAAGCTCACCTTTAATGAAACTTAAATTATAATTTGTGAAGTGTGGGTGCTATACAACTCTGCAACTCTCTTATGGGTAATAATTATGACTAAAATTATATCTAACACGGAAATCAAAGCCCGTTGTTTATAATTTTCAACACTAGTATGCAACAAGAACACGAAAGCTGTTTAAAATTGTAAGCACAGAATCCTAACATTTTCTTTCTTAACTCATTTCTAATCTCTAAGCAATTTTGAAAGATAAACACGTAGAGGAGGCAACATTGTTTGCGCTGTAAATAAAGTAGTTACCACCGTACAAATATTCCGAGTAATATACAGATAAGTGTTTGTTCGTCCCGTGGTCGTGGGTGGTTAATCCCCAGCGGCCACAGGTGCGCTTAGACCTAAAGTCTATTTGTGCTTGGAGGACGTGTATGGAATGTAGGATGTACAAGACATATTGGACATGTTACTATATGGACGAACATTATCCCGTTTGGGCTATGCGGACGATAACAGCTGCAGATTCTGTAAAAAGGAACCGGAAACACCGCTGCACCACTTTTGCGACTGCGAGCCACTGATCCATAGACGAAGCATCATTTTGGGACGCTATATCTTGGATCCGGATGATGTCAATCACTCCCGATCGGCCGACTGCTCTAGTTTATGGAGGCTAATATTGGCCTAGAGTAGAGTCTATAATCAGGCTACAATCACAATATAATAGACCCACGGAGGTCGACGTGAACACCCAAAGCCTCGTACCAACAATAATAATAATACGTACGGACATAACTCAATTTTTTAATTAATCAAGTGAGCACGTAATTTGAAGTCAATCAATTGGATCGAAGGTTAAGCACGAACTCTTGGGTCACATCAAATCACAGTTACAAAACAAATATTGAAATAATTCCAAGTTTAGTGAAATATACTAGTTACTCATAGACCAACATATTTTCCCTAGTAGAGTAGTCTGCTTCTAATAATATCCATTTCCTAGAACCGCGGCGTTTACTAAGCGCGGAATTGTTTACTTGACCAGGAATAATTTGTGGGAAAATAGTTGAGTTCTTGCGTAGATGTGTTAGGTTGCCAATACTGCAATGCTGCTATATGTGGAAACTGGAATTTCATCCATAGCTGCTAAGTGCATGCTCTGCGAACGTGCTATACCGTGGTGTAAGCTATAACTATGCTGCTGCAGAAGGATTGCGATGGATTCTTTGAAAATCAGTCGGGTGCATTAAGTTCTAAATTTTCCATTATAAAATTATCGGCAGATTCCTCTATTCCATTAAAAGGAGCTCGAGGCTAAATCGAAGCTCTATGGCAGGAGGTATGGTTAGTCAGAGGTCAGAAAGTCTGACATCTGGTCTAAAAAGGAGTATCGTACATAGTAAAAATAGATAAGTATGTTATCTTCGAACAAAGGTACATCGCGCCGTTTGTATGTGTGTACGCGTAGCGCTTGCCACGCCCGGGGTTCATGTACGTACGCACGCACACTACGCCGCTCGGCCACTCACTCGGTCACCGGTAGTGCGGGCCGTGTCATAACTGTGAGCGATCGGTGTTTGTTTAAAAAATTAGGTACGGTTACGCGCTGCACTGCAAAATGTCTTCGCGAGTCAAAATTGTAATTTTTTTTATGCTTGTTTTTCATTAGGAGCATAAATAATTAGCATTTAATTTTACAGTTTAGATTTTATTTCATTTTTCTATGTCTGTTCTAGTACCAGTATGTATGCACACATTGTTTTTAATCCTTTTCCTTTCTGCTTTAAGTGTAAGAGATTGCAACCTTATATACTACGGATAATTTTATTAATATAATATTGGTCTATTTAACAAAGCATTTAATTTCATAGTATTATTCTCTCCATAACCATTTCTAGTATAACCATTTTGGTTGCTATAACTAACACATCACAATTATTGTCAATAAACAAACAAAATTGTACGAATTATTTGAAAATATGGTGAACATGAGTTTCTCACCAGCTCTTCTCATGATGCAATACCCATCGGAGCTGGTACTTGGATTGATTTTAATTCAAACCTCAAAGTTGAATTGAAATCAATCTAAGCTCCGGTGATTCAAATCATTTTGTTGCAATTAATATTATAATTTAATTAGCTTAAGTTTTATTTTAATTTTATTTATTTTAACGTTGATGTTTGTTTTGACGTGTTCAAGCGCCCTTTGGGGCCCATGGAAATAACTGATTTGACTTTGACTTGACATAAATAAATGCTTTGTTTTGTAAAAAAAACGTTTTTTTATAATTATATAATATATTATATAATTTTATAATTAAAAAAATAATTTCAGTACATTTAATTTAAAATATCAATCTGACAAGTGACAACCCTGCCCCTCGAGCAAGTTTAGGTATCGTGCGCTCCTAAACGCCGGGAGTTGGCCTACTTATCTATTTTTACTATGTATCGTATCACCTCTTACTGGGTTGTGAAGCTCTGGTGGCAGTCACTCCACGTAAAATAATGAAATTCAGCTAATTACCTCAGTGTAATTAAGGTAAGGTTATATGGTTATTCTCGAATTTATTTTAAAGTGCTGTGTGGGTAGTTCTTAAAATCGTTACTAATAAAATTTATTTTTAAATAGCTTCAGTATTGCAAAAATAAATCCAAGTGTTATGTGCAATCTATATAGTACGTTTATTTTATTGGTCATCATCATCATAGATATCTATAATATATACAATGTACGACATAATTATATCTATAGAATGTATGGCTGACACGCTGAATGCGGACGTAGCACTTCCTCCGGATGTAATAAAAAGTTGACGAAGGAAGAAAGGGATCGGTAACGCTATTCATGCACGATACCTTTCTAGTTACATTGTAACTACGTATACGCTATGCTTGAAATATATACAATAAAAAAGCGGTAGGTTTGAATAGGTTTTGAAGGTTTATTCTACTCAATATTCCATTTATTAACATCAATCAATCTTCTAAGCCTTATCCCAATTACAAAGGGATCATCTTCTAGTCTAACGGATTTAGCTGAAGATCAGTATATTACGTAGCCATCCATCAGACGTCCACAACCCAGTACGAGGTAATACGATACTCTTTGTTAGACTAGTTGACAGGTGTTCTGGTCTCTGCCTACCCGTAAAGACTGCCATAGATGTTCAAATGGCAACTGGCATCGACGTCTTATCAGAGGCACGTTAAATATCACCCATCCACGGCCGACCGCGGTTGGCATTGCTTAACCTGCAAGATAGATCGGTCCGTGCGTCTGAAACTTAGCCACGAGCTCCTCATTACATTTATTAACATATAAGGTAACAAAACAATTAAAACAAGAATAACTAATACGTTGATACATTCTTTCATTATAAAATAATAGTCAAAGAAGCTGAGTCCATCTAGGAAATTTAGTAAAGTGCAGTATTCCTGTTGTTTTAGTACCTACTGTTTCACGATATTTGGGTCGTGACGAACAGACAAACTACGCGTTGACAGTAAATTAAATATTCAGGGCCCAGGGCTGTCTCACAACACACCAGAATAAAACTCGTCATTTTTATTTGTGTGTGCCATGGATTAAAAATGTGGCGATTAAGTACTCAACACCAAAAAAAGAGAGTTGACGTACATTTTACAGTAATAAAAATTAGAAGTGAGACGAAAATTATTTTTTTATATTTTCATCATGTACCTTATATACAACGAACACAGAAACTAATAGGTAGAACCATCTCGGAAAATAACGTTTGCGGCTCGAGTACTTTTGAAAACTTGTCTATGAAAACATCAACGCGTTCACTTCTTGTAAGCTGAAACTCGTTGAAGACTGTAAAGGGCAAGTCTTTCTTTTTCTCTGTTGACAGAATTCATTTACGAGTATTTTCATGTATATTTCACTAAGTAATCAATATCGAATTAATGCCCTTGAATCGATTACAGTATAGTTACTAATCAGCGTTGCTATAGAGTTTAATTCAATGAATCAACTGATTGTCTGCTATCCGTGTTCGGACAAAAGTGTGCAATTTCGTGGGATTCAGTGTTTACTAGACTAGTTAATAAAATTAAATAATATTTTTCTGAATAAAATTAGTAATAGTAATACAAAATATTACAATTTTTTATTTATTAAATAAACATTTTACACAGTTACTGTAAATAATTAACCAACAATAGCAGATTAGTACTTTACATTTCTACATATACATTTCTTTTTTTGTCAATTAAGGTAGTGTTATAACTTTAATATAATGTTAGTACATAGATATAACATTATATATTTTGCATACCGATTATCCGGTGAAACATGTTGTGTCCTCTTATTGAGTTGTACCATCTGTTTGTTACCATGTTTTTGGCAAATAAACGTTTCTATTTCTATTACGTTTCTATTTATTTTGCCAGTATAAAAAGATTTAAATACTAATAAGTGAATCATAAAACCCCACATCCTAGAAGTTTGCGAATTGCATGCTTTGTCCGATCATTGGTGATAACCTAAAATATTATCGCTCACGTATTTAGATAATTAATTTAATTGAAATTATTGAATATATGTATAACTACTGATAACAATAGCTTAAGCCATGCATATAAATAAAATAAACCTAATTATAAACTGCTCGAAGGTTTCTCAAATATCCGTATTTTTTATCCATGTCTATATCTCTAATCCATTTATGTGAATGACTTGAAATCACAATGAAATTAAATGAATCACCTAAGATTAAGTAATAATAATAAATTTAATATTTATTATTCTTTTTCTTCGTCGTGTCGATGGCTGAGTCAAATTTTATTTTGACTTGCCATCGTGGTGAAAGGATTAGCCAATTCGCTTTGGAGAACTCGCGAATTGCCCAGGGTGCGCTGGACGTAGGGAATCGTTGTGTACGATACTCGGGGAGGCTAATATTTTTTGTTAATAACTTAAGTTTATACTAAAACTTAGTTATCTGACAACCCTAAATGTTAGGCGCATTGCAAGAGCGGTCATTGATGCGCTGACGACGCGTTTCCGTCAGCAACACTGCACATCCGGCACTGCCGAGTGCGCGCTCCGCCGCTGATAAACAAAGGGTCAAAGGAGCGGAAGCTTGTAATAAACACTGCTCGTTGCTCTGGGCGCTTTTTGAACTTATAATCTAGAACTATCGTCTATCCTACTGCTATTATAAATGCGAAAGTTATTCATAGTCCTGCCGGGACTAGGGTTGAAGGGATTGAATGGCTTAAAGTATTGCTAGCGAAGGGCAAGGGTTTGTTTCAGAAAGCTGTGTTTATTAATTTTATGAAGGGGAGGGCAGGCCCCGCTGTCGATCGCTATCTTGAGCCAACAATTTTTCTAAACGACGCTGTTTATTAAACAACTTCGCACATGCCCGGTTTTTTTTGGGATCCGTAGTGCCTCCAAGGAATCCTTATAGTTTCACCATCTCGGTACATCCGTCCGTCTGTCCGAGTTCGAGGTCATCGAAACCGTAAGTGCTAGATAGCTCAAATTTTGTATGAATTATGAGGTTAATTATGCCAAAAAATTGGTTAAAGATGGAAGATAAGATAGTTCTTTGATTAAGGCATAGGATTCGTTGGCGAGATAATTAACTTCCAGGAGCGTTTTATACGTTAATATACGTCATAATACCATGACAATACATAACAAAAAGACTGCTCGTGAAAATTTTACGTTTTCTCATAAGTGATTGTTGTACTAAATAAGAATTGTTTCTGATTATTGTTAATTTGTGATAATAATAGTAAAAATTAAACATATTTTGCTACTATTCACCTTTTTATTCTTTCAATTTAAAATAAATTTGGTATTAAATATAGAAATAAAAAAAATGTTACGATTAATTTAGTAAGTTTAAGTAGGTGAATAGCTATTTTTATGCTTTGTTAAGCCTAATTACCCTAATTCTATTAAAGAGAATATTGATCTGCACCATGCTTGTTCATGTAACGTTTACCATCGTGAGCATTTTGGACATAATTTATTTTTATGGCAATCGGTAAATGATCTAGAAACACAACAGTTTCTGTGGAAAAGTTCGACTCATATAGTCGAACTTTTCCACAGAGTATTAATATATTTACAAACAAATATATCGTGCTAAATATTACGATGTGCGAGTAAACAAGAGCTGATGCGTTATGTGACGTCACACCGGCATTGCATCACGCAATCGAACAATTAATGAAACAGAATTGCCGGGTCGACGAACTGTAACAATGCCTCGTATCACTGCTATACCTTGTAGAAGACCTAATTCTTTGCACTACGCAACCACGAAGCCTCTTCCTAGTCAGTATTACATAGTACTTTATTGTGTTGCCAGGTTCTGATTTTGGTGCTTGCACCTTTTGTCAGCCCACTTGAAAACGATCTATTCTATTTAAAAAACCTTGGTACAGGTGAACTCGAAAGCGTAAACTGACGATCCCCGTGTCGAGTAAAAGTGGATGTTTGTGTTAGGAAATTCTCAGTAGTAACACGAAGTCTAGAATTCTACCCTGTAGATGGCGGTCTAGGCCTGAACTTTGTAAAGTCTCTTCGTGAGACTACACCAAAGAGATGCACGTAGAAATTCATGCACACCATAATTGCTATGACTGGACCAAAGCGGCATTAAAAACTTCAAAACAAACAATTAGTAATGTCGCAGCCATCTTGTTAAATTTGACGCCTAGGCCGTTCATTAAATGCCAGCATCCAATTAAATCACTAGACCTTTAGACTTGATGTATTGAAGTTAGCCTGTTGAAAATGACGGACCAAGACTCAGCCAAGTTATTCAAATTTAGTTCAGTATTTTTCTACTGTAGCGTCAGATGAGTACTCGACTCATCATTTCATTAAATCTCATTTATATAATTATAAATATTTCACTATTACAAAACAAATTATATAGATATTGTTTTTACCTATACATTAAAAAGTAGCCGTACTAGTCGTACATAATTTGTGAGCTAATTATCCTAACCAAACATTGTAATATTATTAAAATCTGCTATAACTAAATGACTACACGACGTTCAGTCCTCTGTCTAAAAGTTAATGAATTGGCTGGTTGTTATTCAGCTATTTAATTGGATGTCGGCATTTAGCTAACGGCCTAGACTGGTAACTAAATTCTTGACTAAGCTAGTTGGTTGCGACGTATATAAAATATAAAGTAAATAATCGCGACACGTGAGCAATTTTTCAACTTTTGACGCTCCATTTCGAGCGTTTGAAGTCATTTAAAACCGCTCAAAAGAACTAAAGGTTGTATAAAACTGAGTGATTTTAGTTGGTAAGACTTTGATCGGCCGCCTCATTGTTGTAGTGAGGAGTGAACCTTTTCTTGACAAAGGGATCAGCCAATAATCGTTGAAATGTCCATCAGGTCATCAGTCAGACGCGAGATGAAAGCTCGTCGGTCCGGCTGAGAGGCGGTGTTGAAAGCTCCAGCACTGAGGCACTTGTGACAAATGGGCCTGCCCGCATTGTTGTGTAAGTAGGTATTGTATTAATGAAAGATCATGAGCGAGCGTATTAGGTATGGCTACATAGACGTATTACTGACCAGCTAGACGGAAAACAAAAGGATGTTTCATTGCCGACTATGAGAATAATATAAGCAAATGTGTAAGATTAAGTTCTAAGACATATCATAAATCTAGACATTTAGATAGACAAGGCAGACGCTCATGCAATAGGCACTTACGGTTGTTGCGAATCGCCATTGAAACAAAGCGAAATGATAACAAGTTGTAGATGCATGCTGTAGTTTTTTTTAGAAAGACATAGATTTCTGCAAACGCTAAAAGGGAAATTTGAGCTCCGAACCAGCCACATTTAAATTTATATGGTGCCTATATGGTGTTATCATATTGGCCGTGGACGTAAGGTGTATGCTGGGAAACGAGGGAAACAGAAGGTACAAAACATGCACACCGGAAACCTACGATCATACGCTCTGTTAGCGACACGGGCCTCCTTTTTATAGGTTTTAGTATTTTTCATATTTTTGATAGTTTTTTATGTCACCTTTATGTCTTGAGTCTGACTTTTATGTGTATAATTTTAATATAATAATAAGTTAATAAATACTTAAAATTACCCAAGTTTTCACGCTTTTCAGTCTCGAAACCTCGCTCACCAGTAACACGCTCATTGAGATGTGATTATATATTTTATCATTGTTTATATTTATATGCATACATTTATGAGTAAGTTACTTATCGGACTTTGAACCAGGAAAATGCAATAGGTCGTTTAGAAAATATTTCCGGAAATCCTGCTACAGGTACAAGATTTCCATGTACGGCGGTCCATTTACGTTAATGCCGTGTTAGATCATCTCAACTACCACAAATAGCTCGACAATTAATTATGTTATTAATCGATTTTATGGTTAACGGCATCTTATCTTTATGAATGGAAAGAAAAATACGATCATTTACTAGCGACCTTACTGATTATTAAATAAAGTAGAACGAACTTTATTTACTTTTAAAGATGTTATTAAGGAACTACTTGGAGGAACTACTGGATTCGATATTTCTGTTATTTTCTTAAAAAAGCCCTCATACACAGGTAAACCACAAATTCATACTCAAGGCGAGTGAAATATCTAATAATCAATCTAAAAATTACTAATTAAGGACATATCTCAGACTTTTGAGTTTCCTTCAAAATTGACTAACTTTCAATATTAATTATAGAACCAAATTCAAGCACTTGGGGAGTAATATTTCAAAGAAATCTATCTATCTGTTCAATAACGTTATGTTAGGCACCTTTTTACAGAATTTGATGCAATTCCCTGCTAAATTGACTAGTTGCCCATACAAACTTCCATACCCTTTATTTAGAGATTCCCTTCTTAGAGGAAGAACTTAAAAACCTATACCAGTTTTTAGGTCAGACCACCAGCTACTTAACTGTGTGTTCAATTTCATGCAATAGTTTTAGCGTGATGCGCGTTCGAATATACAGACAGACAGAAAGCATTCTAAAAACATTTGTTTGGCTTGTACTGCTATCCCCTCGTATTAATTTTCTTAAATATCATCAATGACACAGCAAATTTTTAATTTTATAATATGTATAGGTTAGAAGAACTACGTTATCTGATGCATTATGTTTTTTCGATAAGTACTGGTACGTCCATATTCGTGGTTCATTTAGTCTTTGTAATATAATTAAAACCTGTTACAGAAAATCTTTAAAGCGGTATTTTATGAGAACTGTGAAAATAATATAATAATAACATTTCTTGCCATGTGACGTAAACAATCACGATTAAAATTGCCATCCATTAAGATTTTTTTCTTATTTTACCTGCTAATTTAGAAGAACACGAAAACAGCAGGTAACAATATTTGTTTTTTGTTTATTTTAATAAATTAGATACATAATACAGATTTCTCAGAAGTCAGATGTGAGTGGATAGATGATGAGTCACGCTGTTTATTTGTTTTTGTTGTAAACAATCTTGTTATTGACTCGCTCATTAAACTAAGACGTTATCGATATTTGTGATTGCTCTAAATTCTTGTTCAAGGTTTACAAAATTAAATAATATATTTTCCTGTTTACAACAACTTGATCACTAGGCACTACGACCTGTACTGTAGGTAGGCATTAGGACCACCTGTAGGCTACGCACCACGACGAACTACGAGCCACGACACACTATGCGCTACAATACACTACGTGCTACAACACACTACTTGCTACAACAAACTATGCGGTACGACACACTACGTGCTGCGTCACACTACGTTCTACTACACACCACGTGCTACGAAACACTACGCGCTACAACTGTGCTTGTTTTATAAAAACGAGTGATTTTATAAGGGTTTCGTTAATGAGGTACGAGACCCTAAAAGCAGAGTAACTCTAACTTTCAAAGTCTATTAAAATATGGTACTTTCAGTACTTTTATAATCTTGCAAAAGCTGAATTTGAAATCTTGCGGAATTAACTTCTAAATCAGAATATTAATAATTTATTTAGATTTAATATCAGAGGTATAGGAAGTAACGTCGACATTTATTATTCATTATAATAGATACCAAAACATAGTTTTATTAGTAATGCAATGAATTAACGTAATGTTGCTGCTTTAATTTAGTATAATTTCAGGCTGAATTCTTCAAGGTGATTCAGTACAATTTATCTAAAAATAAGAAAATATCACGCCATAGCATAAAATTAACTTAATTCACACAGCAAACATGTAAATATATTTATTTAGGCTATACGAAACCAAATGTATTGCTTGTAGAATGTGTTTTCTTTGTTTTTCTTACATTTATTCATGTTTTCAGCACATACATAAAGGATTAGGGTAAATGTCCGCTATTATACGGCTTAGTCCCCATGACACAAGATTATTAAGTTGTTTTGTATTTCAAGTAGCCATATCCAAATTGCGGCTTGTGATATTTAATTCATAGTGTGTGTCGTATGGAACATTTATATGATGCAAAATAACTGTGAGTTAATATTTTTTATTATAATTTAAGTGAATTTTCAATTCAATAATGCTGGCTAGCAGGTAGAGTTGCCGCCATATTACTTTAAAAAGTCATTTGACGTGTGTGCAGCCAGCGCGCCCACACGCCCGACGATCGCTATGCGTGAACTATAATTTGTGTTCAATTTATGTGTCAGCATCTCTACCTAATTTACCGATAGGTTCGTACCCTACAAACGACGAGAAGAGGACTGTCCTTACTTTCAGGGATCAAGGATGGTCTAACTAATAATAGCTATCAGCCTGTGAAAATCCAGTCGAAAGCGATTCAGCCTTTTCAGTTACAACCCTTACCAAACATAGCTGTTTTGTAGCAGTACGGTATAGTATCAATTATACATTTGCATTGATCAAGAACCTGTTATTTCCTCATATGGTTTTGAAGTTAAATTTTTGTGACGAGACATATTTATTTAGGTGATAGACTTGTATCTACAAATTAAGGCTAAACTAAACAGCAGTGACGTTATCTACGCTTTAAGTGCAATGATATTTGCTTCTACATCCAAACACGTCATTGCATGACCCAATCTCTTTAGGAAATGTATAAAATCAAAGTACACCCACTCTGGCGCATTTAATACCGCGCCTATCTATCAGCACGAGCTGCGTGTATGTTTAATGATAACAAGCCATATGTGTCCTAGATAATTTAAGGTAAAACTAACATGAGTGTACTGAATGTACAGTAGAGATGTGCTGACAACTCAGCCACTTTTGTAATCGCCGACTATTCGGCAAATTACACCCAATAGTCGGCTTTTCTATACATGCCAATAATCTAGGAAGAAGTGCTATACCTTGTGTTGCTATAAAATATACTACATGTAGAGGAGCGACGAAGAATAGAAAAGATAAGGGTTTTTAAATCCATTTAAATTTTACCGAAACTAATGATCGGCCTCGTTGACTAGTCACTACCGCGAAATAGTCGGCCACTTTTGAAGTTGCCGACTATTTGGTCAAAGCGATAGTCAGCTCATCTCTAATGTATCTACAGCCTGCACCTAAACACGTTTCTTTTCTGTGTCACGGAGAGCAAACTCATTACATTTTATTAAATTCTTTCCAATCCTGTGACCGACCATTTATAAAGATAAGTATCTACGCCGTGGAAAACTTGATCAATTAAGTGTTTAATATTCATTTTGCTAATATTGATAACATTAAAAGGTTTTACTATTGAAATATCATTATCATTTACTACAACAACCTTGGGTTTTAATTGGGTGAATTTGATTTATGTGGTGAAAATAATGCAGTCAATAACCCTTGCCGAATTTCAATTAGTTCTCATGAAAACTTATTTCTCTTTGAAATTCGCAAAGGACGTTTTCAGTAAAAGGGGAGGAGAATTGAAAATCCAAAACTCAACAAACTGCAGCTACTGTCAATAACACCAGCTAGAACGTCCATGACCAAATTATTTTGATTTGAATAGGTACTCTAATTACCTGTTACAGAGAAGATACACATAAAAGCATCTTCGGTAATAACTCTGTGTAATATGTGTTTCTTCTTTCATTCCTTACTAGTAGATTAATAAATTCTTTGTTTATAAAAATCATCTTGAATTATATAAAGGTATGTAGAGCACGCTACCTAATACGGGTGCGATCGGGTGGAAATACAATATACGAAGCAAAACCTGTGGCAAAACTGCGGTTTAGGCGGCCTTGCCCTCGACAGCTACAATCAACCGGACCTTGTTGAGTTCTTGCTTGCTATGTAAGAAAATCTTTATTTATTCCACTTAGTAGCATTGCTTTGTTTATTAAGTTTTAAAGTACTTTAACTATTTTAATAATTTTATTTTTCGACGCCTGCTCAAAGAATAACTCCTGTGGGGGTGTTCACAAACATACATTTCACACACACAAAGCACACCCAGAGTTAAAACAAATCTTTGCGAATCACACAAAGCTTTGTCCCGTGTCGGGATCGAACCCACAATACCAGCGTAGTTTAAAGAGACGAGGCAACCGCTTTAACCAGTACGTCCACCGTGCACTTAATTTAAATGCTAGTTGAAAGTCTGGAAACCCTGAAAGTGATTGGTTCTGCCCTTCTGCGCCTTTCTCCCTCAATCATGCCGATCGTGGTCTATTATTTATTTTATTAATGAGGGGATAAATAGCAAAGCATATGACAAGTGTTTGTTTGTGCATTTATTTTCCGCTACAATATCTTTCTCCTGAGTCTTGAGGCAATGATAATTTACCGTTAAAATTGGCGTCTAGCTATACTTTGGATAAAATAGCTAGTACCATCTTCGGGAGTAATTGTAGTTGAGTCGATTTCATAACAATATACTGGAGAATACGAGTTCAAACTGCGAATTTGTGCAATGCGGAGTAACTTATCATTTATATGCAGTCCATAATACTTGAGGTTTTACCTTTAATTACTATAAACACTTACATAATGTATATTTAAAATTGCATTGAGTCATGAGCCGTCAATTAGTATACTCATGTATGTTGTAGCTAATAACTCTGTATATTGTACCCAACATACAAGTTACAACATACTAAGGGGCTGTTTCACAATAGTCGAGTAGGTAAAATATAGCCGTCAGATAAATCATAACTTGAACTAAAATAAATGTGACACAATTCAAATTTCAAACATGACATCGAACACAACTGTCATATCAATTTGTTTGTGTTATGTTTACCTTTTAAACGACGTTTACTTGCAGATAGTGAAACAGGCCATAGTCGAAAGGAACGTAGTGTGTTTTCTCTTAAAACTAAAATCACACATCATACACACAAGGCCACCTAGACCCAAACTAAGCAGACCTTGTACTATGGGTACAAGAATAACTGATACTATAACATACTTATTTAACAAAGAAACACTTAAACCAAAGCAAACTTTTTTTTTTCTCAAAATGCTGGTATTTTTTTTGCCAGAAGTTGAGCATTGCCATACAACGTGGCAATGCTGCCAGCATTTTGGGAACATTGCCCACTGGTAGCGGTCTTTTAGACTAGGTTTGTACATAGTTTTAGATGTAGTCATTTATTTTTAGGTTAATATGAATTTTGTTTTATTTTTTTTTATTTTTAAGCAAACCTACATGTTCATTGTTCATGCACACAAAGATTTGTCTTGAGCGCACTCCGCCATCCGTTCGTCATATTATAATCATACATCGATAAATTTTGTTGTATCTTCTTGTAATTGCTCACCTTCTTTCCTCAAGCTCCAATTCAACAAGCATAATAAAAAGTAGGTATATAGAGCTGATATTATGTACATTTTGCAAGAAATGTGTTTGTGTTAATGAAAATTGTCAACACAAATTGAGATTTAAGTCTTTTTTCTATATATTCTAATAATAATACCAGCCCTGTATATAATACATGTCCCACTGCTGGGCTTGGGCCTCTACTCATGATGGGTTAGGCCTTAGTTAGTCCACCACGTTGGCGAAGTGCGGATTGATAGACTTTACACACCCTCGAGCACTTTTTAGGCACTCTCAGGCATGCAGGTTTCCTTCACCGTTAGCGAGCGATATTTTATATTACAAATACACACATATCTTCGCAAAGACGAATCTTAACGATTTATTAACAGAGGTGTGTGTCGTGGATTCGAACCCGAGACCTTCGATTTACTAGTCCTACGGTCTTCCACTCGGCTATCGCTGCTTTTCAATATATTACACCACAACTAATAATGTTATAGTCATAGTTTTCCCGGATGATTGACATAATAATTTAATTCCAATTAATCACAATTTAATTACTGTACTAAGTACCCACTTCTTTATCATCCTTACTTATATTATAAATGCGAAAGTCTGTGAGTATGGATGTATGGATGTATGGATGTTTGTACTCTTTCATGCAAAAAATGCCAGGTTGATTTTGATGCAATTTTGCAAATATGTAGCTTAGCCTGGATTAACGAATATAATAATAATAGCAGCCCTGTATCTAATACATGTCCCACTGCTGGGCTCGGGCCGCTTCTCATGATGTCAAGGGTTAGGCCGTAGTCCACCACGCTGGCCAAGTGCGGATTGGTAGACTTCACACAACCTCGAGCACTTTTTAGGCACTCTTCTTCTTTCCTCACGTTGTTTTCCTTCACCGTTAGCGAGCGATACTTTATATGATAAATACACACATATCTTCGAAAAGACGAATCTTCACGATTGACAGAGGTGTGTGCCGAGGGTTCGAACCTAAGACCTTTGACTTCGCAGTCCTACGGACTCCCACTCGGCTATCGCTGCTTCGAAATCGCTAACATAATTATATACTACTTTTTATACAAACCACGCGGGTGAAACCGCGGGTGGAAGCTAGTATAGAATAAAGGAAAACGATAAGGGTTTTTCATTTGTACCTGTATCTAAACCAGGGCAAGTGAAAACCCCTGTTAGTAAGTACTTAGTAGTAGCTATAGTTTATATAATTTTAAAGTTGAAAAAATAAAAAATTAAGAATCCAGCAGGACTCGAACCTGCACCCCCTGGGTGTACGCCCCAAGTGCTTTGCCAATTCAGCTATGGATTCGTATGCTGCCGGACTCGAATAAAAAGGCATAGCAAAGCTAAAATTTGCTTTAAATATTACAAGTAGCTATAGTCTTTAAGATAGTCATAATGGGAAAAGAAGACTATCAGACACGCAGGTCCTCATCCCAGATAACCATTGAAATCTTAAAAAAGGTTTAAAAGAATGAGCAGTGTTGCCTGGGTATAAATGTTTTTCTTTTACCAGCTGTTTCTCTTCTTACAGTTTTTTTTTACACGCTTATATTAGCTTTACCTGTATGTATGTATGTATGTAACCGACTCCTTTGGACTCGATTTTGACCCACTTTAAACGGACAGATTTCATTAAAATTTTGCACACCTGTCAAAGATCGATGACAATGCAATAATTCGATAAAAAAAAACGCTTTTAAAAATAAACTAAACTAAAAAGTGGAAAATAAATAATAGTTTAAAAAAACACGCTTTTAAAGTACTTCTAACCAAAAAGTGAAAAATAATGCCTTATATATGCTGAAAATGGTAATGAACAAAAAATACTAGTATTATTGTGAAAAAGCGTGGGTTGTGCCCCACGCAGTTTTAAAGAACTTCTAACTTTTTAGTTAGAAGTACTTTAAAAGCGTGTTTTTTAGTTTTTTTAAACTATTATTTTTTAGTCCATGATAGTTTTTGTAAAGGGAATCACCATATTGTGCAGTATTTTCAGCTCATGAAATGTTTTCTAAGAGGCGCTGAAAAGTATGACGGATACTGTGAGCTTCCTCGAGTAAGGAAACAATCGCGTGCCCTCAATTTTTTTATTAGTTATTCCATCACATTAAATTACACCTACAACTGCCTCGATAGTCTAGTGGTTAGCGTATGCGCCCCTCACCGCTAGATCACAGGTTCGATTCCCGGGTCGGGCGAACTTTTTGTTAGTAAATTCACAATAGCAGCATGGAGTTGAAATTGTATCCGGTGGATGGCGATAGGCTCACCCTAAATATAACAGGTGAAATGTGGGTGTTGTTCACCTCTGCCATACCCTTCTGAGTAATAAAGGCATGATTTCTGATTATATTTATAGCATTTAGCTATGCTTAGCAAATTATACTAAGAAACAGTTGAAAAAGATATGGGACCGGCAGGATTTGAACCTGCAACCTTACTGCACACCGGGCAGCCGCTCTTAGCCATCCAGCTACGAGCTGGTTGTTCAAATCCTGCCGGTCCCATATCTTTATCAACTGTTTCTTAGTATAAAGGCATGATGTTACGATCATGTTATGTTAAATAGCATCTATTCGTTAACCTGACTCTGTCTTAAGCATTGCATACCCAGTACACAACAGAAAACTGTGGAAATTCCAACCTATAATTAAAACCCACCTGTTTAATACTCTTTATCGAAAGCTTGCCCAAAAGCAAAGCACATGGCGCGTGCGCGTGCGCATGGCGTCCTAAATTTACTTAATCGTTTCCTGTGTAATCCAGTCGTAAACTTAAAAGTGTTTCTAATAAAAGTATTTAGCTAGTTTTTACGAACTGGAAATAGATGCTCTTTAAAATGGCTTTGAAATTTAAAATATATTTCACTTCGTTTCGATGCCCATAGCCTGTGAATAGGGTTGCCAGGTGAGTCGTGAAAAAATACCGGACAACGCCAAAAAAGGGGGGAGGGGGGGGAATGCGAGGTGCAACGTTTTTTTTAATACTAATTTTTTTTATTTATTAATTAACAACACATAAATCAACTTAATTAGTACTAGTAACAAAATATAATACAGTCATCTTACTTAACAAAAGAAGTATGAACTTATTGTAAGTTAGATATTTTATTACAAACAAAAATATTATGTACATTTAAATATTCTAATAACTTAATCAAAAAAAAACAAAATTGAATACCTAACTATGTAATACTTAACAAAATAAACCAGTAGTACCGACTTTCTTCAAAATACCGGACATTGTTCTGTCCGGTATGACCATTTATTTTTTACCGGACAGGCCTGGAAAATAACGGACTGTACGCTTAAATACCGGACATCTGGCAACCCTACCTGTGAATAATACCACTGTTAAAAACACTGATTATTTTTAGCTATGCTTAGCAAATTGTACTAAGAAACGGTTGAATTAATTATGGGACTGGCAAAATCTGAGCCTGCGACCTCTGCATTTCGGGCAGCCGCTTTAATCACTAACCTACGGTCGCCTCTGCCAGGACCCTAAATTTCTCAACTGTATGTTACGTCATTACGTGACATCACGTAATTACGTAACAAAGCAGTCATCTTGTTCATTAACTGTTTGTAGTAAAAATATGACATGCTTGGTTTCCATACAGATTTGACGCACCTAAGTCTTATCTAGATCTATGCTAATAACCTTAGAGTATTTATTTACTGTACTACTGTAAAAAGAAACTCTAAGCTAATAATATAAAATTACCTATCTATGACAAATTTTTTATACATTAGATAGAACGCCAGAAGAAATAACACTGCCCAACGGTCCTAATGACAAGGCCAAATACACACATTCACTCACTCAAGTACACCCAAGTCTCAGAACAAATCTTTGCGAATCACACAAAGATTTGTCCCATGTGGGGATCAAACCCACAACACCAGTACAGTGGAGAGCGGCGGCGACCGCTTAAACCACTACACCACACATGCAGACACTGTCATTACGAGTCATTTCTCAATTTTTGCACGTTCTAGAATTTGCATCATTATAATCAGTCTTCTCTTCGTCGAGTCGATGGCCGAGTCAATTTTTATTTGACTTGCCATCGTGGTGAAAGGATTAGCCAATTCGCTTAGAACTCGCGAATTGCCCAGGGTGCACCGGACGTAGGGAATCGTTGTGTACGTGACCCGGGGAGGCTCCTTGGATTATCAGTAGTATCGGCGGTGGATAAATACATGTAGATATGGAGGTGCAATAACGGGCGCTATATTAGCATTGATGTAGACGCCAGAACGCCGCGCTCCTATCTTATCGGATAATCCATTTATCGCAAACACACGTCAAACACTTACAGATATGCAAATATCTCTGAAGAGCACTCTATACATAGCATGTGTAAAGAAGAGCTATTTTCTAGCCTTTGTACGTGTACTTTACTTGTAAAGTGGATGATTAGAACATTTTGTTTACTCGTTACATAGGGCCCACGTGGATCTACCTACTGATTATAATAACGAATCTACAATTAGTGTGATGCTTATTTTTAAACCTATTTTTATACAGATTATGTAGTCAATATAAGTCAAAACCAAAGTAAAACAAAATCCATGACAAAAATGCAGAAAATGGTTATGGTTTCTTTTATTTAAAATGTGGAATTTTTAACACAACTATACATTATATCATTTGCTTCTTAAGGTTACCTAATTGGCGCCCAACGTGGGGACTAACTTTTTTAGTAAAGCTCAGAGTGATACAATCCAAACGAATTATACTGTAAACTTAATAGGCATCAGATAATTTATGACTTTATTTTATGTTTTGTAGAAAGCCGATGCTTTTAAAAAAAATACAAAAAAAGTACTGGGTTTATTGTCTCATCTCCAACCTACCTATACGCTACGGCGGCGAAAAAAATAAATATACGGGGTACATGTATCTTTAGTATGGTGAAGATTTGAGTACCCAATGGCAATTCAGGGCTTGAATTTCATTCACCAAATTCCTCATGCAATATTGTGAAATCGTTACGTAAATGATCTTGGCCATGTGCAACACGACATATCTATCACGTGTAGTACTTTAACATACATCTGAGAGCACGTGACGATGATCATTGATGAATGACTGATATTTTCTTCTTAGAACTAGTTTGTTCAATTTAATAGTTCAATATAAATACATACTGTACTAAATAATAAACAATGTGATCTAGATAAGAGTTAAGATATTGAATGTTGATTATTATTGAAACTAGATGTCACTACTAGTAATCTAAAACAACTGTCACAATCATGTAGAATCTGCATGACAATGCGAATATTTAATAGCAATGACTAATATTTACTTGAGATATAATTGTATAATTGCGTAGGACAGATAATAAAGTAGGATAAATTGAAATGATTATTTGCAGCTGAACAAACGTCATTAGCGATATCGGATCACGGGATGAATGTTCTGGGCACGTGGTTGGGTGGGACGCAGCAAATGGAATTATTTCTGCACCTTTGCGGAAGACACACGTATTTAGAAAGAAAGAAAGAAAGAAACATATTTATTCTGACAAACAATAATAAAAATACCAATAGAAAATAAAAATAAAACATACTAAACATAAATTTTATCAGAAAAGGACACCATCTCACCATCTCCTGATTTTTTGATGGCGCCAGAAAGAGGACGGACGGTATCACATTAAATTAATAACTAACTATTTATTTTCTGTCCGCATCGATAAATCGAATTTTAGTGTTAATTGTGTGAAAATGTTATTATTAAACTAGCGACCCGCCCCGGCTTCGCACGGGTACAATGCTGATACTAAATACACTACAGAAAAACTGTGAACGTTGTATACAAAAACACAGCGGCCCGTTCCGGATTCGCACGGGTATATAATATATAGCCTATGTCACTCACTAAAAAAATGATTAAAATCGATCCAGTAGTTTGATTTATTCATTACTGCCCGTGACCCGCACGCGTTAAATTTGGAGTAAAACAATTCCCCCTTTCTATGCATGTATTATACATAAAAACTTTCCTCTTGAATCACTCTATCTATTGGAAAAAACCGCATCAAAATCCGTTGCGTAGTTTTAAAGATTTAAGCGCACATAGGGACAGAAAAGGCGACTTTGTTTTATACTATGTAGTGATTAGTCTGTTTATTGAGACAGATTAGTTAACCCCGGTTGCGGAGGGATAGAAATTTTATCTTTTGTCTAAGGTTTGGGCCTCAGGCCCAGGTGACACGGTTCAACACATTCACTGAATATCACAATGTCACATCACATTATTATTATTTTTTAAACTTACTCAGTTTTATTTTCAATATATACCTAAAGAACTCTTCTGATAACCAATACCTTCTTCTCAGTTTGAATAGTATAGGTATTCCTAAGAATATAACACAGTCCTAACTACGTCCAGCCAAAGATTGGACTGCCTAAATAGGTCGTAAATTAGTTACCTCGTATTTGCCTTTACTATTCATATTTTTCTCAGTTTTTACAGCATAAAATTAAATGGTAGGTAGGACACGACAACTTCAATAACAACAAACATGCGTACTGAAGCCTGATAAGAAATATCTGGGGAATCCCCTAGACTATTCCAAAACTTATCAGCAATATATATCTATATATATTGATATAGGTATAATGTCAAACGTCATTGCCCAACGGATTGCGAAAGCGAACGATTCCTAAAAATATGATAATAACAGTGTACCTACGTATGAATAGACGCAAGTAGACTGCTTTAGGGGCAATTTTACCGGCCTGTCAATAAAATATCGTAGAGGTTATAGACAAAATTGTTAAATGAATACTTGGTACCGGAAAGCAGTATTTACTCCATGATGTCATACTTTAGCCCCGCGGCGCCAATCGACAGCGGTCGTGGTATGCTCGATAGTGCCCTTATCGGCATGCATTTTAAGCGTGATACGATAAAAATGTAACCGTTTTTCTTTTCATAATAATATAATGTTTCATAATCGCTCATTATATCGACGTCGGTTGTTTGTCCATTCATGACTGTTTGTAATCAGTTGAATGGTTTTTCTGTGTTCATTAATGTCATCTATTCTATTTATAATATTTACGTCTACATTCATGTTTGTCGATTTTTAGTCGTGTGCGTAGCATTGACTTACAATAGTAAGAGCATTATATTATTGCTTCACACAATAATAGTGAATACAACTTACAGGCAAAACTCATTCTTGGTTCGAGCTAGCCGTACATTCAATGCAGCATGCCGGAGTGTTGATAAAGATTTAGATTTAGATTGATTTGCACAAACTCAAAAATCCTACTTGTGTCTTATTCTTGCTTTTTCGTTTATTATTTGTTATACCTATATGTAAATGTCTAATTTCTTTATGTATTCCTACTATATTATCTGTGAAATTTTCTAATTGGTCTTCATTTTCTGATCATCTCTGTATATTATATCACATTAGCTGTAAGTTTTCCTAATAAAGAAATTAAATAAAAAAAAAAAAAATTCAGTTCATTGTACCTAGTAACTATTTTACCACTTAGGTGGCGATCTGATAGTAAGCAACAATTCCTGGCGAAAAACAAATAGACTACTGAACAGTCTGAACACTGAAACGAGGACCTTGGAACTTTGTTCACGTTTTGTACTACGCACGCTTGCATCGCCAGCATTAACATTTGTGAAGTATTATAACTCTTTTGAATTAATCTATTTATGACTGTTTGTAATCAGTTGAATGGTTTTTCTGTGTTCATTAATGTCATCTATTCTATTTATAATATTTACGTTTACATTACCATGTTTGTCGATTTTAAATCATGAGCGTAGCATTGACTTACAATAGTTGGAGTATTTTTCAGGTCATTGTACCTAGTAACTTGGCATTTTTACCACTTAGGGGGCGATCTGATGATAAGCAACAGTTCCTGGCGAAAAACAAATAGACTACTGAACAGTCTGAACACTGAAACAAGGTCATTGGAACTTTGTTCCACGTTTTGTACTATGGACGCTTGCATGGCCAGAAGTAACATTTGTGAAGTATTATAACTCTTTTGAATTAATCTATTTGAATATTTCTTAATCAGTCTTACTGTGGGATAAACTGAATCACTACTTAAGTATCAATAAATTATTATGTAAACAACAGCAGCAATACATTGCATTCAGTCTATTTCTCTCATTATCGTAAGTCAATCAATCCGTCCTTTTACTACAGACGGAGTACCTTTGCTGGGCGTTGCCTTTCTCTCCGAATGAAAAGGGTAAGGCCGTATCTACCGCAACACGGTTAATACTATCGCGGTGGCCAGCGCTTGTATATTTTTGTAAAATACCCTCTTTTGTACCAATAAAGATTTATTTATTTATTTATTTATTTATCTAGTCAAGGGCGGGCCGATTCACTTTGCTTGGCTAGACTTTTAGGTAAGTTATCAAATGCTGTGCGTTCAATACATCAATTCAATGCATAAGTAGAAATAAAAGATTCAGAGGTTCTAGGGTCAACTACGGTAACTCTGAAAAGTTATACGAGTATTAACTACATCCTCACCAGTCAATTGTATTTGACGTCCAAATATGGAGCAGTTTCCAGTTTGCTATCTTAATTATCAGTATAGCATTAGAATCAAAAACTGCATAAAGTCTTTACTTTAGTATCATAGTATAGTATAGAAGGTCCATCGCACAATTGAGGCAATCGATCGGTGTCTTCCAAGCGCTTAACTAACTGGATTGGAATACCTACCGAATCTTTTTTTTTCTCTAGCTACTTGCACTTCTATGTACAGTGTACAGTGGGCCAACGAGTTAGGTATGCAGGGCAAAAACTTCAAAGTAATCGTAAATACGTGCTACACTAGTTATAGATAAGCGAGTTACATATCTAAATAGTGGGTATATTACACTTATTAAATAAGTAATTCACACATGCATATCTTTTGCAGTCAGTTTTCACTATGGCGTAGAAGTTTTTGCCCTGCATACCTAATTGCTTGGCCCACTGTACCTACCTATTTGATCTAAGTATTGAAGTCGGCAATCATATAAAATGTGTAGAAACTTGTCTGAGTATAAATAGCCGGTGACATCTGCTGTTGGGTCAGCTGCCGTCGATATTGCAAACTCAAAGATGGGTCAGAGATTAGGTATCATAATATCTACTGTCATACATCTTGATAAACTTATCTTGACGTATCTTCATTCTGAGAATTATTTGCATCAGATATGTTTATAATCATGGAATTGTAACAAGGATCTATGGCGCCTAACTGACATGAAAAGTCTAGATGATGGCACTCTTTCTCGATGTGCTCGTTTTCTCATTTTGTTGCGACAAAAGAGATTGTAATTAGGTCTTTTAGACTTTTTTCTGTTTGCGGCCATACATACTGTTATATTTTTCAAATCAAATTTGGGAATTATTCTTTAACCACAAGGAGCTGGATGACTTCTGAACTCCACAATCCAACTAGGTATAATAATTTGAATTCATGGCATAGAAATATATACTACGTCAATGATTCAGGGTCAATCAGTTGTCAGAATTTCGGTCTACTAAAGTACCGTAAAGTTTATAAAATTACACCGTTTCTAATGGAGGCACAAAATAGGCAAGATCCATGGCGGTTTATGTTCATATTCTCATTAATTTATTCTCTTATTTTTAAAAAAATATAAAACTATAAAAGTCTACATTCTTAAAAATACAGTACCAAAAAAAAAAACTGCTGAGGTGTCAAGGGACACCCGGATGGAACGAAGTTCGGTACTTCCAAATAACAACAAATCAGGATTCGTACCCGAGATTGCAGTAAAAGGTATGCGACCTTAACCACTAAACAAATAAAACAGTCTATTAATAAACTAAATATACGGTAACCAAAAATTTAAACCAAATTAAAAAAAACAAACGTTAAGACAATTAAATTATGAAGCGTAGCAAGCGTACAAACGATCATTCAGAATCACTTAATCTTTCTCTTAAAATAATCGAATGATACTTTTAAAATCATTGTGGTGATATTATCACAATACTCCTATAGGCTGAATGGCTACATAACAATATTTCCTGTGCCTTACACACTCAATTTCAAAATAATTCTTATCTTCGATCTTTCGCGCTATTCGAATTTCAAAATATCAAAAGCGATGTTCATTCAAACACACGCATAGACTTATAATGTCTAGATCAATAAACTGCTTGTATGAATTTAAGTTTAAAGTTAGGCTAAAAACAGATTGATTGAAAATTATAATGCGCCGCTTGGCTGACAGACAAACCAAATGAAAATCTGATAAATACCAGAGAGTTACACTGAACTGAAACGGCACAATTAAAGTGGCTTCACATTTCATGCGTGTACTCGGTTTCTAGGAGTAATAGTTCTATGATCACACATAACAAACCTTATCTTTAACATAATTTTTGAAAAAAAGCGCGGGAAACTTGATTTTGGCGGACGTGATTTTTCTCGTTTCTGAAATTAATTTTAATTATTATTAGTTATTAGAGATTAGTAGTGTAAATAATAGTATATATGTTAGTTTATTATTTTATTTAGTTTCTGTAAATAGTATTTCGAGGAGATTCTGTAAGTTTTTTATCCTTTTTTGTGGTGATGAATGAGCCACCCGACCCGGGGGATATTCCCCCGGTCGGTTTAAATATTATTATTGATAATGAGCATATGTTAACTGACTCCAGTACTGCTACGGATAGCTCTTTAAGATCCGATAGAAAAAGAATTCGGTCGCCCCGTAAAGTATGCAAGAATTGCAATAAAAGAAGGAAGCATAAGCATTCCCATAAGAATAAACCGTCGGACTGCAATTGTGACATTGTGAATGAAACACAATGTAGTATCAGAGAAAGATCACCTGTTAAAATTACCAATAAAAGTAATCGGGTTGAATCTCTAGACATTGGGTCTAAAGATTCAACTTGCTCTCAAAATATAACTCCCCCACAGCCACCTCAGCAGGTAGTAAGGACTCAATACGAATCAACCGATGCATCTCCTTTTATTGTGCATGTACAAAAAGAATCTTCTGACAACACTGCAACACTTCATCCTGTCGCCTTTGGACACTTTTTAAAACAAAACTTGTACAAAAGTATTATTAATGGTAGTCTAAAGAGGATTGGAAGAAACCGAATTACATTATCTTTTAATAAATACCAAGATGCAAATTCATTTATTAATGACTCATCGCTAACAAAACATAACTTAAAAGCTTATATTCCCTCCTTTAGTATAACACGGATGGGTTTAGTCCGTGGTGTACCTACTGAATGGACTGTGGATGATGTCATTGAAAATATATCCGTTCCCATTGGTTGTGGCAAAGTAATCAAAGCCAGACGATTAAATTATAAAGTCCATGGTTCAGCTCCAGTATGGAAACCATCTCAAACGGTTGTTCTTACATTCGACGGACAAGTGTTACCCAAACGGGTTTTCTTATGTTATAATGCCCTGTCGGTAGAATTATATACGTTCCCAACGATCCAATGTTTTAATTGCTGCAGATTCGGTCACACTAAGATGCAGTGCAAGTCTTCTCCTCGATGTTACAAGTGTGGGCAAAACCATACAGCTGACGCATGTGACTTGGAGGAGGACTGTGCAAAATGCTTCCTTTGTGGCGGCCTACATTTTGCTACTAATAAATCTTGTCAAGAGTTGGAAAGACAAAAACGAATCAAAATTTACATGGCCCAGAATAGTGTGTCATATTCTGAGGCATTAAAATTACATCCTCCTCCTTCCAAATCATATGCCGAGATATTAACTTCCACTTCTCACAATAATTCCAACCATGATAAATCACCCTCAACACATCCGTCATCACCATCATCACCAAATAAATCTTACAAAAAGACCGTCTTCCTACAGCCAAAACCACTGCCTAAATTTACAAGAGGATATGACCGTGAAACACACCAGTCCCTTATTAAAGATTATGATGGTCCATCTCCCTCTAATGGGTGTGCCCTGAAAAATAATAATATAAATAATAATGATGTAAATAATAACGACAAACAAATCATTGATGTAATATTAGCTTTATTTAAATCTTTATCTCTATCGAATTCTTTACCGTCCAACGTTGCCTCATTAATTCAAACTTTCATACAACTCATTAATAATGGACAATCAAGCGAAAATTCTTCAATGGAATTGCAGAAGTGTAATAAATAAAAAGTGTGAATTGATACATATTATAAATAAATATGAACCAATTGCACTTGCTCTTTCAGAGACATGGCTTAAACCAGGATTCTCATTTAGAATCTCTGGCTATGTCTGCCTAAGAGCTGACAGACCTGATGGGTATGGCGGGGTTGCCATACTTATCAAAAATACACTTTCTCATAAACCTTTTCCTCTTCCTCCTCATAGTGATGACATATCTGTCGTTGCTGCTGTTGTAAATAGTGTTTGTATAGTCTCTCTTTATTTCGCTCGCCCTTCTGTAAATATTTTTTCTGAAATTTATAATTTATTTTCTGTATTACCTAAGCCATTTTTAGTAATGGGAGATTTTAATTCTCAGCATCAATGCTGGGGTAGTTCAACCACAAATTATTATGGTGAACAATTATTAGAAGTTTTTGATTCCCTTAATCTATGTATTTTAAACACCTGCCTTCCAACTCGCCACACAAACCCAGATGAAGGCATAAGTGCCCCCGACTTGTCTGTCTGCACTCCTGATTTGGCTTCATCTCTATCATGGGCGCCCTTACCCTCTTCCTATGGCAGTGATCATTTTCCTTTAACCATTTCTTTTCCCTATAATAGACCAAGTGTTACAACTCCCACTCCTCGACTGAAATACAGACTGACAAATGTTGATTGGAGTACATTTAAACATTGTGTTGAGCAGAAAATGCATAGAATTCCTAAAACATGTTCAGGGAATGAAAAACAATGTTCTGATCTATTATCAAACATTTTGATAGAAGCTGCTGACCAAACATTCCCTCTTAAAAATGTAACTTCTGGTAGAATACCCTCCCCACCTTGGTGGGATGATGAATGTACTCAGGCTGTCAAAAAGAGGAAAAAGGCAGAAAAAAAATATTGTACTATGATGACTAATGAGAATTTCGAAAATTTCTTGCAAGTTTCTCGTGACACAAGGAAATTGCTTAAAAAAAAGAAATTTGATGGATGGCGAAAATATTGCACTTCTATCTGCCCTGATGTCTGTCCATCTGTTGTTTGGCGTAATATAAGACGGTTTAAATCCGCCATTAACAATTCTACACACAATAAAATTCCTTCAGAATTAGTTAATCAATTTATGGATCAGTTGGCTCCACCTTATGTTCCAGAAAATAGTTTTATTTCAATACCATTATCCATTTCTAATAATAATGACCCATTTGGACTAAATTCCCCCTTTTCTTTTAATGAATTAAAAGGTGTTCTTTCACATGTTAAAGATTCTGCCCCAGGAGATGATGGTATCCCATATTCCTTCATTGCAAATTTGAGTGAACCAGTTCTTAACAAATATTTAGATCTTATTAATACTATCATGACTTCTGGTAATATTCCTTATTCCTGGAAATCTCAAACAATTATTCCAATTTTAAAACCACACAAACCATCTTGTGAAGCTTCTTCTTACCGCCCTATTGCTCTTTCTTCTGTTTTGGCTAAAATTGCAGAACACCTAGTTAAAATTCGTTTAGAATGGTTTGTTGAAAGTAACAAGCTAATTGCTCCCACTCAATTTGGATTCAGAAAAGGAAGGGGTACTTTAGACAGCCTGAGTGTGTTTGTCACTGACATTCGTTTAGCCTTTACTAGAAATGAACATGTAATTGCAGCTTTCTTGGATGTCAGTTCAGCATATGACAGTGTACTCTTATCAGTCCTGAAACAAAAACTTAATTTATTAAATGTTCCAGTTATGCTCTCAAATTTCATTTTAAATATGTTATCTGAAAGATCAATAAATCTTTACCTTGATAACACTAAAGTTAGTAGACTGGTATGGAAGGGCCTTCCCCAAGGATCAGTCCTAAGCCCTATTCTTTATAATATTTATACTTATGATTTAGAAACGTCTCTCAATGGATCTGTGCAGGTGCTTCAGTATGCCGATGATTTACTTTTATACTGCAGTGGGCAATCTGTAAACAAAATAGGTGACAATTTAACATCATCATTGTCTCTATTAAACTCATGGCTTTTAAGAAATGGTTTGGATTTATCTGTAAATAAAAGTAATGTTGTATTATTTACTAGAATGCGTAAACCACCTAATGTTAGTGTACAGTTCGATCAAAAACCATTACCAGTAAAAAATCAAGTAAAGTTCTTGGGCGTGATTTTAGACTCTCATCTTACAGGCCTTAATCATTGTGAATATATTGCAGCAAAATGTGAAAAAAACATCAACATTATTAGATGCCTCTCAGGGGTCTGGTGGGGTGCCCACCCATTTTCATTGAAGCTTATTTACAATGCTTTGATACGAAGTGTATTAGACTACGGAACTTTTTTGTTGGAGCCTAGTAGTGTTGCTGGCTTTCAGAAACTGGATAAAGTACAGTCAAAGGCTCTGAGAATTGTTTCGGGTGCAATGAAATCAAGTCCGATAAATTGCCTACAAGTAGAATGTGGTGATCCTCCCCTGCGGTTAAGACGTCAATATTTGTCGGATAGATTTGTGTTTAGGTGTCAACAGTTTGTAAATCATCCTCTATCCAAAAGAGTAGCTGATCTTTCTGAGGAAGTGGCCACATCCAGATATTGGGCAAAAAGATCTGCTCCTTGTCTTATAGAAAGCCTCTCAAAATGGAAAGCCATTGAAGCTCCAGCTCATCAATCCGAGTTACTACCCATATTTCATTGCAATTACCATGAACTCGTTTTAGACCCCAACATTCAATACAATATTGGTATCTCTAAGGATGACATATGTCACAATTCAAACTTTAACTACACAATAGACAGAGATTGGCTGGGTTGCCACTACATATTCACTGACGCCTCTAAACAGGGCGCTAGTTGTGTGGGTATTGGAATATATCACCTTCAATATAATATAATTGAAAAAATAAAACTCCCCCCAGAATCCTCCGTTTACACTGGAGAGTGCTTTGGGCTGTATAAAGCGGTTGAATATGTTTTGTTGATGGGACTACAGAGATCTTTAATTGTAACAGATTGTAAGAGTGCCTTACAATCATTAGCTAAATTTCCGTTTTATAATCAAAATAAACCCATCATCTTTGATATCCGTCGACTATTACATAAATGCACATTAAAGGGTTATTCAGTCAGCTTCGCCTGGGTCCCGGCCCACTGTGGTATCTCAGGAAATGAAAAAGCGGATCTTTTGGCGAAGGATGCAGTGGTGTGTGGTGACATTTTTCCTTATCTAAACTACCATCATGATTTGTCTACCTTACCCAGGGTTTATTTGCAGGAATCCTGGAATAAATTTTGGGCTGAGGATAATTTAAAAGGAAAGTTTTACCGGAGCATACAACATAATATACCAGCGAAACCCTGGTTTTCCAAATGTCTCTTTAATAAATTAGTCACATCTATTATAATACGCATGAGACTTGGACACAACTGCACTCAATCTCATTTAGCGCGTATTAACGTAATTAATAGCCCTGACTGCCCCTGCGGAACTGGTGTGGGAGATTTAAATCACATTCTATTTGCCTGTCCTTTATATGACTATGCCTCCTTTTTAAGCAATTTAATAAATTTACATGTTCCTTTCCCTTCATCGGCATCTTGCCTCCTTTCTAACTTTAATATTAATATTTATAAAGTTATTGCCCAATTTATTTTACGTAATAATATAAAAATTTGAATATAATTATTATATCTGCCTTCCTTTTTACAAACTTTTACCCATATTTTTATATCTTAATAAAATTATTATATTTACCTATATATGTATATTTTAGACTAATCTCTATAACATCATTCTCAATCCAGTCCTAACTCCAAATTCCTTGTTTTTGAATTACTATACGTTTCCCCGTTTTTAACTTGAAAATGGCATACAAGCACAAAAATGTGCAAATGCCAAAAAAAAAAAAAAAAACATAATTTTTCTGCGATTTTCTTGCTTTCTTTTAAATTGTATTCGCAAGTTAACTCGCGATATAATAATATCAGATCTCATTATCAATAATCTCATCACCAATCCCAATGACATAATTAGATGTGTTCTTATCGGATATTCCATGAAATGTACATAACAAAATTAGTAAACATTCTGTGGTAATATTAAAAATAATTTGCTTTTGAATTTAATATAGTTATGACGCGTACACTTGCTAAACACACAATAATGGAGAGATTATAACGCGTGTAAGGGCCAGTTAGCTCCTACACTATTTAGTTGTGTTAAGTTGGTGAAGTACAAACGAGATAAGATCACTATAATCAATGTTTATTAAGTTTAGTTAAGTTATATGTTACAAAGATCAAGTTAGTGTCTCTTACTCTTGACAATAGGTTCGTACCACGGTAGTCAATGTACTCAAAGTTATGTGTGAAGTCATGTTATTTATATAATTGCTGGCGCGCGACCGCGACCTACAAATGAATTTGCTGTGGCAGCAAAGATGTACGGTAGCGAGATCGTACAACGCGTATGACTTGGTTAGCACAATAGTAAAGAAAGGTTATAATGCGTACTTGCTAAAATACAAAAGCATCTATTATTGTCTGTATAAAATCTCTACTTACCTAAATCCATCAGCAATATCCGGAACTTGTGCAGAAACACTGTCTGGATTCATTATTGTTACTATTTTTAATTATTTATTATGTACAAAACACCTGTATACACTCAACAAAAGGCAGGAATTGTATTTTTTTTTAGTTACTTTTTATTATTCATTGAGAGACAAAACGAAAATATCGCGCCTGCTTTCTATATGCGAGAGAGATATTTAGTACTGTTGCACCAATCAGTTCCGAAGCCGCTCGATAGATGGCGTTGGGATCGAATTAGATCGCGCTATGGTTTCGTTACAAAGTCCTATATATAAGGTCCTCCGATTTATAGTTTCAGTATGTTTTGCAGATCCTTATTGTGCACGATATCGAGCTATTAAATCACTGTTATCTGACTAGAACAGCGATCGTGTACGCCTGCGCGGACCTTTCGCAGCGCGCCAGCGCCCCCTATTTTTTTAGAAACTCAACTCTAGTAATTTTTTTTATCTTTTTAGTTTTTTTTTTAAATTTAATTTATCTTTTTTTTCTATAAGTGAGAGAGAGAGACGGACATAGGAAAATGCGCACGCCATGCGGCGTGCGCATTTTTCTCTGGGTGTCTGATGATGTAGCACCGTAGCTGTAACGTAGCATGTAATTACTACGCCGCTACGAGAATTGCTACAAAAAGTGTCGTTACAACTTTTCGTTCCATTTTTTTCCGTCTAGCCCCCTTTCGCAATGCGCGATAAGAAACTTCGTTCCAAAAATATAGTGGTGGGGTACTATTTTTTATTTTGTCGTGATGATGCAGGGACCAAGCTACCGGTGGTTAGGGCTCCAGAGAGAGGAACCTCTTTACAATGCGTGCCGTGTCGAGTAGAACTTTTATTATTGTTTATTAAGTGATTGATTCTGAGAGACCAGCCATCATATCACAATCTATATTTATTTTGCATTTGTAATACCATTGCAAAATATTAATACCTATATATAAGTTATAATAATGAGTAGGTGTGCAATACAATGCAATTGATTGGACCATGACTCCGTATACATAAATTAATCGTACATCAACAATACTTAACTGTTCACTTGAATAATAAATTATTAACTGGGAAAATACCGAACAAAAAACTAGGGTCATGCAAAATAATAAGGAAAAGAAAAAAAATATAATTTACGTTTGAAGTCCATTGCCCGAATGATAGGTTAGTTAGCTTTGAATGCAAATTACGTTTCAAAGTGCTCAGATTATGTTGGTTTGCTCTAGAAAGCCTAGTAGTATATAATCTTAAAAAAACCGGCTACGTGCAAATTGGACTCGCGCACTATCAAAAATAGTAAAATGATCATTTCTGTTGTATGGAAGCCCCGCTTAAATATATATTTTTATAAAATTTTTATTTTGAAAGTAAATAAATTATTAAATATTTTGTGAATATTTCATGCGTCTACCTGATATTGTTGTCAGTATCAAGCAGAAACGAGTAAAAAAACTCACGTTTGTTGTATGGGAGCCGCTCCGCTAAATGTTTATTTTATTCGGTTTTTAGTATTTGTTGTTTGAGTGGCAACAGTTGTACATCATCTGTAAAAAAAACAACTCTCTAGAACTGTCTAGTGTATAGCGGTTCAAGAGATACAGCCCGGTGACAAACGGACCGACAAACAGACGGACAGATCGACAGACGTACAAATGGACAGACGGACAGCGAAGTCCTAGTAGTAGGGTGCCGTTTTTAGTCTTTGCAAACGGAACCCTAAAAAGAAAGGAATTCATGTCTGTACACCAAAATTTTAAAAAATGATAAGAATCGTGTGTACTTAAATGCGAAGTGTCTAGGCGCCATATAGGAACCGTTGGAGGTTTTCATCACCATTCACAATGCTGGCTTCAATTGGGATTCATGTTCATTGAGCAATATTAAGCATGAGTCAGACCTTAGTGCAGTCATTGAGAGCAATGAATAGGGCCGCCGCCCCCCTGCGCCGCCGTCGTCGATACATTAACGTAGATCTATCTTTATGTATATCTAGTTGGAACTAGGCCTCAGCATTAAGCTTTATAACTTCACTTATCTAAGAAAAAAGAACCCAGATGTAGTTTACAGATTAACTAATTGTACCTTCCTATCCATCTATCTCTCCATTCGTGTGTAACAAGCATTCACAGCCGAATTTCGTGGGTTCCCAACTTCCCCAAAGTGTCTATTAGAACTAAGTATATAGTATAAGTAGAATACAATTAGCTAGATCTCTAGATCTATTTAATTTTAGTTAGTTTTACAGTTATCTATAGCTGAATAGAATCGTCGGCTTAGAACTACTGCCCTGCGAATATCTCATTCATTCATTTATTTCAATAACAATTTACATTGTGTCTGAAAAACATAATAACTTATATTACACTGATGAATTTCTTATACAATTTTTTTTTGCACATATTGCGCTATGTTGGAGAGAATAAGAAGAAGAAGAAGACTGGGGTTCGTTTCATAAGAGATATACCTACTGTAATAAAGATTATTCTTATTTTTGTTCTTATTCTTATTATTATCTGATATTAAGACTTCCTCGTAGTTATTCGCTAAATATTATCAGACTATTTATTTTAATGAAACATGGCACTGGTAGTAACAATAGTGGTGGGCAACGAATACTGTTACATAGCGTACATGTTTTGTGAGCCAGTCCCTCACTCGATTACAGAGTGCCGAGTGGCGAGTCACTCGATGCAAATTGTCGTTATTTCATTAAACTAATGTCTCACGTCCGGCGAGACCCGTGTCGCCTTCGCGTGCCGACGATGACGCCGTCATTGTAAACAATGTAAACATACACCTTATACATTCTTATGAGTGCATTTTATACGGCGCATATAGCTATCTCACTATTTGTCCTATTTGACTATTTGTTTGTTTGTTTGGGGTGCATGAAAGGAGCCTCCCCGAGCGACGTACACAATCAACCTCTACTACGTCCGGCGCACCCTGGGCAGTCTGCAAATCTCCACCCAGTAGACTGGCGAATCCTTTCACCACGATGGCAAGTCAACACCATGAGAATATGACTGCAGCCATCGACACGAAAGAAGAAGAAGACTATTTGTCCACGTAGTCTACCTAAGCCTATGAACATCCCCAACAATGCAGCTACATTCTGAATGTCAGGACTGTGATTTGCCTGTGCTAGTCATTTCAGTTTAACCACCAAACAGTGAACGCTATTAGAAAAACTTCTTCTTTTTAACCGACTTCATTAACACGCTTATATTAGCTTCACCTGTATGTATGTATGTATGTATGTAACCGACTCCTTTTGACTCGATTTTGACCCACTTTAAAAAAAATTAAAAAATTAAAAAAAAAAATTAACAAAATCGCTCTTATAAATAAACCAAACTAAAAAGTAGAAAATAAATAATAGTTTAAAAAACTAAAAAACACGCTTTTAAAGTACCTACTTCTAACTAAAAAGTAAAAAATAATTCCTAATATAAGCTGAAAAAAGCGTGGGGCGCTCTGTGACATATTTTTCGTCTATCGAGCAACCCACGCTTTTTTCAGCTTATATTAGGAATTATTTTTAGAAGTACTTTAAAAGCGTGTTTTTTAGTTTTTTTTAAATATTATTTTTTTTAATGGTCTTATACCGAACTCGACCGATGACGATTGATTGTCGAACAACGTAGTGGTTTTTAAATTTTTTGAACATTTAAATGACACATGCAAAATCGTTCACAAGAGCTCTACTACGCTTCAGCCTATAGGTTGACTAAGTTCGGGCTGATACCCATCAGCACCACCCGGTTGGCATTCTTCCACTATCGATTACGGCTAAATCAGTTTTTTTATCGTTCTTATCGTTCGTTATCAACATTTTTGAAAGGCTTATCTTTGTAAAACCTCTGTTCTTCCCCTTAAGTACAGATAGAGCTAGTCCTTTTATATCTAAAGCTTGTACTTAGATACTAAATACAAAACAGCTGTTAAAGGTACATTCTGCACATTCCAGACTTGGCTCCTCACGAATAACCTTCGTCGTCGGTAATCGATTTCCTACCGATATAGATATTTGACATGACCTTTATACAAATTGTATATGTCAAAATGCGTTGATCCATTGTTATTGTTATAGATTTTGATTGTATGCAATTCTTTAAAATACATTATAACTTAAGTAAGTACAAGCTTTATATATAAGTATATACCTATATAATATTTAATTTTATTCGTCATGCATGTGACGAATAACACCTATTTTCACCTTTTAGGAATACAATAAAATTAAACGATCCACCAAACTATTATATTTAGTTTCACTACAATGATCAGCAAACATATGAGTTAATTAATCGAACCGATACTGGCCTAATGTAGTCCCATTTCCGTTTTTGTTAACCGAGCCGCGTCGCTAAAATAAAATTTGAATTCTAATTAGCTGATCATACCTTGCCTTCTTGCATTATTCAATTTGGGTAAAATCCAGCGAATTACAATCATGTATTTCTTATTTTCGTGATTTGACTGTACTTAATTTATTTTCTTGTATTAAAGGTTATTCCTCCGTCCAAACAAAGCCGTTGAGTCAGCAGTGGGAGCGTAAATATTTTTATTTCGGCCGCGTTCTGGGTTCTTTGTTTTGCAAATGACTTGCTGTACATCCACTGTTTACAGTGCTGAAGCGTCTTGAGTTGGTCCATATGCTTGTCTTTGACATACTGCATTTCATAAGCGAAGTCACGACGTAGGCCATTGTTTCAAAGGAAGGCAAGGCGGGTAAAATGGATGTGCTTGCAAATAAGATGCGTTTTATGTGTAACGAACCCAAGGATCACTGTCAACCCGCATGTTTGTGCATAATATCGAACAAAGGAAAGCTTTCAACTCTGGAAAAATAGTCTGCCACGCATAGCTGTCTATAATAATGAAGTGACACGTTTGTGTAGATGTGTCAATGGATGCACTCAATGCACTGTGACAAAGTATAGACAGGACTCTTGTCGCAAGTAAAACGGTTCTGGAAAAGGCCAGATGTTTATTTATTTGTAGATCAGAGACCACTGGGGATGACGCACAAATGTTTACCACCAGGGAGAGCAGAAATAAAGGAACAGGACAAAGCAGGGTTATCGGAACAAGTGTTACTCAGCGGTCATTGATCGCATCGACATTTCTCTTTGCAATCGTTCTTGATAACATTAGTATTGTTCTAGTATTGTTATCGTATGTACAGGAATGCTTGTATTGTTTCTTGCCAACAATGAGCAATTATTATCAGAAATAGTAATTGAATTTGATAAAGAAAGTAAACCGTGTAGGTAGGTAACACGTATCCGGAACAGCAATGAGGAAAACGTACAAAAATACTATCAAGGATTGACAACGCAAAACTGAGAAAGCAATTGAAATGTAAGATTAGATTTACTAATTGTTTTCATAACTTTGATTCTGATTACAATATTATATACATGAAAACAAAATTGTAAAATAATAAAAAACAAAGAAAACAGATTTCCTTGTAAATCTTGAGTCAACGTGGTGACATTGTGCTAACTGGTAAATGTATGTCTTCACTGCTTACACAATTTATCCTTACCCACTGTGAAATTTTCTGATGATATACTTATAACATTACTTAGTGAGGTAATCACGTAATCACTTAAGGACTCGTAAAACAGCTAGTAAGAATATAATATTATAAAATTATGAGAGCTGTTTCTAGTATACTGGAAAACAAAACATTAAATGTGTTTTCGATGATGTTAATTCACAGAATTTTACTCCAAGATGGTGCGACATAAACAAAATATTTAGATACGAGCAAAACAAACAAAGCATGAAGGCATGATGTATACGTTCATGCGTTGCAAACCTCCGAAGAGATGCGCCAGAAGGATATAAATTACTGTCATCTCCACAAGCACAAAGTAACAAACAAGTGCAGTTCAATGAGATACTCTACTTTACTGATAAAAACAACATACCAAAGTGACATAGATAGATAGATAGATAGATAGAGTAATCTTTATTGTACACCAATATTAACAAAGAAAATATGTTGTAAACAATTGCACTTAAAAATTATGTTGCACAATGGGCGGCCTTATCGCTATAAGCAATTTCTTACAGGCAACCTTAGGATGGACAAGTAAGTAAATGAGCAAAGTTACGGGCAGTTGTTGGTGCGTTAATTAAAGAAAAAAGAAATAAAAGTATAAAATGAAAAGTCATGATAATGACAGTTGAAATTACAAAATATAAAGAATACAGAAATAAACTACGTATAGTGTCTTAACCCAAAATTATATATAATTTACTAATATAAATAAAACATATATAATATTATATATATTGTTCCCTTATATATACCTAAATATATAAATTTTATTCTATATACATACATACAATATAATAATATAAATATTATCTTATAGTCAGGACACAATATTAACTATTATCACAATATTACTAAGAATGAGATAGAAATTGCTTAAAATGACATGAAATGCTCATTAACCTTTTTTTTTTTAAATAGGCAAAGATCGAGCTTGTCTAATACTTACGGGCAAAGCATTCCATAATCGGGTTGCCTGAACTACGAAAGACTTGTCGTAAAATCTAGTGCAATGCATTGGCATCTCCAGTCTCAGGTCCTCTGATGATCTCAAGGACCTTGAATGCATATCGTTAAGAAACGTAAAACGTTCCTTTAAATAAAAAGGAGTAGAAGGATTAAACAAGATATTGTACAATAGGAAAAGAATATGAGTATCCCTTCGAAAGCGAATTGGGAGCCGCTTGAGCTTATTACGGTATTCAGAAACGTGATCATATTTGCGTAGGCCAAATATAAATCTTATACAAACATTTTGAAGTCGCTCAAGCTTATCTAATTGCTCCTCAGTGAGATCAAGATAGCTGACATCGGCATAGTCGAGTAAAGGTAAAAGAAGAGATTGAGCAAGCGCAATCTTGGTGTTCGTTGGCAAGAAGTTTTTTAGTCTTCGCAAGGATCCAGGACATACATAATTTAACAAAAACAAACAGACTTCAATCACAATAAATGCACTATAAAGTAAGAAATAAATAAATAATATTCAATGTTTCGCCTCATCTGTGTATAATTTGAAAGAATACAGTGAAACCCTAACCGTTGAGGTTTTGAACCTTCCAGCATCAGCTCAGCAGTATGAAATACTGACTGCTAGATGCAAATATCCGAGAGGCTTGCAAATATGCGAAAAACAATATTGAAGCCTACAAATTCGAGGGTTGCACTCGTTTTATCATCAGGTCGTGACCTGATGAGAAAATATCTCTTTCAGGCAAAAAGATATTTTTCAAATCGGTCCAGGTGCCTTCGAGTAAACGACGAACATAAATAAAAAAAAAAACAATCTAATTGAGAACCTCCTCTTTTTCTGAAGTCGGTTAAAATAAAAAAAATAAATGAACATTGAACATATACCAAATAATCGCAATAATGACGAGGAAAGTTGACTGGATCGTCCTCAAAAGACCCTGCGACACAAATAAAATATTTTGCAAAGCACAAAACATACAAAGCATGATGCATGAGTGTACAATGCATGCAATGATATGCTTGAGACGGAAATAAATTGCTGTCCTCTCCGCACGCACTTATAATACAAGCAAGTGCAGTTCAATGAGATATTGATAACGACGGCGACACTGAGATGAGCACATCTCGTTGCATCAACAGACTTTTACTAGTTGGATATTTTTGATTAAGAGGATAAGAGACCAAACAACAATAATATAAAGTACATATTAAAATAAAGGTAAAATAAACAATACAAGGCACATATAGTGGGTAACATGCACTAAATTAATCAAACTTGTCTCGCAGGTGATAAATATTGCTTAAAGTCATGTTATAACAAATAACTCAAACCTAATTTACTAAATTACTTTAATATTCTAAGTAGCACTTTAAGCAATAAACATACATAGGAATGTCAGTGTCAGCGATATTGTAAATCTACATATAACTATGAATAGCGTGCATGTCACACGAAGTACCCACTCTTTGGGCTGCAAACGCTTAAGTGCAAATAGGTAGATTTCCAAAAGGCTGCCTTCCATAAAAATGCATACAAATGTAGATATTACAATATATATACACTCGTCCATATAATAGATAACATGGATGAATGGGTCGTCAACATTGTTGATTATGGAAATCTGGAGATTGAACATAAAATACGATCTCACTCCGGCATGTTAAAGTTAGAGGTTTTGCAGATGATCAATCTTGCAATTTCGATCAAGCTTCAATACTTAATGACTCTTTTAGGTCTATGTATTTTTACCGAAATATCGTCAGTGTTAAAAGTTTTTGGGCTTTATAAGTTTAAGATATTTATTTCCAAGAAGTGAATATTTTCTCAGAATGTTACCAAAATAAGACCAGACTAAACAAAGCCAATGGTGGTACTGCTTGTTAAACGTGGTTGAGTGCTTCACTTAACAGATTCCACAAATAAACAACCTCGATGATGTCAAACATCATCATGTTAAGACAATTACCATCCATTATTTAAATCAAAACGCGCGTTGGAGTGGCCATTTCAATTGCATATTACTTGAAGTTAATAAAATACAGTCCACACCCACTACCAGACGACTGTGCAAATACTGATGACCGACTAGAAATGACATCACTGTGAAATCATTGTTTACATTGTGTATATTCATATTAATTCAAGAACACATGTGTTCAAGGAGTGACTGTTCAGCTGACTGCAATATAACTTTATTTTGAGCGGTAACTGGAATTTTTGTTACATCGAAATGATGGATTTATTTATTTTCTTGATTATAACATCAAGTTTGATTGTACCGACCAAGATGGATACTTCGTAAGTGGTCGCTGATGGATTGATGCTCTTTTGAAATGGATGGCTGACTCAACGGCGGAATGGCAATCGCTCCTATTAGAGATTGCGATACCAGCATGCTACTAATATTCTATGTACCCGTATGTTTGTGTGAGCTAAATTTGTTCAGAATCGATTGGCCGCATTTCAGCACGCGCCGTTCAATTTGAAACCGTTACTATTTAACACAAAGCACAAACAACCACGTAACAGTGTTTACGAGGTTGAAAAGTTATTACGGGCGAAGTTTGTTTGATGAATACATGGACGTTGCTAACCGCAAGATTGTGGAGAGCAGGTTTATGATAAACTGGTAGATTTATTGAAGTGGGTCCACATATCGTATCGACGTTTCAATCTACAGGATTCGACGTTACCCGCATCAGTTGTCCACATTGTACACGTACAGGCCACGAAGGCTCCGTGTTTCCAGGCACTTACTCTTTGAGCGTGGCCGAAACGCCGCAACCGGACGGTCCACCGTCATTTAACAACCTAAATATGTTTATCTTAGGAGCAAATCTCATTTTGAACGTGGACATTTATTGGTTCAATAAAACTTTGAAGACACTCAGTAGGTAGTCCTATTTATTCGCAGTTCACAGTTAGGTGAGTAAGCTCCTGCTCAGTGTAATGGTAAAATATTTGAGCGTGGCACCGTTAGCCGGCGGGTACTGTGTGGGCCTGATACACTCTTAGATGGTCGTCGGCACCTTTGTGCATTGACCCGTACAAGGCTTGCTACACTAAAGAACTTCCTAGTTCCATGCACTTGTTAATAATACAATTTATAGCTCGAGCATTGGAGGCACGGAATCATACCCATATTCGAATGTATCAGTATTTGCGCATTCCGTTTGGGTGATGATGTGAAGCAATCGGTATGAATACCTAAGGCTTCGTAAGCATTTAAAGCAAATAAGTTTGAGTGTCTTTTGAGTATGTAGTTGGCAAGCATACATTCTCGCGGTTGTCGAGTCATTTTGTGATTTGGTGTAAGTGACGAGAGGCAGCAAGACACCCTCTAGGTAGTAACTGTTGTTGTACCCGAAAATTTTACACACCGTATTAACCGGTGCAGCCAAATTTTAAAAGTAAACAATCCTACATTAGGTATTTGTGTAAATAATTATCATGCAAAAGATTACATGCTTGGTAAAAGAAACGACAAAACACAAATATTTATTCCAGCTGACCAACTTTCACCACATCAAAATGCAAATGCACTTAAATAAGTATCGGGAACAAACGTAAAGGTTATATTTTGTAAAGGAGCAATCAATAATAAAATAATGACTTGGATTTTTATTATTTAATGAATAGAAAAGAGCAATCGCTCTGTTTTAAGCTACTCACATTTTCAAATTCGTAGTTTGTCCTCGATTTTGGTGTTAAAACATCACGCACACGCGGGTGAATTCATTACCGCTGGACATGTTCGTGGAAATCAGTCTGTTGCCGTTGCTTACAGACATAACTGATCTTTTCTTTTTATCGTCCCAATAACAGACTTTTTGCTTTCTAAACTTGCTGCTACGTATGTAAAAAATAGTTATATTCAAAGAGAGTAAAAAGACTGAGAAAATTAGTTCAATTCAATTCATTTATTTCGTAAAACAGGTTACAAGGACGTTAGTGTAACAATAAGTTCTACTATGATTCGCCGAATGGCATACGAAAATTTAAACAATAATGTTAGTTCGACAGGCATTCAAATCAATTTAGAGGAGTTTACGAACAATCTCAATTAGAGGTGTCAACCTTAAAATACAATTCTTTTTCAATATGTTACTTATTTCGTAAAATATAGGTTACAAGGACGTTAGTGTTACAATAAGTTCTACTATGATTCGCCGAATGGCATACGAAAATTAAAACAATAATGTTAGTTCGACAGGCATTCAAATCAATTAAGAGGAGTTTACAACAATCTAAATTAGAGGTGTCAACCTTAAAATAAAATTCTTTTTCAATATGTTACTTCTCCTTCCACTCTTGACATGGGTCGTGATCATCCTCAGTGCAGGCCACATTCCTTCGCGATCGTCCTCGCCATAAACGGGCGTCTGTCGCCGTGGCCACAAGTGGCATGGCAGGGCCGCAATGGGAATGCTGCGGTCGCGCGGTTCGCACACACCGCATAAGGTGACATCGGCTTTTTTTAACAAATTCTAAAAACTTCACCTGCTTAGATCTAGAGATCACAATTAAGTGTAGATGACAGGAAAGGAATATTAATTCCTAACAAAGATGAAGCAGATAAAGCTTGATTAGTTCGTGAGATTTGCAGATTTGGCAATGGTTTTTCCAAAAGAACTAACAGATGTAAGGACTAACATTAAACACGTAGTACTCTCAGTTATACAGTGATACACGTCAGCAGTGTTACATGTATAAATTATGAGGTCTTATTTATGGTTGACTTGCAGGATTCTTGCCTTGTTTGATAAATCAGTTATTGAAAAAAAAACAATGCTAATGGTTACAAATGAACCATACCCTGATTTGTTAAGGGTCTGAAAATGGGGCGCGAAAGCTTGCTTCGTTTTGTGCCATAGGCCAATAAAAAAAATAACCCAATAAAAATTTAAAACAAAGTTATGTAATTTTATTGTTGACATTACCTACAGTTTCCAAATGACATCACAGTTTGATTTCAAAATGCTGGTAAAGCAAATACCTTAATGGCACTTGTGAAATCTTAAAGGTTTGTGAAATCACGATTAATGCGGATCTCAGCCGAATTAAATGACAGAAATTGTGAAAAATTTAGGGTTCCTCAAGGTTCTATTTTCGGTTTTAGCTATGATAATAATTACTTTTATTTGATCAGACTACATATCGTCGACCATCAGATGGATGGATTTACTATTTAACTAAAACTAAAAAGTTTGTTAGTCCTATTACAGTCAAAGCAAACCTTCAATCATACTGTTACTATGTAAATAGTTTTAGGTACTTATATAATATCAAAGTTGAAATCTAGCAGCGTACGAATCCATGGCTGAATTGGCAACCCAGAGGGTGCAGGTTCGAATTATACTGGACTCTATATATTTCAACTTTAATATTATATATAAAATACAAAAAGGCATAGCAAAGCTATAATTTGTTTTCAAATATTACTAGTTTTAGGTAGTATACTTATAAATCGATCACCGGAACTTAGTAGGTGAGTAGTTATTTGCGATGGCCGCAGATACCGTTACCGTTCGGAATGAGACCGTCCGCTCTATCGGTACTGCAGTAATGCTTTTCCTATCATTTCGGCCATACATCCATTCCATCAAACCCATACATCATGCAAAATGGCTGCGATTCGCTGCGATGAATAAACCTGACATGTTGCAATGGACTCAATGCACGTGAATGCCACGTTTTTGTTGTGAAGTTATTTTAATGGTGTGTTCGGAAATATTGTTTGACTTAGTTTGTTGTTTTGTGAAGGTGTTGTAAAACTGCAAATATAATATATATAATGATTATAGCACTATCATAATTTGTTTTTATTTAATACAGGTAAATGCAATAATTATTAAATAAATTCGAAAGGCACTTTATTAAGCGAGACTAGAAAGTACGTGAAACTGTTTCCGACATAATAATTCATATAATTAAACAACATAACATAACATCACGCCTATATTACCCAGACAACACCCACCTTTCACCTGCTATGTTTAGGTTTCATAGGATAGGGGGTGAGCCTATCGTCATCCACCGGCACAATTCCAACTGAGTGCTGCTATTGTAAATTTTGCTGACGGAAAGTTCACAAATAACACATTACCCGGCCTAAGAGGCGCATACGCTAACCGCTAGACCATCGAGGCAGGCATTTAACAATTTAAATGAAAACTATATTTACTTTGATTTAACTCAATTAACAATTTTTTTGTCATGAAAATAACACAGAAAATATAGCTGGAATACGTTAGAATTTGAATCGTCTAAGGACGTCAATGCCGCGCCAGGATGAATTCCTGTCTGGTATTCTCCATATTAAAGACTTCTATCTCAAGAAGTGTTGCTACAGCCAGTTGCGTAACTATAGGGTGGCATAAGTAGCAAAATGCCACGGGCCCCCGGCCTCTGGGGCCAAGATGCCACGACCTCAAAAGTAACTGAACACAATTTACCAAAACAAAACGCATTAACCTAAAAATAATAATTATTTTATAAAACGCGGGCAAGCTTGCAATGTCCGGCGAATTTTCGTTTTTTTTTGCATTCCAGTACTGAATCACTGGTAAGCAGCTTAACGTAACGATTTTTATTAGGACCCCATCCAGTATTTTTGCCACGGGCCCCCGATGGAATAGTTACGCCACTGGCTGTAGCCAGAGATTTTTTATCTATTCAGGTTCCTAGATACTCAAATCAGATTAGTGGTTCCTCCATCTAGGTTTACTTCACAGATATAGATCTACATAGATAACGCAAGTATCACGATTTGTATCGAAACCAAGCGTGCCGACTTTTTAATACCTATTGTGACGTCACAGCCGAAATTTAGTGACGGGAAATCAAAACCGATTCAAAGACACCGATGCCGCCGATGCCAATCCGCCCAGTACGTTCAACTGGAGCCGTCCGCTATGATTTTCTCTGACAAAAGACGCGCGTGGACTGAAGTTAGAGGCGACCAACCTCGACGCTTGGTCGGGGTTGAGACACGCGAAGTACATGCATCTGCGTTATCTATGTAGATCTATATCTGTGGTTTACTTAGTGTGGGAACGTGAAGATAACATCTTTGTTATCTCTTAACAGCTTCTTCATACAGACCTGCTTTCTGTAGTTAGTTTTTTTAATCTTTTTCTGCGCACTTTTAAGGGTTCCGTACTGCCTACAAGGAACCCTTATTGTTTCGCTATGTCCGTCTGTCCGAGACTAACTTCAAAACTGTTAGAGCTAGAAAGCTGAAATTTTGTATGAATATGTAAATTTACGATGCTAAAAAAGTGGTAAAATAAAATCTTGAACATCATTAATTTCCATGAGCTCCAAAGGGCGCTTGAGCATGTCGAAACAAACATCGAAATACAAAATAATTATAAAATTATAAATAAATTAACTAATTTATATATTATTATAATACCGCGGAACAATCCACCCCCGCTCCCGTATGAGTTTTGGCAGACTTATTTGCAAAGATATATTTACTTAAATTTCCTCTCCATATTGATTAAGTACTCTTTGGAGCATAACGATGGGTGGGATAGGAGCACTGTCGGGACATGCGCATTGGTATTCGTCTAATGTTACCAGAAATGGAAAATAATCTCCCTGTCTTTTTTTTAATATTCTCTTGCGACAGTAGGTACTTAAAACAATAATTGACATAATTTATAAATTGTTATGCATGACTTTGGATAAGTACTCGTACCTATACTATGTCACTAAGTAAACAAGTGCGGCAATAACAACACACAAGATAACTCGTTTTGAAATCCCGTCATAGTTGTGAATGAAATAAAAATATTTACGATGACCTCAAAATCTAATTTATTGCTGTTTCTTAAGATAAGCGAAATCGACGGGATGGGTAAAATATAATCCGTATCAACCTCAATACTTTATAAAATCAATTCGTACATTTTTTTATTAAAAATTTTAATGTACAGACTGTGTTTACTATTTTATTATATAATGTATAGATTTTTAGATACTCGTATATCAAAAAAATTACTGAGAATAAAACACAAAATTAATTCCTACTAACCTAAAAATTAAAACTTTATTATTTCATCGCCCATATCAACAACCATCATGTATCGTCCTATTATTCCCCATCTTTTGCTAACGCAGCGCCATTTTATAGAACATAAGAGCACAAATGAGCTTACGGGTTGACGTGAATATTTTTCATAATTTTCGGATGTAGCAAACAACAATAAAAAGGATTTACTGATGTTCTCTAAATCATTTAAGAGTAAAAATTTAGGTTCAACCAACCTTTTTCTAATAACTGAGAGAAAGTTTAATAAATTTTACCGGTATATTCCGATATAATTTATGAAAAAGCTCCGTTGCTTAATAGCAATCTAATGATTCTCATTTAACAAATCATATGCATAGCAGTTAATAATGATCTTTTTTCTCTCTTAACTCTTTCAATATATTCTTAAGTGCAATATTTCTTTTTTTTAATCGCCGAATTTTTTGTTGCGACGTTCTTAACTTCGTCTTAGTAGTAAAATATAATAATTTGTGTTTTCGTAAGTCTTTTCTTAATTGGCGTTCTGTAGGTGTATCAAATATGGTTATATCTATATCTGAATCACTTATCTCAGGTTCTTCAATATTATCTTGATTAGACTTGCCGGATACTTCATCAATTTGAATCTTGGGTTCTTCATAATTATCTTGAATAGAAATGCCGGGTACTTCATTAATTTGAATCTCAGGTTCTTCAAGTTTTATTTGGAGGTAGTTTGAAGGACCAGATTCTGCACTTTCAGTTTCAGTTAGAGGATCCAGTAAACCCTCAGCAATACTAGATGATGACAAGTATTTCGTCGGTGTTGATGTTTTTATAAGCAATCGACGTCCATTTTCGGTGAAGTATACATCATCCTCTTGAAAATGCAATGAACACACCACACAAAATTTTGAAGGCTGCCAATTTTCATCTTGCCTACTGAGGCGAATAATAGAAATCCAATCATCGCGTAGTTCATCATCTGTCGGCAATCTGCAAAAAATGCATAATAATAATAAATAAACGTCCCTAAATATTTTACCGTTATATATAACCAAGTACCTGAGTGAAAGAGTTTCGCAGGGTTAAAATCCTATTCATGAGCCTATGCCTATACAGATAAACTTGAAAACAGGACATCATCTGTTGGCAATCTGTCAAAATTGCACAATGGTAAAACTATCTTCCTCGTTAATATTATTTTTTTATAGTAATATTATATTAAGGAAAATAAAATAAATAAAATATGGATATAGTGTAGGACCATAAGAAGGACTTATACTTTGTCCATTCCTTTATTTTCTTTTTGACAGATCACGCCTATGAATAGCCGTTTTTTTTTGTCAGATTAATGTACTACAATAATAATGTACTTTATTGACAAGCGGCACTTTTTAGGGAAGTTCACTGTTTGTAACAAACAACCACAGATTATAAATCAAATCGTGAAATGAAATAAATTGATCATTATGAAAAAGAATAATTTGACTTTTTTTGTGTAGGTATTGTCTGTATTTTATAAAAAAAGAATATAATAATAGTATCATGATTCCATGAATAATGGTTTGCAAGAAATCAAGTCGAAATCTTGGAATTAAAAATGAAAATGTAAACAAAGGTTACTAGGAAATCGTCATAGACTAAGTATGTGACATTATTATTATATTATTATTTTGTATATTTATTTCATCTAATAAAAACTACTAATAAACGAATAATTAATAATAAACTCAAACCATTTCGATGTAATTAATCGATTGAAAGTTCTTCGTAGACAACATCGATTATGATTTCAAATCGAATCAGTAACGTGTGAAGGCATCCCTAAATGTAATCTGTCAAAAAGAAAATAAAGGAATGGACAGAGTATAGGTAATATTTTTTATCGACATACATGCGTTAGGTATGTCGACTGACAAAGCCCGCGAAGATTCTAAAGTTTATAATAGTTTAATGTGGGCTTTGAACCCACTACGACGCCAAGCCACGTCCTTACATTGAACCAAGTTGTAGGTTCCCCAGGGAGAGGGGAAATATTAGTAAAAAACTGGCAACACTGAAAAAAATAATGTTGAGGTTTTGTGTTCCGAGAGAACCGCAAAAATTATTAATAAAACTATTCAAATAATCAACAGTTACCTGTGAAATGATATTCCATCTTCCTTTTTTAATTTTTGGGAACAACTTTTACAATGTTTGAATACACATGACGGCATCTTTACGTACAATAATGTACGGATTGTGACACTTGTGACGTGTAAACAGTACGACGCTTTGTCGATCACTGCAGTCATTTTGTATTCGCTTTTGAATTTGTGTTTGCTTCGCCGGCTTCACTAGCGTGTTCCGTGTAAGGATGTAGTGAGTGAGAAAAATATCGATCTATTGATGTATCGATATTTATAAAAAAAAATATATTGGTGTCGATTAATCGAGGTAAAAATATCAATCTATCGAAATATCGATCTATTTAAATAAAAAAAACTTATATAAAAACGGCGCTAACAAGTAATTCGGTACTGAAACCCTGGGTGGATTTTCATGGGAAATATCCACACTTAAAAAATCGGTCTTCGAAAAATTTTACCTCATATGAGAATCGCTTGCTTCAAAAAAAAAAATTTTTGATATAGGATATTTATTTTGTATCGGAAATTTCGACATGGCGTATTAAAAATAGATTTTAAACCCGTACCACAGTATAAATATTATACTGTGCCCGTACTAACTGTGACTCCACCACTCCTGGGTACCCGTCTACGTCAAAAGCAGGGTTATTCTAACCGACTATTCGTATTCAATAAAAAGTATCAAAGTTAACTAACTAATTTAAAAGATAAATATTTTTATCTTTATTACTCTTGAAATTTAATTTAATAAAATATTTTTTATTTATTAATATAATATATAAATTTAAATATTTAAGATATTTTATAAATGTTTAAATGTATAGATATATTATTTATTTAAAAAGAAATTATAAAATAATATAATTAAAAGGCTTTTTTTTCATTTGCGTGCTGCCGGTGTCGAGTAAATGCTAGTGCGGTTCGCTAGATGGCGGTAACATCTCCTTGTCGGTTGATTATCCTGTATTTTGAATCTTAATGCAGATATATATAGGATAGGATAAAAAGGTGCAGAAGATGTATTATGATGGATTAATCTAGGTAGCTAAAGAAAAGATGCTAAACTTTGAGGCGACCTAAATTGCACGACATTAAGTCAATATTTCTTTAAATATTTTTTTAAGAAATCTTTGTTATCGGTATGTATTTACTGATTCTAAACAAACTGTTTTCACGTTGAAATAAGGTTGTAATAATCTGAGAATATGAAATAAACAACGTAAATTCGTTTGAGGTATTCATTTCTCTAAAATAATTTTATCAAAATCTACCCAAGTAATGTAAAACAAAAAATCTCAAAGAATTGTCCAAAACATTCGCAGCAGGCAGCTGCCTTTTTTAAGTAATCAGGAGAGGAAAAAGATCTTGGAAATTGTTCAAGAAACTGCACGTGGCCTAACACATGTTTCGTTTGTGTTGAATATTCACCTCTTTAAGTACGAGGAACACGTGAGATTAAGAATCTATGTCAATGAATTTTCACATTAAACCATTTGATGACTTGCGATTACTTAACGATCAAAACAAAAAAACAAAAATGTGTAGTCATTACCTATTTCTAATTGATTATTTGTATGGCATTCAGCTATGCTTAGCAAATTATAGGTACTAATGAACAGTAAAAAAATAAGAAGTTGAAATATCTTACGCGTTCATTCTCTACAACATTTGTGCTGAAAGCAACTTTACCATGTTGGTTTGTATCTTATACTTAAAGAAGGAGTTAATAGATGAACGTGACGTCACGAAATGATGTGACGTACAGTTGAGAAAAGGCAATGCCCAAAAACTGTATCGCCAAAACCAGAAATTATATTCGTGACACAAGTCACGAATATAAGATAGTAAATAATTTCTAGTTTTGTGTATGACGATTATCTTATAAAAAGAGACATAACAAGGATATAATAAACAAAAGAGATTTTCTATTTAAACATGAAGGATGAACTAGAATCTTATTTTGTTTTGATAGAATTATCACGTTTTTTGCACTTGTTTACTAACTTTTTTCATGACATCCGAGCTTACTATGAAAATATCCGGCTAAAAATTAAACTTTCATAGTATTCTACATACAATACAGCAGTTTGTATCTTGACAAAGCCACGGAATAGATAGCAGAGCAGCGATAAACAATCCCATAGTCGATTGGTCATACCCCTTTAGGGTCTTGCCTAGAGGCGCCCGTAGCTGGTTGGTTAAAGCGACTGCCCAGTGTGCATAAGGTCGCAGGTTCAAATCCTGTCGGTCCCATAATCTTTTCCCACAACAGCGTAGGTGCATTACCTACTGGGCCGGCTACCTTTTATCGACTTAACACAGGCGATGGCCAGATATCATATATAAATATGGCGTGTCATATACAAGTTATAACGATTTCCATAACCATCCCATACCACTTTTGCGGCAACTAATTAGTATGTTAGTTAGCAGTAAGTCGTGTCACGGAACAGGCGACAATGGTCAATGATGCGATGACAATAGTCTGTTCGTGCGCACGCGCACATTACCAACTGAAATTACCAAACAGAATACTCATTAAAATATATCGATTATTACATGTCACGAAATACGATCGTTTTATTACCTCTTCCTTGTATTCTTTTCTACAGGTTTCGACTCAAATAAGCGTTTTTTAAGGCCTTTGGTTTTTGTTGATTCTTTTCCAACTACTTACATACTCAAACCTTATTCAACTTAAACTAAACTACTTCTAACTTAGATAATATTCAGCATTCAGGACATGTTAAATTATACACAGGCATCGCTAAATGGTATCTTAATTAATATTATTAAAACCGACGTGAGGTAAAGACATTATTATTGAGAATACGGGCAACTCACGTCAGCACAAGAGTGCTAGATGTCGCGTGGAGGCGACGACACGCGAATAATAGCCCAGTTGATGAATCTACGTACTAGATTCGAAACTAGTCGGCATTATCCCGGCTTAAGTAACGTAAGTAACCCGTATTCTCAATAATAAGGTATCTTAATTATTTTCAATTCCCTTAGAATTTAGACTCTGATGTTTATTCATTTATGCTAAAAAAACTTTAGGTATGTATTCATTTTTCACAGCCAACTGCTCAATAATAATCTGTATCTCATACACTGCTTTAATTCTATTCATGACGCTATTTATACAACTTTGAAGATCTCACCAGGATTTTATTTAAATTTCTCAATCAGCCCATCTGCGACCCAGTTCTTGCTCTAAAAGCTTACAAAAACATTGAATTACATATGAATAGAAACTGGATTGAATACATTTTAATACATAATTTGGTACGGGCCCTATATTAGGGAGGGAATAATGGATGGCGAAAAGTTTAAATATGTGATATTATTTGTGTGACCCCTTCTAATTGCACGTGTGTAGAACACGTTTTGACATGATTGCAGCCAGATGCTGCCCCCTGAGATAAATTTCTACATTTCGAGTGACTGAACTTGTGAGCCGTTGCAAAAAAGTGGATAATCCAGTTCTCACGATGTTATTATTGATAATAATACGTTTCTTGTAAGTTTGCCACACTTGGAAATTCGGCAAGCACATAGTCCTCGGGCACTAAGAGAACCTCGGGTATCTTTGTTTGTGACAACAGTTTATATTAATTACCAATACCTAAAATTTGGTATATTTATAGTAAATATGGAGACTTAAGTGACCTACCATGTTATGTATTTAAATATGTAGGGGACATTATATTTTTAGGCACCATCTCGATGAACACCTACTTAATTTATTAACCTATCTAGACGATATAGTAATATATATTTGGTTTGTTACTTATGTCCATAAGTAAAGTCCTTTATTTGACTTTGTTTTTTCATCTTCGTCAATATCGTTTCTTGTTTAAATATGACGAGTAATTAACTTCAATTCGATCATTTTAACTTAGCTATATCTTCTAACTCTACCTACCCAAACACAGAGATGATGTTGATAAATATACCTAAAAAAATACAAAGCTGAACTTAAACCGGTTATTATAATAAAAAAGAAGTATGAATAATAATATCTAAAGCATATTAAGACTGTTAGACGCTATAATTTAAGCGCTGTGCTCGCGGTGGTCTGTTTTTGTAATCTGTGGGAGATTATTCTTAACTTAGAGCTGCTTATTCATTTCTCCCTAACACATTTTATGAATAACGCACTTATTTTTAAATATTCTTCAACGAACTCTCATTTTATGGCGGGCAAACCTCAATTTAGATTAGGTTACAAAGCTATATCGTTATAGTGAAGAGAGAACGTTTGTTAGTTTCATCGATGGAATATGAAATTACTGAACCGATTGTTATCAAACTATTAACTGTTAATAAACTATAATGACATAGAAGTGGGTGTAATCAGAATAAGTGTGTGGCAACAAAAGACGCAACTTTTTTGTGCATTCTATTGATCTATTTTTGGCCTACCCTTGATCTAATTTTGGCTAATTGCAATGAATATAACCATCTAAAATCTCTGCACTACCCTAAGTTGACTGGTAGAGAAAGCCTTTGGCATTAAGTTCGCCTCTGTACAAATTGTGCATAAAGTTTTAAATAAATAAATATAAAAAAAATCCATAGTAGACAAACTTAAAGGCAGAAAGAAAACTATATAGAGAAAACCCTGGCGCTCCTTTTTAAGAGTTGTTTTTGCAATCTAACATGTCACTTTGTTGATAATGTGTGCTGGTGATCTCATCTGGTGAGGCCAAAGCTCTGTCATGCTTTGGAGTCATACGACCAAAATAACCGCCAGCCCTGATGCAACTCCCGAATTGGACCTGCCGATCGCATGTGGGTGTAATGTGGAACATTACTTCTGATTATAATTGATATCGTAAATCGTTTGTACAAAAATGGTGCTCCTTTGTTGAAGACGTAAAACGCCTTTTGAGACCGCGTTCCATGAGAAAAACAAACTAAATAAAGAAATACAAATACTAGTCATGAACTTGTACCGTATTGTAAAAGTGTGTATGTATATGAAACGTTAGTCAGATTGTTATTTCTTTTATAATAAATGATGCATGTGTGTGAAGTATAAATATCATAGGTGGTGTTTAAGTATAAAGAGAAGTTTTCTATTAATAGAAAAACAAACCACGTTATCTGCGAATAGTTTGGTTCGGTTTTTCTATTAATAGTCCGTTATCTATTTTGAACTTGATAAAAACCTTGCTTTAAATCTTATTGGGTTAGTAAACAAACATATTCAATGAAAATCGATGTTTTTTGCTTGTATTTTTGGAGAGTTCTATCATTCACTCCATTATCAGATCACATCGATGGAAATAAATTATACCACTTTAAGTCATTTTACAAACAATATACATAGTTCTAGAATTAGATAGATAATATATACTGTAGTTCATCTTATAGATATTAAAAGCACGATCGATTTCTCATTATATTATGTTTTTTAAAAAGCAATGTAAGCCAAGGATGTTTTAAAATATTTTGTTAAACAACCCGTCCGTTACACATAAAAATTCTTAAGAAACGCATTCGAAATCGGTCAGTCTGTGGTCAAAAATCTTGAGTCTTTTTACCGTGTTACCTGAAACTTATAAGGAAAATCATTGGACTCGAGGTCATTTACTCGTAAAAATTTTGGTCAGCGAAACCAATGATTCATAATATTCCTAGTTAAAGAGACCATTTGAAGGTCATCGACATTTGGAAACGTTCGGATAGATTTGGCAGTGTAGCGCAGAATTCGCTGACTTAAGGAGGTCGCCCGTTACTTCCGAATTTCTATGCCAATTTATCTTTACCTAACACTATATAGCGATTTAGAGAAGGTTGAAAACGTCTTGACAACCGATGATGTTTCAATCGTTTTTCAACAATTTTTTTTCCTTCGCAAGACATTAACGAACTTGGTCCCAATCTCTGAACGTATTATAACTCTTTTCCTACTTTTTCTCTGCTCTAATCCCTTGAACTTTCCAACTATTAGCTCTAAGGAGCTAGTGGTGCGAAGCCACGTGGACTGATCTATATTGCAGATTGCCGCGTGGCGGTTGGTTAGGGTGACGGAGAGCACGTTAAGGCGTCGGTCATTTATTTCGGTCTTTGAATGAACATAAAGGGTAGTCAGAGACTAGAATGTCTGATTACTAGTCTAACAATGAGTATCGTATCACCTCATACTGGGTTGAAGAGGTCTGATAGCATTTAGGTACACCTGGTTTTTTTTTTTTTTTTTTCTAATTTCTTTTTTTTATTTGTTAACTTATCTTTAAATATATTGTTGCTTTGCCTGCTCTTAGTTTAATTCAAATTAGTTCACTTGCTAGCTTATGTTATTATTTACTGTGGAAACTTTGTTGGATCGCGATGAAGCTGTATTTTTTTAACCGACTTCAAAAAAAAAAGAGGTTCTGTATTCGATCCGTATGTATGTATGTATGTATGTATGTATGTATGTATGTATGTATGTATGTCACCTTTTTATGTTCGCGATTTTCTCGGAAACTACTGATCTGATTTGAATGCAGGTTTCGGTATTTTAATCCTTGTGTTTCAAGGAAGGTTTTAGTATATAATTTATCAGAATCTGATGAAGATCTTTGGAGACAGGCAACGGAACTCTTCAAAAACGAAAAGCTAATGAACCACGTTTTGTGCAATCGTGTATCTATGTATTGTTTTCACCACTACATAACATAATATTGCTGGTTTCTTTGACTTAATCCAATCCACAACAAATACTTTTGAAAATAAAAGCTTTATGCTTACCATAAGCAAAATGAACTTAGATAAATGTAGGTGTATACATATAACTTGAAATGATGACACACTAATGCACACTGTAACTCGGAAAATGAAGACATACAGGGATTAATAAATAGGGAGTTTCTTAGAGAGGGCTGCGAATAGAACAAATTGAACAATTGTCGGTACAAGACGTAGGTATCATTTATTTATTTATTTATTATTTGGCTCTTCAACAATGAGTACACTGTTACATTAATAAGGGTTAACATTGTAAACTTAATTCTAAGTGTCTCACTACTTATAGAGGAGCACAACATGCACTATAATAAAAGAAATAAGATAAAATTAGATATTAGACAAGACATTACGCTAATTTATAAAATTGATGCTTGTTAGACAAAAAAAAATACAATTTCATTAAAAAAAAAATGAAATTATATAAATAAATGTAAATTAAATTAAATTATCAAATAAATAAGATTAAAACTAAATTAAATTATTAAATAAATTAGATTAAAACTAAATTACATGACAATATAAACATTAAAACTAAATTTAACTAATTAGATTAAAACTAAATTACATAACAATTTATACAAGATTAAAATAATATTAAAATAATTAAAATCACGCTATTTGCTGTGGGCGACGAGCAGGGAAGTTGGATTGTTTGTTTGTTTGATAACGCAAATTTCGGCAATGTAACAAAGTTTTTTAACAAAATTATATGTTAAGAGATACCATTTGGCTGGAAACGAGAAAAACAAATTTTAGAGACCATTAATGTTATTTTTTTTTTTCGACTTAATTTATCGATTTGGATTTATTAACATTCTTTAGAATGGTGTTCCAAACACTTATACCAATTTACATACTGAATTTCTGTACCTTAAACTTTGTTATCTGAACTGAATTATACCTAACTATTTATTAAATACAATACTAAATGAACCCGTTGCTATACAATTATCAGATCACAAATGACTAAACCACGGCCTTGTTTAGTATATAATAATAAATTATCCTCAATACATTTCATAAAGCAAATGGTGATAGCACAGCCATTGCCAGCCAGCGCTTACATTGTTGCGATATTAACCGAGAAGCCAAAAGATTGGTTTTAATTTGTTTCAGCAAATTGATATATTTTTTCAATAAGCCGAAATAATAACAAACGACGACTTACGAGCCTTTTCTCAATTACAATACACACGAGTCGGCTTCATTTTAATTTTATTTTTATTTATTTGGGCAACAAACAGAACAAAGCAAAAAAAAAAAAAAAAAAAAAAAAAAAAAAAACTAATAAAAAAAAAGAATATTCTTAACTCGAGCGTATTCTATTCTAAATATTATAATTTGTACAAATTCTTTTCAAAGAAAAAGGAACCGCCTTCAAAAACTCAAAAGTAAAAAATAAAATATTCGCTAAACTTTGCTTACCTTTATATTCATTTGTTTAAAACAATAAACCCAAATAATTATGTAATACCAATTAATAATACGATCGGAATAATACGGTCGCGATAGTACGGTCGGAATAATACGGTCGGAATTTTACGATCGTATTATTCCGACCGTACTATTACGATCGGAATAGTACGGTCGGAATAGTACGGTCGGAATAATACGGTCGGAATAGTACCCGTATTCTCAATGTGCACGTGACGCGTTCCGACCGTTTTTCTACGAAGATACTCTGGCTCTACCATTTGCAGAAGGCACGTCCCCATTGTTGAGAATACGGGTATTATTCCGACTGTAATATTCCGGCCGTATTATTCCGACCGTACTATTGCGACCGTATTATTCCTATCGTATTATTCCGACCGTATTATTCCGACCGTATTATTCCGACCGTGTTATTGCGACCGTATTATTCCGACCGTATTATTCCAATCGTATTATTCCGACCGTATTATTCCGACCGTATCCGACCGTTCTTGGAGCGGTACTTGATTTTGTGATTTTTTTAACAATTATTTCGGTAAATACGGTTTTAATTGGTATTTGATTTTGCTTACCTTTATATTAATTTGTTTAAAACAATAAACCCAAATAATTATGTAATACCAATTAATTATATTTTTTTGAAGTCGGCGCCAAATTACACAATCAAATACCAATTAAAACCGTATTTACCGAAATAATTGTTGAAAAAATCACAAAATCAAGGACCGCTCCAAGAACGGTCGGATACGGTCGGAATAATACGGTCGGAATAATACGATCGGAATAATACGGTCGGAATAATACGGTCGCAATAACACGGTCGGAATAATACGGCTGGAATTTTACGGCTGGAATATTACGGTCGGAATAATACGGTCGGAATAATACGGTCGGAATAGTACTGTAATATTCCGGCCGTATTATTCCGACCGTACTATTGCGACCGTATTATTCCTATCGTATTATTCCGACCGTATTATTCCGACCGTATTATTCCGACCGTGTTATTGCGACCGTATTATTCCGACCGTATTATTCCGATCGTATTATTCCGACCGTATTATTCCGACCGTATCCGACCGTTCTTGGAGCGGTACTTGATTTTGTGATTTTTTCAACAATTATTTCGGTAGATACGGTTTTAATTGGTATTTGATTGTGTAATTTGGCGCCGACTTCAAAAAAATATAATTAATTGGTATTACATAATTATTTGGGTTTATTGTTTTAAACAAATTAATATAAAGGTAAGCAAAATCAAATACCAATTAAAACCGTATTTACCGAAATAATTGTTGAAAAAATCACAAAATCAAGTACCGCTCCAAGAACGGTCGGATACGGTCGGAATAATACGGTCGGAATAATACGATTGGAATAATACGGTCGGAATAATACGGTCGCAATAACACGGTCGGAATAATACGGTCGGAATAATACGGTCGGAATAATACGATAGGAATAATACGGTCGCAATAGTACGGTCGGAATAATACGGCCGGAATATTACAGTCGGAATAATACCCGTATTCTCAACAATGGGGACGTGCCTTCTGCAAATGGTAGAGCCAGAGTATCTTCGTAGAAAAACGGTCGGAACGCGTCACGTGCACATTGAGAATACGGGTACTATTCCGACCGTATTATTCCGACCGTACTATTCCGACCGTACTATTCCGATCGTAATAGTACGGTCGGAATAATACGATCGTAAAATTCCGACCGTATTATTCCGACCGTACTATCGCGACCGTATTATTCCGATCGTATTATTAATTGGTATTACATAATTATTTGGGTTTATTGTTTTAAACAAATGAATATAAAGGTAAGCAAAGTTTAGCGAATATTTTATTTTTTACTTTTGAGTTTTTGAAGGCGGTTCCTTTTTCTTTGAAAAGAATTTGTACAAATTATAATATTTAGAATAGAATACGCTCGAGTTAAGAATATTCTTTTTTTTTATTAGTTTTTTTTTTTTTATTATTATTTTTTTTTTTGCTTTGTTCTGTTTGTTGCCCAAATAAATAAAAATAAAATTAAAATGAAGCCGACTCGTGTGTATTGTAATTGAGAAAAGGCTCGTAAGTCGTCGTTTGTTATTATTTCGGCTTATTGAAAAAATATATCAATTTGCTGAAACAAATTAAAACCAATCTTTTGGCTTCTCGGTTAATATCGCAACAATGTAAGCGCTGGCTGGCAATGGCTGTGCTATCACCATTTGCTTTATGAAATGTATTGAGGATAATTTATTATTATATACTAAACAAGGCCGTGGTTTAGTCATTTGTGATCTGATAATTGTATAGCAACGGGTTCATTTAGTATTGTATTTAATAAATAGTTGGGTATAATTCAGTTCAGATAACAAAGTTTAAGGTACAGAAATTCAGTATGAAAATTGGTATAAGTGTTTGGAACACCATTCTAAAGAATGTTAATAAATCCAAATCGATAAATTAAGTCGAAAAAAAAAAATAACATCAATGGTCTCTAAAATTTGTTTTTCTCGTTTCCAGCCAAATGGTATCTCTTAACATATAATTTTGTTAAAAAACTTTGTTACATTGCCGAAATTTGCGTTATCAAACAAACAAACAATCCAACTTCCCTGCTCGTCGCCCACAGCAAATAGCGTGATTTTAATTATTTTAATATTATTTTAATCTTGTATAAATTGTTATGTAATTTAGTTTTAATCTAATTAGTTAAATTTAGTTTTAATGTTTATATTGTCATGTAATTTAGTTTTAATCTAATTTATTTGATAATTTAATTTAATTTACATTTATTTATATAATTTCATTTTTTTTTTAATGAAATTGTATTTTTTTTTGTCTAACAAGCATCAATTTTATAAATTAGCGTAATGTCTTGTCTAATATCTAATTTTATCTTATTTCTTTTATTATAGTGCATGTTGTGCTCCTCTATAAGTAGTGAGACACTTAGAATTAAGTTTACAATGTTAACCCTTATTAATGTAACAGTGTACTCATTGTTGAAGAGCCAAATAATAAATAAATAAATAAATGATACCTACGTCTTGTACCGACAATTGTTCAATTTGTTCTATTCGCAGCCCTCTCTAAGAAACTCCCTATTTATTAATCCCTGTATGTCTTCATTTTCCGAGTTACAGTGTGCATTAGTGTGTCATCATTTCAAGTTATATGTATACACCTACATTTATCTAAGTTCATTTTGCTTATGGTAAGCATAAAGCTTTTATTTTCAAAAGTATTTGTTGTGGATTGGATTAAGTCAAAGAAACCAGGAATAAAGAGAATAAATTATATTAGGACAATAAACTAAAGAAAAACACTGAACCTATAATGATAAAGCCAAAAGAATAACAAGAAACTTAATTGTCAAAAACATAAAAGCAAATTCTTATAAAAAACTAAATATGTACAATTAATATACAAAAAGGTCCGATTGGGCACAGTATTAAATCTGCCTCGTTGGTCTAGTGGTTAGCGTATGCGCCTCTCACCGCGTGGTCTCGGGTTCGATTTACTTTCCGTCATGAAATTCACAATAGCACCACGTAGTTGGAATTGTGCCCGGTAAATGGCGATAGGCCTCTATACCAGGAAAACTAAACATAACAGGTGAAGTGTGGGTGTTGTACACCTCAGCAACACCCTTCTGGGTAATATAGGCGTGATTGTTTTGTTACGTTTAAGTATTAAAACATGGACTCATAATAATATATTATTAATTTAGGTACGCTTATAATAGCAGCCCTGTATCTAATACAATGCCCCACTGCTGGGCTCGGGCCTCTTCTCATGATGAGAAGGGTTAGGCCATAGTCCACCACGCTGGTCAAGTGCGGATTGGTAGACTTCATAAAACACCCTTGAGTACTTTTAGGCACTCTCAGGCATGCAGGTTTCCTTTACGATGCTTTCCTTCACCGTTAGCGAGCTATATTTTATATGATAAATACACACATATCTTCGAAAAGACGAGTCTAAACGATTTATTGACAGAGGTGTGTGCCGTGGGTTCGAACCCGAGACCTTTGACTTTGCAGTCCTACGGTCTCCCACTCGGCTATCGCTGCTTAGGTACGCTTATTGTTTGCCATTTAGGTATGATTCAAATACAATACTGACACCGGGCAGTGACGTCAATGTCTCTGTATGGCTAACTAACAATGCTTAAAACGAGTAATGGTAGTAGTTCGGTAAAATTATTATCTGCTTATTGAAATAGAATTACATTAAAATCGTAATTACAAGTAATTACTTACAGTACCCGATGATAAATATTGCACATCGACCTTTGAAAAGCGACAATCGGCTAATTTCGGCTTCGTAGAGCATTATCTCTGATCGTAGTGAGGAAGTCAAAAGCACGAGATGTAAATAACTTTGCTCTCGTGTTGCACATACAACTTTTCACCTTAGCAGCTTAAAATAGTACTCATTGTACAAATTCTGCTTAGTTGGGGTCTAGGTGAAGTGGTGTGAAAGTTGTGAGACACAAAAAAAAATATCGAGCAGTGAGCAAAATTTAACTTTGCTTTGAGCGAAAGCAAAACTCGAAGCGGAATCGGGTGTTGCTCACTATTTTTATACAACAAAGAACGACTTTTCGAACTGCTGAGGTGAAAGAGTGTTTTATTCTGATTTCTCTTTGGGTTTTTTCTGTAAGAAAACTTTCATTAGGATCACAAATTGTGAAATTTCGACAGTTTGAAGAGTGTATTGCCATCAATATCTATCCAACCTTACTGTTGAAAGTTCCCACAGAACAGAACATTTGGTAACCGGTGAGTTGCCAACTGCAAGTTGGATGTAGGTAATGTAGATACCGCCGCGGTGGCCGGTGTCCGTTGGTTTGTCACCACGATAGTGTGACACGATAACGACAATCTACGCGAATATTCAAATTCAAATGTCGGTCGAGATAATTATGAACTATACAATTATAAACTTCATCATAAACTTAATTATATTATATGCTGGTACCTTTACTTTACTTAATGTTAACCCAAATACATTAGGGTCGGCTTTTAGTCTAACGATTTAGTTGAATATCAGTATTTTACGTGGTGTGCATGCCATCCGAGTACAAGGTGATTATTATTATTGTTGGGACGAGGCTTTGGGTGTTCACGTCGACCTCCGTGGGTCTATTGTGATTGTAGTCTCATTATAGACTCTCCTTAAGGCCAATAGCCTCCATAAAATGGAGCAGTCGGCCGATCGGGAGTGACTTGACATCATCCGGATCCAAGATATGGCGTGCCAGAATGATGCTTCGTCTATGGATCAGTGGCTCGCAGTCGCAAAAGAGGTGCAGCGGTGTTGTTCCTCTTTACAGAATCTGCAGACCGCATAGCCCATATGCGATAAGTGCCTATTTAGCTTGCAGTGTCCTGTGAGCGATCTAACGGCAAGAGACACCTTGTTCCTACTAAGTGCCAGCAGCTCAGTAGTAAATTTGTTCGAAAGGCCCTCGATGAGGCTTTTGCTGTGATCCATCCCTCGACCCTGTTGCCAGAGCTTTGATGAATCCTCGAATAGCTTTCCCTTGAGGAATTGGTAAGCCTGGTTTTTTGAGATTCCACAGAAAGGCTCCGGTCCCATTTGCAGAATCTCTGTACCAGACCTGGCCAGTTGATCGGCCTTTTCATTGCCCATAATATCTGAATGCCCGGGGACCCATCCTAGAACAACGTTGTTCTTCTCCCCGACGATATTTAGGCTGTCTACGCAATTCCTGACCAGTCTAGAAACAATTTTGTTTGATTCTAAGACCTAGAGAGCTCTTTGGCTATCTGAGAAAATATAGATTTGTTGGTTGACGTAGTTCCTTTGTTGCAGGTAGTTCGCACATTCTATAATAGCGTAAATCTCTGCCTGGAAAATGGTGGCCATCTTACCTAGGTTTATACTCAGATTCACACTAGGTCTTTTTGCATACGAGGTGATACGATACTAATTGTAAGAATAGTTGACAGATTTTATGGCCTTTGACAACCCCTAACGGCTGACAAAGATTTTCGAATGGCGACTAGGACGGACGACTCTCTGAGGAAAGGATGAAAACTCGGTTTGTTAAGATGGTCACCCATCTTCGGCCGACCGCGGTTAGCATTGCACCGGTAGATCGATCGCAGCCCGCATGGCTTGGACTTCTTCTTCTTCGTCGTGTCGATGGCTGAGTCAAATTTGATTGGTCCAATAAGGGGTCACTGTTATAGCGCTGTCGTCGGCGTTAATGAGCGCCTCTCTTGTGCAGGTGGTAGGGCATTTTGGACAGTCAGTAAGGTGGTCAAGGTTTTGACTTGCCATCGTGGTGAAAGGATTAGCCAATTCGCTTTTAAGATCTCGCGAATTGCCCAGGGTGCGCCGGACGTAGGGAATTGTTGTTTACGTCACTCGGGGAGGCTCCTTTCATGCACCCCAACGAGATCCTCATTAATATACTTTATGCTGGATCCTTTCAACTTATGTTAACTCTCTGGTGAATGATTCTATCCATGGTGTATTCATTTACATAGTTCTGGGTGCCAGTTAGATTTTAGATATCCTATGTCGATCTGAGATCGGAACAGTCAGTTTAATATCTGAGGTCTAAAAAGGGTCTGATATTTTACTAGCACTTGTAATCTCTCCCATCTTAATTTCTTGTCTGTCTCTTAGATGAGTCACCACATCATAATATTGTAGATAGGTGACAGGGATTAGACAGTAAAATTATATGATTAGGTTTTAGTGAATCATCCTCATTTTATAAGAAACAAATGCGACTCAATATGAGGCAATATGACCACCATACGTAAGTATCAGGATAAATATGTGCTCCTTTATGCTTTGCGAGCCTTCCAGGTGAGAAGAAATTGAGAACTGCCAAAATACTAATAAAAGAGGAGAGGCCTGGAGACTTCGACTTTCACAGGATCAAAACTGAAATGAAGTAAAATGGTGTGCTTAATAAATAAATTACTTAGTAGTAGCAGATTTGCTCGCCATAAAGGAGCACATATTTTATTTTTTTTTTTTTTTTAATAAAATATGTGCTCCTTTATGCTTTGCGAGCCTTCCAGGTGAGAAGAAATTGAGAACTGCCAAAATACTAATAAAAGAGGAGAGGCCTGGAGACTTCGACTTTCACAGGATCAAAACTGAAATGAAGTAAAACGGTGTGCTTAATAAATAAATTACTTAGTAGTAGCAGATTGGACTTTTTTATTGGTAAAATATCAAAAGCCAGTAAAGAGGCTATTTTGATTGTAATGATTTTTGTCACTTCTCCAGTTTATTTAATTAACTACGCCACTAGCTTGAAGTAAGTCATCAAGCTAGCAGGGTAATTAGTGGTAGGATACCACAAACAGCCACACATAATAATTATCTTAGATACGCCGCGCCGGCTAATGTTTACTGCCATCCAAAAGTAAACAACTACTGCGCGGTTTTGTGTTCCAATATTTCCAATCAGTCCAGGGTCACCTTCATATCTCCATGAAAACAAAAAGATCTGATAAATCTTTCAAAATAACCTTATCCATATCTATAATGTTCCAAGTGTATTTATATCAGATTTGAGATGCAATATGTGGAACGTGGGCGCAAATCTGAGTCACGTCGTATTCTAATGTCTGGGCCCGCAACCGTCAATTAGCTTATTGCGTATCAAGTTTATGGCATTCCAGTGCTTAATGTTGTTTGTTTACCCAAAATAATGGCGAGCAAATGACGTTTCTATTGCGCCTTTACTCGATTATAGTTTAGTTTGTCTTTAACAGAGAACATAGATGTCAAAGAAGAAATATAAAGGCAATTTGACAGTTACACATTTGCAAAAAAATTATTGTCACTGCTATAGTGATGGCCTTCATTGTCGATGTGCCCATCGATATCGAAAGATTGCAATGCATACTATGTCAATATAATATAAGATATTTTAATATTCAGGGAATTCGTCTTCCTAAAGAAGATTGTGAAGACGCTGTTGCATTAAAAAAAACAAGAAATAGATAACATGAAATACATTTATTTATTACACAAGAAATTAGAAAATACAATAATACAAATATGATCACTTATGCATTAACGTAAAATCAAATGGGCCTTGGATCAGCGCAAGCAAACGTAACCCAAAGCGCTAAAAGTCATCCAATTTGGAACATGAAGTATTATCATAAAATTTGAACTTATTAGGGACAGTTATTTAAATTTCTATACAGGGTGGCTGATTTATAACGGTCAGTATGGGGAAGTCTGTTATTATAAGAGATGCAAAGATTTGTTCTTGTGTTGGTACTGCTTGCGAATGTAAAGTTCTTCGCCCAGGAATTTGACGAAAACAGTTTTCTTCAAAATGTTTGGAACAAATTCTGGTGTGTTCCGTAGGAATCCAGTCTTCGTTTTTTTTAGTCCAAATATTTTTTATTTTAATATCCAAGGGAAACCTGCAATGTTTTTGATAACTAGGTGCGATCCGCGTGGTATGAACCTAAACATTTGCAGTGTAAAAATATTTACAGACCTACTTAAACGAACACATAAAATTTTATTAAAATCGATCTAACATTGTGACATGAGACTTTCAGAATAAGTTTTTATTTTTATAGGTTTATCACATTTATGCATTGAACAGTTTATCGATACTTTCACAACACTACTTAGTTCTAGTAAACTGAATATTTTTAGTTTTTAGCATATAACTACATTAAGCGAGGTGTTAGACCCTATGTAGACTTGGCTTAACATCCAATAATCGTCATAGAATTGTATTATTAGTAGAGTTTTGTGATTCACGGATGGAAACTGAATAATATTAAAATCGACTTACCGATGCAAAGAAACTCTAACGTTATTCGGCGTCATATCCCCCGTTTTGCTTTCGCAGCCGGGTACTGTACACCATCCCATTGTATCCTACAGGGTTTTTCACTTTTTTGAACAGATTTTGTTGGTTTAATTTTATAAAACACGAAGCGAAATAAGAACCGGGCAGGTTCTTTGACGTCAAATTATCTGGCACGCGCAGCTTTTTACGCGCAGTAGGAATTAGCAGGACTAAAAAGTTTATGTCACTCTAGTCAACGAGCGGAGCGAGTGATGCTTTGTCTATGGCCTTTTAATAAAGGATTTCTTTAGCGTCATTGTCAAATTTACACACCCTGCTTCTCCATGTCTCAGCTCTCATCTCTTGTAATGTTTTGACTGACTTTGACATTGACATTAGGAGCTTACAAGAGGTGAGAGATGGAGAAGTCGAAACGTTTTTTTTTCAAATTTGAACAAATGACTTGTAATGACTTTATGTTTTAATTTATAATAGACTAACTAGCTGACCCGACAGACGCTTTTCTGTCTTAACTATAAACACATCCTATTTGACGATATTTTGCAACACGTATTCTGTCAATTTAATGTCAACAAGTTTAGTGAAGTTAGACAATTAAAAATCTTTATAGTGTCAAAAGCGCTAAGGCTACATTTGCAAATCATTAGAAAATTTAATAATTATGTTTGTATACTATTCGTTTTTTTTAATTTTCAGTGCAAATTTCTCATTTTTTTATTTCATAAGAACCATGTCCTGACAATAACAAACACAACAAAAAAATAACTAGCGATATCGGTCCAACCGTTCACGTGTGATTCCGTGACCAGGAGAAATAGGGAATCATTTTTATATGTATAGATTTATAGATAATTCACTAATGACTTAAACATAAAATGAACTTGTTCAGTAAAATAAGCTGTTAAGCTGATTTTCATAAATTGACTAATCAAATAAAAGGCACTCGGAAACTATCGTTTCTATTAATCTAACGAAAACACGAGCACTGAATACGAGCTGTTGGTATTTAAGCCTGAATGCATTGAAGTGTGTACCGTTGTCCGGTGGAGACTAACGCTAACAAACAGTTGTTGCTCCAGTGGTATTCAGCGGTATTACATACCTCGTTACTGTAGAGATGCTGCCTGTAACGGAATGCCAACACATTTACATAAAGCTGAATATTATAATTGTCATTTTGCATATATCGCGGCCATGATATGATGACAACGTTTGAAGAGCGACGTCAAGTAATATTTTCTTGCGGCTTAGACAAAACGAAAAATTAGACACTTTAAGTCATTAATACGTCGAAGTAAGTACAAAGACTTGGGTGAGTTGGAAAATGACTTTAATGGCAACACTAAATCGGAATGCTAAATCCTCGCGATTGTTACAATAATTACGATACGAATGAACAGTAGGTACTGAATGCTGCAATGAACAACAGCAAACATTAACTCGTCATGTTTATGAACAATAAAAAGAGCATTACTGCAACTTTAGATCAAGCCAATGATGTGATGAATAGACGAAAATGAGAATATTGCTTCTAACAATATAGAGAGATACCAAAAGGCACTTAGAAAATAACAGTTAAGGTAATCTAAGGTCCTCGTTTCCAATTGAGTTAGCACGGGGTGTATAAAAACTTGATGTTCCCGTGCGCGAGAGCGGTTGCGCGCACGCAGACCAAAAAGTCGGCGCATTCCATTGTTGATTGGAAACAAGTCGCGGTCGTTCCAATGGGAAAAGTCGCACAACCACAGCACACAGATAGTACAGAAATCAAGCTTCATAGAATGTGTACTCGAGCAACACACACATGGATTTGTGTATTATGTGCGCGGTCCACTGTCCAGCAAAGTTAGCAAAGTACACAAGTTTAAGTGTAAGTTTACAGCACACAGGAGAACACCAGTGTAAGTATACAAAAATAAACTACATACATAAGTTTTACTTCTGTACTGTTATTTTATACAACTCACAATTTATGAAGCAATGAATAGCCTCTTAGTGGAGTTGGCATCTTAGCTTTTGGCTTTTGTTAGATGTTTCGTAAGAAATAACGAAATAGGGTTATGTAATTTGTAAAGATGCGCGTGCGTCTACGTTTTATAAATCGATTAAAATCATGATTTTGTCGATACGGACTACGGACTAATAGTTACTTATTAAAACTTTTTTGTTTATTTATCCGTAGTACACCTAAAGGCAAAATTATTTCTAGCAATCTGACTACAAATAGATAAAGCACCACATAGACCACACAAAAAGGGTTGTATCAAGAAATGCACTAATTAGCGACAGCTCTGCTTTGCAGGATAAGGTAAAAAAAACCTGGATTTTTCCTCAAGATGTCTAAGTCTTTCGTAAACAAATCTCATGAGCAAGAAAAAGTAAAATACAATCTATTGGAAAAGTGTCACATACTAAGTACTAAAAGTATGAAAAACATGATAAATTTACGCAGAAATGGCAACAGTCCTAGTCTTAGGCGCCTTCATGGACACAAGTCATGCACAATCTAGACCAGGTTTGATTAATCCGATAAGATAAAATGATGTTTCTATGTCAACTCCTCAAAATATTCCTCTGATTAAGTGTGCCAATTGATACCAATAATGTGTTGTTTACGCCTTTTTATCTACAAGGACGTAAAAAATACGAGTGCATCGGTTACGCATTTCGTAGTAAGTGTGTACTACTTACCTTCTACGAAAATACTACAATAGCGTAGAATGATTAGTTGTAGTAAATACCTGTTTTATGGTAGTAAAAAAATCGTAGAAAGGACAATGTAGCAAAAACACGAGTGCATCGGCTACGCATTTCGTAGTAAGTGTGTACTACAACTGTAGTACACACTTACTTGTAGATTAGCGTAGAAGGATTTATTTGAGTAAATAACCTGTTTTGTAGTTCAGCATCTACGTTCTCGTAGTTAAGTTACTACATACGACTACGAGGCTACAACAACACCGCGTAGTTTCGTAGTAATTGTACGACATTGAATGACGATATATTATTACTATTACCCCTTTCCATATTATGAACAGGTTTTGCCAATGACGTGTTGGTGGCATGGTCATTTCTTCTAATTAACTAATTTCCTTAATGCAGGTGGTTTCCTCTTATTCGGACTCAGCTAGCTATTCAACCTTTATCCAAGAGTTTTTTTTTTTTCGATTTTTGCCTCTGAGCAAATTCGATCAGTAAATAATAAGCGATAACTATAAGTACAATACTGGCCTATGACTTCTTCTGTTATAAAACGTTTATATACTGGTCTGAAATAAATATTTCATTCTAATTTATTTTAGAAGAATTGTAAAGGCTCGTCCACAGCTAGTTGGCTTGTGGCTCGCGGTTGTGCGACCCAGTGCAGGCGTAATGCGGTGCAATCACCGAGCGTTCCCGTGAGAACGCGACCGAGCCTCGCGCCGCCGCATGCCAGCCCGGCCGAAAGGTCAACGCAAATTCGCGAAAAGCTCAATTTTCGCGGCAATTTTGTGAAGTAAGTACTAATAACTCAATACAGAAGGACTGAAGTGGTGCCGTTTTGTCAAAATACTTGATTTATGGACGCAATTGCTATTGAACCCTTGTCTGCTCTGAAATTAACTTTCTCAACTTCTTAAATTTTAAAAACAATAGGTAATCTGCATTTTACAACAAGAAGCTTTTTTTATTTAGGTATAGAAGACCTATCCAACTATATACTTACCTATACCTATACTATAAAATATCCACGATGATTTATTTGAAGGATTAGTTAAAAAATTAGTCTGAGATAGAGACGAAGAGATAAATCTTAGAGGAAAAATAGTCTAGTTGCAGGAGATCTTTCAAAGTAAAAGTCAAATCTTTTATTTTCAGAAATCCCAAAAGGCGAACAACAAACATTATAATTACAGAGCAAATAAAAATAATCTAAAGAATTCAATAAATTAAAATTTTACTAATGAAAATAATAGGATTTGAATTACCGAAACTAAAATCAATTTTTAATCGAACTGTTTAGGTTCATATTAAAACTAATTTTAGTAAGTTGTAAGCTGCAACAATTTATGATTTTATATTACTATTTTAGAAACATCATGTCGAACAACAAGGATAACTTGAGTACAATTATGGGCAAACTTCTTGAGCATTAGGTGACGTGGTAGGGGAAAGTTTGCGCATCGTACACTTACAATTTATGAGTTTACTGATAACAATTTGTAAGATACTGAGAGTATCTTGTAGTTTTAATTAATAAATAATTTGTATATCGGCAACTCAACAAATAACATGTTAAATATCCCGAAATAAAATGCTCAAGAAGTTTGCCCATAATTATACCTAATTTTTAGATTATATGGCTTTAACCATTACAAGTGACGTAAATCCAAGTAATGACTAAATAATGCTGTAGTCAATATGATCTGGTTTTCCTAACAATTAACTAAACGATTTTTAATGAGTTTGTTCGTGCTATGGTAATTTAGGGCGAGTCGATGTCCCGTAATCGGTTGAAGGACGGACGGACCGACATTCCGACCAAGGAAAGAGTTCTTTTATTACTTTTTTGCCTTTAATCTAAAAGCGGCTGAGAACGAATAAGAAACTTGGAACTTTTGTAAGAGTGTAGGTTCGCATTCCTCGTGGTGCAATATCAATGACAGTTCATCAGTACACGTCGTGGTATGACAGATTTTACTTATATTGGACACATCGTGAAATATCTTACTACATATTTAAAAAAAACTGTGTATTTTCTACAACATTGAAAGTCTTTTCGCAACCTGAAGTAAACTGTCTTTTGACAAAAGAGAATGCCTCAAAATGATATCTCGTAATTAATACGAACATGTGAACATGCAGTAAACGGCCTAAAAGTGTCTTTATTAAAAAAAATATTCCCAACCGTTGAGGAGTTGTATCTTCCAGCATCAGCTCAGCAACATAAAATGGTGACTGCTAGATGCAAATATCCGAGTAGCTTTAGATAATATACGAAAAACAATATAGAAGCCTTTAAAATTTGAGTGTTCCCTTGATTCCTCTAGGATTCCCATCATCACATCGTAACCTAATTAAAATAAGACCACGTGATAAGTATATTATTTCAGACAAAATAACAATTTCTCATATCGGTCTAGACGTCTTCGAGTAATCGTGGAAAAATCATAAAAAAAAACAAAATAATATACAATCGAATTGAGAACTTCCTTCTTTTTTTTGAAGTCCGTTAAAACTTACTACATCTAGCTATGTCTACCTCGACTTTGTCTACGGTAGAGGTAACGTTCACAACAGATATTAATTTTACTTTAACCTCAAACGCAGTTAGTTATCAAAAAGTAATCAATAGCTCACTACTTCCAACAAAAACAGCTATAAGCTACAAATCTAATGAATAGCTATCGTAATGACCCGTAGGAATGTTGATGACGACTGCTTTTTACCCGACTACGGCGAAGCCAAAAGGATGGGTAATGATTTTGGCAGTCTGTATGTACTTACTTATGTGTGTACCATCGTAGTGCCTAAACTACTGAACGGATTTTAATAAATTAGATGTCAATATATTCGTTAGAAAGGGCCGGGTGACATAGGCGAAAGAAATTGTATGAAAAGAATATATGTTACGGACTTTCAACGTCAGATTTTAACCTCAAAAAAAATAGTCTTAGCAAGCACATTACAAATATGTATATACGTTATACTGTTTAAGTCAAATATATAATGTTATATTAGAAAAGTAACAAATAAACAATTAAGTTTAAAAACTTAAACCGACTATTTTTATAGCATTTAGCTATGCTTAGCAAATTATACTAAGAAACAGTTGAAAAAGATATGGGACCGGCAGGATTTGAACCTGCGACCTTACTGCACACCGGGCAGCCGCTCTTAGCCATCCAGCTAGGTAAGAGGCGACCGTAGCTGGATGGCTAAGAGCGGCTGCCCGGTGTGCAGTAAGGTCGCAGGTTCAAATCCTGCCGGTCCCATATCTTTTTCAACTGTTTCTTAGTTTAAACCGACTAGGTAAAATCCGAATTCCGAAATACGATTTCTAACCGATATATTTACTTGTTTCCTGTTAGACCTCCGTTTTACGTAGTCGGATTATAGTTTGTAAACTTATTTTTTTAAGATAATTAAATTGCAGTTGTTATTAGATGCTTTATTGAATGATATTTCCTCGTACTTGCACAATTCTTGGTAACGTCACCACACCATGTGAAAACACTACACAATGAGATGAAAGAAAGAAGTTTCTCAAAGAAACTCATTGAAGACGCTTCACACAACACCAGTATACACAGAGCTACCCTACCCCTCTCGCACCACGTTAAAGCTCACTAGCAGAGGGTAGATAAGGTATAATCAGAGATCCTTTATAAATGGGCGACCCGTTCACATGCTTCCATTGAGGTCCCTTCACACGGTCAAAGGCTACAAAAAATAATACAAAAACCGTTACGCTCCCGAAAAAATGTTCCCATAACTTGTGAATGTCTGTCATTGAGAAATTCTGAATAAAGAGCCGTGTGTGGCACCGCTTCAAATTGGAACATTATTGTAATAATTACTTGAACATAATTAAGTTATCAGCCATTATTACTTAAATTGCATGCTCTACAATTTTAAGTGGTACGTTTACTGTGGATACATAAATAAATGTATCATAACACAACATTTCGCTTATATTATCCAGAAGGCTGTGACAGAGGTGTACAACACCCACATTTCACATGTTATGTTTAGGTCCCATGGGATAGGGAGTGTGCCTATCGCCATCCACCGGCCACAATTCCAAGTCCGTGCTGCTATTGTGAATTTCAAAAATTTCACAAATAACACTTTGCCCGACCTGGGAATCGAATCGATAAGAGGCGCATACGCTAACCACTAGACCATCAAGGCAATGTGAATCATACCCCGCAATTGCTGCGACTGTAATCCTTTGGAGTAATAAAGGTAAATAAAAGTTATATGTACGTATCTATAGACAAAAGAGTTTAGATTTGCCACCTGCCATAAAATTACATACTGGCGTACTTTTTTTAAAGCTGTTATAACAAATAAATAAATGAAAAGCGCTAACTCAATTACATGTTTCTTGTTAACTTTTTTTCAAATGATTTACCTGCTTACTTAACAAAGTTAATTTCAAGGAACTGACTTAACTCGACACTGTTAAACAACAATATTTATGACATGAGCAGTAAAATAATTAATAGGTACCCGTATCCAACGAGAAGAACTTCATTAACTTAGTTACATTAAGTACTTTACACATGAAAGAGATTATTTATATTGTATTGTCTAGAACTCGCTTTTAACTACTTGTTTATCATTTTTATCACTAAATAAACAAAATATTATGCAGCATTGTGTTTATACCTTATACCAACGACGTAGTTATTAGAATAATATACAGTACAAAAATGTGTTTACGTTTGTTTCTAGAATTTTCTAAATAAGACATTTATATAGTTTCAAGCTAAACAAGGAATTTATTAAGATTAATGCAGCAAGAATGTTAAGACAGTTTGCCTAAACAAGCCGTATTGGGAAATGTCCTTCGAGGAAATGTCTTGTAATATTGAACAACTTATTGAAAACTGTTTACTCAGCTTTGTAATTCCCTCGTCTTGTCAAAATAAACATAAATACACAGATTGCTTCCAATTCTAGGAAGTTGCAATACTCAAAATCTTCTTCATTCTGCACAAAAGCTATGGTACAGACAATTTTGTATACACACATGCTGCACAAATGTGCGTGGGACCGAAAATGAACTCCATGAATGAAGCAAGGCATCAAGACATGGGACCGCCGGCCATACACATTCTCACGGTTCACACAAATAGATAAAAACTTTATGACGTGACCCCACACAAATAACTGATAATTTGATAGATAAACGCCGACAACAAATAGTTACGGTATTGAGTTATTGACTAGCCTAGACCTGCCTAGGCCGAGGTATTTTAGATAAAGCGACACTACAGCTGATATCATTTAAATACGGTACTTAGATTTATAATTTCAGAAAAATTACATTTTGTGAATAGATTTGTCAGATTATATTAATTTAATATTTAATTTCAAATTGTAATTAGATAACATGACCATCTCTTGAATGGGTAGAATAATCTGCGAGAAAGTCGAAGAGTCTCGTAGAGTAAGGTATTTTCCATTATTTGAAATAATCGCAGGTAACTGTAGAGTGTAAGGCTGTGTTGTGGAATGCAGCCAGGTCTGCGCCGCTCGAGGACGCATTAAGCTATCATGCCATCAGCCGTCCTCGTCTGGCCAGCATTCTTGGGCCGGCTCCGATGTCCGCCTCAGGAATGCCTGCAACCAGCAACCCGAGACGGAAGAGCTGCGGCGGAAGCGGTTCATAGAACCGAACTATCAAGTTCCAGAACAGCTCCATAACCATCTTCGCTATACGCAAAAACAGGCTCTTAGCGTTTGAGTTAAGATTGAATGTTCTAGTTAAAACATTCTCGAAAAGTACGGCTACGAAATTTTATCTTATTGACTATGTAAAGGCTTTAAATACCAATGAAGCTTCAAATCATTTTAGCTCTTCGTGAATTACGCTTAAGTTTCAAATTAAGGTGCCTGCGGATGTTACATAATGTATAAGTTCTGGAACATTCTGTGCCACAGCGCGCAACCGTCTCGCTCCACTGTGCCGTGCATCCTGCCTCACACAAGTTGTAATTTTCCAAGTATTTTACTCTACCAATGGCTTTTCGCACAAAGTTATCGATTGAAAGCTATATAATTAAGTAATCGGAACATTGGCGCCTACGAATTACAGTCGGCGAACGTGCAAAAGTTGTTTGTTCCAAATGTTCTTTTGTGTCGAAACCGTAATAATGTAATTGGCTACGGATAGCGAACAAATATTTGCTTTGAGAGTAGTTGTTGTGACTGGATTGTCGATGGTTGTAAATTTTTTCATACTTTAAAATGCATTACGTTGGTACACTTTTTTACTTTCGTACTCGTGTGAAGTTTTCCTGTTCAATTGACGACTAAAGTCTGCTTAGACCTCCCAGAGCGCGCTCATTAAGGCGGAGGTTTACGTTTGACATGGTATTTTATTTTATAAACTTTTAATGGCGTCACAAATTGCTGCAGTCGATTGTTGATTAAACAATTGAGCGGCCCGCATGACGACGTCGTCAATTGTAAACAGTTATTGGAAATCAATTGACACGATATAAACTGACTAAACAAGCAGATGAATGATGTCCTCTTTGCACTTCATCACGTTCGCTTATGTTATGGTTTAATTCCTAAAGTGATTTCTCGGTAGTTGGATAAGTTTACGTTGTCCTGTCACGTCCAGCCACGCCGTCTCATCTTTTATAATAAACTATGCCGACATCGCTGGTAAAATAGTCGTTTGGTTGAATAGTATTCTCTTACAAAGAAGTATTTAAGACAATATCAGAAACAGAATCCCGTCCTTGATATCAGAAATAATACAGTTATAACTTAGCTTATGAATGAAAAAGCTCATTTATAACTATAAACTATAAATAATAAATAATAAAATAGCAGTCTTGTATCTAATACATGTCCCTTTGCTGAGCTCGGGCCTCTTCTCATGATGAGAAGGGTTAAGCCATAGTCCACCACTGGCCAAATGCGGATTGGTAGACTTAAAACATTATCTCTATTTAATCCTTTCTAAAATAAGAATAAATTATATACATATTTACAGAATATATTTCATCAGAATCCTATTTTCAATATTAATTCGAAACTTATAGGTTAGGTAACTTAAGTATGTAGTAGGTAAGTGGTATCTTCTTTGTGAACAATTTTGGCAATTTGTATCATTATAAATGTTTGCTCTACTTTAGCAGCATAATATCAAAGCCATCAAGTGACGCATTAATACTTCCCAGCTAGCAAAACGAGTGAAAGTGAGGTCGCTTGGCTTTCTATCCGCGTCGCGTCGGCCCCGTGCTGGTCGCGTCGAGTATCGCTCCATAGTGCTTGCGAAAGCTACCACCACCTCCTTAGAGTTTCCTCTAAGTCACTATTTAACCATACCGTGTTAAACTGACGTTGAACGCTGTAGCTGTAGTTTTTGATATCTCTGTCCCGCAAAAACTTTAATGAGAGAGAGAGATCGAAATACGGGTTATAGAAAACCGCAATTTAAAATTTGGTGAAATTAGGTATAAATAGAAAGCTGTATGAGCAATCACGTATCTCGTATATCTTCACAAGTTTCTACGTAACGATTGCTTTATAGAGATACGATTGTAAATGTTTTATATGATTTTCTTTATTTCCTCCTGATTACACTGCATTGTGAACGCTTGTTTGCAAGGTAATGATAATAGTACCTAAATCTATACAGCCCCATTAATTATAGTAATAATATTATTTCAAAAGTTTAATACAAGTAGTAGAATAAAATCCTTAAGATAAAAAGTAAGTTATTCAAAATATCTACCAACTAATTCAGAAACTTGAATGTGTACCTAACAGTAATGTGACATTCATCAAATTACAAAAATAAAGGTAAAATCAATCATTTAGGCGGTAATGAAGTTGCTGGAAATGGAATGTCACATAATTCTGATCACAAATGAGATATTGTTTATCCGCTTTAAAAACTTTTTATTTATAATGACCGAGATAGCGTCACCATTTTTCTCTTATTTGTATAAGTTTTGCCAAATCTATACACCCACGACTAAATTCATACAAAAAGCAAAAATGGTGACGCTATCTCGGTCATATTTCCGTCGCAAAAGTAATATCGTTTACCTTATGGTGTTCATAATGTTGTCGCTGACAGCCTTCGCGCCTCCGATATACGTCACGTATTATATGAATGGGACCTGTGCAGAAAACACCGTGGCACACTTTTATTCGCCAAGAAGAAATAATACCTTTCAACAGCATTTATTCCAACCTCCTAAGCGATAAGATGTAAGTCTAAAATTTCCTATAGGTATCTATGACATTTTTACACAACTTATTATATAGGTATAGCGAACGGGCGTTTAGTCAACATGGTGGTAACTGATACTTACTTAACTCTTTGGTTCAGACAATTCAAAATTACCTCGCTACATTTAAGGACTACAAACTACAATAATATTGCCTAATGTGACAGTCATTTCATGACCATTTGTTGTCTTGGCCATTACTTCCCACCCTTTGTACCATAAAAGACCTTATGCAGGCCAACCAAAAAGGCGTCCTAGTCGCTTCCCATTGGTCTAAAACCATATAGAATTATAGATAGAAGAAAACATTTTTATTATAGTCATTGACATGACAAGAAGAAGATTTCAAGGCCTAATCTCAGCACCAAACTGCAAGAATTATTGCAAGAGATTGCAAGAGCTGAATCTATACTTTTTCTCAGTATTAACAAGCCACGCACGATTTAATCCTTGGCTACCTACAGAACATCTTTTCTTATTAGACAATTAGGAGCATTCCTTAAAAGCGTGTCATGCGGTGCCATAATTAGCTGATAGACTGTCTTCTGTCACTAAAAATAGCTCAGTGCCCAGTAGTAATTATTACTCATTCCAGATAAACAATGCACCACTATGTTGATGAGAAAAGATTTTAAAATAGATATTGCTGGTTCATTTAATTATCTTTACACAACGATGACCCTCGCAATACATACAGATATCTGAATATTTTTTTACTGCATTTTTTACAATATTGTCTTGGGCAAATTTTAAATGTTGGACTGAATCCAAAACTTTATTATGTCAATCCCACGCTGGCCGTAGTGTTTTAGGAAACCCCTCACAGCTTTTGCTGAATGCTAATTATACTTACTATTGAAAAATTTTAGATAGTTAAAAATGAGATTTTGTGTGTGTGACGGTCTCCGCACATAATAAATGACGGATAACATGGACAACATCAAGAAGTGACACACACGTGACAACTGTCAAAGAGCGCTGAATCGCGATAACGAAATGTTCACAGCAAATGACTATAATATTATACCACTTCCAATACGCTACCGTTGGACAGCTGTCTACCAGGCAATACCACCGAGCCTGGTCGGGGGATCCTCCCTTTGTGGTGGAGGAACATATCACACCCTGTTCCTCTACATATGCATTCGATTATTTATGACCAGTATGGCTGTGCTACCCCTTTTCCGTAACTTCCGACGGCTGCCATTGCAATAACAGCCACTGTTGTGTTAGTATTATCTTTCCCGGACATGTGCGCATTCGCGAGCACAATGGTGTTGTCATAATAAGTGCATGTGTAATGCATAGCGTGAAGGCATTCTTCTCTGAAGCCTGAACAATGATCATTGTGCGACCGGAACGTTGTGAAATGAGATCCATGCGTTCGCGGTTAATGCAAGCTTGTTCTAGAATAGTCTATATTTAGTCTAGCTACTGTTTGTGGCCCTCGATATGTAAATAATATTAATTACCAAAGGCAAACATACAAACCTATGAAACTAGATAAAGTCGCATCGAACTTTGGCGAGTACGTAGCAGATACTGGGTACAGCACTTATTCGACACACCTTGGATTGTCTGCTTGTTTGCCAGATCCTTGTTTTTTATCAATCGCTTTTGTAATCAAGTTTGCGATTATTAACAATCTTGCATAATCACATGAAAAACGGTTTCAGTTTCCCACGCAGAACGTAATTCTATTGTTAGGATTGTTCTGCTGCGATGAAAAACTAGATCAACGCAAACAGTGTGGTTTTAAAGGTGATGTTTACCAAACAAACTACATAGAGGTATTACATTTGACATGGAATCCATATATCGCGTTCTTTATCATCCACAACTCTACTCTCTTTAACAAACCATGGGAAATTGCTTCAAACAATTCAATTCTTCTTCTTCGTCGTGTCGATGGCTGAGTCAAATTTTATTTTGACTTGCCATCGTGGTGAAAGGATTAGCCAATTCGCTTTGGAGAACTCGCGAATTGCCCAGGGTGCGCCGGACGTAGGGAATCGTTGTGTGCGTCACTCGGGGAGGCTCCTTCCATGCAACAATTCAATGAGGACGACATAATAAACTGATAAATTTAAAAGAGGTTTCGGTTAAAACATAGATTGTAAAAAAATGTAAAGGTCAGTCTGTTTGGAAATGAGTAGATAAAAATGTATTTAATACAGATATTGTTTCTAAATATAGATAGGATGATAATATTGCCAAAAAAAAGTTTTATTAGTAGATATGGTACGAGTATTTATGATGAACATCGATCAATTAGATATAGAAAGATACATCAAGCGGTTCTTCGCACGTCTAACTGTCTATGTCCGTTTCGTAAGCTAGATTGCCTTAAGAACCCTCCACAAACAGTTATATCTATAGGTCAAGTCCTTACAGATAACTCGACTTGTTTATCGTTGCCATTAAATTTAATGTTTCTAACTTTTAGATCACAAAAATACCAGCGCAATACATGAAGAAGTGTTTGAAGAAACCTAACCTACATGGAAAACCGTTTCACACGGTACACCGTGGCACTATGGTCACGTCTTCTTGAAACAAGAGCCTTAATTTGTATAACAAGCACGCAAATATTTAGTAATAATATACTGTCTGCGAATATGTAGAGGAATCATATATCTACTAATTGCTCACCTACTTGAAGATGTTGAGAAACTTGAGCATCTCTTCATATTTCCAAGGAGACATCGACCTGCGACTGGTAAAAGACGTGACTGTTTTTACGTCGACTTACAATCTAATGTTTACTGGTTTAGTACATATATTTAAGATTATATCTTTGAGTTTTAATTACATTGCTTGTTGGTACTGTTTTGAAATTAATGGCGCTCTTACAAAAGCAGCATGAGACAATCGCCAAAGCAATACTGAGGCTGGCAGATGACGTCATCGCTTAAATTTGGCAATGGCAGGCAGTCGACCTCCAGTGTAGTAATGTTGGCGTCGCTCGTGGCACTCAAGACAGTTGGCCGTGGCTCGACAAACTACGCAGCTAACTTTTGCTCACACACAGGCACGAACACATGGAATCAAACAAAGCCGCTTCGATTTTTTGTTCTTCAGTCATGATCTCGGTTTAAATAAAACATTGTATGTTTTGATTTGTTACCTTGTATTACAAACCTATGTCTGTAAGAAAAACATCCACTGAAAATAGGATTTACAAGTTGCTAAATTTTTTTACCCTTTAAAGACTTTAACAAAAATGACACAGAAATTGTTTGCACGATACAATATGTATTAAACTGTTATCTGCATGCAGCTCTATTTATAAGTTGCTATTTTCATCAAAAGCGAAAGATTTAAAGGAGAACAATTGGTTGGCTGTTTTCCATACAAAAGTTATATGGTTTAACTTTAATATCATCTAGTTTTTATCAATTTTAAAGGCAAATCATATCTAAAACACTAAAATTCAGATTGCTTTCAAAATTTTGGTTTTAAATATTTTCAGTTTGTATGTATTTCAATTAATGATTAAGACAATTTTGACAATATGGCCACGAACAAACATACATTTTAGTGTTTGATATAATTCGTCTATAAAAATAGAAAAACCTTATATCATTAAAGTTATATCCATATTACGATCGTTAGTATCAAAACACGGCGCTCTACTCCAAACAAATAAACCTTACGATCTTCAAATCTATTGACATAATAAAAATACTATTTTTCCAATTACTATAATTTCAACTCGATCTGCGCACTTCCGGATCAACATTTCTCAGAATTGGCTATGAATGATACATCTGTTTACATTGATAACAATCGTGGGAAGTATGTTCTCGTATGTGTGGCTATTTCCAGGGACATTATTTAAATAACAAGACTCAGAATAAATCTGTTGGGTTAAAAATAAGACTGTTGCAATTGTAGCAAGCAGGTGGAAGCTGCCAAGATCTAGTAAGACAAGGACGAACCAATTTCACAAATTCGTAAAAAAAGTTTGCCATCTGCCATTGTGGCTGTCAAATCAAACTGTCAAAAAACTTGAGAATGAAATATCTGTTGACCAGAATATTCTAATAAGGTGTAGTAGACTCGTCAAAGAACTATTTTCAGCGCATAATGAAAACACATTACTGGCTAAATCTGGCAGTCTGTGCCGTCTGAACTAATATGGGGTACACGTCTGCTCTATATTTCAAAGTATGATGAAATCCTTCCCGACTACTCAGGAACATGATTAATCCGGCGTATCTGTAATTTAATAGACGTGATAGAGCTAATGGGTACCTAGGGTGACGTGTCATGGACTCATGGGCAAACTATTGTTACAATGGCTTAACAAAGAGGTCATTGAAAATAATTACATTAAAAAACGCAAATACAATGAGAAACGCCACAATGCTGATTATACATATAATTGGTGTTTTTGTGTCTTTGTCAATTCATTATACGATATTATGAATGCAGTCACATGTTTTATTAATGAAAAGAGACCTCACTTTCCGAGGGTTTAATATTCTCCTGCGATGTCAAAGTTCATTACGATACGATATCAAAAATAACGAACATTTTGTTTGTCAACATTGCAAAAGCAAAACATAATATAAAATGTAATTACTGGCTGTTGATAGTATAAATACACAAGAATAAGAATAAATAGAAAGGAACTCGTTACATGATAAACAAAAGAACATTACGGACAATAACAAAAGAAATGAGACTACCTAGTCCATCGGGTCCATGCGGGCTTTGTGGTGAGAAACATACAACAGCACCGCCGGCATTGATGAGAACTTGAATTTATATCAACGGAACAAGGTACTCTCTTTGGTGTTGTCCGAGTTAAATATTAAATATAGTGTCTTTTTTGACCCGAACAACTAACAAAAAAAAATCAACCAATCAAACGGCTTGATTTCTGTTAAGTAGTGTCAGAATGTAATGTTTTGTCAGGTAATTTTATTGCAGTAGATACGGCTCTTATACGGGTTTAACTTAAGTTTTAGTAGCTCACAGCTTTCTTTAAGTGTAAGGCTATCTAATTCCAAAACAAATATCCGAATCATATTAGTAATTCTAGAGATTAGCACTTACAAACAAACAAACTAACAACCAACCAAAAAAAATCCGCTTTATTATTATATGAACTGTATAATTTAATAAAACAAGTTGACAACTAGGTAAAGAGTAATCCAATCAATTTATTTAACAATCGTAGCAAAAAAGACCGAAAAAGAATTAAAACAGGAGCACCATCGCAGTGGTATATTATGACAGAGGTTTAAGCGGCAAATCATTATCAGAACTTGGAAAATTTTATACTACTGCTTGAAATGACGTAATCCTTTTTTTACGATGTTTTCAAAGTAAAGTCACCAGGCGATGATGTAATCCGACGATATTTTATAAACATAATTCGTCATAAGACTTTAGACCCCTGATAATTAGAATCCGAATGACTCATGATCTACAAAAGGGTTGAGCTCTGATTACGACGTATATTTTTTTTATAAACATTACTACCCACATTAGGATCGGCAGTTTATTATGAAGATAAAAAGCTCCGTGATTTAAAAAGCCTAGGTATAGCAAATTATAAAACGTCTTTTTAAAAATAACACAATTAATAATAATTTCAACCCTAATGATGTCGTCACAAAGTACATTTTTCAATGCAAAGACAATTCAAAACGTTTTAAGTCAAAATGTGTCAAAATTTAAAAAAAAAGGAAAGTTTTTTTTTTTTTTTATACTACGCCCACAGCGAACGAACGTGTAGTCCACCTGATGGTAAGTGGAGTACAGCCCGTGGACATCAACAATCCACAAAAGCAGATTGTAGATGCGTCGCTGCAGCTGAGGACTACGGTGTTATGCCTCATGTGCCAGTAATTTCAGGGCCTGATCTCACCACCAAACCGGAACACAGTAATGGAAGCACTACTATTTGGCGGCAGGTTAAAGGTGAGACGGTGGTGCTGCCGCCCTCGACCTCATTCACAAGAGCTCTACCACCAGTAAGTAGAAAGTAATCTTTATTTTATTTCTGTTAAAGTTTCTAATCGCGAAACATTAAAACGACACCCAATATGAATAACATTGTAACTTTAGTTACACGTTTGTACAACTCTAAGTTATCTGAATTAAGCAAGAACAGAGCTTTATTTCTGTCCTTGAACCGTATTTCTATAACGTTAAGAACTACTTATGTGAAATGGATTAATTTCATTGTAATTCGAAATCTACACTGTTTCTATTGAAGTATACTCGTAAATAAAGTTACAATACACAAAAGTTTGTTTAACAAGGATTTCTTTGTGATAAACTCATTGCAAATTGACATACAATGTTATCCATTTTACACAAAAAAGCTTTCAAATGTATTTATAACTTCATTGAAAAGCACTGTAACGGTAGTTACAATGCTTTTCATTTTAATAATGCTTAAAATCTGTACATTGTAAGATTGCAAAAATGATACTTGCAGTGGTTTAATCAAAACGGCATCTAAACCATCTGAAAGAGCAATTAAAATTAATATAATGAATCTCACAATAGTACAGATGAACTTAAGCCTGCAGTTGCAAATAAATAATAAACTTTGCAAAAAATTTAAAATGGCTGTATTGAAAACCATGTCATACTGAGTTACAATGTTATTCATATTGGGTGTCGAAAATTCGTTTCTAATTTTGAGTGAAGCATTGTAAAGAATTTATACTTGCATTAAAAAGGTTCAGCTTAGGGCAAAACTATTAGGTAGAGTATAAAAATATATTTCATTTATAACTTGCCTAGTTATTAAGTAAATAGCACCATTTATAACGACACTGGCTGGGATGAAAGACAAATTGGTTATTACGATAATATTACGTGATAGGTATATCATGTTTGAACTCAAGACGATGTCGAAATAAGTGACCATCGATTTTTTGAGTACAATAATAAACACCAAGATTGCCCGTTAATTTTAACAACAATTTCAATTATTTCCAAAAAAACACGTATTTTTAAGGACAGATAATATTTTCCGAAAACCCAATATTTCCAGGCGACACTGCGCCATTTTATGTTTCTAGTTGGCTCTACTTTGTAACGGATCTAATTAAACGAAGGCTAAAGCCAGACATGAAGTGTGTAGTTTTCTCACGATACTCCTGCACCATTTATAGATCAAAACGAGATGAATTATAGATATCCTCGCGTCGGCAAACATGAATGGCCTGAATCTAGCTAGAATTAAATGATCCGCATTTAGATATTCCTGTTATGCTTTTGAAATCAGCTAGCTTGCTCACATTAATCAAGGTGACTTTTTAACCGACGAAAAAAACAGAGGAGGTTATAAGTCAACGTGAATATTTTTTTTTTTTTTATTTCTACTTTTGGATCAAATCAACTTTAATGTAATCATATTTAGCGGACTATTAAGGTATTATAAAGTTCAAATTCGGGGCTATGTAAAAAACAGTTAATAAAAAAAAATCAAACATACAATCAAGACGCCCAATGCTTGTTATTACGTTGATCGAATAAATTCTGCCAACTAGCCGAGGTATGAGGCAGCGGGGGTAAAACAGACATAGTGTATGCGTTAGCGAGTGTGGGATATATAAGTCGGAAGTAGCGAAGCGAGTAAGATGGAAGCATATAAAACATCGACGCATTCAGTTTCTTTGACGAGTGAAATTGGTCACCTGTGATAGTTTGTCAATAAAGAAAGTCTGTGCTCTTCGGATGGCAAGTATATAGCAACCCAATTACAAATCAGCCATTCAGCACAGAATTATCGACCAATCGTAGACTTTGATTTTTTTAAATGTCATTTTTTGACAACGTTGTCATTATGTTACCAGCAGAGTATAATGGCAAGCTATTGTTATGTTATTTATACCCAAAACAGGCACTAAAAACCCCTGACATAGAGACGGGCGCCTCTTTGTCAGGTGTTCTAGTTCTTGGTTCCCCAAAACCTACCGAACTTTGGTTCATTGGTAACTTCAGATTGTCAGGGCCCGTTCGCACTACATTCGATCGATTATCCGACAAAACAATCGACATGAGAATTGGACAGATTTCGGTTCAAGCTCATAGCCTGACTAGCCAATTCCTGATGATATAAGGGTGAAAATCATTTAAAATGACCATTTTGACATCAAAATTTGTCCACGCCCGATATTTCACAAAATACTATTCTAACTAAAGCTATAAGTACTTTACTGTACTGAAGGGAACATTACCTAACAAAATAAATTTATAGTTTAATGTACCTTAGCAGTATTTAGTAAAATATATTCCTATTTTGCATCGAGCCCGAATTTTCTCCATACAAAATTATTTGTCCTCTTCATGACTAGCGTTACAAAGTATATCATAATAAAAATATTGGAAACAGTATTTAAAAACATGTTTTTATTTTGTTACAAACATAAGATTTGCCACTGTTATCATGTAAATCTATAATAAGTATTTTCTTACTTTTATAAATAATTATTTGTCTCTAAATAAACGTCCATTATTTTGTTCATTTTTGTTATTCATTTTTGTCACCACATAATTTAGTAATATTTGTTTTTTACCAAATGGCAACACTCAGAGTGAGTGTTGCCATTTGGTAAACAATCAGATACTAGATGCGATTATGTGTCGGCCATTTTGTCATCGTATGCAAAAGTAAGCAAATGCGTGTTTTAGTGTCGTGAGCGAAAATTACAATTTTAAATCCTCATTTTTGTTGTCCACCCAACTTAAAAAGTAAGAGAATACTTATACATTTAATTGATTCATATAAGCTGTTTGTATTAGAACTTTATTTAAATGCAAGGTGCTTTATCTCATTGATGTTCTTATTTGACTTAAAATATTTAGAGTTATATTCCAAGTACGAAGATTGTTCATTTTTGTTATGACTTTTTTCTCACGTGAAAAAAATGAATAACAAAAATGAACAAAGGCCGCATTCACAAGTATGAATTTTATTCCCTACGCAATGTAATGCACTGTATATATATATATATATATATATAAAAACAAACTTCTTGCCTATATATATATATATATAGGATATATTGCGTTGAAATGAGTACAAATATTTTTGTTGATGTAAGTGAATTTTTGATTGATTAAACGAATCATGAAAATAAATTATGTTTATTTTTGTTCCTGGATGGTGTTCGATCTATAAATATCCTTTTTTGTGTTGTTTGTGAAAAGACCCTAATATTTCATTTTTGTTATTTTTTGTTACGGGTTTCATTTTTGTTACGGTTTCATTTTTGTTTCATTTTTGTCACAATGGTCATTTTAAATGATTTTCACCCATAAGTTACTTACCAAGGCCAGCGTGATGGATAGTTTAAAAATTAGGATTCTTAATGAGTGTTCACTGCATATAATTATGTTGACGCATTCAGGAATGCGAGGTAGGTACAATTAATTAAAGTGGTTCTTATTTAGTAATTTAAGAGACGCATTGCTCTGCTTTTAGCAATTGTGTTCCCGGATTTGAGATCAAATAGGTACTTATACTGCTCAATTCGTTAGAGGAATATCGTATAAAACATATCATAACTCTAAAACTAATTTTCCTATAACAAAAGTTGGTATAAAGAAAATTATATCTAGATCGACCGTGCTTCAAATTTAAAAAAAATATATAAAATGTCGTTATTTAAAAAAAATGCGAATGAATGCGAAATTGGTTTCTACAAAATTAGTTTTTATTCCACTTAAGCATTGATTACTGACTTCGTTTTCCCATTATCTGTCCCCCACTTCCTCTAAGGTAGTTGACAAAATGAATTCGCCGATCATGCGCCGATGAGATATTTTATTTAAGTGTACGTTATAATATGCCAAAGAATAACTTTGGCTAACCAACAAACAGGCAAATTAGTTTATTACCTAAATTGTTGGCTGACGTTAAAATCACCGGTATAAAGGTGTGTTTAGTGCACCTGCCTTCACCCCCGTGATGGTTAACATGCCCGCCAATGTATGGCTACTTTATCAAAAACTTCTTTAAACACCTGATAAAATGAACGATATCTGAATGATATCGTTCGCTTCTGACGGCTGTTAACAGGAATCGAGCAATTTAATTGGTTGCCATAAAAGGTTTGTCAGATTTAGTTGGTTTGATCACTTACTATCAACATTCAATCAACGAAACATGTTCAAGCAATGCAATATTTGCCAGAAAATATTTCAAGTATGCTTCGTTTATTTTTTCTTAAGCCACTAACGAACTACCTCCGCGATAGGAAAGGGACTAGCTAGATCGTTGAGTCAGCTCTTGTGCCCCAAATTCCATTCGACACCATCCGTTATGTTAGCTCGATTTAAATTGGACTTTATGTTGCTAGCTTCATAAGCTAAATTGGAATAAAGCCGAATATCTAAAGGCCCATTGTTTCATAGATCTAGCGACTCGAAATGTAACATACTATTAATGTCTAGCAGATGCTTTATGGCCATAACGTTGCATAACCATCGAAGTCTGGTGCTGTTTTGATAACGCAAATGCAAAAAATACCCACTAAGTATAAATCGTTGATTCCATAAAACGATCAAAGAACAGTAGGTACCTGTCAATTAAAGCAGATGTTTTTTCCTTAAAAATATTATTCAGTAAGAACGGAGGAAACGATAACAAGGCACTAAATTAATTAAAACTTCAATCGGAGCGCGAAAAAGAGCCGGTTGCAAGTTAAAAAAAAAATAACTGTGTTGCCATGCAAAGCGGGCACGATTATTGTCTCTGGTCAATAATAATAATAGGTTTATTGTCATTTAGTTTGTACGGGCGCCGCTAGTTACAATAGCAGGCCACTATTAAATAATTTAGAGGAGATGGCCTTCAAGGTTGCCTGCTGAAGAATGTGTTCGCCTGTAGCAACAGTGCTATCTTCTAAGAAACGTGGTGAACGCGTGTACCACGCACATTTTTTACACGGCATTATGTACCACGGAACCATAGTAAGTGACTTGATACTGGTAATCTTTTTTTAATATCAATAGTCATGCATATTGGACATGTCAGATGTTTTTAACCTAATTATGACAAATTTTGGTTAATTAATTTAAATTGTTTCGATTTAATTAATAATGTCGAGTCACTAATTGATAAAGATGAGAGACTTTTGTTAGCTATGTACCTATTTCATATTATTTTATATCTTCTAATAGCCACTTTACTCTAGCTGAAGATATTACAAGAAGTCGTCAGATGCTTATGAAAATGATAACGGCATCAAGTAGTTACCTACCCACTTTCAAATGCTACTCACATGTACCTTCAAGCTATGTGCAGTAACGGCAACGTGAACTACTTGAGCGTCAATAATTCCACTAAATAATAATACCATTTTACGTTCAAGTATCAAATTCGTGAGCACACACTATAAATTCCTTAGCCTTCTTAGCGCCAGCCTACCTGTGGTGTAAAAAAAGCATTCTGGCTGCAGGGCCGCGTCGGCGCTTTTGAGATAATTTATAAGGCTCTGCCTTTCTTGGAATTTCGAAATCTCGTCGAGATAGCTTCGTGCCCAACCCGCGGCCCACGAACTGGAATGTAACGGATTTGGATAGGAAAAAATAGTGCATTGTAGAGACACCCATTGTGATGCGTTTTCGTAACGATTTCTCATTTAAATTGACTAAGTAATGTACAACAATGTCATAGCACAGATGGACCAACTTAAAAATTCTCTAAATTAACTTGGACTCTAGTATACCAATTGTTTGTAATCGAAGCAATGAATACTCTCAGAAAAACTCAGATTGGTAAGATATTATTAAAAGATGCATTCTGCAGTCAATTTCCATTAAATTATGGTAAGCTTTCTTTCGATGGAGGTAAAACATGTCGATGACCTGGCAGCGGTATAACCTGAAAATGGCGATGCGTCCAAATTGGTTCTGCGTCAAGTTGGCAGTTTCTGCTTTAGAATTGACCGTTCAGGCGCTACAAACATCAAGTTCAAAGCTGAGTAAGTAAACTTTGATATGCAATGATCTTAGACAATTTACATAAATAAACATAATATCAAATTCGTTTTCATAACACGTGATTTGAACGTGGCAATTTTGCTTGTTCAGCAGTAAAAACAAAACAAAACGATCGATTCTGCGGCGATCTGCGATAGATCTCGGTAGTTTATCATATCAACACATAATACTTGTGTTCTCCGCTAGTTGGTACTTCGTGATCATTCGTGAGATCCCGTCCCGCGGGCTGAGGCACGAAGAGTTCTGGGAAAAGCAGGCCGCATACCACGCTGCGAGCCGCCATTGGACCGCCTTGCCTTGTGCCCGCCCGTTCTCAATGACAATGTTCAGAAGCGGCACAAAAATGCCGGCTACATTTAAATTCTGTAAAAGGTAAAAATGTGAGAGGATCTACTGGCCAATCTTGCTTTACCAACTTTAGTGGAGGAGAAGTTTAAGTCTTTTTTGAGTAGCTTGGTCCATTGTGCGTTGTCTTCAAATACTTGAACTGCGAAAGGTACTTACTTATATCGATATTTTGAACTAGATACTATGTTGAATGAATATCTTTAACTTTAGTTTGTAACTAACCTAGTCTTTAGTGATTTACATTTGGGTTCCAGATCAGAAATACAGAATGGGAAGGTGTTCAAAGGAAAACGGGGCAACTTCTATTGTATCTGATCAAAGTGAACACATATTGAAACAGAAGATTGAGACAACCTTTTAATTTAATTCAGAGTGAGTAAAGTATTACTAACAATAGACTCATTAATTAATAAGAAAAATATAAAAGCGTAACATTAAACTTGTTTCTTGTTAACTTTTTTTAAGGTGATGTTACACAAACCAACTTTCTTGCATTACCTATCAATTTTGTGAATTTCATTTACTGAATGCTGTATGTAATATTTTGATGTCTTTAAAACACTAAACTTGTAGGCAACATTATTTTTTAAATATCCGTTAACATTTTAGTCTATGGTCATTGTTAAGTCACGAAGTGAGCGCTGTAGGCCCGCTCTCCGCCGGGTTCATTCATTAAAATATGCATTTATTAGTAACGTGCGTCTGAGCGCATTGCCGATGCCAGACGGACCTTTCATGTTTCACTGGTATCCTAGACTCAGATCTAATTTAGTAGCTAGAGCTTAAATTGCTTTTGCAACTTATAACTCCACTAGAATTTAAATTATTTAGCATTGTGGCAATATATTTTATTCTTTTTAGAACAGCAGAAGATCTTGTTAATCCAATACTAAGAACTGTCAAATGATAGTTTAAGTCGAAGCGTGACTTAGCAAACCTAGCATCAAAAAATGTTATTCCTACTAAATATAGATATTGGTGTTTTCAAATCAGCGTATGTGGCCTTAATACTCCTATAATGCTTGGAATGGCTGTTGATTACCGAAAAGGATAATGCTTCCCATAATGTCTTCTCGTCTTCAACCATATATTTTTATTAAATACAAAGAGCTCTTGCTCTCGCCTACTTTTGCTGTCCCTGTCAGGGTCCATAATTGATGCTGCACCTATATTTTTAAGATCTGTTATGCAGTGCAATAAAGAGTAAACACTGAATACGTTATTTAATTTTGTTATCGTTATTATTATGTAATGTTATAGCAAAGTAAAAAGTAATTTTTGACAAAGATAATCGAGAGATTCTAAGGGCAGGAAGTCCTGTCAGAGAATCAAGGTGGCATTGAAGGCTGAATAAATTGGGTTGTTTTTTTATTGAATTCAGGAATGAATTAAGGGGGTGCAATTGAGGCGAGGTGTAAGGGATGAGGGCGACAGCTGCGCAGCACGTGGGGCGGCAGCTGGTCGCGGGCTGATGCCGCGCGCCGCCCGCGCAAATGCAAGCTGCGCACGCACCTGCCAACCAAATATTAGGTAGGTTTTTTCAACCATCATCACAATGCACAGTTGTGTAAGACTGCATCTGCCCTGACCCTGATCAAGACTACAGCTGGTCATAATAAACAAACTGGGGGTTAACTTAACAGCAGATATTACAGGCAGACTAACTGTGTTTTCTATACGAAATAATCAAATTGAGAACTAGGCAACTATATAAGCGCGAACTAAGAATTTTGTGTATAGATAACGTCTCCACTTCACTTCACTATCAGTATAATGTCCATTTATTTGTCATTATTGTAATTTTTATTAGGATGACAGCCAAAGAGATTGGAGTAGGTAGGTAGGTAGATTGGAGATTGTAGTACACACTTTCCCTGTTTAGGTAGGTTTCTAAGCTCATGGTTTAGGGCATAGAGTCACATCCTACTTAGTTAGGTACATGACCAAAGTAGGAGATGACTCTAGTGCACGGATTTTGCATGACTCCTAACCCTAGGACCACACTAAATACCTGTGCTAATACTGCATGCTGCATTGGTCTCTGATTGATCAATGCCATGCAATACCTAGATACCTATGAGCTAATCACCTTACGTTTTATTTACGTTGTAGATACGTAGTACGTAACGATGTTTATCGCCGTATCTCGTATAACTGTAGCATTGAAGCGACAACTGCAGGGCTTGATAGTTCACATAATAGTGCTTAACAGGTGAAATAAACCTTACAGGTGAAATAAACCTCTTATGAGTTTATAGAGTAAACCTATTTAGTGAATCTTATCTATGGTGTGTTAAGTGTCAAATTCGGAAGTGATAAGTGTCAAAATTATCCGATTTACAGTTTACAGAAACACAACAAAAATGTTGGAGATGTCAGTTTAACGTTTTAATATTAAAGGATATGGAATCGGCTCCCTCGGCTCCATCAGCGAGCGAGGAACAAAATGCAACTGAAACTGCTGAAGATGATATAGTTGCCGGTCCATCAAGACAAGGTATTCTTTTCATTTCAGTTTCTGAGTCGGTTTAAATGTATAGAAGATAAGATTATCCTATCCTAAGGTCATAGAAATATTAAGGTCTTAATTCAAGCTAGTTTTTTTAAAGAAAATAACGTATTAATTTATTGGCTATCTATTGATGAAGCTACATCACAGGTATAAATAATTAATCAAAAAAATGTAAATGGACAGGTCTCGGTTAATAACCTCGGGTTCGTAGTGAGAAAATAATTTTCAAATACCTTTGCATAAAAGATTAATTTAACCTTACAAAAACTGCGAAACTTGACTGATCAGAATCGCAAAGAGAATAACTCCATTCCACTAGTTTTTACTTTAAAAGACGAAAAAACATTTGCTTTTCATACAAATTAAACATTTTAAATACCTAGTCAAAATTAACGAAAACGTATTTTTTTCGTATTTTCTTGTAAAATCTAATGGAATATACTTACTGAATCAGAACAAGCGATTTTCAGGATATCAGTAAAGTAAAAAATTACAAAAATTCTGGTTTACAGCACATCTAATACCTATATCAATTAAATAAGTACATACATCATTTTACAAATCCCTCCTCCACTATGCTAAATACGCTAAACGCACGATATGCTAAAATCTAGACAAGATTTAAAAAAAAAATAAGTAGGTATAGATAAGTACAAGGTGCTTAGAAAAGCTAAAATATATTTTTCATTCTATAGAAAATTGTTCAGCTGGTGAAGCAATTTAGTGCTGCCACGTTACAAAATTCAATTTTACTTAGTTTTGGGGCAATCGTGATTATTTATTATCAAGGCGAGACTTTCTTACATTTTAAAATCCGCTTTTTTGGTTATGAGTCATAAAAGTAATATTAATTTTATTATGCAGTAAATAAAAATGTTGTTTGGCCATTAAGTTGATCGTTATATAAAACTAGGTTTAAATTTAAGCCAATAACAGCATTCAAATAAATTTAGTTGGGACTACAAAACAGAAAAAACCTAAATAATAGAAGCATACACTATATATTATTATAGCTAGGCAAAAAAGAGTAAAAAATAAGAATAGGAGTGTGTCTGCTCCACTGTGCTCTTCGTATAGCAGCCGAATAAATTCCCTAAAAATCTATGAGGTCGTTAACCAATTGTGAACTTTGATTACATGAAACGTTATTAGTCAAAAAAATTGTTCCGTTTCTTACCGAGACTTTTTTTATTCTGGACTAATGTTGGAAATTTTATCTTTTACTTGGCAACACTGCGTACAAAGTCCAAAGCGTGCGAAGAATAGTTTCCGAACGACGAGTGCAGCCGCGGCGAGTGAATGACGCATTGCGAGCTCATTACTGAACAGAGTTAGGCCGCGATCGATTGTGAACGTACCAACCTACGTCACTTCGTTGAAACGTTAGTCGTTAGTTGCGAGTTTCGCACTCATGTTGGAAAGTTGTGTAGTTTGTTTATCCGTAGTTTGACAAGTGAGAGTGGAAACTAGGTAGCTATTAGATACCTAGTTACAAAACAGACGATTTAATGTGTTTCAGTTGTGTCATACCTTGTAAAAAAACCAAAAATTGTGGATTAAAAATGGATATTACGAAAGGTAAATGTGATTTTCTTACATAACCTTATCATGACCATATGTTGTTAATTTTGGAATGGTGTAACGTCAGCTTTTCTCTATAATGCGTTTTTATTAAGTTTACCCACTATTTTTACATATCGAGTGGCTTATAATAATATGAACATACCTAAGTTTGATAGTTACTGAAGTGAAACAGAATACTAACGTCAGTATTCGATTTAATAGTATTGTCTACGTATTCGAATAGAAAATTACTCGGCATGTATACCCAAAAAGCTAAAATAATAATAGATCATATGAAAGTCTGTTTTTTTTTTTATTTAAACAGATTAGATTCATTAAAATCAGTTTTTATTTATTGCCTTTATTAACAACTTTCTCACCTATTCCATTTTTCTTTTGATGCCTTATTACTTTAATTCAATGCTGTACAATCTTTTTTTTTTTTTAAATATTGTTATAGTTTACCTTATTCCTTTCTTGTTTCTGTGTATTGCCACGCCATCTATGTATGTGTATGCTAAAATTAAACACTGACATCATAAAGAATGTGGATCAGTCTTTATTGAAGTAAAGTGCCCCTTTACAAAGTCATTTAACTTTAAATACTCACTGCTATATTTCTAAGAAGCTGACAATATCAAAGAGCCATTATGAGTAGTGTAGCTTTCCACAAAATTATTAAGGCCTGATAATATATGAACATAACACAGATAGCATGATATATATTGATATGCCTTTTGAAACAATCCTTATTATTGTATTAATCTAAAGGTTGATAGCTGCTTTTTATATTACCTAATACAATTTGAAGGAATACAAGTTTTAGATTAATATAATTCTCAACAGCAGTACAAGTAAGTGGTTTTTATTGTGTTGCTTACTTGATGTTTGTGGCCTTGCCATTCGATTATCGTCTACCCAATTGGGCCTCTTAGCTGCTTTGGTTCAACTGAGTGTTGCCAAATTTACAAGTACTTGTCAGTTTTTTTGTGTTGGTAGTAACTTATTAATTTTTTTTTGATAATTTTTATTACCAATATTACATATTACTGCAATAAATCAAATAACTTACGATTTAATTTTATAATAACAATCTATTGAATATTGGAATTCCCTTTCCTGCCTTTATTTGTTTTATGATTTATTTATATATGGCTATTTTACTGTGTTGTGTGATAAATATAAAGGAAAACCTTCATGATATTATCCTTACACTGTGGGTGACTTCATAGCAATAATTTAAAAATAAACCTCTGATAATAAAGTTGCTTTAATGGCACTACTAGCGCCATCTGTTATGCAAGCTCGGAACTTTGGTTTACCTTTATGTATTAATTTTATTGTGTTATATATAGTGCTTCCAGCAAATATAAAAAAACATTAATATAGTAATAACATATTTTTAAAATATTTAAATTTCTTAAGGAATCTGATTTTCACATTTGTTGAATGAAGTACATAAAAAATAGGTATTCATTACAATTTTATAACAATAGTAAAGAACAAATATCATATTTTATTTTAAATGCAAAATAATAATTAAATACGAAATATCAGTAACAATTAAAATAAATAATTTTGCTGAAAGAATCTTAAAATAAAAAAAGAAAATCATTATTTTTTTAGAAAATTCATTGGATAATTTCCCACACTACCTACCTACCGCAATCATACCTCCTATCTTGATACTTTATGTTTAATGTTTTTTTTTATATTTCATTGTATTTTGTTGAATTACCTATAGTAAACATAAGACAAGAATAGCACTAGCACTGGTGTGGCACAATGACGACATTGCCATTATGAAAAAAAAACTATTAGGTATAATAATTTCCGTCAAACAGAACCAAGATGGCTGGATCTTATTGCCGTATTTTTACAATTTCGTTTTAGTTTTTTTTATAATTACCCACATGATAGAATTTTAGTTAAGATTATATTTTGAAGACAGCATAAGATCATAATATCATACTAACATTCATTCATTCATGGCGCGTAGGTTACGAGCAATTGATAATAAAATAAAGGGTTATTTTTTACACCACAGTTCTGCTACGTACATTTTATACTCAATGCCGTACTCTTTGATATGTATGTGCCCCATCTGGCGGATGTTCTCTTCCGCTGACACCAATTCCGGGCAATCCTTTAGTTTATTTTTCCAACTTTTATGAGAGAAGCCATGGTTTGTTTAAACAACGCTAAACCAACAAGCATTTTTATTCATTCATACGTCCCATTTATGGATAGAGATGCATTCAAGATTAGGATATTTTAGGAAGAAATTATGGCTTCATTCGTGTCTGAAACTACGTAGACGTATGTAGGAAAACAGATAGCAGTCTAGCGCGTAGGCGCTACAGGCGAGGCATTGGAATTCGAAAGCCGAGCGCCGACCACCCATAGGCATGAGAACATGGCCCCGTCCCCTTCCCCACGCTTGCTCTCCCGGGCGGCGCCGCCTCTCGCCGCTCTCTTAAAGCACAATGCTGAATTTCATTTGCTTTTTGCGGCAACTGACGTGAACTTTGCACATTATACTATCAGTCTGGCTTTAACTTTTGGCTTCGTATATAATCCGTTTTTATCATCCTTTATACCTACTATTTTGCAATGTGCAACTAGGTATTTACCTACTACATTAGTTTATCGTACATCCCATATCTATTTAAGCATTGCATATTGCATACAATGCTCAAAAGTAAATTGTATGTAGGCAACTACTCAAAAACTTGTACTGACGCTAAGTACAGTCCGCATTCCAATCCACTTTTGTCTACTTTTATTTGGTGTTGTATTAGACCCGCCCATCAGTAACTACTGCCACATTCCACAGGCCCTTTTTTACGTTGTGTGGTCGCGGTTTCCGCTGAAGACGGCAACGTCGCGTCTCAAATATGAATGAAATCCGGTCGGCTGTGAACGGCCTGGCAACGTCGCCCCAGACGCTAGCCTGATTGAGAACTTACTACCAATGTTGCCAGGTGCTTGTAAGATTATTTGGACTAAAGGGCCCAAATAGTGGCAAAATACGTATACATTAACTGTCTATAAATCATTGGTTTTCAACATAATGAGAACTTGACATGATGAAATATTTTGGTCGAACTGAAGCAAAATATAAATGAGAACATGCTTTAGTAGATATTCCATTATTAGTACGAGCTAAAGTCACATTTATTACAAGGCAGTGAGATCTCTGTTTAGCATGAGTCGACTTCACAAAATGGGAAGTAGGAAATTGTAAAAAAAGAACATAGCTAGGTTTGTTTCATAAAAGCCTATTGTAATAGTTGCAATGAACCCATTGATGTCAATATGTACTAATTAACTAAGTCCTGATAGAATTTTTATCCCTTGTAGTGTAGGTAAGCAAATAAACAAATTCAATATTCATTATGGGTATTCGTAAATTCTTGCTAAAAGCTTGACGCCAGACTGTAGTTCTTAATTTTTCCTTAATTACAACTTCAGTACTCATTCCATTAATTTATTGCACTGGTGAAATTAACGCGTACAGTTATAGCTGTCTATGAAATGTAACAGCTGTGATTCTGGATTGTTCAATGGCGCACTGGCGCTACCCCATGTGTACAACTGTGCAGTAGCAGTACTTTACACTGGATGGAGGGTTCCGATCCGCCGATTCGAACCCTCTTTTGTAGTCACGCATGCGCATAGAGGGGTGCTCTTTGTACGATGTCACCACTAGACGGCACAGTGTACGCGTAGCTAACGATGTTCGTACTCACACGTACATCATTCTACTACAATTTTATTCCTCACCGTTTCAAACAGCTTGCTCTAGTTTTTTGCAATGAGTGTATGTAGTGTTACGTGAAAAGTTTACGTGTTTTGCAGGCAAAATGCCTCTGTTAATCGACCCCAAAAGCAGAAATGGTAACTATCGATCCGTGTACCTATTGGCCGCCATTAGCTGTTTTGGAGGCCTATTGTTTTGTTTTGGTGAAATTGGTTGTGACTGGGCAGTCATAAAACTACATGAGTTTTGGATCTTTAGCCTAAAATAATTGTTTAAAAATAAGAATTTAGCATGAAGCATGGAACATGACTATAAATATTTACGGTCGAATGAGAAAGTCCAGCATTAATACCATCTCCATTGATTTTTTGCCACCAGCCAACATTACCCAAGCAAGTAGTTGGTAATGTTTATACATGCCGAAATCAAACTTGATTTGTTTTTGTTTGTATTTATGTTTGAGTCCCTCGACCTTTATCAGGTGTAATAGAAAATTACATAACACCTACACTCATACCTACAAATAAAAGTACGTGTCTAATAATAAAATTCTATTTTTCTTATTAGAATTTCATTTTATTTTACAAGACATAACTTTTTAGGCGTAGTTTGCGCAATCATTCGTATCATCTGTTTTGGGGTCCTTGCCAGTCGAAGTGGGGTTAGAAAAGCGATTGTGGTCATTAGGTGCATGCGCACTGAGACCGGGGTAAGGGCCGCGGCGCGGGGGCGTTGCATTGGAATGTCGATGACGCAGCCAGCCGGGCCGGCCCGCGACGCCCGCGAACTTGTTGTTATGTGAAACTGTTTTTAACGCACACTCGCTCACCGCTATCTTCTACATATGACTGCATCATGTTCATGTTTAAGTGCTCAATTTTCTTAACATTCGTTTTACGAAAGGCCTGTTCGTACATACATTCTGTTCGTACGAATAAACTACTTCAGAGTTGAGAAAACAACGCAAATAAAATATTAGGAGTGCTTGATAAGGGGTTTGGTTTATGTATACCTACCTTACCGACTGCCCAAACATTACTGCTTATTTGCAAACCATTAAATATTTATTTTTCTTTTGTTACAGTGGCTCCTAATGGACCGGCAGCATCATTAACTACATTATTCAAGAGCGCACCCCGCGACGCTAAGATCAGACCTCTGATTGGATCGCTTGTGTTGCCGCCACCCCCACAAAGCTATGACACCTCATCGTCCTCAACACCGTCGCCCTCAACTCCCTCGTCTTCCTCCTCCTTTTCTATGGACAAAACGGATAACCGCGACACCTTATGCTTCGACCCTGACATGCGCCAAGAGGAAGAAAGAATAAAAACCTTCGAAAAATGGCCCGTCACCTTTCTGTCCGGCGATCTACTGGCGCGAAACGGCTTTTACTACCTCGGTCGCGGCGACGAAGTGCGCTGCGCTTTCTGCAAGGTGGAAATAATGAGATGGGTCGAGGGCGACGATCCCGCCAAGGATCATCAGCGGTGGGCGCCGCAGTGCTCATTCGTGCGCAAGCTCACGGGCTCGGACGGAGCTGCGGGCCGCGACGAGTGCGGCGTGCGCGTGTCCGCCGACGCACCGCCGCGCCTGGCCGGCCCTGTGCACCCGCGGTACGCATCCGAGGCTGCACGCCTTCGCAGCTTCCGCGACTGGCCGCGCTGCATGCGACAGAAACCCGAGGACTTGGCCGAGGCCGGCTTCTTCTACACCGGCCAGGGCGACAAGACGAAATGCTTCTACTGCGACGGCGGACTTAAGGACTGGGAAAACGACGACATTCCGTGGGAGCAACACGCCCGTTGGTTCGACCGCTGCGCTTATGTCCAATTGGTTAAAGGCAGAGATTACGTTCAGAAGGTGATGTCTGACGCGTGTACTATACCGGCGCCCGTCGAGGACAAGGATATAGCACCCGAAAAGCCGGCAGCGGAGCCCACTACTCCCGCGGAATCACCTGAGAATTCATTAGACGACTCGAAACTGTGTAAAATCTGCTATGCGGAGGAAAGGAACGTGTGCTTCGTGCCGTGCGGACATGTGGTGGCGTGTGCCAAGTGCGCGCTGGCGGCGGACAAATGCCCGATGTGCCGCAGGACGTTTCAGAGTGCAGTACGATTGTATTTCTCATGAGATGAGCTGTCAAATCGTAAGCTCGATGCTAGTCTTAAGGGACGGCCTGACAAAGGTGCGTGCTGAAACCACGCGCCCTTATAGTTCACGTTTCCACAGCGAGCGAACTATTGCATAGTGACAGCCTCAAAGGCTGTGAGTTGGAACTCGCTGATGTATAAACGTATGATGCTGTTTCTAACAGCTTGAACAGATGAGATGGCTTGAGTCCTATTTTTGTTATTACATTTATAATTTAGTATTAATTATTTTCCTACGACAAATATTTATGAAAAATAAGATTATTTTAAAGACAAGTTAAGTTCGCATTAAAGCTAGCAAACTTAGTGTTTCTTGAAACTTTCGCACATGAAGTCTGAATAGACGACATGACCTCGCAACACTTCTTTCTGTGGAAACGTGGCCTAGGGCCTACCCCCTGTGATTTTAATAAATTAAAAGCGGTGGGGCAAATTTAAAACGGAGTAATAACTTATAAGACAAATTAATTTTTGATGTTGAATTATTTTAAATTATTTAAAAAAATGTTGCAGGACGACCACATTCTGGAAAAGTATAGGCACAATATCTAGAGTGTATCAGATTTAGATGATAGCTAATGATAACTTTTATTTGTTTTTGCAAACCATACTTTAACATAACATTTGGTTAAAGTAAAAGACTAGTCCAAACTAACATTGTGGGTGTGTATGTAATGAGTCAAACTTGAAAGTATGTACTATACAATTGCTTTTCCAAACATGTGTGCGGTCTGCGTCGACATTAATGTGAATAATGTAAATATTGTAGCTTATAATGTTGTCCCACCAACAAACTGTACATTTAATAAAAGAGCTGCATAGTGAACAATCAAAAATACAATATTTAACATTTTCTTGCAGAACACTACATTATAACACAGTATTAGGTTGTTTATTGTGCTGGCAAACAGAGTAAATTTATAATGATCATAATGTGAATTAAAAAAAAAAAATATGACTGTAGTTTACAGTGGCATGTGCATGCAATGCAAACATTCAGTAACACAACCCTTCTTTGCAGTTGGGTAAAAATTGCATTTAACTGTTATGCTTAGGATTTCTTAACTTTACCACTGAAGAAATAAAAAAAATGTTCGTTGACATGCAAAAAGTTTTAAGACTGCTTTTAAAATATGCACATAAAATATTATTTCAGTAAGTGCATTCTCACCTGTGATTAATAATTTCAACTAGTGCAACATAACAATGGATAATAATTATTGTTTTGACATATTGTACTATATAAATAATGTTTAAGAGAATTAATTAAAAAGTTGCATTGTAATTTGTTTTTCATGTCACTTCATTATTAATAAAAAATTGTTATTAATTCATAAAAACTCGTTTTATTTTACATTTTTGATTCTGGGCGGGGGATAAAAGTTAAAGAGAAAACTGAGCTAATTTTAAGCTTACATTTTATAGATAAAAAGCACCATAATATACCCTGAAATATACCTACTGATTATTAATTTCGAAAGCTTAATGAAATTTTATTATTAGTCCTTCGAGCAATCGTACCAAGCAACAGACGAGATAACTGAAAGCTAAGCCAACAGATGTCGCTCAGATTTAAAGAACTGCTATAAGTCCGTAACAAAGTAGCAAAGAAATCGTTATTTGGTAATTTGTATCGAATAGGGTCCAAAACTACTGGAACGAATTAATGAAAATTGGTGTCGAGATAATTTAAGGGCTAGCGCATAACGAGCGCGTGATTGGTATTTTCCCGTTTTTGTCATGTTTGCCCATTCAAGTCTGACAAAATCTCGCGCTCGTTAGTGCCTTTTCACACGTCCCGGTTGCCGGGTAGTCGGCGCCGGGTACCCGGTGTCAAAGCTTAGCGCCTGCCGGATAAATTACGCCGGTACATGTGAAAGCTACGTACCATGCCCATACACTTCACCACCGGGAACCCGGCGCCGGTTAGCCGGCAACCGGGACGTCTGAAAAGGCACTATGAGTCCTGGGGGTCACAGATCGAACTTATACATTTTATGGATAACTAGCTAAGATCTGTTAGTTAGTAATCATTAAATAGAAAACACACACACATGCACACACACACACAAACACATACACGCACACACACAATATAAAGTTGTTTATAATTTTACTGTAAATCCTAGCCACTCAGGAAAATCAAAGGTTAATATTTATCGACGTACCACACCGGCGCGGGGACAGATGGGTGGTTCCGTTATATATTTCCGATAGCCTTACTAAACTACTACTAATTGAGAGTAATTCACTTTTCATAAAAAAAATATTGTATTAAGATTAAATAATGTAGTTCCATATACATAGCTAGAAACGAGCCTACTAATGCCATCTATCGGCTATCGGCCGCAACTGCTATTTTCCTAAGATGTCAAATAACCATGCAAATATTTTTTTTTAATTACTAAAAAACTATAAGTGGAAAAAATTTAAAAATGTGCGGAAAAATTACAGAAGATGGACAACTAAAAATCTGTAAGATTAAAATTACTATTTTCGACATTATTTTGCTGGGGTAACGCACACACAAATTACAGCCAACGAGGTAGCCGCGTAGCACCCGGTTTTTATTTAGGAATCAATAAGGCCTTTCGAATCCATCAGCAGACCCGGAACATCACTTGTCATGAAAGTACTCAATGTGATAAATCTAATGAGTTTAAACTCGAAAAAAGTTAACGTGATCTGATCTATAAGCACAGAACTCTTTCGCTCTCCATTAATATTATAAATATCGTTTTGATAATACTAATTATTTCTTTTCCGCTGCAAAATGTTTCTTATTTTGAAGGGTACTAAGACCTAGACTAGAACCTAAATAATAAAAATAAACAAAAATCGGAGCTTTTTCTAAGAATTCAGTTTTTTCTTCTACCTCGTAAGACATATGACCAGATAAATGGCGTCCTTCAGAAACGACAAAAACGCGGCTCAAGTTATGTAGGACTTTTTATTCCAGATTATTGACTTTTATATTATTATTGTCGGCACAATATTTACGACCTATTCTCAAACTTACTAAATATACGATATATAGACGACCGGATGACGGAGTGGGTAGTGTACCTGCCTGCGACGCCGAGGTCGTGGGTTCGATTCCCACTTAAGACAAATCTTTGTGTACATGAACATGGGGGTTTGTCTTAGTCTGGGTGTTTCTATTTATAATAAGTATGTATTTACAAAAGAAAAGTATATATGTATTAGTATCGGTTATTCTAGTACCCATAGTACAAGCTCTGCTTAGTTTGGGACTAGATGGCGTTGTGTGTGAGTTGTGGAATATTTATTTATTATTTATTTATACCTACACAAAAAAAAAACATCAAAATCTGTCAAGCTTTTTCGGGGGAGTTCGATAAACTAACACTGACACGAGAATTGAATTTAAAACTAAGACCATCAGTTGTCCGCGACTTCGTCTTTTTCGATGAACAAAAACTGCATTGGTTGGTTGGTTGTTATCGTGTTCGACTGCTGCGTAGAGATTTCGGGCTCAATGCCAGGGTCGGGCAAAATGAGGTGTTGGATTTTTCTGTGAAGGAAGCCTTATATCTGCCCGGAGACTTGATGTTGGCGGTGTTTACACCCGGGCCCCGTGGTTCGGCAGCCACGTAAAGCCGTCGGCCCAGCGTCAGTACTCTCTCCGGTCGTGAAAGAGTAGAATGCTCTTGAGTCACGCGCGGATGTTTGAGTACTTCTGTTTTCAAAAAGTAAGGTGAGTTTTTATGTTCTCAAAACTGGTCAAAGCATGTTAAGGATGGAAATTTTCTCGATTGAAATTACATAAGTGAAACGGTCATGTCTTTACGTCGTTACGTCACTACAATCGTTCGTTTCTAATTATAGTATAATTAAAAAAAATCAAAAAAATAGCTTGTTTCTTAACAAACCTTGTATGTCCCGCGCAGTTAGCTGGCCGCCGTATCCGAAATTCGGTTAGAAGGATATTTAATTTTCACCTCAGCAGTTCAAAAATGAGCAATACTCGATTTTGCTTCGAGTTTTCCTCACGTTCAAAGCTTTTCGAGCTTCTGAGGTGAAAAGTTATTTGTGTGACACGAGATCAAATTTACATCTCATGCTTTTGAGTCCTCACTACGCTCTAGATTATACTTTAGAATCTTTCGCTTATTCGGGACCCAAAATTAAAACTCGGAAGAAAATACGATTTTTCACTCTAGTTGCTTAAATAACTATTATTACTTTTTATTACAATTAATTTGCTCTGAGTCAAAAATAGCTACGTCCGTTTAATTAATGTATGGTTAAGGTCCGATAAAGGCATCGTATCCAGAACGTCAGAGTGGCGATCAACAGCCGGGCCCCCGTTGGGTAAAGATTGCGGGGTTTTCCTGTGGAAAAAGCACTGACTCCCAGGCTTTTCGTGGTATATCAATCCCGCCCCCACCCCCACCACATTTAGACCCTGAATAGGAAAGAGTATAAAATTCAAAAGCAAATTACAAAAATATTGTATTTAATACGTACGAAAACACGAAAACACAATCAGGCCATAAGAGATTCCACATATTTGTTGTTAGACTGTAACAGTTCCCGTTTGAGGTTGTTTATCTCCTTCAGCATTACTTCGTCGGAGGCGTTAGCTTCTTGTATTTGCTTACATTTGCGTAAGAAATCCACTATAAGTTTATGGCCTTCCGTCGTTTCTTGCGATTCCACGGCTGTTTCTACGTCAAACAAATTGATTTCGAGTTGAGCTTGTTTCGCTTCGGCGTACTGTGAATAAATTGTATTTGAAATATTAATTTCGATCAAGTATATAGCGATCAAATTGTATGTGAAGACTGCTATTGCAAGATTTTATCAGTTTATTTGTACGCCATAAGTTAAAAAAACTATTACATTACATGACTTTATTAATAACCTGCTGTAACATGGCAACTATAGCCCTCGAACGATCACGATAGAAGTTGAAATCCAGTTAAATTATTACTTTGTTAAGGGCCAATTAATAGACCGATTTGTACGCATCAAGTACCGAGTACTCAGCCGAGACAGTGCACTCGACCTAGATCTCAGTATGTGAGACCAAGACATGAAAAGAGATTATAGAGATGAATATTATGACGTTACATTCTCAATACATTTATAGAAATTTTATGTACATTCACAAAAATCAAACGATTAAGAAAAATTGTAATCTCCATAAATTAAATCTAAGGAACAAAAATAAACGCGCTGTGCCCACTACTAGGCTATATAAAATCTCTAACTCGTTTCCAGTCAATGTATACGCTTCTACAATAAACTTCCACTAGACGCAGTAGAATTATCGATAGGTAAATTTAAGAAATATATTAAAATTAGATTATGTCAAAAAGCTTACTACATTATTTTAGACTACATAAGTGATCATAGTATTTGAAAATGAATACCTCTTCTTATGTGACTTTTACTACAAGTATGCAAAGGAATTGGTTATATTTTTAATTTTCATTTGAAAAGATGGTTCACATGAGTTTCTAACCAGCTCTTCTCATAATGCAATACCCATTGATTTTAATCTGAATCTGATCAGTTGGATTGAATAAACTTCAAAACATTACAATCAATAATATAAAAATAAATTATAAGTATATATTATATATATATTATTATTATATATACTTATTATATTATATATTATTATTATATATACTTATTACCGTGATTTGAATAAACGAGGCTTAGATTAATTAAAATTAATCTAAGCCTCGTTTATTCAAATCACGGTAATAAGTATAATTTGGTTTTACTTATAATTTATTTTTATATCATTGATTGTAATGTTTTGAAGTTTATTCAATCCAACTGATCAGATTCAGATTAAAATCAATGGGTATTGCATTATGAGAAGAGCTGGTTAGAAACTCATGTGAACCATCTTTTCAAATGAAAATTAAAAATATAACCAATTCCTTTGCATACTTGTAGTAAAAGTCACATAAGAAGAGGTATTCATTTTCAAATACTATGATCACTTATGTAGTCTAAAATAATGTAGTAAGCTTTTTGACATAATCTAATTTTAATATATTTCTTAAATTTACCTATCGATAATTCTACTGCGTCTAGTGGAAGTTTATTGTAGAAGCGTATACATTGACTGGAAACGAGTTAGAGATTTTATATAGCCTAGTAGTGGGCACAGCGCGTTTATTTTTGTTCCTTAGATTTAATTTATGGAGATTACAATTTTTCTTAATCGTTTGATTTTTATTTAATAAACGAGGCTTAGATTAATTTTAATTAATCTAAGCCTCGTTTATTCAAATCACGGTAATAAGTATAAAATTAATCTAAGCCTCGTTTATTCAAATCACGGTAATAAGTATAATTTGGTTTTACTTATAATTTATTTTTATATTATTGATTGTAATGTTTTGACGTGTTCAAGCCTGGGCCTATATGCTCAAAGTAAATCTCACCTCAATAATAGAAGTTGGTAAGTCCGCCAGTTTAGCAACGTGTAGTCCTAAAGAATGTAAGGCAGGTCCTTTAGAGATGCGGTGCAATAGCAGCAGTTGTCCGTTGAGCACGGACGCTTCGGCGTGGGAGTTGATGACGACGCCGGGGTGCACGCTCGGGAGGCGGGTCAGCTCTTGGTAGTGGGTCGCGAACAGACAGAAACATTGACTCTTTGTTGCTAATTCCCTGTGAAATAATTACACATTACTAATAAACACTTAATGCTTTTATATAATATTAAAGTTGAAAAATTAAGAATACAGCAGGATTCGAACCTGGGGTGTTTACCCAGGGGGTGCAGGTCGATACATTTCAATAACAAACAAAGTTGTAGAAACTCATCACAAGGTTTTTTTATTTCAATATGAATGAAATTTATCGATAAAAAAAACACGAAATAAGAATAAGGTCATTACCGAGCACAAATATTAAGTTTTCACGTAAGTTTACCTGATTTTTGAGTAATAAGTAATAACTCCATTACTATAGGCTGACCGTTTAACTGAGTCCTCGCCTGCGCGGTACAGGGGCGCGGGGGTATGACGTCAAAGGGGACTGAAACAGGTGCGGGCAGTGGGAGCACTTAATGAAATATACAGGAGATGAAATGCACCAAGATATTTCCTAAGATATGTGACATCATAGGAAAAAAGAAATAGTGATTTATCAAATGAAAACTAAATTTTAATGAACTTATGTACGTAAATAAAATAATTGGGAATAAACTATTATACTATTTGTTATCTAAACATATAATTAAATCGTAAGAAAGTCAAAACATTTTTTGGGTCCAGTTTCTTTTTTCTAAAATATTCGTATACGTTAAAAGTCATTTGCTTGCACTGACTGTTTACTTTATGTCCGAAGATTTTTCGATTCATCTTGAGATAGTTATTACATGAGTACCTCTCACAAGGTGTCTGCAACAGTCAACACATGCGATCGCTACCCATGTAGCGGACGAAATGAACAATTACAAAAATTTGCCCACCGCCCGCAGCTGTTTCAGTCCTCTTTGTCGTCATACCCCCGCGCCCCTGTACCACTCAGGCGAGGACTCAGTTGAACGGTCAGCCTATAGAAACACTTGTAAACGTCAAGATTATTTTAATTTTGCCTTCACCTATGACAAAGCTCTTGTATAAAGACTATACCTCTAGATCTCATTATTTTAAGGTTTCGATCAAATCCTTGAACTTTCATGAATTTTAGATTTTTCTTGCAAATATAAACTCTCATCTCTCGCAAGTTCAGAGGATGTCTTTCTCGTCGTCTCTGCCTATCCCCGTGGGATGAAGACGTAATTTTATGTATGTATGTACAGTCGCGACCAAAAGTCCATAAGCAATCTCAAAAGGCAATAGTTTGAAGTGTAGTTTGACTTACGACCTGCTATTTCCAAGAAATAGACACATGTTGTTAACAAATAATTGTATTTCATAATTTCATCCACAATGTAAGTGACAAGATGGCCGAGCGGTTAAGGCATGCAGTTAGAATAGATGCGATTATCAATTCACCGCAGGTTCAAATCTCACTTGGTTACTTTTATACTTTTTGAAGTTTTTACTCGATTAGAAGGAATGGGATATAGTATTCTTTATCTTGTTCACTTTGTTCACACATTTGTAAATATATAGAAAATGTATGGGGTTTGATGGTGCAAAGGTGGGAGTCACGGGATGAAAGGCAATTGCATGGAAGTGTGGGAAAACTTAAGAGGAACCAGTATATGTGCTAATATTGTAGGGTCCATGCGCAAACGTCTACTTGACTGCATTGAAAATAATGGGGGTTATACGAAATATTAATAATGTTATAATTATTTAAGATTAATTTAAGATGTTGTGGTTTTACTAATAAGACGCTGTAACTGAATATTAGCACTTCTGTAAATATTTATTGATCTTCAATGGAGGTTTAGTTTCCTTCTTCTTTTCGTCAAGACAAGCTGTAACTTCAATACATTTATTGTGACGTTACATTAAAAAAAACATCGTCATAAAGTGTAAATCATAATATTAGTCTTCAATAAACGCTGCTGTATACCAATACCTATTATAAATGGGTATCAACAATTATATTTTTGTTATTAGAACATCCTGTCCTTGTTGTCATTGTGAATCAATTTAGTAATATTTGTAGGTATTATCAATGTTATGAATTGACTAAGTGGGTTACAATAAAAAATCTTATAAACGGTTACAAGGGCACTTTTTTATTTAGGTAGGAATGTGACGTCACAATTCTCTTTAAAATGTATTAATTGTATAAATAAATAAAACAAATAAACATTTATACCATCATTTAACATAACTTTTTTATTTCTACCTTACAACAATAACAATAAAAAAAAAACGTAAGTAGTTTAATAATAATAACATATTTAATTTATTAGTTATTATATTAATCAAAAATCTTATAAACGGTTACAAGGGCACTTTTTTTTAATTAAGGTAGGAATGTGAAGTCACAATGCTCTTAAAAGTTTATTAATTGTATAAATAAATAAAACGAATAAACATTGTTATCATCATTCAGCGTGACTTTTTTTATTTCTACCTTACAAAAATGAAAATAAAAATAAAAAATTACGTAAATAGTTAAATAATAATAACATATTTAACTTATTAGTTATTATATCAATATGTAATTATTTATGTATTGTATACATGTATTGTATCGCAATTGAAGCATGAATACCTAACAAGTTAGTGCTTAAAATGTTACAAATATTATTATGATTTCGTAAAAACAAAATACAACCACAAATCAACTACCCAAGTAGCATTACAAGCTGTATAAAAGCTGTACTAGCGCGTCATTTTATACTTAAAGCTGTATATTAGCTGTATAAAGGCTGCATAAGCGCTTATACAGCCCTTATAAGTGTAAAATGGGCACAAGTTATACAGCGTTTGGTGTTATAAGAGCTGTATAGTAGCTGTATAAAGGCTGTATTAGAGCTGTTATTTGGTGTCAAAAGAAACTACAATACTTTTGTAATTCTCTTATAACACTATTGTAGAACTTTAACTCTCCAGATGGTATCCTAAACGTATCTTGTAAGAGTTAAAGTTCTACAATAGTGTTATAAAAGAATTACAAAAGTATAGATATTTTAATGTACATCATATTTTTTATCTACATTATGCATATTATTATAATGGCAAATTACTTGCTAAGAAAAACATATAAATGATCTTGAACTTATTGGTTTGGTGAAAATAACGTGCAAACCAATATTTATTGTAAACCTGTATATGGTTTTCGGTAAAATATTCGCGCGCCAGCATAAAAATCAAGAAAAACAAAAGAAATACTGAATATCGGTAAGTAAGTTTTTGTATTTTAAGGTTAGAATAACAACATTTTAATTTCAAGTAATAAGGAAAAGGCCAAGTTAACGTTATTTAAGCTAGTAAACATGATACGGCTAAAGATAATGCAAAATAATGTCAATTCTTATTGTTTTTAGAATCATCTAATATGTTTTTGTTTATTAGAAAATGGCGTCAATTTTAAACAGCCCTAACACTATTTGAAGAGCAATATAGCGCCAGTAGCTGTACTATGGAATAAATGAAGTGTATTGTACAGCTTTTAACTTCTAATTAGAGTAATTATAGAATATTTTTATTCAATAGGCTGTATTATGCTCTTCATTTAGATAATAACAAATAACCTCTTTAGAGATACGTATAAAGAATTAAAATCTTTAAAACCATTTTGACGATTATTTATTAAGGTATTTTCTTTATTTTTCAGAATAATATGTCTTTCAAGATAATAGAAACTGAAGAAAAATGTCAAAAAAACTTTGCATAGTGCCAAGTTCCTGGGAATCAAAAGGGGTGTTATGATGGCGAAGGAAGCAATTAATAATGTTATTTTTATCTCATTTTTTTTTTTTTTTTTTTTTTTCGTACGGAACCCTCATTGGAGCTATGGATTGTCGGTGTGGTTGAATGGTTTGTTCTTTCAGTCAATATTGGTTCACTATCATTATTGTTATTTAAGTTGTAATTCCTTATATTCAAATATTCCTTCTCAATCCATCTCCTGACTGCGACATTGATTTGACGTCTCCGTCAATAATACAGACTAAAGCTGTACTATAGCTGCCATTTATCTTTTTAGTTCTATAATACTCTCTTAGAAGTAACTAATACAGCTTTAATACTTATAAGAGTGTTAAATTACACCATAAAAACTAGTGTTATAATGGAGTTAGCATATGCCTTTGTACAGCAACAAGTGTCAAGTAACACTATAATACAGCTTAAAGCTGTAATAAGGGAGTGAATAGTACTATAATACAGCCTTTATACAGCTTTAGCCGTAGAAATACGCTTGGAGTGTTACACAATTATTAAAGCTGTATAGTAGAGTTGTAATATTCCGATATAACACCTTAAGTGTACGCAGATACCATTATAAAGACTATATACAGCTGAGCTGTATAATAGCGGATTGTAACACTCTTATAACGCTTATAACCTTTCCTGACTCTCTTATACCGCTCTTATACCACTTTAAGTTCTATATTGGCTGTATTATTGATGCTGACGACACTTACGTGCTACTTGGGTAAGCTTCAAACTCAGATTTAGTTGATAGTGATCCCAATGTTTACCCGATATAGCTACCTGCTCATGATAGATAGATGCGAATTCAAAGAACCGGTCGCCACTGTGACGCGTTTAGTACGAATGCGACAACATTTCATTAGTGTGTGTTATCTTATAAACTGCTAAACACGGAAGCGACTTCGTTAGTGTGTGTACTGGCTGTATCGGGCTCGTACCGTTCATAGCAATGTAATCCTTAGCGTGCCTATGGACTTCTGAGCGTTTACTGTACATAGTATATAGGGTGTTTCAATGTATAGTAAGTATATATTTACAAAAGAAAATTATATATGTATTAGTATCAGTTATTCTAGAAGCCGTATTAAAAGCTCTGCTTAGTTTGGGACTAGATAGCGTTGTGTGTATAAAGTGTGAAATTTATATTTATAGGTTCAGTTGCAATGAAATGAGTTTTGAGTTTTGCAATGAAAGCTGATTTAGATATTTTACTGTCAATAAGAATAAACTTACTCTGCTATAGCCCACGCTATTCCACAGCCCTCGTATGTAGATGTGCCACGACCTAACTCATCGATAAGAACCAGCGAGTCAGGTGTTGCTGTCTGCAAAAAAAAGTTACAGTAATTTTTTCAAGTTCCTAGGTAGGTAGTGTACCTGCCTGCGACGCCGAGGTCGCGGGTTAGATACCCGCTTAAGACAAATCTATGTGTGCATAAACATGGTGGTTTGTCTTAGTCTGGGTGTTTCTATGTACAATAAGTATGTATTTAAAAACGAAAAGTGTATATGTATTTTTTTTTTACTATCCTACGGGTGTGTCCCACTGCTGGGCAAAGGCTTGACTTTCAAGTCTTTCTGTTATTTGCTATCTCTGGCCAATCGTTCTGAAATGCATCCAAATCGTCCCGCCATCTCCGTTTGGGCCTTCCTCGTCACCGTTGACCGTCACGTGGTATTAGTATCAGTTATTCTAGTACCCATTGTACAAGCTCTGCTTAGATTGGGACTAGATGGCGTTGTGTGTAAGTAGTATATACAAAAAAAAGAAAATACATTTAAGGCATACTGTCAATCTTTTTACTCGAGCAGTTTGTGGGTGAATCATACGCTTCGGACGGCTAGCGCCCTGCGAGTCCAGTATAACGACATCTTCAGGGTGTTGTTGCGGCTGCCTCGCTGGTGCAGCGCATCTACGATGTTCGCTGAGGCGCACACTAGTGACTTTCATGCGGTTATCCGTCAGAAAGTTGCTTCTTTACGACAGCGAGTGCGAGACAGCAGTAACGGCATCCTGAAGATGATTAATGACAGAATGGACTGTCCCATCCAAAATAAATGGATGAAAACGCTGATGGGAGTAAAGTTATAATGTACCTACTGATTCTTTGTTATTATTATATCCTTGACCTATTTTATTTAAAATGATGATGATTTTATGACTTTGTAATCAAATGTGTCTATTTATATTTTTATTTTTTATTTTCATTTTTATTTTTGTAATTAATGTGTAATAATGTAATGTAATCTATGGTGTTTTTTTTTAACTGAAATAAATGAATATTTAATTTAATTTAATTTAATTACCCTAAGTATCGCCGCCGTGTCAATCATCTCCCGCATAAAGGTGCTATGGCCCTTGCCCTCCGCGTCGCTGGCTCCGATCCTGGCCGCCACAGCCCTAAGCCTCGGTATCTTAGCTGACGCGGCGGCCACAGGAACACCCGCGTGGGCGAGCAGGGCTGCTACGCCACAAGATCGCATCCATGTGGATTTGCCGCCCATGTTAGCGCCTGTCACGATGTGAAGAACGCCTGATCCTGATTTAAAAAAAATCATGTCAAGTTTCAGTGTTTCATTCTTTTTTACATTTTTCAGCAGTAGTTTAAGAAAAATATCTGTGATACAAATTTAGGAATGTGTTCTACGAGAGTCTGTATCTCTACGATGAATAAACGCTATGAATGATAAGCTGAATGAAAACAATGGATAGCACTTTAACGTTGTTTTATTGTCCGAAAAGGTCCCAAGCCTATCCACGTTCGTACCGACCGGACAGTAACAGCCGGAGACGCTAACATATTTCTCGCTTACACACAATACTGCTGATACATCATATCTTTCATTTTATATAACATTTAAGTTGAAAAATTAAGAATCCAGCAGGACTCGAACCTGCACCCCCTGGGTATACGCCCCAAGTGCTTTGCTAATTCAGCTATGGATTCGTATGCTGCCAGACTCGAAATTTCTCAACTCTTTTGGGCCAGCCTTAGCTAGACGAACCTTACTTGGTTTTAGCGCCATCTATGCGATGTGATAAGTCACTTAGTCACATACAGTAAGTTTGAATTAAAATCAACACTATTACTGTCGAGAGATGAAAAAGGCATAGCAAAGCTAAAATTTGCTTAAAAATATTACACATATCTTTCATACTTACAAAGTCTCTACACAAAAACTTAGAAAGCTGATTGGATATGTTATTAAGGAAGCTTTAAAGAGCAGCAAAAATTTGCTTTCTAGGTTCATTTGCATTTAAGAATCGTTTAATTTTCGAGTACTACAGGTTTATTCGGTGATATTTGATCATGATACATCAATTGTTTGACGACCGGATGGCGGAGTGGGTAGTGTACCTGCCTGCGACGCCGAGGTCGCGGGTTCGATTCCCACTTAAGACAAATCTTTGTGTGCATGAACATGGGGGTTTGTCTTAGTCTGGGTGTTTCTATGTATAATAAGTATGTATTTACAAAAAGAAAAGTATATAATTATGAATTAGTTAGTATCAGTTATTCTAGTACCCACAGTACAAGCTCTGCTTAGTTTGGGACTAGATGGCGTTGTGTGTGAGTTAAGGCATATTTATTTATTTATTGTTGATAGAAGCTGACTTACCAAGGCAACGAGTGTAAAGCCCAAAAGGTATTTACTATCTACAAAATACATACAGGGTTATTGGGTAAGTCGACCTAGATCCGTTAAGAGGTGGTAGTTCCCATCATTTCTGACTGATCTGACTATGAAATACCCCACCCTAAACCTAACCGTTTTCGAGATATTGGACTTAGAAGGTTTTTTTTAAAAATATCCCGATTTCTTAACTATAGCCTATTTTTTTTGTATCCTATGCCTTTTATTTTTTTTTAATTCTGATTTTTGTGTGCCAGATAAGTTTGTTTATAATTCTCAACCCAAAAAGTGCAAGTCTCTGAACCAATGGGATCGTAGTAGACGATTGATACCGTAAAAAAGTAATTAATTTGAAAAAAAAAATTGTTTCTTTTAGTAATATTTAAAAAAAAATCTATGGCGTTAGTTCTGCAGATGTTTTAAATAATATCTACGTTCCATTAGCTATCCAACAAGGTATCACAAGCTAGGGTCTTATCACAATTCATACAAAAAAAATCGATAAAAGGCTCCCAGGTAGTAAAAAAAAACAATGGTACTTAAGATTAAACTTCTCTTTTGGGCCAGGAAACGAAATAAAACAATACAAATAATTATTAAACAACATTTATTTAAATTTATAAATCTTGTTCTACATGGCCGCCTCTGTTTCGCACACACACTCTCATTCGGTGTCTTAGTCCGCTTTTAACTACTACAGTCGTTAAGTCTCTTCGAATTTCGTCAGCAGCCTCAATAATCTTCTGTCTTAATATGTCAATAGTTTCAATTGGATTATTCTCATTGTAGACTAATGTCTTCATGTGTCCCCACACATAAAAATCCATGGGAGTCAGGTCAGGACTTCTTGCTGGCCACGGTATGGGTCCACCTCTTCCGATCCACCTATTAGGATACTCGTTGTCTAGCCATTCCCTGACCCCTCTTCTGTAATGTGCAGGGCAACCGTCGTGTTGGAACTTCATGTTTCTAATCAGATTTAGGGGTAAATCCTCTAATAAATTTGGTAACTCTTCTCTTAGAAAATGTTCGTAAAATTCTCCGTTTAAATTATCAGGTAGAAAGAAGGGCCCAATTAATTTGTTTGCTATGATTCCCATCCAGACATTTAAACTAAATCTTCTTTGTGCGGCTTTTGTCCTCTTCTGGTTAGGATTTTTTTGCGCTTTTGGGGCCCAATAATGAGCGTTGTGGTAATTTGTAATTCCATCTTTATCAAATTTTGATTCATCTGTCCACAAGATTTGTTTTAAAAATGCTGGGTCTTCTAAATCTCCATGAAGCATAAATCTACAAAAGTTTAACCTCCTCACTGGATCTCCCTCTTCGATAACATGTACTGGCGTGTAGTGATAGGGGTAGAGGCCTGCAGTATTCACCGTAAACCACACTTTCCACTGCGAGAGTCCAAGTTCTCGGGCAACAGCATTAGTTGAAGTAGTTGGATCCGCTCTAAACCGTTGAACTATTTGATTATCTTCATCTTCATCATCAACAATGATCCGTGGTCGGCCTAGGTCTGCTCGACGCCTTAAAACAGAGCCAGTCTCTCTGAGTCGCCGGTAAGCGCCGTCAAAGACAGTGACATCCGGTATTCGGCGGCCGGGATAACGTGCAATGTATTCGTCACGAGCTCGTGCAGAAACACCATTGCAGTACCCATAACAAAGTAGAATATCCGCGTATTCCTCGTTCGTGAAGGTTGCCATCTTCAACAGTTCCAATTCAGAAGCACAATTCAAAGTCCAGTTAACAAGCACAGTCACAATTTATAGGAAACAGTCCAGAAATACAAGCCAAGTCGGGTAAGAAATGAAGAGCACTAAATATCGCATCTACTACGGACGAATCACGGAAGCAGACTAAAACGAAACAATAACAACAAATTGGCCGGGATTATTTTATCTCGCTTGCACCTGGTCAGTTTGTCCCGCTCGCACGCACCACAGCTCCGTGGAAGAACAATAGGACCAAAGAACCCAAATTTGTACTGCTACCTGAGAGCCTTTTATCGATTTTTTTTCTATGAATTGTGATAAGACCCTAGCTTGTGATACCTTGTTGGATAGCTAATGGAACGTAGATATTATTTAAAACATCTGCAGAACTAACGCCATAGATTTTTTTTTTAAATATTACTAAAAGAAACAATTTTTTTTTTCAAATTTATTACTTTTTTACGGTATCAATCGTCTACTACGATCCCATTGGTTCAGATACTTGCACTTTTTGGGTTGAGAATTATAAACAAACTTATCTGGCACACAAAAATCAGAATTAAAAAAAAATAAAAGGCATAGGATACAAAAAAAATAGGCTATAGTTAAGAAATCGGGATATTTTTAAAAAAAACCTTCTAAGTCCAATATCTCGAAAACGGTTAGGTTTAGGGTGGGGTGTTTCATAGTCAGATCAGTCAGAAATGATGGGAACTACCACCTCTTAACGGATCTAGGTCGACTTACCCAATAACCCTGTATACTCTATAAAAATATTAGCAACACCTACCCCGTCTGAATTCCACATCATTAGGTATAAAAGACACTCCCTCCTGTATCTCGAGGCACGGATGCCGTACATCCTTGAGCAGGAACTCGTCCAGATCTTCAGTGATGGTGGGTCGGCAGTACGGCTCGGGAGCACTGGTGGAGGCCACCGCGAACGACACAAGGACGTCCAAGCGAGATAAGATGTGCGAGAGGCAGAATAAACATTCTGAGTAACCAGCTGTGAAAATTAAAATGTATTGTTAGTATTTTAAAAGTTAGTCCACGTACCATCAACAAAATAGATTCATCAAAACACAGAATAGAGTCTAAATTCGCTTGTTCTATCAACAAATGTCAACCTTATCGACTTTGACAACTTCAAAGGACATAATAATATTTGTCAAATGGGTCATAAATCAACTTTGCTGATAGTACCTCAATATCTTAGGAACAATTAACTGATTCTCGGACATATTTTTTTTTTTTTATTCCACTGAGGTGGCAAACAAGCATACGGCCCGCCTGATGGTAAGCAGTTACCGTAGCCTATGGACACTTGCAACGCCAGGGGCATGACGCGTGCGTTGCCGACCCTTCAAAAATCTATTTGCACTCTTTTTAAATAACCCCATGCTGTAGTCTTGAGGAAAAAACCTTGGCAGGGAGCTCATTCCACAACTTTATCGTGCGTGGGAGAAAATTCTTCGCGAACCGCACTGTGCGCGACGATAATGTACATATTCCCCTTAACCATTTTATATAATGTTGGTCCTTCGAGCCAGATTAGAGCAATATAGCCATTGTTACATAAATATTTATAAACCATTTTGATATGAACACGATCATCGGCAGATCGACTGGCAGTCGCCAGATGATTTCAGGGCATAAAGTAATTTTACTGTAAGTTATATTATATATTTCTATTTATGTTTCTTTAAGCTATCGGCCGAAACTGCTATATCTAAAATGTGGACCTTAAGGCTATAATTATATGGATTATAATTAGATTATAATACCTGCTATGGCGACAATTTCAGCAACCACTTTATCTTGTTCCGTTTCATACATAGTTTTAGTAGAAGTATATTCATCCGTGATATTTTCCAATGCCTTTGTTTTAAACCTGACTCCTCCCTTTACCGCGTCTATTATGGTGTACTTCTTGTTGCCACGGAGAGATTGTTCTTCTTTTAAGGTAACTCTATAAAATAAATATAGTTTAGGTTAAAATAGCTTAAATAAATTCAATAAGATAATTTTTTTTATACTCCGCGCATCGCAAACTTGCGAATCGAAAAGGATGTCAGTATGAGTAAGCAGTTAGTGCGAGCGAGAGGTCTGTTGTCATCGTTCGCACATTCGTCGGGAAACTTAGCAAAATAGCAGAAAGATTGGATAGTCATGTTTTGTTTTGAATCAACGGTGTTTATTGTTAAATATAATTTTATCAGGGCTTTTTTATCTTGCTTATTTTATGGTATGTACTTAAAAATCATAAATTACCTAAAAAAGAATCCATTCTGCGGGTTGCTGTCTAACTTGATAGTCTTGCCGGCATCCAACCCAAGGTCCCTGGCCGCTTTATTAAGTTCCTTCTCGGCTGATGACTGGTGTTGCTCCAGTTGTTCACTCAGGGTCTGAAGCTGCTCGTCAAATGAGGGTTTCACGAGAAAATCGCCTGAAAAAAAACCACATGACGGTGAACATAGACGTATAACAGCGTGAAAGCCTTTTACCCGCCTTATTTGGAAGAAAGCTTATGAGTAGACTGTAAAAAAAGGACTACTTCTGAGTTCTCTTTAGTTTGTTAGTCAACTTTGTTGATAGGCATATGCAATCAGATGCATTATCTTTATTGGACTAATAGTAAAAAGAGAATTTTAGATTTTGTATCAGATTGCACAGATGCAATCTTACATAGATTCAGTGTTACTTTTATCTTGTGTATATGTAAGTATAGAGAAAATAAAACATCTAGGCGGTAGTAAAGTTGGCTGTGCACTTGAGCGTGAACAATCGAAGGAAGCGCGTGACCCGTGGCCAATTTGAATACTACCAGAATGTTTGATTTTATCTATACTATAAAATGTCTGCATCTGCCTAAATAAGGTGATGATTTGGCTTCAAAACACAGTCAGAAAAAAAATTTTTTTTACCTCTATCTACAGCATCCATATCCATGGTGGTTTCAATCATCTGTAGGAACTTCTCGAGGTCCTCATTGAGCTCGGATATAGGTTCAGTGAGACAGGAATGTACAGTCGCGTTTTCTGCCTCGGCTAAACATTGGAGCAACGATGGCAATCTTTTGATAGCCTGTAATAATAATTTGAATTTGGATTTTTTACATTAGATAGAACGCCAGAAGCAATAACACTATCCAATGGTCCCAATGACAAGGCCAAATCTTTGCGAATCATACAAAGATTTGTCCCATGTGGGGATCGAACCCACAACACCAGTGCAGTGGAGAGGGGCGAGGCGACGACCGCTTAAACCACTACACCACGCGTGTAGAAATGGAAAGTTTAATAAAATGGTATTAGTAAGCCAGCTACTTTTGTTTCCTTATTTTTATCCATCTCAGTGCTACTATTGAGAATATCCTACGGGAAAAATCCAAAATAACACTTTGCCCGCTCCGGGAATCGAACCTTCCACTAGTCCGACGACAATCAAACAACAATCATAGGTTTATATTGCATAAATTATAATGATAGCATCAGAGTGTTTTAATATTCTATCTGTGGAAACTTGTAAATGGCCTTCATTGTGTTTACTTTTTCTTTTAATCTGTAAGTTTATAGCTGTAAGTTTTCAAAATAAAATAAAAATAAAAAATTAAATAAAATATTGTTAAACTACCTACTACCACTACTATATTCTTACTATTATATGTTCTATTTGTACGCCAATAATGGCAAGACATAGAGATCAATGTTATAATTATTTAAGAGAACATCTGTATTATACCTATGATCTACAAATAAATGTTTTTTAATTTTGAATTTAATTAGTTGTTCGACGACGTTTTCCATGAGCTTTATATTAATATTTCTAAACAGTTGGATTAAAATTAATCTAAGCCCCGGTTATTCAAAGCGGCCGTGGCGCAATGAATAAGGCATCTTTCTTACGATCGAGAGGTCGTGGGTTCGAATCCTGGCCATTACACCACGGACGTGAACTTCCTCCTAACACAAGCGAATTAAGCTTAGCTGGAGGGGGTTAACAAGAATACTAGTAATTTGTATTTGCAAATTACTAGTAGGTAAGTTTTTAAAAAAAAAAAAAAAACATTGTAATTAGTATAATTTAGTTTTACTTATAATTTATTTTTGTATCATTTGTTTGTAATATTTTGACGTGTTCAAGTGCCTCCTGGGGCCTATGAAAATTAATGATTTGAATTTGAAATTTCTTCTTCTTTCGTGTCGATGGCTGCAGTCATATTCTCATGGTGTTGACTTGCCATCGTGGTGAAAGGATTCGCCAGTATGCTTGGTGAAAATTTGCAGACTGCCCAGGGTGCGCCGGACGTAGGGTGAATATAATATGAATATGAATTTAATTAGTTGTTCTACGACGTTTTCCATGAACTTTATATTAAGAAAAGCGGTTATTACACCATACCTGATAGATTCTATAGCAATCGTGTAGATTCGCCTTCTTTCTGGTCAACCTTCTTGCTAAAGCTTGCAGATCAGGAATACGTCTCAGATGGTCGTCGTGCAGTTGTAGTCGTAATTGGGAGCTGTTCATTAGTAAATCTACTATGTCTAGACGTTCGTTGATGAGGTTTATGTCGCGTAAGGGTTGGCGGAGCCACTGCGCCAGGAGGCTGTAAAAGTGGAAGATTATTTAAGGAAATATTTCATACTATCATTATAAGTAACTATGGTTCGTTCGCGTTAAGAATACAGTGAGTCACCATTGTCCATCGGCTCCTTAACCAATCAAATCTTTTCATATTACAAGGTCAAGTTCACAGTAATCAGTTGAAGGCATAGCTTCGAACGTAAAGCTTGTGTACTAACATTTGTGTTAACTGATTAAAATTTTTGCACTGATAACTCACTGCATTCTTCACGCGAACGAACTATAACAAGTTTTAACGGGAGTAAATGAGGTATATATTTGGGCTGGCATCTACAGCCAATTACCATCACATATTATACATGTAAATCAATTCAAGTTAAACAACGTTGTGTAGCGCTATCAACAAATCAAAGCGCAGTGGTGCAAGTACAACCGTTCGAGAGTAACTAACAGGCAAATTACAGAGCTTATTTCTTTAAATAAGGGATATTTGTTAACCTAAGCTTTATGCTATGCAAGTCGCTTATTATCGACATCGCACATACGTGTGTAAGTGTGAACACCAATAGATAGAGTGATTCATAAAGAAGCTACAGATTTATTATTTCGCACCTTTGGGAACAAAGGGTCACTTCTGCAATTTTTTGCAAAAATGACTTAAATATACAGAAAAAACCGCGATAATCGACTTTATATACACACCAAAAATGGTGATATTCGCATGAAAAACGGCCTTGTGAGAGAGGGAGTGACGCTCTATTATTTTGCGTGATTAGCACGATTGTTTGAAATGTAACGTCTCAACCGGTCAGAAGTGTGTTGACAGCCGACGTGTCACCTTGTGCATTTTAAACGAAGGGGCACTACGGTAAGTAATAACTTATATGTTTACATATTTCTTGCAATATTAATGTTACTTCTGGATAAAATTGACGTTTTGTTACCAAATTTTGTATTTCTTTTCTGCAAACATAACGTCACTTCTGTTTATAAATATTTTAATAATGTCACTTCTGCAGTATAACTGTTAGCAATTTGTAACAAAAAGTCACTTTTGGTACCCTTCCCTTAGTTTATGGCTTGTTTCTCAGAAAGCCCTACCTATAGAGTATTTATATTATTCACGATTATTTGTGAAAACCTAATCAATATTATATCCTAGGAATCGACTTAATACACAAAAGTAATAAAGAGCTATTTAAAAAAAGAAACAAAAAAAAGTTTAAAATGCTCCTCCTGTAAAGTTGGAAAACATGCAGAAGTGACCCTTTGTTCCCAAAGGTGCGATTTGTAGAGATACCTCGCAGGCGGGCGCTAGTATAACATTATATAGAACTAAACCTACCGTTTCCCCTGCTGCGTGCGACATCTATCGAGCAACCCGTACAAGCTCCGCGACGGCGCGTTGGATGCATCGCCCAGTTCCGGGAATACATTGAGGGCTGATAGTGCGGCAGAGTCCAGATGCAAGAAACAATCAGCTTGGATCGTTACTAAACGGAACCTGTAACGGAATTTGAATTGGTAAGTAATTGCATTGCGAGCTATGGAACGAGCTATGTTAGGTATCTCTCTGCGTGATAGGATTCGGAACGAAGAGATCCGCAGAAGAACCCGGGTCACTGGCATAGCTAAAACCATGAGCAAGCGTAAGTGGCAATGGGCAGGCCATATCGCTCGAAGAACTGACAACCGATGGGGAAGAAAGGGTTCTCGAGTGGCGACCGCGAACTGGAAGACGCAGTGTGGGCCGGCCTCCTACCAGATGGACCGACGACCTGATCAAAACAGCCAGGATTAAATGGATGCTTGTGGCCCAAGAACGTCAGATGTGGAAAAGTCTGAAGGAGACCTTTGCTCAAAAATGGGCGTCCTTATAGGTTGCAAAAAAAAAAGTAATTGTATAAACGTAAGTGTAAGACGGGTCGAGAAAAACTCGCACGATGTCAGTTAAGTGTGAGATATCTACCGCGCGCAATGCCAATGCACGGTTGGCGTAGTGGTTTATACGGTCGCCTCGCCGCTCTCCACTGCGCTGGTGTTGTGGGTTCCATCCCCACACGGGACAAATCTTTGTGTGATCCGCAAATATTTGTTCCGACTCTGGGCGTGCTTTGTGTGTGTAAAATGTATGTTCGTAAACACACCAGCTTCTTTAAAAAAAAAAAATTGCCAGACTTCGTGTTCCGACTGAGAATTTTCTGACGGTAACCTGAAAAAAGTCCCAAGCAATGCGTTTGCTGACTGCTGACTGCTGACTCGGATTTCGAATCCAAGACCTTGCGGTGAGAGCCCTCGTTATTAAAAAAAAAAACAAAAGAAATTACAATACAAACCTTCCAAAATTTGTGTTATCATTCAACAGCGCACCATACTTAATAGCTGCTGCTAATCCAGTCATAGCCACTTCCTTCCTCGTCTCAGGGAAGGCGTTGGCGTCCTGTTGTTGGTTTTCTTTAAACTTCAATAAGCGGTTCAGGTCTTGAATCAGACCTTCTGTTGAAAACTCTGGCTTTTTCAGTTTGGTCACGGTGACGTTGGTGCGCTCCATTACTTTTTTAAGGGCTTTGTACTGGAAAATATAAATTGTTACGTGATTATCAATAAATATATGTATATATATTATTATATTATACTTCTCATTATTTTTTTGAAGATTTGTTGAGCGGTAATCGAAATCGCGACCTCGGCGTCGCACACAAAGTTAAGTTTAGGAGTTGATGACTCAGTAAGCCAAGACTTCAATTTTTATTAAACGACAAAAAACTGCAATGAAATAAACAAAGCAAAAGTCAACTTACATCATCATTTTCGCTCATAGGCACAAGACATTCCGAAGGTGCCATTTGTACTGTGATAGTTTCTAGCTCCGTGAGTAAATCGTCGTCAGTGAATTCCGTCACCGCCATCTGGTAGTCACCGGACGTGATGCATGCTACACCTATAAGACGACCCTGAAAGTATAAGTATAGTTAAGTACTAATAATAATATTACATTTGTAGGGGCACAACTCTATAACAAATTGCCGAAGGATGTCAGAGATGCGAGTTCGCTCAACATTTTTAAGAAAAGACTATCTAGTCATGTTCTCAATGATACAACACTACTTTAATCTTACCTATCACTACATAGTATAAAACAAAGTCGCCTTTTCTGTCCCTATGTGCGCTTAAATCTTTAAAACTACGCAACGGATTTTGATGCGGTTTTTTTAATGAATAGAGTGATTCAAGAGGAAGGTTTTTATGTATCACTACATAGTATAAAACAAAGTCGCCTTTTCTGTCCCTATATCCCTATGTGCGCTTAAATCTTTAAAACTACGCAACGGATTTTGATGCGGTTTTTTTTAATGAATAGAGTGATTCAAGAGGAAGGTTTTTATGTATAATACATGCATATTATAGTAGAGAAAAGCCGAGAAATTTAAAGATTTGTAATGTGATGTCGTAACAAACATATTTTTCTGCGCTTACATTGCAAACGCTGGCTAAACCTTACGAGATAGATCAAATTTATGTACTACGTAATTGTATATCTTGAAAAGATGAATAAAAAAGTCCGCAACAGCATATGTTTATCTCCTAAAGATAACCCACAGTAACCATTTTTATCTTTTACATATTACAAAAAAATATGGGTTATTTACCAAGCTATTTTAAACGATACAGTATCATTACTTATCCAATTAAATACATTAGATACGTTGTGCATTTCATGTAGATCAAAATTGCCCTTTACAGCATGTGATTTAAATGAATATTTTCGAAGATATTACAGATTTAAAAATTGCGGGACGTAGAGTTTGCGGCGGTATCGGCCGGTCGGGGCGGCGCGGGAGCGAGCCTGTTCAGAGGGACAGAGAATCGTCAATAGAGCGTGAGGCTCGACTCAGTCAGCTTCGGGATAAAAATAGAGCTGAGAAATGTAAAAAGTAAATAAGTAAAAATGTTGTGTATGAATATTCCAAAGATAGCAGGAAATCTTCATGGTATAGGGAAAGGGGAATTGTTTTACCCCTAATTTAACGCATGCGGGCCACGGGTAGTAATGAATAAATCAAAACTACTGGATCGATTTTAGTAATTTTTTCAGTGAGTGACATAGGTTATAATATATTATTATTATATACCCGTGCGAATCCGGAGCGGGCCGCTGTGTTTATATACAACGTTCACAGTTTTTCTGTAGTGTATTTAGTATCAGCATTGTACCCGTGCGAAGCCGGGGCGGGTCGCTAGTTTACTATAAAATGAAAAATGAAAGAAAGAAAAAAAATCAAAATAATCCAGTATTTTAGCGACGATTGTCTTTTTGAGAAATAAAGTGTTTTTAAACCGAAGTTAACTAAAACAATGGTTTTTTAATTGATTTATATAAAGCATTTAGCCATGCTTAACAATCTAATACTAATATTTTTTTGAACATGAAGAGGAATTTGAACCCGCAGCTATATGATTCCAGCCTATTCCTTTACCACTCAGTCATCAAATTCCTGCTCCAAATCCACGAATCTTTCAACTGTATGCATCATCTTTCCGGACGTCTCGCGTCATCTATTGTACCAACATGATAAGATAACATAATATACTACCAACATAATAATAAAAAAAAACATAAGTAGGTAACTACTTCTAATATGCGGGTTACTACCTACATAGAATAAGATATAGAGATCTAAAACCGGGCTCAGCGTTGGCCGGTAAAATTGGCCCTAAAGCGGTCTACCTCAAAATTATTTATGGACATGCACTATTCTACGAAGGACCCGTCGATAAGATCAATCGATGGCACAAGGGCAAAAGATTCGATGTTATTCGATTGATTTTGTGACGTCATTCGATTGTCATCGACTAATCTATTATTTTGTCGATCGATGGCATCGAATGTCGATGGATCAATTAGTGAAATCACACCCTAACTCAGAAAAGCAATATAATATATTGTGACTACTTGAGCTGTTGAATCTCGTGATTCATTGTTTTAAGAGATAATTCTTCAATTTCCCGAAGTTGATTGCAAAGCTATCAGTTTTTTCCCACCACATGGTTAATATTTGTATAACCGAAAGAGGCTTACTACAGGTTACATACTGCTGTTTTTATGTCATATCGAGGTAATTACCTTCTGAATGACAACTTGAGGATAGCATTCAAAAATTTTGTTGGGATAAGAGTAATGCTTAAAACTAATTACAATATTGTTATGTTGGTCCTTCGAGCCAGATTCGTGATTTAACTTATTGATAACTTCTGGAAGGAACTTATTAAAATAAACAAGTTTATAATACAGCATGAAAAACAATCCATAATTATAATTACTTTAGTAACAGCATCAGTCTTGATGTTAACGGCCATCAAACATGGCGTCGTATCATCCGAGGTACCGAGTCCCTCACCCAGAATTTCCTCCAGCTGTGACAGGTAACCAGGCGAGCCTTTGTATTTGAGGGACCAATCAGATCCCTTCACTGAACCCTCAGCCCCGTATATTTCTACGCGGTACCTTCTTACCTGAAAATTACATCATCCAAACATAAATAAAAAAAAGACGAACGTATTCTTATAAATAATTGACTTTTATTAAACATTTGAATAAAAAAGAAAAAAAAAACTAAGTCTGTGGCTTGGAAACAAATTAACCAAATAAAATACAGTGTCAGGTAATTCTAATCATACCTAAGTATGATTCAAGAATATTTGTTTTTCAGACGACTGGCCAGTCTTATAGAATATAAATCGGGCGTTAGTACCAAAATTAAATATTTTTTTTAGTCGAGTTATTGTATTAAAAATGTAAGAGTGCAAACGGTAAGAGCTGACAGAGTTTTGTGTAGTGTAGTGTGTTACTAAATAATTCATGTGTATTTATGAAAAGACATCCGTAATTCTGAACTTTTGTCCAATACAGGAAAAGATTAGCAAAGAATTTAGCACTCCAACTACGCATCTCCATAGTGGGTAAATACTACTAACAGTTCTTTGTAATTAATGTATTATCAGTACAATTAAAACGATGTTTTAAGACGTTGCATGTTTACGTTTAAGAAGTATTGATAAACAACGTGAGATAGCCCTGATAAAGTTTAAGGTCAGTACGTCTTAATTTTATTGTTGTCGCATTATTCTAATTCATACTAGGTGTTGCCTTTGGCTTTTATCATCGACAGAAATCATTACTACTGCTAACTTATGTTATAAAACCATATTATCATTCCAAATATTAGTCATATTTTATTTTAGCCGTGCTGTGGAATATATTTTTAACCGAATTAAAAAAAGGAGGAGGTTCTCAATTCGTCTGTATTTTTTTTATTTTTTTTGTATATTTGTCACCTCATAACTTTCGACTGGGCGAAGCGATTTTAACGATTCTTTATTAATTATTTGAAAGCTGGTGGTTTCCGTGTGGTGTGTGTGGTCCCATTTCAATTTGGTCCAGTTCTGACAATGGCGCCTATGAAAAAACCATATAAGTCTAAAAATATTGTAATGGAATTCGGTTTTGATTTGTAAATCATTAATTCGGTTAGCCAGGATAATCACGGTAATACAAGAAGATGTTAAGTTTTTTTTTGTTTTACTACGAACGTACGTGTAGTCCACCTGATGGTAAGTGGAGTACAGCCCATGGACATCAACAATCCACAAAAGCAGATTATAGATGCGCCGCTGCAGCTGAGGACTACGGTGTTATGCCTCATGTGCCAGTCATTTCAGGGCCTGATCTCACCACCTAACCGGAACACAGTAATGGAAGCACTACTATTTGGCGGCAGGTTAAAGTGAGACTGTGGTGCTGTCGCCCTCGAGCTTATTTACAAGAGCTATAACCCCATCGATTTTGAAGCATGCAGTATTTGTGTAGAATAGGAAAAAATATTATACATAAAGGATCTTTGAGAAAAGATGCTATTTCGGCATTAAAGCTCAACCTTAACTTAATAGCAATAACATCGACCTTATCTAGTGTCATGTCGTCATGAGCATGATACATAGTTCAATGTTCCTTATTAATATCTTATTTTAATGGCCATATGGATCTAAACGGAACTTGTAAAGCGTGCAACACGTGGTCGAAACGAAATTCCTACTCTGTTTAAAAGTAAACAGAAACTTCTAGAATCTTGTTTTGACAATATTTAAGGGGACAACTCCCCTTATTACTAACATACGACATCACACAAGGCAAACACATTCAGCGTGAATAATTTCCATATGTTTTGTTTTCCATCGAGTTTTTCGGTCCACACGTTATGTTTTACTCCAAGTTAAACTATCGTGTAAAACTGTATCTGAACTCAGAGTCTAAGGTTTTTGAAGATATTCATAAAGTTATTTGTACCATCAGGCAGTCTTTGATCAAGGGGTCACAATAATATTGTACGTTGCGTGCGAGGGGATATAAATCAGAGATGAATAATCTTACCAGTAAAAGCTTTTTGATGAGAATTTCGAAGTTACCCTTGGACAGTACCAGGTAGTCGAGTTTATTTGGTTCAAGGCCCATTCTCTTGATGTTTGATATAGAGGAAAATACTTCTCTCGCGGCGGTGGTTGCATCAGCGCCGTGAACACTGTAGTAGTCATTGCGGTCGAATATCCTTACTGTTGTGGCCGGTTTCTGGAAATATCAAATTACCTGTTAAGTTGTTTTTTTTTTCATTTCTGTAATTTCAGTGTAGGTTAACTCTGTGAAACATCGTCATACCTTGTTTCATTCCGTGTACAGTGAGCCAAGCAAATAGGAATGCAGGGCTTCTGAGTCACAGTAAAAACTGACTACACTAGCCAAGTATATGTAAAAAACATATTTAAGAAGTGTAAAATATCAATAATTTAGGTATGTAACTCACATATTAATAACTAGTATGCATAGTCTTCACTATTAAGTGGAAGTTTTTGGCCTGCATACCTAATTGCTTGGCCCACAGTACCTATATATGGAAAACGATCTAGGGAGGTCTAAGTGAGTGTAGGTACATTTACTACGTACACTCTGCACGTAAGTAAGGTGTCCACTAAATTAGTGAAAGCACAAATAACATAAATGTTATCAGCATTCGTTTAATAAAAAATAAATTATTAATCCTGTTATTGTTTTTTACCGAAAGTCGAGAAAGTTCTGAAGGATAGAACTATTCCAGCAAAGAAGGTACTTAGAATACTTTTGTAGTATAGAGAAAATAAGTAAATTATTGTTGTTGATTTGTAAGATTTGTTTATCAACAATTCTTAGAAATTTCTATGTAAGAACCAAGCAGAAACACAAAAAATTCAAATTTTATTCACAATGTTTCGCAAATATATGTTGTCTGTAAAACAAAGTTCTCAGTAATTAGAGTAAAAATAAAAACATAAATAAGGATAAAAACGAGCAGATAACAGTTGAATACATCAATGTCAACATTATTAATGTATGTATGTCAATTCTTTTCCTCAACAGATGATGTGATGATTTTTTAATAAGAGCAATGCCATGTATTCAGATAATTTATTAATTAGAGGTTATACAACTACTTTCCGTTGCTTTGGAGGGAAGTAAAGATACATACTTTCCAACTCCAATTATATACTTCTGATTAAATTCGTTGCGGATTCCAAGACAATTTTAACTCTCCCTGGGATTGCCCGTGTGTCATGCACGGTGCCTTTCAGCTGGTTACCGCTGTAGATCCTGGCGTCACAGGAGTCACAGTGGTGGGCGTGTGGGTGGGATTAAATCCCGTTTTTTTTTACTACTTTCCGTTGACTTTTTCTACAAATAAATGCTTATGTTTTCTAATAGTACTTAAATTAAACATGCACCTTATAATAGCACAATGTAAGAATATTTTAAGTTATAATAAATGTGATAATAAATAAATATCTCATAACGCCATCTAGTCCCAAACTAAGCAGAGTTCGTACTATGGGTACTAGAATAACTGATACTAATACATATATACTTTTCTTTTGTAAATACATACTTATTATAGAAACACCCAGACTAAGACAAACCTTCATGTTCATGCATACAAAGATTTGTCTTAAGCGGGAATCGAGCCCGCGACCTCGGCGTTGCAGGCAGGTACACCACCCACTTCGCCATCTGGTCGTCAAAGTATAATAATATGAGTACTAATAAAACTGATCAAGTGTTTGTATTGGATGTCTTATCGTGATTTTCTAGTTTTTCTGAACAACCGCTCTTGACCAGTTTTTTGCCTTTTCCTTTTCAATAGTGGGTCGGCATAATTTATACCTTCAAATTCAAATTCAAATCATTTATTTTCATAGGCCCCAGGAGGCGCTTGAACACGTCAAAACATTACAAAAAATTATATAAAAATAAATCATAAATTATAAATTAAAATTATAATAATTACAATGATTTGAATAACCGGGCTTAGATTAATTTTAATCAAACTGTTTAGAATCAAATTAAAATCAATCCAAGTACCAGCTCCGATGGGTATCACTACATAGTATAAAACAAAGTCGCCTTTTCTGTCCCTATGTGCGCTTAAATCTTTAAAACTACGCAACGGATTTTGATGCGGTTTTTTCCAATAGATAGAGTGATTCAAGAGGAAGGTTTTTATGTATAATACATGCATAGAAAGGAGGAATTGTTTTACTCCAAATTTAACGCGTGCGGGCCACGGGCAGTAATGAATAAATCAAACTACTGGATCGATTTTAATCATTTTTTCAGTGAGTGACATAGGCTATATATTATATACCCGTGCGAATCCGGAGCGGGCCGCTGTGTTTTTATATACAACGTTCACAGTTTTTCTGTAGTGTATTTAGTATCAGCATTGTACCCGTGCGAAGCCGGGGCGGGTCGCTAGTTGCATTATAAGAAGAGCTGGTGAGAAACTCATGTGCACCATCTTTTAAAATGAAAAATATAACAATAAGTATACATATAAAAGTCACATCAGAAGAGCAGTTCATTTCCAAATACTATTATCATTTATGTAGTCTGAAATACTGTAGTAAGCTTTTTGACATAATCTAATTTTAACATATTTTAATTATTTTTTTTTGGAATAAAACTGTGGTAAAGAGAACTTAAATATTTCCTTCTAATGCTTTAACATTTTTATGCACAAAATCGAATTATGATAATGAACCTAACATAACATCACGCGTATGTTACCGAGATAGGTGTGGCAGAGGTAATGAAATTAGACTAATTACGAATCATCACACATTGTGTGTCTGTTATCTCGCGAAGACATTCGGCATTTCAAGATAATATATTGTATATGCAAAGGGTCATCTAACCCGGTACAAAATACCTAGTATGTGCTCGCAATTTGATAAAAGGAAAATAGTCATACACAGAGTCGTAGCTACCGCCGTATCAATTATACGGGCCCCCCGGCATACGAAAGCCCGCAAAGTGCGTAAGTAAGAAAGTAAATAAATAATAGTTTAAAAAAACTAAAAAACACGCTTTTAAAGTACCTACTTCTAACTAAAAAGTGAAAAATAATTCCTATAAGCTGAAAATGGTAATGAACAAAAAATACTAGTATTATTGTGAAAAAGCGTGGGTTGCTCGATAGACGAAAAATATGGCACAAAGCGCCCCACGCTTTATTAACGCTTATTTGAATGAAATCTGTCCGTTTAAAGTAGGTCAAAATCGAGTCCAAAGGAGTCGGTTACATACATACATACATACAGGTGAAGCTAATATAAGCGTCTTAAAAAATACCCAAGAACTTCGATAGGACACAAACGCATGTCAGACCTCTCAGTATTGTCCAATGAGGCAGAAACGTTAGAAAAACTAAAGTCATCATCAGCTAAAAATGATTTAATAAATCAGTTTGCTGAAAGAAAGGCAAGCAGGCAATTATGGTAAAAGACAGATAGATAATCATGATGAATAAATATAATAATAAATACAAACATTTTGTCTTCTGTGAGAAATATTTACCCTTCATAGGGCCCCATATATTTTTTTATACGGGGCCCCAAGGCACGCTACGCCACTGGTCATACAACTCAATACTATAAATGTAATTTTTGAAAAACCAATCACCACAATGCCCACATTTTGGAAAATATTGCGAATGCTTACCGTGATGTCTCGGGTACCATTCCCGAATGGGACAAATGTGTTATTGGGAATCCCGTTAAAAATAAAATGCTGCACAAGTGTCTGTTATTGTGCCGAGTAGAGTGCGTTAGTCACATGGGATCTAAACATTACAGGTGAACTTCTTCTTCTTTGTGTCGATGGCAGAGTCAAATTTTATTTTGACTTGCCATCGTGCCCAAGTAGCACGTAAGTGTCGTCAGCATCAATAATACAGCCAATATAGAACTTAAAGTGTTATAAGAGCGGTATAAGAGAGTCAGGAAAGGTTATAAGCGTTATAAGAGTGTTACAATCCGCTATTATACAGCTCAGCTGTATATAGGCTTTATAATGGTATCTGCGTACACTTAAGGTGTTATATCGGAATATTACAACTCTACTATACAGCTTTAATAATTGTGTAACACTCCAAGCGTATTTCTACGGCTAAAGCTGTATAAAGGCTGTATTATAGTACTATTCACTCGCTTATTACAGCTTTAAGCTGTATTATAGTGTTACTTGACACTTGTTGCTGTACAAAGGCATATGCTAACTCCATTATAACACTAGTTTTTATGGTGTAATTTAACACTCTTATAAGTATTAAAGCTGTATTAGTTACTTCTAAGAGAGTATTATAGAACTAAAAAGATAAATGGCAGCTATAGTACAGCTTTAGTCTGTATTATTGACGGAGACGTCAAATCAATGTCGCAGTCAGGAGATGGATTGAGAAGGAATATTTGAATATAAGGAATTACAACTTAAATAACAGTAATGATAGTGAACCAATTTTGACTGAAAGAAAAAACCATTCAACCACACCGACAATCCATAGCTCCAATGAGGGTTCCGTACGAAAAAAAAAGAGAAAAAAAAAAGGAGATAAAAATAACATTATTAATTGCTTCCTTCGCCATCATAACACTCCTTTTGATTCCCAGGAACTTGGCACTATGCAAAGTTTTTTTGACATTTTTCTTCAGTTTCTATTATCTTGAAAGACATATTATTCTGAAAAATAAAGAAAATACCTTAATAAATAATCGTCAAAATGGTTTTAAAGATTTTAATTCTTTATACGTATCTCTAAAGAGGTTATTAGTTATTATCTAAATGAAGAGCATAATACAGCCTATTGAATAAAAATATTCTAAAATTACTCTAATTAGAAGTTAAAAGCTGTACAATACACTTCATTTATTCCATAGTACAGCTACTGGCGCTATATTGCTCTTCAAATAGTGTTAGGGCTGTTTAAAATTGACGCCATTTTCTAATAAACAAAAACATATTAGATGATTCTAAAAACAATAAGAATTGACATTATTTTGCATTATCTTTAGCCGTATCATGTTTACTAGCTTAAATAACGTTAACTTGGCCTTTTCCTTATTACTTGAAATTAAAATGTTGTTAGTCTAACCTTAAAATACAAAAACTTACTTACCGATATTCAGTATTTCTTTTGTTTTTCTTGATTTTTATGCTGGCGCGCGAATATTTTACCGAAAACCATATACAGGTTTACAATAAATATTGGTTTGCACGTTATTTTCACCAAACCAATAAGTTCAAGATCATTTATATGTTTTTCTTAGCAAGTAATTTGCCATTATAATAATTTGCATAATGTAGATAAAAAATATGATGTACATTAAAATATCTATACTTTTGTAATTCTTTTATAACACTATTGTAGAACTTTAACTCTTACAAGATACGTTTAGGATACCATCTGGAGAGTTAAAGTTCTACAATAGTGTTATAAGAGAGTTACAAAAGTATTGTAGTTTCTTTTGACACCAAATAACAGCTCTAATACAGCCTTTATACAGCTACTATACAGCTCTTATAACACCAAACGCTGTATAACTTGTGCCCATTTTACACTTATAAGGGCTGTATAAGCGCTTATGCAGCCTTTATACAGCTACTATACAGCTTTAAGTATAAAATTACGCTCTAGTACAGCTTTTATACAGCTTGTAATGCTACTTGGGTGGTAAAAGGATTAGCCAATTCGCTTTGGAGAACTAGCGAATTGCCCAGGGTGCGCCGGACGTACCTCCTTCCATGCACCCCAACAGGTGAAGTATGGGTGTTATATACCTCTGCCACACCGTTTTGGGTAATTTAAGCGTGATGTTATGTTATGTATCTGTAGAGTTAGGCACGGGTAGCGGCCCCGAATCATAAGGAGGGTCTGATGATTAGGAACGCCAAGTATAGCACTTGGGAAGTGGGGTGGTGGAATACATTACACCCTCTTCATGTACGATATCAGGTACACATGTTTCCTCAAAAATTTTTGGTGCTAGTTTTCGTAAATATAATAATAGCAGCCCTGTATCTTTAACATGTCCTACTGCTGGGTTCGGGTCTCTTCTTATGATGAGAAGGGTTAAGCCATATTCTACCACGCTGGCCAAGTGCGAATTCGTGGACTTCACATTCCCTGGAATACTTTCAGACATGCAGGTTCCCTTACGAACCTTAACGATTTAATGACAGAGGTGTGTGCCGTGGGTTCGAACCCGAGACCTTTCTCTTCGCAGTTCTACGGTCTCCCACTAGGCTATCGCTGCCGTATATCGCTTCGTAAATTATGTTTATTTAAAATTTCAATAGCCGTAAACAATTGTATTATATATGAGACAAGACGCCCACACCCTGCAATGGATTAGTCAGTGAAATCGGTGAATAGTGCCAAGTTATGATTTATGAATGAAATCATTATGTTACTGAATCATCTAAACAAACCTTAAAATTACAAATAAAAATAAATATGTCATCACTCGGTAATTCAAGGCTCTTGGAGCAGTCGTTCTAAGATTTCTGTTTTGCACACCCAAGTTCTGAGAATGTATCAGTCAGAGCCGGTCATAAGGTTATCTCTCGGCAGATAGAAAATTAAAGCTCAATAAATTGGCCTGCCCTGGTCAGCCAATGTCAGTGTGCGACAAGTGCCAGTGGAGAAGTGAAGTTAGTTATGTGCCCTTAGTTCGTTTTTGGTAAGCATCTATTGTCCTTAAAGTGATTTACATAAAACAGTTTAAAATAAGAAGTTTTTACTCGAATCAGGCATACATAATTTATCCATTATATTTTTTTTTATTAACTATTTAAGGATAAAACGTTTTCGAACTTATGTAACCCCGCTCCATACAAACGAAGATTATTTTTTTTAATATTTTTATTCATTAATCATCCTGATTATTTTTTATAATAATTATTTAGACAAACGGCACAAACATGAACTTTATTATGTTTTATAATTGTATTAAAATATAGATTTTAACATATTAATATTAAACATCAACCAAACTACGTTAGTATGGAGCGCAGGAACAAATTTATATAATTCTCTTCGAAAAATTGCTTTCTTATCTTAATTTTTAGGGTTCCGTAGTACCTACAAGATACCCTTATAGTTTTGCCATGTTCGTATGTCTGTTCGAGGCAAAGCGTCAAAACCGTTAGTCCTAGAAAGTTAAAATTTTGCATTTAATATGTCATCTATGCATTTTACAGTGATAAAATAAATTTTGACAGTTTTTTTTGGGTAAAGTAGTGATTTTTATTATCTTTTCGTACCGATGGTGTGGGATATCGTTAGATAGGTCTTTTAAAATCATTGAGGGGTTGCAATTTTTTTGTTTTTGAGATCCGTTTGCGATAAATTTAACTTAAAGCTAAAGAGGCGGGGAAAAGGCCCCGTTGGCTCAAACATTCTGAAATTAATACTAATGAACCTTGAACTTAATGAACTTTCAAGGAAAATTATAGCAGCTATGTTAACTTTATTACTTCAAGAATAATAAAGGCCCAGATTGAAAAGTACCGCTACTTGGAATAGTTCGTACATAATACAAAAACCTTTAAAATAATTACTTATTCGAAGTTGTTACTTTTTTAGATAGAAAACCCCTTAAGTTCTAATATGTTGTAGCGACTATCTACGGAACCCTATTGCGCATGGTCCGACACGTACTTATCCGTTTTTTTATTTAAATATAACAGTTTTATTATAACTCAAATCTCATTATTTATTGCCAAACAAAAACAAAGTTAACTTATCTTACTAAATAAATACAATAATCTATTTTATGTTTCTTTCAGAGTGGGTACAAACAAAATGAAGCGATTTATAATATTAGCTGCGTTGTCAGCCTTAGCCGTGGCTAAACCTGAACAATACAAAGAACAAGAAGAGTTCCAATATTCAAGGAGTTCTTCAGACGATGGCACTAAATCTGGATTTTATGGCGCTCAGAGAGGAAATATGGGTGGAAATTTCGAACGTGCACATAACATGGATTCCCTGGCTCAGGGCCAAATGAGTGGATTAGTGCATCAAGTCGACGGAGAACTTGGTGATGGAGTTAAAACAAGGACTGGAAGCGTATATAGTGCTGCTACGTCTAGAGGCTCATACGGGTCAGGCCATGCTGATATCGCTAATTTAGCTGGCCGTAACTTTCAAGAAGGTACCATCGACGACAGTTCACAGTTACATTCAACGCTGAGACAGTCGTCTAGTGCAGGACACGTTGCTAGTATTTCTCAAGGTTATGGGAGTTCCCAATATGGTGGTTCACGGTATGGTGGTTCACAATATGGTGGTTATAGAGGAGTAAGTGATGCTCAGACACAGACCGACGATCGCCAGACCGTAAGCGGTTTACATGGAAGCAGCCAGTATGTTTACGGAACCCAAGCTGGTCACAGAACAGGATATCAATCACAATCGGGTTTCCAAGAGCAAAGAGGAGTAAGTGATGCTCAGACACAGACCGACGATCGCCAGATCGTAGGCGGTTTACATGGAAGCAGCCAGTATGTTTACGGAACCCAAGCAGGTCACAGAACAGGATATCAATCACAATCGGATTTCCAAGAGCAAAGCCAATACGATGGTGGCAGCGCACAGATTGGCCATGGACCAATTGTTCGCACTAGGGTTATAAGTGCAACGCCCGTGAGAGTAGTTTTAACTCCAGGAGGGAGAGTAGCAATTCCAGTAGCAGCACAAACTTATTTTGCTGCAGACAGAACATCAGCGTTCGACCAAACTGCGCAGACAAGCGACACTGAAGCCATAAGTGGTACTGATCAAGGTGCTACTTTCATTCCTAGTGATGGTAAGCGTTATGAATCTTCTTATAGATACCATAAAAAATGGGAGAAACATGACACTATTCCCACTACTATTACATTTGTCAGTCCCACGGAAAGCACTATTCCTAGGACTAGTGAACTGGTCGAAGACAGCGGAGCTCATGCATTCGGAAGTCAATATGTAGGAAGAGGTAGCATCAACTCTCAAAGTGCACAGTCAGGTAGTGCTCCTGGAAGATATACTGGTGTAAAAACGTCAGGTAGCCAATCTCAATTACAATCGGGCTATGCAGCACAACAACGTGGCGACTCAGCTACATTTTACACGCACGGTGGTTATCATTCAGGGCTTTCATCCGACTCTCTTAGTCAAGATCAGTACGCCGCTGGCTCTAGATACCAGGGAGCTTCAACAGATTCTAAGTTAGTTGGTTTCGGTCACACTGGCTATACAGGATCTCAATCAGACCTAAAAGGTCAAGTAGAAGATTTCAGTTCGCAACCTAAGAGTTATCAATCATCTTATTCCTATCATAAGTCCTGGGAACGCCAGGGTGATCCATATGTGATTAAACCTGCGTCAAGTGGATATTACGATGGACAATCATCACAAAGACTGACTTCGGGAACTAAAAGCCAGGGATATGCAGCTTTACACTCAGGCTCTCACTACGGTCACGATCAAGACTGCGATGAAAGTGGTCATGTACGTGTAGCTCGTTCTTATGACACCCATGACCAGGAGGTGCAACAACAGAGTCAAGATATATATGATGGCGAAGGTCAGCAAGTGCAAAGTACTTGGCAAAACTTAGAAGATTTAGGACAACAGACGCAAACTAGTTGGGATCAACAAAGTGTCGGTCAGCAATCTCATGGTCAGTGGGATAAGATTGAAGATTTAGGACAGCAATCGCAAAGTTTTGGACGGCAAACTCAAGGCCAGTGGGATAAGATTGAAGATTTAGGCCAACAGTCGCAAAGTAGTTGGGATCAACAAAGTGTCGGACAAGAAACTCAGAGCCAATGGGGTAAGACTGAAGACTTAAGTCAGCAATCTCAAAGTAGTTGGGGTCAACAAAGTGTTGGACAACAAACTCAAGGCCAATGGGATAAGATAGAAGATTTAGAGCAGCAAAGCAGCAAAAAAGTTATTGATGAAGGGCAGCAATCTTTGGAACCGAATCTTAGTCAAACAATTGGACAAGAAGCTCAAAGTAAGTGGTCATAGACATTGATTAATTAACTGGAAGTATTAAGTACCTAAAATAACAAATTATAATATTTCTAACAAGTGTTTGGGTTATGGTTCAAATTAACTACATCTGTGTTTCTTAAAGTCATTTTCCACTGTATTACATAATGTGTTGTTGTATTAATCAAATATAAACTACTTTTATATATCTGTGTTTCCTTACATCACTATAATTCAAAAATATTGGATCAATAACCTTCGCGGTAACCTTAAAGGTATTAACGATGTGGTGCTGGTTTTACTTCGCTTACATTGATTATTATTAAACATTGGGCAAATCCAAGAATTCATACTTAAAATTACCTCTAAATCATTTGTTTATAAAGATATTTTTAAAGAGTGGTTATGTTTTGTTATTGTATAATATGCATTGTACATCTAGAAGTGAAATAATAAAACTTCTTCATTTAGATATTTTGGGAGAACACGATCAACATAACGGGTATCATACGGCGCAACTCGTGCCTCAGGACGTCGACCAGCATACACAAAAAGAGAGCGGATTGGATGTTAGCAACCCAGACACTTATTTCAAGCCAGGTACCTTTTTTAGCAGTATTTCTTCCGATAGTAGTGCTGATAGATCAGATACACATTACAGACACCCAAGTGATACAACTAATCCATGGATTTATAGTCAACAGAAGCCATTTTCAGAAAGTACGGACGACAGATTACCTCGTTGGCAACCTGACATATATCCCGATATTCGTCCACAAGTTGACTGGCAAAAATATCCTACTCATACTGACAGCTATTTACAAGTGAATGACCAAACAAGGCAACAAGATGCATCGATATCAAGTTTCTGGTCTAAATTCGATAGCATTGAAAAAGCATCAGGTGTAGGAAGTATTACGCAAGATTTTAGGCAAGGTCAAACATACCACATACCGGCATCCCAGCCTTCATACTCGCGGCCGCCTGTAGATTCCCTGAGCCCCATAGATGATTCAAAAGACAGAGAGTCAAATGTAAGTAGCACTACATTGGTTCCATTAGAACTCCACCCTGTTTCCAAAGAAACTGAAATTGATAGAAAACCATCAAAGGATCATCAGCCTTTAAGCACTGATGGATTAGAAAGCCATAAGGACGCAGGCCGAGGAGATATAAGTTCTGAGGATGAAAGCGATGAAGATGTAGGACGAGGAGATATTGGTTCTGACGATTCTAAAATTAAAATTGAATTACCAGTTATGGGCTCCTCTAAGCCTATAGCAAAGCCACATAAGCCTGATGAGTTTGCTCATGATAAAGTAACACTGCAAATGAAACACGAATTATCTGATGATAAATTGACAGTATTAAGTATAGAACAAGAAAAAATACGAAGAGAAATTGACCAGAATATGACAACTGTATCAACCAAAAATATAACAGATGCACATTACAGTCCAAACGTTGTTCCGCAAATATTGACTCTTGATCAGAAAGAACATAACTTCAGCCAAGATAAAGTACAAGGCTTCGAACAAGAAAGTGAGACCTTAGATCAACACATAACTAGTTTACATAATTTTAGTCAAGAACATGAGCAAGAGGTCGGACAGCAAAGTCAAAGCCTTGATCAACACAATTTATATAATTTTGGTCAAGAACTGCAAGATTTTGAACAGCAAAGTGGAAGTGTTGATCAACATAAATTTGGTCAAGAACTGCAAGAATTTGGACAGCAAAGTGAAAGTCTTGATCAACATCAATTTGGTCAAGAAGTGCAAGATTTTGGACAGCAAAGTGAAAGTCTTGATCAACATCAATTTGGTCAAGAAGTGCAAGACTTTGGACAGCAAAGTGAAAGTGTTGATCAGCATCAATTTGGTCAAGAAGTGCAAGACTTCGGACAGCAAAGCGGAAGTCTTGATCAACATAAATTTGGGCAAGAACTGCAAGACTTTGGACAGCAAAGCGAAAGTCTTGATCAACATAAATTTGGTCAAGAACAACAAGTATATGGACAGCAAAGTGGAAGTCTTGATCAACATAAATTTGGTCAAGAACAACAAATATTTGAACAGCAGAGTGGAAGTCTTGATCAACATCAATTTGGTCAAGAAGTGCAAGACTTTGGACAGCAAAGTGAAAGTCTTGATCAACATAAATTTGGTCAAGAACAACAAGTATTTGGACAGCAAAGCGGAAGTCTTGATCAACATAAATTTGGGCAAGAACCGCAAGACTTTGGACAGCAAAGTGAAAGCTTTGATCAGCATGATTTTAGCAAAGAACATGTACAAGACTTTGGACAGCAAAGTGAAAGCCAAGATCAATATAATTTACATAATTTTGGTCAAGAACTGCAAGACTTTGAACAGCAAAGTGGAAGTCTTGATCAACATCATTTTGGCAAGGAACAAGCACAAGACTTTGGGCAGCAAAGTGTAAGCCAAGATCCACACGATTTACGCATAGTTGGCCGAGAACATGCGCAAGATCTGGGACAGCAAAGTCAAAGCCTTGATAAACATGATTTTGGCAAAGAACAAGTACTAGACTTAGTCCAGCAAATTGAGAGCCAAGATCCACACAATTTACACATTGTTGGTCGAGAACATGAGCAAGAAGACATTGGACAGCAAAGTCAAAGCCTTGGTCAACATGATTTTGACCAAGAACATGTACAAGACTTTGGGCAGCAAAGTGAAAGCTTTGCTCAACATAATCTTGGTCAAGAATTGCAAGACTTTGAACAGCAAATTGGAAGAGTTGATCAACCTCGTTTTGGTCAAACACCGCAAGACTTAGGACAGCAACAGCTTGTAGCAAATGGACAGACTGAAACACATCCAAAAGAAATTGTAGAATCTATTAGTATACAAAAGCATTATGAAGGTTCGCACTCAATTTCATCAAGCACTTCAGAACAACCTGTTAGTCAATCTACAGCTGAACCAGTAACTGAAAAAACAGGATTTTGGAAGTCAGTAGGTAGTAAATTTACAGATGCCAAAAAATCCGTATATTCATGGTTTAAATCAGAGTAAATATTATTTACAATGTTAGAGCAATTACCTAGTCATAAGCATAAATCATAATAATTATGTATATAAATATGTGTAACAGTTAAAATAATGTATGACAATATAATAATATTATAGTCATCAAAATGTCAAAAACTATACTAGAGTAGGTATATTTTTTGTACACAAATTAAAACAGCACCACAGAAAAAGTATTATAAGGCTGTGTTTCCACTAGAGGTGGCTAAGCCATGACAACATAAATCTCGTTATGTAAACATAAATATGTAACATACTTTAGTGGAGATGCAGTTTAATAAATGAAATAACAATAACACTTACCTCTGGTAACGAATTGAAGTATTTCACAAAAGCTTGCTGTTGAACTGAATCTGTAATTGTTAAAATAAAAGTAATTTATAGAATAAAATTACAATGATTAATTATTTTTAAACCTATCACACATCTAATATCTAAATGAGAATTAGCACCCTAAGGTACAATAAGATGGATGGTAATTACCTGCCCTGCTAAACCAGAGCTCTGTGGTGAATTGTTTGGAGACTCCTGATCAGAGCAATTGCCTAACCCTTTTTGTGTTTTGATTTAAACTACCTAAGACTTAACTACTGCAATATGCAATACTGGTTGCATAGTTGCCCATTTGACTCTAAATAACACTTGTTTGACCCTCTGGTTCCCTGGTTATTTGAATATTGCCTGTCAGGCAATACTCTGCTACAGCATGAAGTTCTGAACTATGTGGATGGTAAGCAGTAGTTGTAGAAATAATTAGTGTAGACTGTCTACTATTAAATCCTCTTTGCTGTGAACTAGTAAAATCCTAAACTAATGATACTACTGAAATGTCTTTAACTCCAATGCAATGATATTATATAAAAACAAAAGCAGATATGTTATAAGCGCTCGCGCTGTGAATACTCAAATACGTCCCAATTGGGACGTCTTGTGTTTAGTTTGCGTGTGGCCTGCGTCGAGCGCAGTCACGTGCCAGACGCCATGCGCCATGTTCAAGTTAAGAAAGAGAAAGCGATATTGTTTTGACGTTAGAGCGATAAGGATGCGTGCGCTGCGGACATTTGTCAATGTGTGCAATTTGGAATAGCTCGGAACGGATTTAAATCGTAATTTCTACGAACGTAACATATCTATAGTTCTATAATATCATTGCTCCAATGAATATAAAAGAGCGTGTTATTTTTTTGTTATTTATGCACAATACGGTATTTTACACTACCAGTTAATTGACATTTTTGATCCTGTTGGAATCAATTTTTTTGCATATATTTTATTTAGTTCCGTCTTAAACTAAAGTGACAAAATATTTAGGGTTTAAAAAGCAATTAAAGATCCAATTTTACTTATTAATTTAAAAACAATGAATTAAGTAAATATATTTTAAAGTATTTAATTGATGAGTATGTTACTTTATAAAATAAGCTATGACAGAGTTAGGTTTAATATCAACTGAATGACCTAGTGCAGGTTTGTATAATACACAACATACTACTTGGCACATTATTATGTTTCTATCTGCATTATCCCCAGGCATAGTAACTCAAAAGTCAAGGTAATTTGTAGTTTATGTGCAAATTAAAAAAAATACCCCCCAAAAGCTAATTATAAAACCTAGTAACTCAGTAAACAAATTTAAAAGCTATTGAAAGTTGCATTCTAGCTAGGGTGATGTGTGTTAATATGTTTTAAATTTGTGACATTCATATTAAATATTGTGAATCAATTTAGTAATATGTAGAGGAACAACACTGTCTCTAATATTCTTTTTCCATTATAAACCGAAATTTATATTAAAATAAATAAATGCCTAAAAAACTGCTTAAAAAATCATTCAAGAGATGAAAAATGAGTGAAGAAGTAGATTAAATGTTGATTTTTTACATTTTTTTTAGGCTGATTTATTTCAGGAAAATTATTTCTAGAGATGATTTGTTGCTTTTTTGTGCACTATGCAATACTAGGTTTTTAGGGTTTGGGATTTGAGCAGCTAACATAATTATTACTTCGAAAATTATATTTTTTTCTAAAATTATTAAAATCAAATTTATCTAATATATTAAAATATTTTTTTTCTAATATATAAAATCTTATGTTACACCCAATGTTACATCCAATATTAGTCATTACAGTCAGACTAAACAGCTTGACCAATTTATATGACTTTTATATTAGGTAGGTCTGAGAATAGATTGTAGGATATATTTTATACCCCTAGTTACTATGGGGGCGGAGCCACAAATGGCAGCTAGTAATTATTTATACAAATATTATAACAAGGTAAGATCTTTTAAAACTATCAAGTGTATTTGTTCCCTTAAATCTTTGAATCATTGGACAGATCTTAATGAAAAATGGGAAGGAGATAGTTCCAGACCCTAGGAACAATATAGACTATACTTTCTATTGACGTTCCACACAGGTGGAGCCGTGAGTGATAGCTAGTAGATTTCTTTGTTATAGGAGAGATAATTTTAAAAATTCAATAATAAAAATATTTTAACACAGAGTGAGTGATCAAATCATAACAAGTCACAGTTCTACTCACATAAGTAATAGGCCAACAATTTTTATATTGGATCTTCTTTGTTGGTTAAATACTTATTTATACACTTACACAGGGTAATCCTATTTTAAGTGCCGGCATAGCTTTTCAATTAAGTTTAAAATCTTACTGTTCTGTTTAAATTTTGTGTGATTTTTATTTATTTATTTATTTAATTAAAGGTTCGATTCCTGGGGCCACCATGCTTTATGGCTTTCTCAAAGAATGTCATCAGTGACAGCAGTGTACTCCAGGTGGTTGCTACGATATTAAACGCTCAACATTTCTCAGAAACCTGATAGTTTTCAAAATCTTTTTCAGGCTCAACATATTGTAGTTGTAAAATAATATTTATGACATTCTCACCTAAGCTCAAAGCGTGAATAGGTTGCAATGAAGACATTATTTATTTGAGTTTGATTCAGCATGCATAAAAACTATCCTAATTTGTACTTTTTTACATTTATTTACTTTCTACGTTGAAAACCCGCGTATCGCGCGAACTTTTTGACAGCATTGACAGTTGTAGAAATTTCTTTTTTAGCATGGGCAATGAGGCATTTGGCCGATATTTTTACTCTCAGTTTATATGTATTATCTATGATTTTTATTATATTTTTAAAGAAAGAGGTTTTGGCAGTCTATGTACTCGTATGTATGTATGATTGTTTGTATGTTCCACCGTCTACGGTTCCACCCATTGACTACATAATGGTTCCACCGTAACGCCTAAACTTCTGCACGGATTTTGACGAATGAGGTATACATAGATTTGTAAGAGTGGCGCAGGTGACAAAGGCTATACAAATTATATGAAAATTTTATATAGCTAAATTTATAGGTGACATTCTAACCACAACCAAGCTAAGAATTTAATTTATATAATGACATGTTTCGTATTAAATGGAAGGTCTTGGTGAGCACATTACGAATATTTATATTATATTATAGTTTTAGTCAACATATGCGTTTAAAATGTGGTCAAGCAGTTTGTTGGGTACAGTCGTTTCAATTATCCGTAGTTAGTTTACAGAGGTTTGTAAGAGTCCTCCATGCAGCTCGTTTGTGTCCTCCTTAAGGCAGTTGACGAGGGATTTTTTTAAAGATTAGTCATATACATTTTAAAAAGTCGGAAGAGGGAGAGGGTAGGGTGCCAATATAATATGATCTCACTCCACCAAAATTTGGCCTTAGGCTAGCATTGTGAGAAATCCTACTCAACTTGTACCGCTTCGAAATAAACTGCATACGAGGTGGTGCATTGAACAATACAAAATGTAATAGTTCTAAATGCATTTAAATTTAACTAAATCTTAAGACCGGCCTCGCTGAGTAGATTAGAATATAGAAGCCACCGAATTCAGTCAGAAGCTGAAGGTGTGGGCCACGCCTTCAGCGCATTCTGTCTAGAGTGCCTTCAACATTAATAGTCTAGCTAGACTCCAGACTATTAATGTTGAAGGCACTTTGGAAACATTTACTACTAATTCTTTAAGTTTTTTTTAGTAAGCAGTCGGTACTTCGTTCAGTCGGCATAAGGTGCTGTTTAAGGTCTAGTTTTATGAGGAAATATTATTATATCAAAAATCAGTCAATCGTATTATTTGGTGCAGTTATAAAGCCCTGTATAGACTTTGTTTAGTGCGAGTGCGAGTGATTAGTGCAGGTGTTTAATAACAAGGTGTGGACAGCGACCGTTTAGTGCGAGTGCTTAGTTGGCTGTGTAGTAAAGTGAATAGAATCGTGTTCTATTTTTTGCGAGTGGACTGCTTAGTAGCCACGTCCCGCGCGCCCTCCCTTCCCCCTCACTCGCAGCGTGCCTGCACTAAGCACGTTTGGACAGGAGTGTTTAGTGTTTAGTGTTTAGCGTTTAGTGCGTAGCGTCGGGCGCTTGTTGTACAAAATGGCAAAGTGGACCGAAGACGTAACTTATAAATTTGTGCAGGAGTATTTGAAACATAAATAAATAAATTAAATATTTCACAACTCACACACAACGCCATCTAGTCCCAAACTAAGCAGAGCTTGTACTATGGGTACTAGAATAACTGATACATAAGACATATAGAAAACAAATAAAAAAAATGTAAATAAAAAAATGTAAATTAAAAAAAAAAAAAAAAGAAAAAATGTAATCTTTTGTAAATACATACATATTATACATAGAAACACCCAGACTTAGACAAACCCCCATGTTTATGTACAAAAAGATTTGTCTTAAGTGGGAATCGAACCCACGACCCACTCCGCCATCCGGTCGTCCTTTACAACTGTTACGCCCCTAAGTATACAATTGCCCGAGATGCGGCCCTTGTAAATATAAGTGAAGCCATGAACATACCAGGGTTTGGCAGTAAAGAAGTTTATTCTAAAATAAGAAACTTGAAGTCTACATAATGCGCAAGAGTCTAAGAAAATTAAACAGAATACAAAATCTGGAGCTGGAACAGATGACGTATATATTCCACATAGAAGTGGTTCAAACTATCAGATGACGGCATACTGAATTTAAACAGAGCCACTTGGACAATACTCGCACTACACACCTGCACTCGCACTAATCAAAATTGGACACTACTCGCACTAAACACCTGCACTCGCACTAATCACCTGCACTCGCAATGAATTGGACACTACTCGCACTACACACCTGCACTCGCACTAATCACTTGCACTCGCAATGAATTGGACACTACTTGCACTACACACCTGCACTCGCACTAAACACTTGCACTCGCACTAAACAAAGTGTAAACCGGACTTAAGACTAGAACACTCTAAAAGTGCCTAACGTGCAGAGCTTAAAGCGTCCGTTAAATGTGGATGTAATAAGCTTATATACTTAGTATGTGAAACAGATAAAATATTCCTCACTCTATTAGACAGTTATCGAATTGAAACACGAAGCGAAGTTCTTCAAAAATAAATAAAGCTTAAGTAAACCTGATTTTCAATGAAATTAGAAGCGTAAAATTTTAGTAACGGAACGAAACGGAGTATCTTTTTTGTAAATTATCTTTTTAGTCTTTAGTCGGTCTTTCGAACTGAAAATCTTCTTCGCGATGAAGATTTTGTGAAAACTGGATGACGGACCACTTCGGACCGTCTTTTGATGGACTCGGATCGTAAAAGAATCAGATGTAGTACGTAAACGGCCTTAGTTCTCTAGATTCTACTTAGGCCTCTCTTAAAAGACTTAGCTTTGATGGACAACATGACATTATAATCCCGGCCTTCACATGGTAACACCATCTGTCATGTGTTCGGCAATCATCGGCAACGTCAAATTTAAAATGTCAGACGGTCTTCCGTCTGTCAAGTTGTATTAAATAAACGAATTGCTGCCGTTACTTATTGTCTTCGTTATAATTTATTTTGTTAGCGTAATATGTTGATATTTAAGTGTGGGCTTATCATCTTAACATCCACATACATTGTATCGTAAGTATTTGAAATTATTGTTATGTAAATATGGTTGAAAATGAAAATATGTTTTTGTTTTTGTTTTCTTTTAATTTTCTGCCTAGTTGAAGTAATTAAGAGATGAATTTAATGGATCTAGATGCTACATTGTAGGCATATGCCTAATGTTTTCAGTAGGATCTAAATAATAAGTGTAATTCGCTATAACAAGGTGCAATGATTTAAATTTAATAAAAGTTTTTCAGTGTTTCTAGCTACTTTCACTTTCATTAAAAATGTGTTAATCATATTGTTAAGTAAATCATTATTTTCTGTTCTTTTCAGTCTTTGTTTCCAAGTAATACAAGAATCAAATTCTTTGGATACTGGCCTTGCTTTTTTGTTCTTAGCCAGCGGAGCAATAGGTGAGAGGAATTTATGTCTATTATATAAACTTAGTGTTGAAACCTTATGCTCAAACTGTAATGATATTAATGTACTGCAATTTTGCAAGTTGCAAGTACATAGATGTGAAGTAACGTAACACCACAACTTTCTAGTGATGTAAACTCATTTCAAATATTATTGTCATTACCATTCCAGATTTGAATGTTTTTTTTTAACATTATTAACAGTACTCATGGTTTTTGTGTTAAATAATCTGGGTTATATGAAACATCAGTTTGTCAGTTGGTATTGAATGTTGCCTCGTAGCTAAAATCCTATCCAAATTTTGTCTTTAAATGAGCCAAAAACTGTTCAAATTTTCTATACAAAATCATGTTGGTTAGAATGTTATTGTGAAACTTTAAATTTTATTAAAGTCTAGTATTGTAGGCTTGCTTGGCAAGCAGCGTTTGCCGAGTGGAAGACTGTAGGACTGCTTAAGTCAAAAGTCTCAGGTTCTAAGCCACTGCACACACATATGTCAATAAATCATTTCGATTTGTGTTTTAGAAGATATGTGTATATTTGTCATGAAACTGAATGCTTGAGAGTGCCTAAATTGTGCTTGAGGGTGTGTGAAGTCCACCAAGCCACAATTGACCTGCATGGTAGACAATGGCCTTCTCATCATGAGAAGAGGCCTGAGTCCAGAAGTCGGACATGTATTAGATACAAGGCTGCTATTATTAATTATTTTATGCTTGAGAACAGTTGACCCTTATTCAATGAAATATATTATAAAGGGACACCTGCCCTGGGCACATTCAAAAGGGAGCACTGGCAGATGTTAAGGGACCCTTAGTTGTGCAATTTTGCTGACTTTTAAATAGGGCTTTTTAATGTGGAACTTTTTATTTTTTTGTTATCTAGGGTACAAATTGTAAGAATTTATTTTAAATTTAAATAATACCAACTGACATGATCTATTAAATAACTATCATTATCATAATCTGTTATTGTTTTACATTATACCATTACATAATATTCATAGTGATGATAAAATTATTATCAATAATAATAATATTAATCTGATGCTATGTGCATTACAGATCATTCATAAATTAACAAAAATCAGTACAGACCATAGAAATCTTAATAACTAGTTATTAAGATTTCTATGGTACAGACAGATTATCTAAAATTGTTTGAAAATTTGGATTGTACTTTCTTCTTCTCTTTTTTTTAAATAAAATATTTTATTAAATAATTAATTACATTTAGATATCTACTCAATGAATGATCTATAATAGTAATATAGCACTATTTATACCAATATCTATGGATGATGTCTTGTAACAAAACCAAGTAAGGTATTTCCCATCCCTTTGGACCCCAATCATGAAGGGTGGAAGGTTGATATTGATGATAATAACAAGTAATCTGAAATTGACTGACTATACAACCAATTTTGAACCAAAATTTCTCAGCTGTAACACTATTACGCGAATTTGGCGGTATTTAATCTATAACGTATTGGACAGGACGTAAATTTCTAGTTGAATCAATTCATCAAATTATAAATTAGGTATGGTATGTTCCTTTAAAGGGAATTTGGTAATGGGTTACCGCCTTGGGGTGACAGAACTGTGGGTAAACGTGGGCTAACACTACTCAACGCGTAGGTCTTTACTCATGTGGAGTTATGGTCCATTCCAGTAGGCTCAAGCCCATCGGTAGTGCCGGTCTACGAAACAAATTACGCTCAATGTGTCTACTTAGCCACGAGTTCGACTTCGAAGTCGTGCAGACCGATCAATCTTACAGGTTAAGCAATGCTTTCTGCGGTCGGCTGTTGGATGCGTGGCCGTCTTAACATAACAAACATAAGTTTCCTTCCGTGCCTCGGAGAGCACGTTAAACCATCGGCCCTGGTTGCTATTTGAAGATTTATGACATTCGTAGAGATTAGAAAATATCACCTCGGTACTGGGTTCCTCGCTCTACGTTTTATGATGATATTCAGCTAAATCCGTTAAGACTAAAAGCTGACCCCACTGTAGTTAGGAAAGGATCGGCAGACGTTTGATGGCAGTTAACCGTCGTACCGACTGTCAGACGTTATTAGCAATACGTTGCAACTGCATCGTGTAATGCACTCATTGCTGTCGTGATGGAGGCTACGTTTAGACAGGCTGTTTATTTGACCCTGAACTTGAAAAAAAGTTGCGATCAATTGAGCGAAACATGCTCCTTTGCATGACACGGCATTGTGTTTATTGCTACGCTCTAACAATACCGGTAATATTGAATGTTGGATCCTAATGGCCGCCTGCCTAGTAAGTGTAGTCGAGTTATCGTAAGCGGCTGCAGCATGAGAGATACCGAGTGCGATTCTTGGATTACGCGAGTATAATTTATTAATTTATCCAAGAAATGCTAAGTAACTGCGCGAAATTAGAACTTTTCTTGTAATGCCGAAATTTGTAACCTGCTGCTCTTGATTTGCCTTTTGACTTTCTGGATATAGGAGTAGAGCTTTTTGTACAGACACTGTTCTTCGATATCTTCGTCTAATGTCCGTAACCGACATCGGCTTGCGGCTCCGACGAATGTTCCCCAATACGCAGATCTTCAAAATCAGCCTGATTGTGATAAATGTTAAAGAAATAAAATGTTTTCGTGGGTTATAATATCATGTATATTTTTGGAACGCCCTTACAAGGTTTTGATAGAAGACAGCCTTCAATTTACTAATACTTTTGTGCTAACAATGTTTCTTTTTGCAGCTGGCAAAATTATATATGACAGATACCAGCAAATACATATTCTCGGTTCATTAACAACCAATCCAAATGTAACTTCCTTTGCAAATAGGATAGCTTCCTTTTCAGCCTCATTTTTCTCTTTGGGCTTCCTGGTGTACCTACTTCTTTTCGTGTTAAAGGTAAGACAAATTTTGCATTGAGGTAAATAAAACACTACTACGCGATTAAAAATCCATCTTTCTAGACTGGTAGAATCTCGTATGGTTTAAGAATCGATTTACGACTAAAACTCGAGTTAAGTCGATCGATTCATCTGGATACAAGGTAGTCAATTCAATATAAACAGGGCGTTATTGATTGACGGTTTCCCTGGGCGAGTTCTGTTGCTGAAAGCGACCTATTTCAAACGAGCCATAACCTATACCATTTATGTTAAGGTGATATTCCGACACCGGCAGCGGTAGGCAACAGGTATAATACTAAAAAAATATAAAACATCACCTATTTAATTGGCAACAGAAAAGCCAGTGTAAAATTTACTGCTAGTACGATTTTAATGTTATCTTACGGACCAAGTCATCTCTGTAAAAAAAAGATAAGTATCTTAGATAACAACAAATTAATAGAAGAGGCTCCATAATAATATATTGGAAGCATAAACGCAATAAACATCTCTGCTCTTCTCGTTTTGTCATTTGTTTGAACTGTTTGGAATTTAATATAAGCCTAGTGCCGAGACCATGAAAAATAATGAAAAGAAAATACTTATGTAAGAAATTCTTACGTTATTTTCTTCACTTAAGAAACCAGGTTATCGTCAGGACATAGTCAATCTAGATTGTTTACTAGTTTGTTTGCCGTTGCAGTTGGTGTCGGAATAGTACCTTTAACGTCACGTCAACGTCACTGTCGTTGGCCGTTTATTGAGCACACGTATCAATACATGCAGAAAAAACGGCTCTCTGTGATATTTATATCATACTCGTACACAGCTAAAATCTAAAAAGAATAGTCAAGATTTTTTAGAATAGCTTCGCATATTTCTTTCTTAGAACACGTTACAAAGAAAAAGGGTTGTCGTTGACATACTTATTCGAAAGGTATGTTTATTATGTGTTAATGAGATCACATTTGTATCATGATGTGTATAATCATCTGTCTAACCATAACTAATATAAATAATCTATTCTAATCTCATGTTAACAATGGAGTTCGTTCTCATTATTATGTAAATGTATTACCTTTTTATCATTCACCATCATAATACAGAGGGTTTCATAAGTGAGCTAACACGTGATGCAAGTGCAGTGGAATGAAGTTAGTAATCTCAGTTGTTTCATAGACTTATGTAATTGTTTGCAGGTGGATGATCATTGCCGGACGGCATTGAATATTTTTATATGTGGCTTTGGCACTTTATACATATGGATGCAGGTATGTGAACAAGTTTTAAATTTACATTTCATTTTTGAATGCTTGAGGTCTCACTTTCACAGAAAAGAAATAGATAAAATTATGATTTGCGTTTTGTTTCGTTATGAATTTAAAAAATTTAATAATAAAGTTATTGTATCTTTTATAAAATAAAATGTAGCAGTTTGTAAACGATAGTGCTTACTAATTATTTTCTGTTCATTAATATTTCATTTAAAAAGCGTTAAAAAGACGGTGCCTGCGGCGCGATCATTCTCTTGGTTGCAAAGATACTTCAGTGCCAGGTTAAGTGACTTTAAAATATGAATATTCGTAAAAAAAGGCGCTTCATAGATTTCGCGCACAGGCGTAGGTATTTACTTTTGAAGATGTTTCACTGTCGAGTACGGTATTGTGCTTTATTTTTAAATTAGACAGCATCTGCTACTAGTCTGGTAGCTCAAGCGTGACTTTATTACCTCACTCAATACAATCTCATTACCGTACTCTTAACGGCTTTCTAAATGTACACAATCTGATTCTTGATTCTAAGAGATCTGTTAGGTAAAATTATAAATGGCCAGCTGCTGGTATGCGGTACATCTCGTGATTGCTCGTGACCACAATCCTCAGTAATGACAGTCGACAAAGAGAGAGCAGTCATTAGATCGCCAAGCAGTGAAATTGCTTCATTCCTATGTGCTATGGTTACGTAAATATTCTGTATGTGGCACCACGCTCACTCATTATTATATTTGACACAATTGAACATTTCCTCCGTCTGAAAGGGAAACCCTTTTAAAATACCAAAGTAGGTTGGTCGTGATAGGTAATGAAACTACAGTACGTATAATTTCAGGTCGAATTGCAACGGCCGTGAACATGCGCGTTGCAATCCGACTAAATTGTTGCGAAAGAATAAGATTTGTTTGCTTTTAATGAACCTATATTATTGATTCTAGACGAAAAGAAAACATGACCTACTAACATTGCAACAAATATTAAACTTGTAAGATCTAGAGAAAACTTTTATATTATGCATCGAAACTAGCGAATGCGATTGCAATGCCCCTGATGGTAAATGTTGTCTGGTGATTCAAAAATCTATAAACATATTTTTTTATCCCTGAAGTACTAGGATATAGGTGGGTAGGTTTCTTGTGTGTTTATCTCCAAATCGAAATACAATAAGTATGTAGTCACAACACTTGCAGAAAATCGTGCACTGTGGTCTTCGAAATCCTGCTAGAAAGATTTTACAACTTTTCTGTCTCACTATATCTATTTTCGACTTTAGGTGGTAATTCAACTGGAATCAGTAAAAAATAATATATGTATTGAGAGTTGGCCTGCAGCCACACGTATTAGCGGCATATTCCTGGCAGCCTTATGATATCGTTATTTTTTTCATGAATTACTTTAGCCTTCATATTACGCTGACTCGATTTTGTCTTGCAAATACACCAAAGCAGCACGTGTTGTAGTTTGGATCTTAGTGTAAAATAGTAAAAGTCTAGATGTACATCACTAAGATCTGGGTTAATGTTTTTACGAACATATTTTTTTCATAAATAATGGCTAAGGTTAATAATTTTGTCTTTTATATCTGTTTTGTTCTTGAATATTTAGACGGTTTCTGACTCGCACTCCGTTATAATACTTAAAGTGTTATTTTTGTCTGTTTCAGTGCATCATCACAACATATATTTCGACTCTATATTATGACAAGAATTTAACAGTGCTTCGACAATGTCTTGCCAACGTGAGCTTCCTTATTTTGATTGTAATGGCCATTTTCGGGACCGTCACGTCTTTTTTGACCATGAGTAAGTCTATTTTATTTTTAAAATAGTCTAAATTTGTTAAAAAGATCTTTCAATTATAAACTTTTGTGTCTTTTCTAGAACCAATTAATCTTATGGAGTTTTTTCCTCTTATTCTTTACTGTTTGTTCTCTATATTGATGTTGTTGAATTCTCTATTTGCGACAGACACGAGCATAAATTGTTTCACTTGTTTCTTTACACTGTAACAGTTATCTTTCCTTTATATATCTTGAAAGTAACTGTGTGTTTGTTTGTTACGCTTTTACCGCTACGCCACTGAACAAATCTTGATGAAAATTGGCATGGCGATGCTTCAAGGCCCCAGCACGGTCATAGATTACTTTTTATCGACCTACCACGCGGGAGGAGCTGCGAACGGAAGCTAGTATAAATGCTCAAGCAGCATTTTAGCGAACACATAAATGTTTGCAATTGAGAGCGAGGACATTGATCCCAAAACTTAGCTTCGCTCGCTGTGTCTTACGGGATAAGACATTGTACTCGTTGCGTCACCTTGTTGTATAGTACATACGGGTTGAATATCTTTAATATGACCAATATGCCCATATACAGGAACACAGTATTTTGTCTAAAGTACCGTTGAGATATTTACTTTTTTAAAATAAATATACTAACTAACTTTAGACATGTCATTCTGTATACTGTTTATTTAAACCCTGGTATGCCCATTCTTTCAGAAGTGCATTCCGGCAGAATATGCGCATTATGCTGCACAGCTGTATGATATCTGGTTCTTGTAGAGTTGGGGTCAAAAATAAGTTCTATTATATTAGGTATATTATTTTCGCCTCTGCTAATCTTATCTAATAAGCATCAGAAGTTTATAATTGTTTGTATTATTTATGAGGCTCAAATATGACCCCTATAGGTATACATTTTTTGAGCCACGTAATTAAAATTCTCCTATCTAATGTATTTTTTTATTTAAGCTCATATCTCATAAATAATACAAACAACTATTAACTTCTGATGCTTATTATGATAATGTGTTGTATGCCGTTTACACCTCGCTATTGATTCCATAATTTTAAGTCTTTTGCCCTAGCTTCTAGATTTTATCTTAAAATATAATTATATCGCTTGGTTACAGGTGGTTCCAGCGCGATCTACTTCTGTTTTGTTGTAACATCTCTCTGTGGTAACATATTAGCAGCTATATTTTGTGTGTTTATACTGTCCTTTGAAAAAGAGTATGAATATTTTGCCGAGGTAATCATATTTTCATGTTTATATATCTGCTATATTAATAAGTTCATTATTCAGTTTTATACTTAACTTTCTCTTTCGAATTTCAGGGTTTACGATCAGAGTTACTGCTTGATGATGATTGTTCTTTGAACAACGCAACACTGTCGGATGTGGATAGCATATTTGGGGCCCAAGAATCAACCTCTAGTACAATCGTCATAAAGGGTAACATTAGCTGTGCGAAGGTCTCCTGACCCGAGGCCGTGCCCCCCACGGGCACGGTACAAACGGTTGCCGGGGCACCGACCTCGCCTTCTTACGGAAGCTTCGGCAACACCAAAATAAAAGTCATCGCTGTCAAAGAAATCAAAAATGAAGATGAAGCAGATACTATAGAAGATAACGATAGTGGAATGTCTTCTGAAGAAACCGATGACTCCCTTAAACTTAATCTTAGCCCTATCATTAACGATAACGTAAGTAAACATTTAAGTTCATCTGTAGACGATAAGCAAGAAGTAAGAACAAAGTGCCTAACTATTGAACCTCATTGTGCGGAGCACGGGAATGAGATTCCAAGTTGTTCGAAAGCTCTTAATCATGTAAGTGTTTTTATTGATAAAGAGGACGCCAGGTCTCACCTGAAGAATAGTAATCTGAACAAAGATTCCGATTTTATTGTGATAGATCTAACTTGTGATGTCGACAATGTACGCGCATTGTCTAAATCAAAAGCTAAAGGTAAAAGAAAGGTTGTCGGTACAAAAGATTGTAACGTTAATTGTGATTATTCAAGTATACCTAGTGTAGGATCCAGCCAAAGTTTAGTTCCCGTTGCTAACAACGAACTTGTGAACACCGAGAACCAGAAATTGCTCAGCTTATCCCTGTCAATACTTCTCGCTGCGCTGCTGCAAGCAATGCGCTGTTTCGCCCAGTTCTTAGAAGATATTGTGGTTCCTCAACGGTAATAGGTAATTAATTGATAACAATCATTGTGTTCCTTTTATATTTTTGGTGCAGTATTCACTTATATTACGAAATGTCAATATTATAATATATTTAATTACATTGTATCTATATTTTGTTTTATTTCGATGCCTACCTTATAATTTAAAAAAGTTAAAGACCTAATGTTAATGGTTGTTGTAAAGAAAGCAATCTCTTTATCAAATTTCTTATTATATTGCATTGCTGTTGACGTTTTATTATTTAGGGGTCAGTGTTACTGTAACTCCATAAAAATTATTTTTTATACCAATTTATATAACTATATCATTTTAATTTTGTCAATATTTTTATGATGTAACTAAAACTCGGGGGCTAAAAGAAAGCAAAAAAGAAATAATTTTACACAAATTGTAGTAATAATTTAATAAATTACATTGAACAATACACAAACTCTACTATTCACACACATCAAATAAATTAATGAGGTTATAGTTTTACACTATTTACTCTATTTATTGTCTCCATAATATTTCACTAGTGTTTAAAGTGACGCTTCATTAATCACTGTGATCAGTCTATTATTTGGGTTATGGCACTTTTTCTTCCACTTGATGGAGTTTTTGGAGTGTATCTCGGGGGACAGGGAGCGTTCAGGGATGGTAGAGGCCTGTGGTGAAGAGTTGGCCACTACGATGGACCAGCGGCGACCACGCCTCTCATTCAAGTTCGGCAGCTCGGCTATAAGGTTGTTTTCGTATTCGCTTAACATTAAGTAGTTTTCCACCTGTAATTAGGACTCATGTTAGATACTATGCTTGTTCAAAAATATAACATTAATAAAGTTTCTATTCCATTACCAAAAGGAATGCCAAAACATACCCATTGTGGTCAATTACTTAAGTCTGCGCCTCATAAAAAGTTTGCCACTTAACAAGCCCTAGTTTCATAGCATTAGCAATTAAAAGTAACTCAATGCTCTCCTATGTTCTCGTTTTTATTTAATAACTCATAAAATAAAACCGGGTACATGGAGAGCATTGAGTCACTTTTAATTCATAGACGTAAGGCTTGTAATAACGCGTTTCTTATAAATTAAGAGAGACGCTTTATTACGAGTCTTGTCTTCCAAGCCATGTCTGTTCAAAAATTCCCTTTTCTGAAGTTATCTGTACATTTATGTAAATGAGCATTACCTTATTACAACTAGTGATACAGTCACCCCCACAGTCCAGGTCCTCCAGAAGGTGCTCAGGTATATCCAGATCTAGATCCAGGTCTAGACCTCCCTCCTCGCTGATGCACGTGAGTTCCGGCGGTATGTTGGGCGGTGGAGAGCCGAGGCTGCCGGGGCGTATGTCCAGCAAGAGGTCGCGACCAGCTCGACCCGGGGCTACTAATTCTGCTCCTAGAACTGAAATAAGAGGTTTAAAAAAATTGAAAATTTATTAAGACGGTTGAAAATCGTTTTGAGTAGCACAAATATAACTAGTACTCGATCAGGCCGTACATATTATGTACGGCCTGATCGAGTGCTAGTCAATACTTTTGCTGCTACAATTGCCTGTTATACGGAGTTATTTTCTATCTGCACCTAGAATAACGATTTTGTCACGTCTTTGTCATATTTTTTTATACCTGACAAAATCTATCTCGCGCTCGTCAGTGGTGGTTTATAAATTAATTAGTTACCTACTAAAATAATAATTAAATCCGGTTTGGTGCCTGTATTCAAATCGCCACTTAAATATATTATAACGTCTGAATAAATGAGCCAGGATTTCTTTCTGTCGGTGCTTCGTTCTATTACTTATTAATACCGTTGCATAGAACCATAATGACTTATGTGGTTGGATTAATTTTTTGTGCTCATTATTAGCTAAAACTTGTCTTGTATTTGAATAATCTAAAGCAAACAAGGTTACCTAAGGCGGTGGCAGCACCGGTAGCGGTGCGCGGTTCCATATCGCGGCTTCGACTGCGCCGCGAAGGCTCGCATGTAGACTCGCATGTTGCCGTGCCGCCGTTTTCTCTGCAAACAATCCTTGGTAAATACATACTCATATTAATTGAGGCCTATCGTTTTATTGGGTATTCAATCAGATATTTTCCATTAAACCCTTTTTTTTAAATACGCGTGGGTAGGTCTGACGATCGTCCGCAGGTATAGGAATCGAACGTGGACCTACTCATAAACCGCTACGCTATCATACATGGGTACCTACAACTGTAGCTACCTCATATCTATAGGTGTATCTAATCAAATGTACTGAAACAATTAAAGCTGATTTGGCCCGTAGCTACCAAAAGGGGTTGCCTTTCGATATACGGTTCTAGAATATTGTTGGGATACGTACTTGGTGTGTTTTTGCGCTACACTGCGCTTATGAAGATCTATACAGAAGAGAGACAGCGAGCCGATGAGAGAACACGTTGAGCTGAAGTAGTAGCCCGCCTTGCCGCCACAGCCCACGTTTATGTAGCCTGAAATAACATGAAATAGTCATTATGCCATGTGGTCTGGAACTCGATCCTTGGGACGGGCAAAAAGTGTTAAATGAAATTTTTCCGTGAGGGTATTCTCAGATGCTGCACAACGAGGCGGTTGGAATTGTGTCACTGGCAGTTCTGAATTTAAACATAAATAGTGAAATGTGGACGTTACACAGCCTTCAGGGTAATATAGGCGTGATGTTATGTGAGAGGACTTGCTCGTCTGCAACATACCTGACAGCGGTACTCCTATAGCGATGGGCACAGCTTGCGAGCACTGCACGAAACCCCACGTCCTCGCGAAGTTTCGGGACCTAACCCGCTCATACGTGTACATCTTCAGCGAGTAGTGGTAGCCGCCGCAGAATATACCTGTAACGTACGTTAGATATTTACAGTCGTGTTCATTAATATGCTGGCAGTTTTGAACCTTGTTATATCTTAGAGAAGGTTTGAAACTGCCAACATACCTAGGTTGTCTATATATTGTCTATTATAAACAACGAGCATACCTCAAGGTAGAGATTATCCCTCCAAAAGACATCAACGAGTTCACTTTCGACGCCCGCGCAAGTGCAATGGCTGTTGGATGGCGAATCATTCAGTAGGTAAGCAAGGACATTATATCTTTGATTTTGCCCGTTTCCTTTTACATTTGCTTACTTTCAGAACATGTTTTTCTCTTGTTAGCAAATAGGTGATTTTATTGAGCAGCGCAAGTAGCATTAAGCTAATGTTGAGAAAACTATTGACAATTTTATTGAATAGGTGAAACCAGTAAACTGTCTAATACTTTTGTACTTATGGAAATTTTTCATTATTAATCTATCAAGGTATTCCGGATATCTACCAGATAATATACTTAAGCTTAGGCACCTAATCGACCACGACAATAGGCACAAGCTATCATTAGTCACTTTGGCACGAAAAGCCGTCAGTAGATGTTTGAGAGTCAATAAATCACATTTCGAGCAAAATAATGGTACCATGAAAAAAAATAACCTGATTTCTTTCCGGCAACTAAGTACATGACGGTATTCAATTTGATATCAATGTACATTATATTTGCCTTGCCTGATAATGACAGGAGGCTTAACTAACGCGTAGTCATGCTAGGTAATTACGATAGATATCAAACACAGTCGATGACCGATTTTAGGCAAAAGAAACGTACCTACATTTTTCAAACGCTTTATTTACACTACGCGCGCCTTTTGTACCATCGGGACTATCAAGTTTAATGTCTAAAACACAAGCTATTATAAGTTTTTAAACTTTCGCGATTTGAGAACATTTTTCAAAAGTTAGACAACGGGTCTGAATCAGCAGTCTGATTCACCAGTCGGCTCGTGACCAAGAATGATGCAAGTCATTCGAAACGTCGAGCATAGGTATTTATTTACCTTTATAATAATTACCTACGCGATTCAGACCCGTTGTCTAACTTTTGAAAAAAGCTATTATAAGTTTGATTTTCATGATGGTCATTATTACTCTTCTTAAAACTCGCACGCAGCGGGAGTTACAACGCCATAGCGACCCCTTTTCGCAGACGTTGCAGCCTACACCACCACACCGGTGCACCGGAGTGCTGATGCATCATTTATATTGTATTAAGTTTTTATGTGAATTAAGTCAGTCTATGTCGAGCCATTATTGTAATAACATTAAATGTTGTACTTTAAATAAATCTTTTTTTTGTAAAAGTCCAGACCGCGTTAACATATCTCGGGTAGATACTTAAAAATATACTATACTTACCATAGACCCATGTAAACATGACGTATCCTCTATAAGAGCCTTCAACCGCAGTGAGTGCCATGATACAAATAGCACACCCGAAGACTGCAGCCTGCGTGAGGTACTGCCGAGCGATCCTACATTCAGCTGATTTCTGCCGTACAAGGAGGCCGAATGCTGCACAGCCCACTGCCCAGGCTAAGCCGAGGTAGGCTTGTAACAGCTCTACTGTGTCGCCTAGGCCTGGAATTTTAATTAATTTAGTTTTATACAGAGTGGATGCGACTTACCAACATTTATTGAAACCACATATTCTAGACGTAGTTATTGTTTATGGCCAGAGACAAAAAAATATTTAAAGAAAAAAAAAAGGATTTCTACAATTTGTTTGGGAAATATGTTTATTTCAAGATTTTAAATTATAAGAGACTTTGTAATAGTGCTGGAACAATAATGAAAAGAATCTGTCCGATAAAAAGTTAAAAGATTTTTTTTGTATCCGTAACCAAAGATAACATAACTCATGCCTTTTTAAAAACGATAGGAAACTAACTGCTAAGACCATTTGCTATCTCTTAGCTATTATGCTTTTGAATTTTTAAACGAAACATTCTAAAATTAAAAAATGATTAAAATTACCTTCTTCTTCCGCGTGATATGCCAAATAAAATATCGGCGTGTTGATTCCAAACGCCGATATTCCAGTAGACATCAGCAGGATTCTCACAGTTTTCGACTTGAGCGTAGAAAAGTCGAAGAAAGGCTGCCGGTCATCGGCCTTGTTCCTGTCTTTCATCTTCCGTTTGATTTTAGTCTGGTTCTTAAGATGGAGAATTGCTCTCCTTTGAGGGTGGTACAGAGACGCCGAACGGTAGAAAGTGCCCAATATAAACGTCACGAACACTACTCCTGTCACTGCTTGCAATCCTAACCTCCAGCCGATTGCTCTGAAAAGTAAAGTTAATATTTTATTTATTTAACTTTTTGCACATAAAATAGGACAGTCGGCCAATGAGTTGGGTATGCAGGGCAAAAACTTCTAAATCATAGTATAGACTTACGACACCAGTTATGGATAAGTGAGTTATATATATCTAAATAGTGGTTATATTACACTTATTAAATATGAAATACAAACTTGCATATCTATTGCAGTCAGTTTTTACTATGGCGTAGAAGTTTTTGCCCTGCATACCCAACTCATTGGCCGACTGTACATAGGCGGACTTAATGCCTGATAGCATTCTCTTACAGTCAACCTAGGGTGGTGCAGAGATAAGCATTAGTAGCAGTTCAGACAGAGGAGAACTTTTACGTTATTGGTGAATTGATTCATCATTTGGATTCGGGGTAGGAAAATAAAAATGAAATCTTAACTTTACAATTCAATATAGTTTTCACTATAGTTTTATGCATTTTAATATTATTGATTGGATAGAATCAAATGAAGACTGCCTAAAGTAACAACTAAAAATAAAACAAATAAAGTACACCCACCCTTTAACGAAAGCTTGTTATTTATACACCTCGTGCATTCAAAATTAAATTTGCGTCGTTGAGGCATTTACAAGAGTACCTACATACGTAGTATCTACCTATGATGTTAATAGGTAAGATTTTACCTGATAGCTCCTTTGATGAAAGTTGACATAACCGCTATCCCTAGTCCGCTGCCACTGACGATGAATATTTCGACGAATTCTCTTCTTCTCTTGAAGTACTGCGCCACCATCAGCGTGGAACAGTCTCTTGTCAAGCCCACGCCCACGCCGACTACAGTCCCTGAAGTATTTTAGAAAATTACATATATTAAAATTATATAATTTGACAAACAAAGCGTCTTCCATTACGTAAAATGCACTAAAAAGTAAAAAAATCTTAAGTAATATTCAACGACTCGCCTCATCTGTGTATAACTTAAAAGAATACAGTAAACGGCCTTAAGGTGCCTATATTTAAAGAATTATCCCCGTACTCCTAACCGTTTAGGAGTTGTACCTTCTAACATCAGCCCAGCAACATGAAATGCTGACTGCAAGACGCAAATTTCCGAGTAGCTTTAGGTAATATACGAAAAACAATAGAAGCTTTAAAATTTGAGGCTTGCTCTCGATTTCTCTAGGATCCTATCATCAGATCGTGACCTGATGAAAATAGGGCCTGAGACGATAGCCTGGACATTTTTACTTCTTTAGAAACCAGGTTTCTTGATATTGCAACGCGGTATATTGAGACAATATCCATTGGCAGCAGTATACCTTATTAGCAGGGCTCGGAATTAGGTAGAGTTTTTTATTTACTTGCATCGAAATGTTGATATTAATGTGGACCTGCCCGGGATTTCTTATGGACAATCCCGTGTGGCCAACAATATTACGAATAAATAATAATAAAAACCTCAGAGATAGACAAATAAAACAAAGATAATTTACATATTTTTTTTATTAGTTTACATTAATTCACAATACAAATAGTCTGTAGTAAATTCTCATACGCATATTTCGCCTTTTTTATAAATACGAGCAAATACTTTTGCTTCTAGCCTAGACTCGTGAGGTTTTGCTTATTCAAACGGCCCATCAGAATCATTTTCCTTGTCCGATTCATTACCAGTAAGATTTGAAGTGTTCGCTTCCGACATTACTGTATAAATTTTGTGAGAATTAAAATATTTAGTCGCGCGTGCAGTAGTTTAAATTGTGTAAAGAAGTAAATAACTTTTTATTTAAAAAATCATGGAATTTTTTTCTGCTCTTTAAAATTAATCTCGGGATTTGAGGCATATCCACTTTATTCTTTCGCTGTATGAAATCAGTGTAAGTACATGAAAAACTCTACCTAATTCCGAGCCCTGCTTATTAGCTAGAAAAATAATATCTAATAATTATAATATAATTTACTTAATTAGAATACTTAATATAATATTTGATCTATGTGTTATTTGTAATAATATCTATTTGTTACTTATATATAATTGTTTTTTTTAATTTATATATATATATTTTTTTTTTTATAATTTTATTTTAGAAAGTTTAATTTGTAATTCATACTGTATTTAATTTATAATGCTTTTTCATGTTTTTCCATTTTGTAGTGTTTGGTTTAAGACTGTGAGAAATAAAATGATAGTTGTATAATAAATAAATAAATAGGACCAGAAGCTTATAATTATATAACTCACCGGTAATTATCAATATTTTTCAATTTATCACATTCACAGTAGGTATCATATTCAATGTTCACGAAAGCCATCCTTAAACAAATCTAATTATAATCATTGTAGATTGGCCCTAAGATAAAACTCGGACATAATTTTCTCCATCCTTCATCGTAGTCGAAATAGCATTCCATCATAATTTTACTACCTAACTAATTTAACTTAGTCCATGCACCAGATTTAACTGCCTCGATGGTCTAGTGGTTAGCGTATGCGAGGTCTCGGGTTCGACAATGTGTAATTTGTAAACTTTCCGTCAGGATATTCACAAAACAAGCAGCACGGAATTTATTATTTTATTTATTCATTCATTTAATGCACAAAACCCATTACGATCAATAAAAACAATACATAATAAAATACAATGCTTAAATCTGGATAACAACGCACAAATATGTGCATGCAGCTAAACTATAATAACAAATATAATCTAAAACTAGAACTCTGGAATACATACAGAAAACTTAATACATATTGTGTCATGTATCAGATCAGGATGTCTCAAGCGCCTGTACCCGAGCTGATGTGGAGGATGTCTTTTAAGTTGGCAGTAAAACTGTTCATGTTGCTTTTAAATATGTCAAGAAATTGTGGCTGGTGGATGGCGATAAGCTCACCCCCTATCCCATGAGACCTAAACTTAAGAAGAGAAATCTGGGTTTTGTACACCTCTGCCAAACCCTTCTGGGTAATATAGGCGTGATGTTATGCTATGTTATATGCACCATATTTGCAAGTGGAAATTGCAAGGTACATCGACCGTTGAGGATACGCTTATTAGAATTCACAGGGGGGCCGAGACCTGATATGACATACGACAAATGACTTTTTAAATGTATTCTCACGTTATGGATGTGCTGCGAACTGAACCAAGGCTGCACTAACGGAGATAAATGAAGGGAGAGATAGAATATTACAAAAATACGAGTTTTATCTATGAGCAGTTTTTAAAGTTGGAACTTATTTGTGATCTATAAGAACGTTAATTTAATTTTTGTATATAACAAAAAACTGTATTCAAAAGTTTGCATCATTGAATAAATAAATAAATATCACACAACATATACACAATGCCATCTAGTCCCGAACTAAGCAGAGCTTGTACTATGGGTACTCGCATAACTGATACTAATAGCGTATAATTACATACTTACTTATTATACATAGAAATATCCAGACCAAGACAAACCCCCATGTTCATGCACACAAAGATTTGTCTTGAGCGGGAATCAAACCCGCGACCTTAGCGTTGCAGACACTACCCACTCCGCCATTCGGTCGTCCAATAATGATATGAATGATACCAATAGGTAAAAAAATAACCGGCAGTGGAGCTCTATTGCTAGCATTTTACCAATTGAACTTTTACAACCATTTTGCCTTCTTCATGGATTTTACCATAGAATTATTTCTAGTCTTAACAGTTAATCTAGTGTTTGGATTAAAATCGATTCGAATTTTTTGGAGACTTTATTTTACTAAGTTATCTGATTCTTTCAGCGTCTGCCGATAAGCTAGACTGTTACGTAGATTATGTTTACTTTATCTATTAGGTATTCTTTAGAATAAAACAACAGAAACTAATAAATAAACCACAAGCAACAAAACTGTTTGTTACATTTCTTTATGTATGAGATGTTCAATAGCATTAAACATAGCCTGACATTGCATTTCATGTTTATGCAACAACCGATCTTCGGAATAAAGCTGCATTTGCGGCATTCAGACTTTGGACCAGTTTCACCGAACGCAGAACACGGTTTAATTATCCATCTCTCTCTCTCGTTCACTGTTTAAACGGGACAGAGAGAGTTTAGTGCGGTTTGGTAGCATCGGCCTTTAGTCGCGTATATCTTTTCATAGAATACAAGTATCGTAAAACCCCAGTTCTGTAGGTATTGAATACAAAGCGATAAATCTCATTTATTTGTGGTGCTGTTGTTTCTAATAATCGCCCTTTGAAATATCGTCTTTTAAGCCTTGTTATATGGCCATAAATCAACTAGTATATCAGTAAGATTAAGAGCTTAAAGAATTGAGTATTTGAACGGGTTTTATTGGGATGATATAAGTTAATGGGTGTTGTAAAGTATTTATTACTAAGTTAAAAGGCGGAGATGGGTATGATCTCAACGTTTAAGGCTTTAATATTGTCGCTACTGGTCTTCACAGTGTCTTCGTTATTAAAATAAAGTATACATGTATAATTATGATGGATTATGTTATGTTATGTTTGGTAAATATTTGTTGGCAAATTGATTTATTTTGTTAAATATTATTTTTATTATTCATAGAACCTTCATAAACTTGTATCACAATGTCGGTGTGTTAGAGCGGTTAACAGTAACTAACTTTTCAATATAATAGACAATATATTAATATAAAACAATGATGTACAAATAAGGCATAAGTAGGCTATGCTGCCTCTGTGCAGGTGCCGGAAAGGTCGAGCTCAGTTCTAGCTGAGTGGTGCAACACCACCCAGCACTGATTTTCAGTTCGCAACCTGACTAATGGACGGAGATCAAGCTGTTACAGTACAAAATAGTAGTTCCTACTTAAGATAAGAACAAATGGATGACCGTGACGTCACGAAATGACGTATCATACAGTTGAGAAATTTAGGGTTCTGGTAAGAGGTGACCGTAGCTGGATGGCTAAAGCGGCTGCCCGGTGTGCAGTAAGGTCGCAGGTTTAAATCCTGCTGGTCCCATATCTTTTTCAACTGTTTCTTAGTATAATTTGCTAAGCATAGCTAATATAATATAATTACTACCACTACCGTAGTAGTATAATTTGCTAAGCATAGCTAATATAATATAATTCGAAGTTAAAATAGTAGTATGAAATAAATTATACATCGAAATAGAATACAAATCTAAAGTAGAATATAAGGTTGCTAGTAAAACAAGTAGGCAATTCATTGTATGGTAAAATAGACCCAGTGTGTATTGGACTATACAAATCATAAAGCAAACAAAACATAAAATCCAATTACTCAGCTAGGCTTGATATTTTGGCATGACCAAATAACACGGTTTTTCGTAGATTTTATTTATATGAACACAGACCCGCGTCGTGGAACCTTGTTATATAACTGTGTACCTACTTAATATAGTTATATTCATGCTGAAATTAATAAATGAGTAAGTGTAATGTAGGTAAATAACTGTGCACGGTTGGCGTTAAAGCGCCCCAAACGGGACAAATCTTTGTGATCCGCAAATATTTGTTCTGATTCTAGGTGTGATTTGTGTGTGTGATATGTATGTTTGTAGACACAAAAGTCTAATAATAATAAAAAAACAAAAAAAACTGTAAGTCAACTGCTAATTTAACTCGATGTGAAAGAAAAGGTATGTGGCAAATATCAAAAAAAAAATAATGCCTTTTTTTATTTGCATATACACTGCTTTCGATTACCGATCTGATTACCAGTTTTTTTATCTAAGAATGCAGTTTTTGTTTTTACTAAAATCGCTATCATGGTTCTCCGATATAAATGAGCCACCCTGTTATAACCTATGATTCGACTTTTCGATTGGTATAGAACTCGCGTCGCGGATGCAACAAGCAATGAATACAGTAACGAGACCACATTACCGTCTCTAGCACACAATAGCATTAAACAGCACTACTGGTATTGCGATGGTAACGGTAATGTCCTGCGATCGCGATATAGCAGCAATGATAGCAATAGCAACATAACGAAAGCTCGATGCTCTCTAAGATAATAATGCTACTGAAAATACATTATGGTAAAGTGTCGCTTAGACTATGCCACAGAATGGGCAGTATTATTATATAATTCGACATGTTAAATGTTAGAAATCCTTATTTTGAAGGGGTTATTGTAAATTTGCCACATTGTCGATTTGTCACACAAAAAAGTATGTGTAAATTCGTCACACTCACTTTTTATGTATAGGGACAGCAGGAAGATCATAAATTACTTACGACACCACTTGTGTATTTTTTCTTTATACGTAGTACTGGAGCTGCTTCGTTGTTCTTCGTGGTGGCCGACTTTTTTATAATAAATGTTTTTTTATAATAAATGTTGTGTTTATTTTAAATATTTATATTATTATTATTTAAATATATATATATATATGTTACTTGTGATTTTCCGTCAGAAAATTCTCAATAGCAGCACAGAGTTGGATTTATACGCGGTGGATGGCCATAGGCTCACAACCTATCACGTAGGACCTAAACATTTATACTACGTCAATGACTACATCATAATATTATTATTATTAATAGTTTGATTTCAAAAGACACACTGCTTTTGTTTTAGTTTATTTTGTCGTGGTGTTGGTTCTCTGTTCTATATTTGAATATCTGTCATTTATATTTATATTCTTTTAAAACAAAATTAAATATCAAAACAAACCTCTTTACGTGTGAAAATGCCAATAATTTATATTTGGAATGGCTTCAGTTGCATGAACTGGTTGCACATTGCAGCAACATCAACCGGGACCGTCCCAATTTATATGCAAATGCTGCCCTCTGCCGGCGCCAAAGCCTTGAAGATAGAACTAGCTTACACTGCATCCACGCAGAGCAGTTTATTCTAATACATTTTAGGGTTCCGCAACTCAAAATGTACCTATTACAATAATAGGCAATCGGGCATTTTAGAGTTTCGCATCTTTAAATAGGGTATAGAGTATATGGATGTGCTAATGGAAGGGAAACCACCTCTTTTTGCCTTTTTATACCAGGCATTTGCACCCATCTGATGGTAAGCAGTTACGATAGTAAATAGCCCATGGACACTAGCTATACCTAGGGTATCACTCGGCAGTAGCTGAACTTCTTGGAGAACCCCACGCAGCAATCGATTGGTTGTTGTTTTTAATCATACATTATCACAAATTAAAGTAAAATCTAAAAATGATGTAGAGATATTTCAGTAACACAAATTAATATATACGGTACCTTTGGTATACAATTTCCTCTCGCACTTAGACGTTTTTTGTAAAACATTTTCAGCACTCGAAGGACTGACGATTTGCACTCGAATTCGATGCTTTCACAAATATATCGAATAAAATAAACCAAGTTGATCCGTTCCGACCCGTAGCTCATTCAGTAATAGTCTGGGAACCAATCCATAAACTTAAGTTCTCTTACATTATTTATAAGAATTATTTATATTCAAAACTCACCTACACATTCATTTTATTATCTTATGAGTATTTATGACTTTCTGCGTTCCCTTGTATTATATTATCTGTGCTAGTACCTACTATATATTTTATTGATCTTATCTTCCAGTTACGACATTTTTAATTTTTAAAAGCAATTATTTGTTCGAGTAAGTCCCCCAAAAGCTAACTGGGCTATAAAAATCTTGATGGTAGATAGTATATATAATTATACATAGGGGATGAGCTTGTCGCTATCAATCGGGCACAATTTCAACTCCATGCTGCTATTGTGTATTTCCTGACGGAAAGATCACAAATAACACTTTACCTTACCCGGGAATTGAACCCGAGGCTTCGGAGTGAAAAGCGCATACGCTAACCACTAGACCATCGAGTCTTCTTTTAAAATTAAATGTAATGAAGTTTAAAAGAAAAGTACAACGGCTAAGTTAACTTTGTTGGTTCAAGACTAATAGCGATCTGCAGTGTAAAATATAATTGATGATATTTGATAATGATAAAATAATTGTTTTAGTTTACTATCAACTGTATACATAATATAGAAATCTTCATGTCTATATGGTTAAGAATAAAGACTTCAACCAAATTAATTCAAATAAATTCGAAATGTATTTCATAAATCATTTTACTCCCAAGATCTATTCCAGTATGTCGTACATATCCGTTTATTTGCACGCGAGCACTTGATCAAAGGCCCAATTAGCGGATCTTTTGAAGTTCACTGAAACGGGTTCCGAATGTGAATCTGATGCTATAAATTGAGTTGTCAGAAGCTGCACGGTTGCGTTTTCAGGTGCATTAAAGTTCCAATTATTTATTCGGGCAATCGCGGCGGATGCGGTCCTTTCAACATTTTTAATATTATTAGATGTTATTACAACATGTTAATAAAATACTTAATTTTGTTGCTCAGGATTTATCTTTGCGGATAATTTTGTGGCTTTCGTAAGCCGAGGCTGAGATGAAAATGAATTGATGACGGTATGGTCTTTTTTTTGTATGGAACTTGACTGGCCAAACTGTTATAATAGCTATAGGTTAAGTGCAGGTTCCCAGAAAGTTTGCCTTTAGCAACCTTTAGCTTGAATCTAGGTACAGTTGTACATTCAGCAACAAACTTGCTAAACACTTTAAAATTTTGAAACTCCCATACAACTACGAAATAATGACGTATAGCTTCTGCTTTTGCTGACTGTACTGTATATTGATACTTGACAATGGTCGCGTGTACTAGCAGGTTGGTTCGTAGGTTTTTTTTTTCCGACGAATTTCTGAACTTGAGAAATTTTAAGGTACCGGCATAGCAAGTATGGGAAAATAGTTTAATATTGAAGAATAGTATTAAGTATCCTTACCATAACTGAAGAACAGTTGATGGAACTGCGTGGCGAACGAGGTGAAGAGACAGCCCAGGGCTGCCACCAGGCCACCCACCACCGCGGTGACGCGCGTCGACTTGCGCACGCACAGCGCCACCGTCACCGGTGACAGCGCGAGCGCTACCCCTGCTGATAACGCGCCCAGGCATCCTGCAATAGAAAATACATTTTAAAAACAGAACTCCGATAATACTACTCCGCGAAAACGCGCGAAAATTTTGTTCCAAATTCGAAAAACACATCGCGTCAACAAAGAAATATGTTCAAAATTCGAAAAACACATCGTGTCAACGTAAAAAATATAATGGTAGTGCATAATCCTTTAAGCTTTTTCAGGCAAGCTCTACCACATTAAAAATCTTCAGCCTGTAGGTACTTATTTATTTTTCAGCGATTAAAGTTCATTACTTAATTAAACCTTAGAAGTTCTCGTGTAGTAACTTGAGCTTTTAAAGCAAAGTTTTAATTACTCAGTTCACGTTGTGTTGGAACAGCTATTAAACTTCATCTAGTACTAAGCAATTAAAATAATAGGTGTTAATCGTAGCTTAATTTATAGCTGAATGAAAAGACATAAAATGTCGGCAGTAAAGTTGACAGATCATTGTTTTGCCATAAAACGTAACCGCTAGAGTTTTATCTCTACAAATTGTGATTCCATAAAACGCCAGTTAAATCAATTTTGCTTTCAATACATTGTCTTGAACTGTATTGAAGTCTTGAAGTCAGTTTAAGCGTTTAAGCTGTCTACGCCAGCCACGTTTTTGCTTACCAAGTAGCGATACAAAAAGCTCCATGTTTATTGTTATCCGATGTCGTAAAGTACCGCGTGCGGGCATTCCGTTTGCCTTGTTGGGACACAACTCACAGGGTTGCCAAACACAAGATCTTGCGATTGATGACCACAATATTTATGGCAACACCTTTACGCGTGATGGCAGTTTAAATAATTTGACGTAATGTTTTTGCAGTCGTTGTACCACCTGATGAATATGCTATTGAACAAATGGTTAACATGCTTAACGCTCTGCTGAATTATTTATTTTATTTATTTTTAATTCGGCAAGATAATCCTTTCAGATAGTACGTACACTTTCTTTAATTAAATACTTGTTTTAAGCAGTTCTAGGTAGGCACGATGCCGACAAAGGATATTCTTGGCTTTTTACTTAACTTGTGATTAAACTGCCAAGTTAATCTAAGAATGATGGTCCTCCTCTAGGAGTTTAATTTAAATTGGCGCACACCATGTATAATGTAGGTATATTACCTGAACATTAACAAAAGGTATACTTTACTGCTGTTGACGGTTATGATAGGAGATCTCTTCAAATCTGTCGTATTTGATTAGGACACGTTTTATAAAAATATATTCATCCATCCTGCATCTTAATAAACAAATTAGTCGCCTGAGCCTCGGTTTTCGAAACGAGCGCCAGAGTAAAGCTAGCGATGAAACTTTAATCCAATGCAAATGGTTGAAGTTGACTGCAGTCATAAAAGGTATGTAAACTAGTTAAAGACTTTCAACAAATATATATGCATTGTTATATTTTAAAGAAAATTTTAACTTTGCTATGCCTTTTTGTATTTTATATACCTAATATTAAAGTTAAAAATTAAGAATCCAGCAGGACTCGAAGAGAGAAGTTGAGAAATTTCGAGTCTAGCAGCATACGAATCCATTGTTGAATTGGCAAAGCACTTGGGCGTATACCCAGGGGGTGCAGGTTTGAGTCCTGCTGGATTCTTATTTTTTTCAACTATAATATAATATAAAAAAAAAATGCATTGTTAATATTTTCAGACAGAAAGTCGAAGACGATAAGTTTGTATGAAAATATTTACATAACTTTTTATTAAAAGTGGCAGCCCTACAGCGTTACGACAACGAATACACTTTATATGAGGCCTGACACGTTAGTTAATGGAAATTATTGACATATAAGGCCTTTTATTATTTAAGTAGTCCATTAAACTGAATGATTATCGCACTGAGATGTTCATTAAGCCCGTTGTCAGCCATCTGCCATAATTTAAAAGGCTTGAAACGATGGATAAATACCCACTGATTGTTTTTGTGTCATTAAAACAATTAAATGACATAATTTTCTCAGTGTGTCGGCGGAGTAATGAAGTAGGTAGGTATGTATGTACACTTGGTCGTGTCACAGCGATTTGGTGCCGAGATTTAGGGTTGAAAACTTGAAATTCAATGAATAAGTGAAAGTTTGAGATGCAGTGACATCGCTGAGTTACGAATTTATTCTGAACTTTGAGCTCTCGGGTCCAACATTTCAAAAAGAAGCATAAACTTCTATGAAGTTAAGCGGGATCGTTTTGCGCTGATTTTACTCAGTTACAACTTCCAACTTAGTTTTTGGCTTAACTATTTTTGTTCCAAATCCGGATTGCATAGTTGAGCGGATATAATAGGTATAATCTAACGGGAATTAACGCAATCATGCATTATTTACCTTTTAGGCTTGACGTTTCGGTAGATAGATTACACTGGCCGTAGTCGCAAGCAAACTGAAAGTTTGCAATGCCCGTTAGATTTCACTTAATCATGCAACGCGTAAGTTTAAAAGTTAATCAATAATAGGTATAAAAAAAATGTAACATTTTTATTGCTTATTGAACTACCTACATTTAAAATATTCAAACGTTTTTATTTATTTTTTTATTTTCATATTTAAATTCAAAACTTTATTGAATTCCACAAAGTATTCTTAGGTGGTAAGGTACTACACAACTCACATTTTTCGCATTAAAAATATTCCTTTTATATAATAATGCACATATTACCGACTACTACTAGTTTTAATTCATCCAATCATTAAATAATTACGTTTTTCAGAATTAAGCGACTTTAAAAATTTGTTTGTTTTTAGCTACTTCTGTTGCTGTCTATACAGATATATACATATTTATATTCTAAAAATGAGAAACAATATTGTTATCCCAACAATTTTGTGCAAAAGAAGTTCGGTATTGTTAAAATGAAACTTTATATGACGGGACAGCGAGAAAAGGCGAAATATAACACTATAAATAAGAGCTGGGCTCTTTCTTTAGAAATAAATGCACTGAAATATTTCTGTACAAAAAGCTTTTGGTCGCCAGGCTCTTGTATAGACAATCGTGTCTATAGATAAAGAAAAACATCGATAGATTAATATTAGAAGTTAGATTTTGTTTCGGATATCAGAGTGCATGTTATTTTTGACGTTTATTCCTTTGTTTTCTTGTAATCTATTAACCATACCTTATACTTGTTTATTTATATTATATTTTATCTTTCGTACCAGACTATAAATGAAGCTGAAGAAGTGATCTAACCGAAGACCTGCAAATTTACAAAATAAATACGTTGACAAGCGGAAACATTTCCAGGTAATATAACTTAAGGCATCAATCACGTCAAAATCTTTTACTTCATAATGACTAAACCATAATAGTAAAACAAAAATACATGTTCAGCGGTCTGGTCCTATCGTCTTCCAAATAACTGTCAAAGTGACCATTCTTAAGTTATTTAGTTTCATACCAGACACTTTCAGCTGGTTAATGTGGGGTAGAATAGTAAAATGAAATCGAAAAACTAATTTGATTGTCTCAATAAAATATTTTTAGATACTTGTCTAATAATGGGCTGTATAAAATGAGGCGAAAGAATGGAAGCAAAACCACAGAAACTTTTTTTTTTGATTTTCAAATTTGTTTTTTTTTGGGTTCGCCCGATTGATAATTTGGCCATTAGTAATAATATACTATCAAAAATTTAAAAGCTTAAAAATCATATTCTTAATCCTTGAAAAGTGTGATTGCAAGCTTATCATACATTTGCGATTCTCATATGACGTGTTAAATTTTATTTTATTTAAACCCTTTATTTAATTTTTTTGGAATAAGTTTAAAAAAAGCGCATTTTTCTTGATTTTAAGTAAAGTCCATGGTATTCTGGTTCTAATTTTATAAATATTAGATTATTTAAACTCTCCTGAGGTATCATAACAATATCTTTGTGTAACTACGAAGCTAAAACACATGCACGGCAAATTTACATTTTATAATGATTCAAACGATTTTTTTTACAGCACGAAAGATTTAGCTAGCAAGGTCTTAATAAAACCATTAAGACGATCTTACTTTAGGTTTTATACTCATATAAACCATTATTCATAACCTCAATTACGGTATCGGTACAGATAGCTTTAACTATCCCCTTAATAAATAAACCGTAAAGCCCACAAAAACCAAATAGAATTAAAAACAAATTTAAATCAATCATGCCATCAACACAGACTATAATTATAGTGATTTCATGATACTTGTACTTTTTGCGACTAATAGAGATTAATGCTCGTACTAAATATATTCTGTTGAACTTAGCTTTTATTCTAGTGATTGGTCGAGGGTAGAAAGTAAACACAGACTTGTGTGCTCCTGACTATTCAATTGAATCAATTAGTCTCGCCATATATAGAACATAATATGGTTGGTTCTAGTTGAGACCAAAACAATAACGCCAGGATTTAAGTTATTTTCGTTTTCTTTTTTAAAAAAAAAAAAAATAATATATTAAAAAAAAAGTTGAAACGATCAACTGAGGGTAGTGGGCAATATCCGCGCTTCACGGAGACGACGACGGACGCGACGCTGAGTTTCACCAGTCGGCTAGTGATCACGAATGATGCAAGTTATTTCGAAACGTCGAGCGTAGGTATGGAGTATATAAAGTATAACATGTAGTATAAAAAGAACATAATCATAATATGAGAGCTAATAAAAATAAACACAATAAAGCACAGAATTTTGGTAAAGTTAAATTAGTTCTAAGGTTCTAAGAGTGACCTAAGCAATTTTAGACCCATCTCAATCTTGCCAGTAGTCAGTAAAGTGTTTGAAAAACTTGTTTTGCAGCAGTTAAAAAAACATTTTTATATAAATTATTTCACAAAAAGCATTATGTTCTTAAAAAAAAAGTAAATACCACTAGTAATAGGAGCCGTCAGAGAGTGTAAATTTTATTGAAATGCTTATAATTTTTCAAATATGGAACTTGGATTTTCAATATTTATTTGATAACAGTAACTGTCCTAACTTACCCGATTACCCGATTTCAGCTTGTTGTCCTAAGCTGTGACAGCCTGTATATAATAAGATATCTAAATGAAAAACAGTGCTCTTTTGATCCGTTGGCATTTTAAGTAAAACGTCTGAAAAGCATAATATTCTAGCCATTTTATGTACTGTTCATGTGCCAAAATATGTTTAAACACATGTTTAATATAAACCAGAGTTTGTTCCTCACAGTTACGAGCACAGTGAAACCTTTAAACTTTATGATATTATTATGAAACACTCGGGTGCTGACATCTACCGTATTTTCCTGGCACACTTTCATGTTAAGTATGCTTTACAGCTTTTCAGCTACGAAAATGTTGTTTCGTGACAACTTAGGCTTAGTAAATTCATAAGCGTATGACAGTTTAACTAGTTTATTGTGAATACATTTGGTTTGGTTTAGTGATTTCATATAATATCAAACAGTTGTAGGATTTTGCATTTATTGTCAGTGTTTTGTATGTAAAATAATTTATTGATTGGATAGATATTTTCAAATCAAATCAAATCATTTATTTCCATGGACCTCAAGTGGCGCTTGAACACGTGAAAACAAACATCAAAATACAAAAAATATTAAATTAAAAAAAACATAATTAAACTTAACTTTGATTTAACTCTTGGTTTATTTAGACTAACCTGCTTGCTAGCCTGTCGTTATAGTAATTAGTTAAATACAAATATAGTAAATATGCACTCCCAAAAGCTTTTTTTTTTAAGATTTTAGTCACCCTTAATTTATGTGGCTCAGACTGTTCGAGAAACAATTGTGCTTAACTTTAAGTTTCTTTTCCAAATCTTTCCACCCTTCAAAGTAGGTACAATAAAATGTTACACTTTAAATTAAAGTTGTTATTTACAATAATGACATTGTTGTATATTTTCTTGCTGCTATAAATTTGGAATTACGGACTAACTTTAAGTTTCAATTCTGTCAACGTTTGCATTACAATTTTGGATTAGGTAGGTATAACTTAGTAGACGCAGATTGTATACCCAATTTTATATCAATTTGGTATATAAGGGCAGTTTTTTATGTTGTTATTAGGGTTTGCTATTAAAATAACTTTCTTAAATTTATCCTTTATAAAAGACTACCTACTTTTACCCGCGACATCGTCCTCGTGAAATTCGTCCTATAAAATATGAGGAACTCCCTCATACACTTTGAACCTTAAATTTATCTGCTTAGGGAGTGAAATATCCAAAAAACCCTTAAATTTTATTTTTCCATGTGCGTATAATTTCGTGCCTTTTTCTTTAAAAACTTCACGTTTTAACTTATAACCCCTAATTCATCCCCTTGGGGTGTGATATTTCTAAAAAATGTACCGTGCAGAATTTTAGGCCTTTTCCATTAAAATTGACGAACCTCCCCTATAAACTTACGACCCCTAATTACACCCTTAGGGATAAAATACTAATCACCTTTCTAGCACTAACAGTCTCGACGCCATGCCTCGGACAAACAGACGGACATGGCGAAACTATAGGGGTTCCTTGTAGGTACGACGGATCCCTAACATATTTTATCTTCTACTGCTATTATAAAGACCCTTCTTATTAATTTTCCTTAAATACCTTTCATGTACAAATATGGCAAATATTCAATTTTATAATCTTTATAAATACTCTTAATTGTAATTTATCAGAACGCAAAGTGCAAACAATTTAAGAAGTATGCTGTATGTTAACATATTTACGAGTATAATGTTCTCAACAGAATATTACACGAGTATTTTAATGGATATGTAACATTTTAATTAGAGGAACGTGATCGGAAAGTTCTTTATGAGTGTTAAACCGTGGGAACTGTCTGCCATTCCAAGAAAAGTTCGTTAATTATAGTATTAACACGCGATGTTTTAAAGTGGTTCTTAATACCAAAAGTATGAACCTATCAAGATTCAAATCATTAATTTTCATAGGCTCCAGGCGCCTGAACACGTCAAAACATTACAAATAAAGATATGGAATAAATTTTTGCGTAAAACTAAATTATACTAATTACAATGACTTAAATAACCGGGGATTATAATTATTTTAGAATATATAACAATTAATTAATGAAACGTAATAAGAAGATAATGTATTCAGCCAACGAAACTATCTGTTATTAAAAAAGATTACCGAAATCAAATTCGGATAAGAATAAGGCTTGTCATCTCGTGCCATCGTTATTATAGTTTGTCAACGTAGACTGCTGAAACATATTAAAGGCAATTTGCGAAGCAAAATGTGCCCAATACGCAAAAAAAAGTCAGATAATTTTGAAAGCACAAAAAATCGAGATTGTTTAAGTTTAGACATTATTTTTTTTCTTATTATTTTACTAGAAGAGTGTTCTGTCGTAAACCTTGTAAAAAATATTGTTCCAGAATAAAATTGGGATTATAAGGCCTCGTTTCAAATCATCGTTATCAGGTGCCTGTCAACGCGCTGAAACGTATTAAAGGTCGTTTGCGATGATAAATGTGCCCGAAGTCGGCTGGCACGCGGAGAACTGCCTCACGCCTCGCCGCCATCCTAACTAACGATTGCCAGTGATTGACATCACACCCTGATAAACTATGATATGGCAGATATGATACAAAGAAGTCATTTTTGATAGACTATTTTAAGGGTACGAGGAAGTGAACCGATCTTTTTTCTTAAGTAATCCCTTATCGAGTTTTTAAGCCGCATGATAAAAAAAATGTTTCATTATTAGCAGTTATTTTATTATACTCCTCTCCTATGAAGTGGACTAGTAAAAAAAAAACATGAAGAAAACAATAAAGACAGTTCATCATTTTAGAAATTTGTTCAATATTAATTGTGTTAAAAATGGCATTTCGCGTTCGATATTTTACACCAATAAAATTTTATTAACATAAATAAAACTCGGGTAAAAGAAACGTTGTATCTCAACATTTTATTTTTATAAATTGATTCATGGTAGAATAAAAAGTTTAAAAATTTATGCATTTGTTTAAACAAAATAGACGGAGCATTAAAAGGATATATAAATTGACCCATAAAACATTTAATATATTTGTAAATATTTAGTATGAGGATTAGAGATGTTCAGCTTGTTTGCTATCGCATTCGTGACTGCGAATATTCCGAATGATATTAGTTATTCGGTTTGTTTGTAGTGAACGAGTGGTAACTCGAAGCATTTTCATAAGGCACATTTACTAGGATTTTATAATGCCATGGAAGTTTAGACTATTTTAATACTCTATAGCATATTCGAACTTGTCACAGAAGCTAGTAGTTTCATATTAATAATCAAAACTAATATCTCAAATCATAACACATTTTAAAATAAGAATTACACCTCCAACGTATAATTTTTGTTTGAAGCAATAAAAAACTAGTAATTACAAACATATATGTAACATATATTTGTACAGTTGACGTGTGAGAATATTTGCATTAACATTCGAGTCGGCAACATGGAGATTCCGTGCCTTATTACGGAAAGGTGTACATACCTACATTAAGCAGATTAGTCACTATTTTACATTTTAATGTAAATTCAACAAGTAGGCTTTGAGATTATTTTTAGAACATTGTTAACTATTTTCGCATCTGCATAGCAATAAAAAACATTCCTAGCGTTTAGTTGAACATACGCAAAACATAGTGCCTGTCACATCAGATATAAAGATAACGAAGTACCCCATTTCAATGGGTAATCGATTCTGGACGATCTTCCGAGCACATTATCCCTATTTATCGACAATTATTATTTTTACGAGTCCTTCTGTTGCTAGGAAAAGCTAAAATACGGGAAATGGTAACTATCTATGCTAAAAAATAAAGGCAAAAGATTAGGCATAACTTTTGATGGAAATTATAGTTTTGTTGACAATTTTATTGCCCGTAACTAATTGAAGTCATCAGGTACTTACAAAATACAATTTATTAAGTCAAATATGAAACCAATAAAAACCAGTTCTAAGCGATTGCCATGTTGTAGCGCGAAATATTGAGTGGACACACGTTGGAGATTTGCTCATGTGTATAAAGTGGTATAGATTTTATCTAATCTTTTTACACAACTCTAAGATGTAAGAACCCGGTGGGGCCTTACCGAAATCTAAAACATTTTTGTATAATAAGATGAAAAAATGTATTAGGGGTAGTATTTCCATTATTCTTTTTCAAACTTTATTTCAGAAAACTTATTCAGGCGGCAAACTTCTGTGTAAGGAAAATATCTGCCATGTTTACGGTTTATCCAAGTGAATTGATACCAGCTGAAAGGTCGAAAGATTCCCTAGATTTTATTATTAAAACCAATATGTAAATCTCAGTGTCATGTACGAGCAAAGTGTAGCTTGATTTCTCTGAATATGATGAATTATATTTGCTACATTCGCAATTTTTCTGCTTGGCTAACAGTCTCAAAAGAAAACACTCGTACTTATTTGTGATTTTCTCAATATTATGAATAAATCCACTCTTACAGCGGCGTGTTTCTTAAGTGAATTTTCTCATACATTTAAATGGAATTTGATAACGCATGAGCCGCGTTATTTGCATACCAGATTTAGTTTGTGCTTTTACTTTCAATATTAACATGTAGAATGGTAGACCTTTTAAGAATGAATTTAATGCAGCAGCACTGCCGTCTCTATAATACCTACTCTTTTGCTGTACCTATAAAATAACCGAATTCTTTTACTATTTTTATTTATTTACTGTCTCGTTGGTTTAGTGGTTAACGTATGCGCCTCTCACCGTGTCTCAGGTTCAATTCCCGGGTCGGACAAAGTGTTATATGTGAACTTTCCGTCAGGCAACTCACAATAGCAGCTCGGAGTTGGAATTGTACCCGGTGGATGGCGATAGGCTCACCCCTTTATAGGCTCGATGTTAAAAATATTGGAACGAACGTTTACCTGTTTCCTCCGCCTCGTTTCCTGCAAATTGATTGCAATATTTACTATACAAAAGGAACTCGGCAATACCTGCTCAACTAGCAGATAACAAATCGACATAACAAAAAAACATGCGTATGAAAAATGGCGTCATTTTTCTCCCAAGTAAAATGATCTGAGTGCTGTCAAAGTTTGAAAGGCCTGTCTGGTACGCTCAAGTGTGTTTACATGCGTAGTCGTAGACAAAAAATATTTGAACACGGGGAATCGTTAGGCTACCCGCACACATGCAGTATTATTGACAATATTTCGGGGATTCGGAGGACAAAATTTTACTAGTCAATGCTGATAATATTGTAAATATTATTACGTGTGTGTGTGGCTTGCTGAAAATCCTAAAGAGCAACGGACTAATGCATTATGTTTTGTCTGAAAGTAAAATAAAATTACTAGTATGTTTAGGCTAAGTGGTGTTAGTAATAGTACTCTAAGGTTGAATATTAGATTACCTATAAGTGAGACTGAAATGGTTTTTGGTATTTTGCTCATTTTTAGCGGTCTACGTTTCTTATGCTAGGTTCAGATTAAGGTGAAGGCTTCTAGCGAAGATGTGTAGAGTAAGAAGTTCGGCCCTATCGCTCTTCATGAAATCAAATAACATTTTGACAGTACGGGTGCATGAAAGGAGCCTCCTCGAGTGTCGTACACAACGATTCCCTACGTCCGGCGCACCCTGGGCAATTCGCGAGTTCTTAAAAGCGAATTGGCCAATCCTTTCACCACGATGGCAAGTCAAAATAAAATTTGCTCAGCTATCGACACGACGAAGAAGAAGTACGATTGTACGAGCCATATTATTATACTCTGGTAATGTCAACAGTTACACGAATACCTAACTGCTTGGCCCACTGTACATAAGTATATATACCAGAAGACTAACACATCGTAACTATTCTTGCACATTGCACAGATACAACTGTGTGAAAATAACCTCTGCAGCAAGCATATAATGTCCACCCACAGTCATTTAAACTTTTCCTTTTCACATTTTACTTTTTTAATAGTTTAAATAACTTCAATGTTGGCGGTGCTTTCTGTATGAAAGCTATTCCAACGCATAAGGCATAACGAGCTTACTGTTCTAACATGTAAACTGCATTTGGATGTAGTCCAGAACGATAAAGTAAAAAATATTTAAATTGAATTGTTTGGGATATTTCCAATACGTATTTGTTTGGCATTAAGTAAGGTAATGTTGAAAGTATCGTTTGGTACTTTTAGTAAAGTTTTATGAGTTATATTATATATACTTATTCATATAATGTAGGGTAAGACTTTGTTTTGATTTAAAAATCAATAACTCGTTTGTTGTAATTTACCAGTTATTTATAAAATAGGTTTTCAAAAGTATGAAGGTAAAAATTTCACATGCACTCTAGTCTCGTTGAACAGTTAATTTCTGAAGCCAAAGGTTTTAATCAAAATGAAACGGATTTATATATTAATCGAACCAATTAATATCGTGGCAAGCTTAGTTTTGCTCAATTTTCCTCTTAAGACGATCAAGTAAAGTAGGTTTCGGGACTCATTTGTATAAAACCTTTTTGCAAATACTACGCTTAGCAGGAAAATAGGAAAATATTAACTCCTGTCGCAATTTGATCAGGCAGGTAAACCAATAAATATTTAAGATAAAATACGATCCTCGGGCAAATAAATTGGCTTGTAGAAAGTGAAACATATTTGTATCACGAAGGGCTATTTGCCTCGGACACACAAATACAATACATCCTCCTACTCACAGTCCGATTTACGGCCGGATTGTGTTTGCCTTTGGTAAACATCGTTTTGCCCCTAATATGAAGTGCCACTATGTATGCGTTCTACGGACTGTCGCTCAAATGGGATCCTAAGTCATCCCTTGAAGAAGATATATTATTCCAAATTACCAGGGCCGTCTTAAGTCTATTTTGCGCCGGGGTGCGAGACTCAGCCCGCGCCCTGTTTTTTTCTTACTTATTGTGTAGTAATGAATAGAAGAAAAAACAATATTATTGTTAATGCTATTTTTTTTGCTTGCGCATACATATTTGTCGTTACTAACAAGTATATAAAACTGTGCAATGGCGTTAAGTTCAATGAAATATCCAAAAATTCAGCGCTCGAAAGGTGCCCCTGGGCGCAAAATCTAAAAATGGTTTAATTTCTTGATTAAAATAATTCATTTTTTGATTGATTGATTTGATTTTACTATTCGCAATGAAGTAGTTCTTACCCATACAACGTTTTGTGAATCAGGATCTTAAATTAGTTGTAAATTTGCGCGTTATTTTTTTTTACAAAATGTACAGTTTTATTGATAGATATATTTACAAAATTTACGGCTATTCTACATCATCTAATAATCTAAATTTAACATAAAATAATCCAACCGACGGTTTCATGGTGCCTGTTTAAAATATTACCTTACTCCTAACCGATAAGGATTTTAATCTTCCATCATCAGCTCAGCAATATGAAATGATAGCTGCGAGATGCAAATATCTAAATATGCAAAGATAGATTCAGAAAATATATGAAAATTACTCTAATTTCCTAAAACCTTCGAGGGTTTCACTCAGTTTCCTTAGAATGCCAATATCAGACCTTGGCTTCCTTGCGTTTACCCTTTTGGATAAAAAAGAGTAAATAATTAAAAACGGAGAACTCAATAAAAAAAGCTATGCGTAAAAAAAAATATACACGTTGACTTGAGAACCTCCTCCGTTTTGTTTTCGTCGGTTAAAAAATGCAGAGAAAAGTAACGACAGATTTTATTTATGTTTATAAAAAAAGGTAAACACGGATACATGTTTATGAAAAGGATACAAAAATGGTAGGAATCACGGAAACGGTTGTCTTATTTTGTTATAAATAGCCAAGAGGAAGATATCTTATTATTTCACATGGACATCGTTACCAATTGACCTTAGTGATATATCATTGCTCCAGAGATATATCGAAGCCCAATCAGAAGATTTATTAGATATGAGACAGACGAAATTGAGGTTCGAAACAAATCAATTCAATATTGGCGAGTCCATCTGAGCTTGCACCTTTGAAGGTCGAGATACTCAAGAACGGTGAGTTATGAGAGCTCTTACTCAAGGGTGAGATGCATTGACCATGTAATTGTGTGCTTAATAAATTGGCTGAGTTATTAGTTTTTGTTTTTGTGCTAGAGTTTCTAATAAACATAGTTATACTAAGCTGTATGGCACTCTTACATATCAGACGAGTTGCTTGAAGGTATAATAAGTTTAACACAGAAAATTACAATCATCAGCTCTCATTGTCCTAATGAATAAATTGATGCAATGTTAATGCTTAAATTACAGGCAGCTAATAAAAAAAAATAAGCCAACTCCGACAAGAGGCCGTATAACGATGTCTTAACTTTTTACAAAACTTTTTTGTTTTTTGTATGATACAAAAACGTTTTTCGGGGCATTAAATGTAATATACGGCCCGAAAATATAATTAGGGAGTAAACTTACTTAATAATCTCTTGAAACTTCATTTATATGTTAGTCCCGTTTGTCAACAAGCCTAATTAAATCAAACTATTAGGCAAGTGGCCTCATTCACCATAGTTCCGCAGCAATATTTCATTACGGATATATTACGTTGTTGAAATAAATATTGATAGAAACTAATTGTTATTACTGCTTTGACAGGGAAGAATGGCTACGAAGTAGACTTAAATAAGTAGTGGGCTACATAGCTACCGCTTTGGTTTTGTGGTATTTTAATTAGAAAGTTATGTAAGCCTACTTTATGGAGTCTAAATAGGAATAATAGCCGAAAACATATTGACCTGACAGAAAAATATTTGGCTTCTGAATGATTTAGTGCATTTTTCAAAATTTAGACAGCGGGTCTAAATCACGTAATTATTATAAAGGTAAATAATTACCTATGCTCGACGTTTCGAATGATTCACTGCATATAAACTATGGAGAAAACAATTAGGCTATGAAAGGATTACACATTTCGCGAATTCTGCGCTCCTCCTGTACCTTCTACTAATAGTAATGCAATACCAATAGTAATAGCAATAAATGGTTGATATGTTGTGTTATACCTGCTTGCATACGGACTTCCGGCCCAAATCGCTTGACGGTCTCGACGGCGAGTACAGCGGCGGCCTGGTGCAGTCCGTGAGCGAGGATCTGGGCAAGAGTGGCGGCAGCCGCGACGCCCCAACCCCAGCCTCCTTCGGGGTAGTAGTGCCTCGTGAGGGTGAGGAGCTGGCGCGGATCGAGCTTGGCCTGGCGTGTGGGCGCTCCGCCGCTCGGCGCCTCCAGGACCAGCGGCAGCGACCGAGTGCGCAGCAGCGGCGCGCCGCCCGACGACCATGACTCTTCCATCAATGCGCGCGCGCATTGTGCGCGGGCATCACCGCCGCTCCGCACTTACTCTGCACCGTTCTCTCATGTCCGTTTGTACATTACTTTTTAACACTCTATTTATTGTCACACTTGTCTGCTGCAAAATTATGTTAGTGCTGAATCAAACCTATCCACTAGATTTGCATTTTACCGTACCACTTTCTTTCTTCCAGAGCAGATTAATAATCCTAACCGTGAACTTGTTCAACGTATGTGTATTTCCCGTACTGGTGAAGAATATCTTTGTGGTCCAGAAGAAAGATTGCGTCACGGAAAACGGCAAATCTGATGGATAGAGGCATGATTAAGCTCTGAAGAAGAACTGGGTCTTGCCGATAGAATCTTTTTAGATAGATGCGCTGGAGCCTGGAGAATCACCATTCCGAATGATATATCAGAAAAAATATTGGGAGGTTTTTTCTATGTATGTAGGCGAAAAGGCAATAAAATACATCGAATCAACAAGCATATCGAATTAGATTCAGAATGATGGGTGGCATTTTTGTGTGTAGGTATTCGATAGAATTGTTCGGCGTTGTTGGAATGCCGGAAAATGTAAATCTTCCTATCCAGTTGTGGTAGGTATCAGTAGGGTGTAAATGATTATTCGACGTTACAATTTCATAATTGTCCCAAAATAGTTATTGATAAAAAAAACCCTGTAAGCCACAATGTTAAATAATTTATTCTGCTTTTATGTCCACGTAAACAACACTACAAAAGATTTATGCGAGAATAAATATTGAGTGGCTGGATATTTTTGCTGACTGTATTTATGGATGTTGTTAAAAACTAGATATAAAAGCTGTAAAATGAAGTTATTGAAGGTTTCAAGATAAGCCGGAGTTGTGAAAGAGAGAGTGGTCATAAAAATAGCTTTAAATATACTTATTCAGATGCTACTAGGCAACACTAAAATGATAAGCAAATTTAAGTAAATATTTAGCAACTATAAATCACAATACAATTAAAAAGTTGTTATTAAAATAATTATTGGATAAATTTAAGTTATGAATGAATTCTGTATCACAAAGTCTATTAAACTTGAAAGACAACTGACAAGAAGAAAGATGACGAATAACGAATTTATTGACTAAATTGTATCTTTATATCTATTGAGTGTTTTTTCAATAAAGGTAATTTATCTATCAAGTTAGTAAGATTAGATCTATGTATACAACTTGTCTTAAACAAACTTTTTAAACAGTGTAATTATTAAAAACCAATCACGAAATGTTTGCATTATAGGTACTACTCCATACCGTTACAGGTTAGACAACGGTTGTTGCCTCACGTCAAAGACGACTGGTTAATTACTAGTATTACCACTAAACAGTTTCGATTTAATAGCTAGTAATACAATTAAATATTTCAAAAATACAATGGACTCTTATTGAGATGTGTATCTTCTGTTTGTTTATTATACCACTAAATATACACGGAGATAATGTCCTGTGTAATAACAAGACATGTAACAGTTATGGTCGAGTCAATGGCGTGGAAACTGTGAAAAGATACTCGATAGGTTTCCTCCGCGGCCAAGATTTGCGCCTTCCACGGATTAGATAAGGGCGTTTGTTTGTTCCACGCGATTTATTGCCAAACATTACGGGGCAGGAGAAACTAAGTATTTACTCCTTCACCGTTGTTTTTGAACATTTACGTGATGTTTTCGAACACTTATTTTGAGTTACGGGTTCGGTTATTCCTTATATTTCACGCGCGCCACAGCTTCCGCCGGAATTTGCCAATCCTAAGCTAGAGCCACATATTACAACGATGTACCTAGTCTAGCGACGTGTCGGGGCTGTTCCTCAATGATGTATAGCGTATAAACAGCAAGGATACAGTGAGTACATACAAAAAATCGGATAAACAAGCTCGTAAAACAAGAACTCGTTATATTTCCTGACGAGGGTAAGCCGTTTTCTCATAGATGACCTTCAAATCCCCGGACATTTTCTTGTGAGTATGTGTTTGTCATTTCCTGAAACCGTGGTCGTAACGTTGTAGTTATTACTAATTTTATTAGGTTTTTAAATAATCGTGTCAACAGAAACATAAACTAGTGTCCGAATCGTATAAATCAGAAAAAAGGTGCTCAATTTTATTATGCACTACAGGGTTTAATGTCAATAATATGCTTACACTGCATTTCCAGCTGGGAGGCCATGTTGTTCGCATGTAATGGAGTCATGGGCCACCTGGGGTCTGCAAATTGTATTGCTTTGTACACGATACGATGTATTATTGCGTCATTGCGTTATTTGGCACAAATATTTTACGACCCAAACTTTCTTTTGTTCCCATTAGGGAAATGTTTTAATTGCGTGATAATTTCTCCTAACTGTCCCGGAATGGTGCTTTTTAATAAATCCTCAATAAAATTTCCATTATAAATCTTCGGGAACAACGAGCCCACGACTGAATGAGACGCATAATAAATTAGAAAGAATTCTAAATCCAGTTTATGTAGATTGCCTGCGGGATTTAGTCTCACCGACTATTGCAAAAATAGAGCTGTTTCACATTGAAAAAGGTTTCTTGGGTTTGGATAGACGTAAACGGTTACTTTACATGCAAGACTAGAAACTAGTATTTTAATTTTATTTTTGGTGTGATTTCATTGGCACATGTTACGTCATGATTATTTAAGACTAATGAGTATAGAGGTCAAACACACTACACATTTTACCTCTAATAAAAAGACAGCAGCGAAATGTAACATTTCATGTTTTGAGGTTTCGCAACAAACGAAATCTGAATACTTTCTTGAAATGGAAGCAATTGTGAAATATTTGGCCTTTAAGAGGACGTCAGTTATGAAGCCTGGGACAGTTTAAAGAGCTTTTTATGAGCACTAACAGCACTTCACTTGTTTTTGATTACTCCCTGTTTCGTTACGGGCCCTTATTAAGCGATCTGTCCAGACATTCTCTCTGCCGCTTTTTTGCTCAAGAATTTTAAATTTAATTTCTGATAACGACTCGTTTTTAATTTAATACAATGTGCATCTTTATGTATGTATTAATCATTCGGTGTACGTGCATGAATAATAGCGAAGTTGTTCTTACAAATACAAATAAAAAATGACATGTCATAATTTACACTGAATAATGTCCAAAGTTTTGGAGTAGCTTTAAGATGTTCCGCATCTATTTGGGATGTAAATTATGAAGATGTTGCATTAATAAATAATTAATAGGCCGTTAACGTCTTGCGGTGTGATTGTTACAAATTTGTATCTCATCTTAATGACATATAAATTAACAATTTAGTTAATTAACGCGGCGATTCGAGCGGTCATAAATGTCACTTTTACATCCATATAATTCTTTCCAAACCGTTTCAGTCTTGTAGAATATATTTGGAACAAAAGAAGGGAAGTTTGGTTACGTTCATACAACTCTATGAATTATATAAAGTTTGATATAAATTTTGGCAGATGAAAGACTTGTCTGAAATGTGATCAAACATTTTAAAATAATGTTCATAGCTTATTATAAATGTGTCGCCTATAAACATATAGTCTAACTAGCTTTGATACTAAATAAAAGTAAAATGGAGCAATGAATGAAATTTTGACATAAAGGCATATTGCATCAGATATCAAAAATGTAATATATTGATGATTTGACAGTGACGAATATATCTTAAATAAACATGAAATATTACTGTCGCTTTGTTACGCCTACATAGACTACTAGTAAGTTTATTTTTGATAAATACCATAGAACTAAAACATGATATATTACAATGTTATCATAGAAACATAACGACAGCTTCAAAGATGAAAGCTTAAATGCATTGAAACGAATCAAAAGAAGCATACCACGCTATAGGGTGGTGTTTCTAAAGTATAAGTACGTGTGGGCACAGCTTTTCATAGCAAGAAAGGACGATTTATGGCACCTATAGACTATAAATACAACAGGTTTAAACAGAACATGTTATTGAGAAAACAATATTTTTCGATTTCCGAACCTATCAGTACTTTTATGTCATAACAGATTTAGGGCTTTTAGCACGACATCCGATTCTTGTTCTTTTTCTTATCCGTCAGACAATTAAAATGAGATTTGGACATTATTCGATCACAGCTCGGACCCATACATAAGTATCGGATATAGTGCGTAATCGCCCTTAGAGATGAGAGAGCTTTTATAAACAAGTTCGAGGAGTACCGTAAATTAATAGTTATTACAAATAACGGGGAAAATTACGGTATAATCTGTAACCTACAATCTGATAAAAATTTTAACATTGTCTGATAAAGGCAAGGCGCTGTGAGATTTAACAATTTCCACCAACAAATACAAAATAATTTAGTGAAATATCCTCTAATACGAGTATTTGCCGCTCCCAACGTATTAAGTGTGTAAGCCTAGACGCTTCCTACCATTAGGGACGCTGTGTAATTTGTTCAATTGTGTATTTGACTATTTACTGTGCGCTGGCTCTATTAAATCAGACAGATGGTTTTTGGTGGTACCCGTAAACACATTATCAAACCACATAATACCGCCAGGTATGAATATTTTATGGGAAATATTAAGAAATCTAAATGTGAAGCTCTAGATTCAAAATAAATGAAAATTTTATCGGACATTTTCTAAAAAAATACAGTTTTTGGAAAATGTTCGATGAATTTACCGAAAATATTGTTATTGTGATTTTTGACGTTATCCGACAACGGATTTTCTAAAGATGTGTTATATTCATTAATTTCATATCAATAAATACAAAAGTACACCATTCTTTAAAATTATCAAACCACCTCGTCTCTTTGTGAAGCTCTGGTCTTAGAAAGCAGTTTTAAAAAAATGTCCGATGATCCTTCCGTAAAGAATAAGTATTGCGATTTTTGTCGTTGTATGATAACGGAATGGTTGAAAGGTTTTTTAAAACTGTGTTAGATTAATGAATTTCAATCAACGAATACAAAATAATTTTGTGAAATATCATCTAATACGAGTATTTGCTGCAGAGAAAAAGGAAAAAAATGTCGTTGCAAAGCTCGCGGCGCGGCGCCACTTTTGAGTACAAGGTTTTGGATTATAAATGGGTCATATTATTTAGGTTAATAGTTAGGGACTAATAGATCTTAATACCGGTGTGAAATTCTCCCTGCTGTTAAGCATCTTTCGTTTGTAAATTTACGCATTCATCGGTTTAAAATTTATTGTTATACACTAAATTAAAGTTAACGGCTATTCCTGGCTCAGTTTGGTAAAGCTAACTTGGCAAGAGTCCCTGGCGAACTGATATCTTCCATCTTGCAGTTTAAAAGGTTTACACTTCGTTTATCTTGATAGCAAAATAATCTTTCTTTCGTAAGAAGATGTATTCAATATAATTACTGACAGTGTGCCAAGACATTTATTTTACATTACAACTAACAATAAGGCAATTTTTATAGTACCTTCTATCACATGGTGATCTGATCCATAGTTCTAACTAAAGTTAGACACTAGTCTTTATTTTTACAACTTCTAATGTATCTTGTACTTATTGCTAAAGATTTTATTTGTTTCTGTTATTAATTTGTGCATAATAATGTTCCGCATTTAAATGAGTAATGCTAAGAAATAAAGCTACAAAAATAATGTCAAAACTCATGCCTAAAAAGCAAAAAAAATACAAAGCTCTTGTGAGTACCGTATCTAATAAAACTATCTCATTTCCAAGGCCTGAATTTAGGTAAAAAGTTAGAAAGTGTTTTAGGTTCTTTTATTTTAAAGGCAGAAGAGCACTTGTTCAATGAACGACACAGTAGTTGAACAGCCTCAATGGGTTAGTGGTTAGCGTGTGCGCCTTTTACCGTGAGGTTTTGGGTTTGATTCCTGGGTCGAGAAAAGTGATATTTGTGAATTTTCCGTAAGAAAATTCTCAAGACAAGCACGGAGTTATCCATATAGCACCTAACCCATGGGACCTAAACATAACAGGTGGAGTGTGGGTGTTGTACACCTCTGCCACTCCCTTCTGGGTAATATAAGCGTGATGTTAAGCTATGTTAGTTGATACTGGATACTTGCAATATTTGATCGAACGAGATATTTACCCCGTTTATTTACAGAATTGAGGTTTGATGAAACTTGGAACAGTACTGAAGTATCGGAAACTAGATTCTGCGCGATATTTGGAGTCTTAATATCTATGGTAGTTTAAAAATGTTTATTTTAACTACAACAAACACTCAACTAGCCAAGAATCAATAATCTCCGTCAACTAGAGTATCTTCAAAAGCTTAACCCATTATTATCTCAACTGCAAGTAAAGAAATATGTAGGTATGAATTAAAGTATTTCACACGACCAACGGCGAGCATATACTAGCATAATTACACATGCCTCCGGTAAGCGCGTTTATGTACTTATTTAGGTATGTAATTTTATGAAATTACTTATTCATTTACATTCAATTGGCCTAAAAGATTCGATAGTTTATCTTCGTAGGTTTGAAACCGGCTTCAAATGAGATTACATCAGGCTTGTTTGTGTATCAATACTTGGCCTTTTCATGTATGAGTTGCTAGGGTTTCACTTAATTACTGGTTAATGAAGTATTTACGAAACATTTAATTTATTTAAGTAATTAACGTATGTCAATTAGCAACTGTTACTAAGTATTGGTAATTTACACCGTAGTAAAAATGTTATATTATGTTGAAGTGTAATAAAATCAAAGGAAGATGATGTCCAGACAAATTTAACTGTTGAGTTATATGAATTTTTAAATATTACCCAAAATTTTTTTTGAAGTCGGTTAGATTAGTTTATAGGGTGCATGAAAGGAGCCTCCCCGAGTGACGTACACAACGATTCCCTACGTCCGGCGCACCCTGGGCAATTTGCGAGTTCGCCAAAGCGAATTGGCTAATCCTTTCACCACGATGGCAAGTCAAAATAAAAATAGACTCAGCCATCGACACGACGAAGAAGAAGAAGAAGGCCTTATCGATATTTTGCTCGATAAGTTTAAACGTTTGATGATGCTAGACTTAAGTTAAACCTTTTAAAAAGCGGGTGAGCTGTAAACATCGGGGACACCCAAATACTCCGAAATATTTAATTCCGAATTTTGATGTTCCGATTTTCAAATGTCCGAATTTCATAACACCTAAGAATCATAATGTCTATTATTAAAAATCACGAATTTTATTTTACCGAAAGTCGATATTGCGATTTGTTAGTTTTCCGATTTTCATACGTTCGAAGAATCAAATTCTCGGAAGGTTCTCGGTCCGAAAAACTACATTCCGATTTTCAATACTTCGAATAAACTAAACCGTCAACATGTTGTGCCAAAAATTTTGTAACAGAAACGAATCGCTGCAAAACCGACTTCACGCAGTCTTCTACTATCTTAAATGGCATACATTTAAGATAGTAGAATTTTTATTGGCATATTTACCTTTGGCATAGGTAAAATTTTGTATAATTTCATTTAGCATAACGTTCATTTAGAGTACAGATTATTTGGCATAATTTGACTAGGCATACTATGAAGATCATAGAATTTCAATTAGAATAATATAGATTGGGTGACTTTCTTCTTTAAAAATGCGTAGGTTAGGTTAGGTTAGAACTGTGACCTCTTATGCACGAGCCGAGCGAGCGAAGCGAGCGGGCCGCGGCAGCGGCCGGCGAGTGCCAGAAATGAACATGCTCTCATGGGCAAGGATATAAAAACCAAATAATTATCATTAATATGATCTAATAATATTGTTGCACACTACACAGTAAAACAAGCAGTATGATGTCTAATTAATTTTACTTTATAGGATATATATTATACACAAGGATAATAACTGTAAACAATCTGTGCAATTATGAGTAGGAAAACGCATCTCTCATTACTTTTTTCAATTCTACCTACGAAACATAATATTATACTTCTCTCTGACGAGCAATTATGTGTTTATTTGTCTTGCTATTTAGTTTTACAAGGCGTTTTTATTTCGTAATTGCATTAATCTGTATTTTAAATAATCGGTATTCGTATTTTTGATGTTTCGAATTATCATTAAGTCGGACTTTTTATTATTCGATCTATTGAAATTCGGTATTTCACTAATAGTAATTATAAACGTTAGGAATATTAAAATGTAGTATTTATAAAAATAGGAGTAATGATAAGTCGGAGTTCTTATATTCGGAATTTTGAACCATTCGGAATTATGAATATCGGTATTTTGAAATTCGTGATGGTGACTTTCGGAATAAAGTTTTTCGTATTTATGTAGTGTACCCGTAAACATCTTTAGCTGTGAAGAGCTCAAAGATACTGCGGTTGTAATTAAGATCCAACATAACATAACATCACGCCTATATTACCCAGAAGGGTGTGGCAAAGGTGTACAACACCCACATTTCACCTGTTACGTTTAGGTCCTTAGGGATAGAAGGTAAGCTTTTCACCATCCACCGGGCACAATTCCAACTCCGTGCTGCTTTTGAGAATTCCCTGATGTGAACACAAATAACACTTTGCCTGACCCGGGGATCGAACCCGGAGCCTCGCGGTGAGAGGCGCATTTGCAAACCACTAGACCAACGACGCAGTAAGCAACGAGAAGTTCCAAGTCACGCAATTACAAGTAAAGGTTACCGTAAGACTTAGTATTTGACGACCGGATGGCGGAGAGGGTAGTATACCTGCCTGCGACGCCGAGGTCGTGGGTTCGATTCCCACTTAAGACAAATCTTTGTGTGCATGAACATGGGGGTTTGTCTTAGTCTGGGTGTTTCTATGTATAATATGTATGTATTTACTAAAGAAAAGATATATGTATTAGTATCAGTTATTCTAGTACCCATAGTACAAGCTCTGCTTAGTTTGGGACTAGATGGCGTTGTGAAATATTTATTTATTTATTATTTACCATAGCTATACTAAAAGGTCCGTAATATCAATTAACAGACGTATTTATAATTAAAAGCCCAAGCTGCCGCCTAATTGCATTTAGTTGGCATTTATCTCCTATGTTAATTAGTGATATCTAGCATCTTAGGACATTATGCGCGAAGATTTGTTGTTTGTTGATAGATAAAGGTGACTGCCTCATAAATGTTGCAGATCTATTGCTTTGTTGACATCTTGACATCTTGCAAATATTTGAATTGCTTCTGTATGTGTTAATTGTAAGCAATACTAGTATGTTAGTTTTTTTGTTTGTTTGCTTATTGTTGCGTTGTGGTAGTAGTTATAATAATAATAATAATAATAATAAATATTCTTTATTGTACACCAAAATACAAAAGAAAGATACATAAAACAAACACTTAAAACTAATTGTACAAGCGGCGGTGTTATTGCTTAAAGCAATTTCTTCCACACAACCTGGCATGGAGAAGAATCATAGGATAAAAATATAGCTATGGTATACGTAAAAAAAAATAAGATAGGATATAATATTATTATTAATATTATATATATAGTTATAGCAGAATGTGATGAATTTAAATAAGTTAAGGAATATTTTTTTGTAACGTTTTGGCGTCACGAAACTAATATTGCTACCATCTCAAAGCTTCGGAGAGCGATCAAACCAATCCATAAGCGTTTTGCTATCGACCTTTAAGCGTGTAGCACCTAAGACTAAATAACCAATATGGACACGCAATCACCGCAAATATCCTATACAAATAATGCAGCCTAAACAAGAGGGGGATTGGAACAGTAAATAAACTGTTAACTTTGATTGTTTTTATTCAAATTTCTAAGTCGAATTGAAGTCAATCTAAGCTCCGGTGTCAAATCATTTTATTGCAATAAGTAGTATAATTTAATTAGATAAGTATTATTTTAATTTTATATTTTTTGTATTTTGATGTTTGTTTTGACGTGTTCAAGCGCCCTTTGGGGCCCATGGAAATAAATGATTTGATTTGATTTGTTACGCGCTAGTGTCAAATCATAGGATTAATTAGACAACTATATTTGTATGGCGTGCAATAGCGGCGCGCTCTTCCTTATTTGGCAGCGGGAGACGCCTGATAATGACACCTCCGGTTGGCTTATTGCTCTAAGTGTGACGCACTTGTCACGTAGCGTCACGTTTGTTCGACAGTTTTCCGTGTTCGACTCTACCAAATTCGGTCTGCTCTTGAACTTCTCTCATGTAATGGTATGGTTCGATTTTGTCGAGCTTATCAGTCATCAGAATGTAGTAAAATCTCGTCCGCCCAATTTCCGAAGAAAACCAATCAACTCTATTCGTCTTATACCACTTCCCACGAAATTAACCTTGAAAGGAATGAATTCCTCGGGTTTATTTTTTGTTTTTCTCCTCCAACTTTAAGGAGTTTATCTAACTGTTAAAGATAAGTTCCGGGGAAACTTTTTGAAGGACCAATTTAGAGTACATGCACTATATACTTAGTTAAATATAAGATGAACTACATTATTTTATGGTATTTACAGATAACAGAATATCATTTTTAGAATAATATTTTGGATACTTATGTTATGTATAAAATTTTAAATGTGCAATGCGAGACGAAAAAGCTGACGATCATCTAGTTACAGAGACATAACTTAAGCGGGATTTAATAAACAAAAGTTATTTTCTATTTATACATTAAAGATGAACTGAGAGCTTTATTCTTAAAATAATCACGTTTTTTATTTTTTTAAGAAACAGCTGACTAGTAAAATATCTGGCATACAATAAAACTATTTTGTTTTTCTTGACATAGCCACTGCATATTATGACACAGCAGCGATAAAAAAACCTATAGTCAATTGGTCATAACCCTTTCAACTTTGATGCATATAATGCTTAAATGAGTATAACTCTATTAGTGACAATATTCACATGGAACTAGCCGCAAAGCCTATAAGTAACATCGCTTGTTACTAGTGAACGGTCCATTAATTGTGGTGAAGATTCAGAGAGCATAACACATGCATCTAGGTCAATATGTGGTTACTGACGTGACAGTATCGTTACACTAGCGTCACATGTTAATTCAAAGGATGAAGCCAACATTGGTTGTTCAAGTGTAAATATGGTTTTATATCGCGGCATGGATGGGCAGGGAGTGCATTGAAAACACGCTGAACCTTTTACATAAGCGTTAAAAGCAAATAGATAAAGATAAAGATAAAGATATTTATTTTGTAAAACACGTGTGTACAGTACAAGATATAAGCTTGCATGCAGGATAGGTAATATTAGTTTTACATAGTGCTACATGTTTTGCCATATTAGGCGTACAAAATGTAATAAGGTAGTAAGTATGATAGTTTCATTTAACTTTATATCAGAATCACAATAACAATTTATATATATATATACGGGGTGGATGCGACATAGCGACATTTATTGAAACCACAGCTTCTATACATGGTAAGTATCAATTTCCACCGGATAAAAATTCTATGGCGAAAAAAAAAATCACGTTCTCCGAACAATTTGAACATTGCGATCGTGCAATTTGTTCGGAAGACGTGGATTTTTTTTTTCGCCAGAGTATTTTTTATCCGGTGGAAATGCATACTGGCCATGTATAGAAGCTGTGGTTTCAATAAATGTCGCTATGTCGCATCCACCCTGTATATACATACTCTATTGTTAATGCAATACAATTCAATATCGGACTAACAAGTATTTCGATTCCCACCAGCTTACACCAGCTCGCGACGTCACGCATAAAAAGTTAATCCATACTCTATTTAAAATAAAATAAAGTTCAATATTGGACAAATATTTTTATAAATTCTAGCCGCGCACATCCACGTCACGCTTTTACAGTAAAGATTGGCAGGGCGAGGATGGAAATATTGCAATACAAATTTCTATTCCCACTAAACTGTATAAAACCACCTTTAGGCTAGTAAATTAAAAATATGGATAAGTCATTAGAGCATATGACAATATTCAAATGAAACACGCCACAAAAGCCTTTAGCGACATATCGCTTGTTACTATTGACCGATCTATTAATTGTGGTGACAGCGATGGAGTGAAGATTCAACGGCATAACACATGCATCTGGGTTGATATGCGGTTGCTGACGTAACAACTGACAGTATCGTGACAGCAGCCTCACATGTTGGCCCAAATGGTGGAGCCAACATAGTTCGTTTATGGTTAGGGAGATAAGGATATAATATAATAAAAAAATATATTATAATGCAATAAACGTACTGCAATTTCGGCCTCAAACTAAACCGAAATAATATTTATAAGCATTTTTTTATATAATGCATAGTAAGTGCAATTATATGCCTGGTGCAAAGAAAATCCGAAGTCTCCCAATGCGGTCAATAAAACCTTTTAATATCCTTTAAGAAACTGACTCTCAATGGTTAAATATCGAGGCTTCAGGCAACTGGGACCGCAATTAACTGGACCCACGGGATCAGTTGCCGGATTACAAAAAAAATATTATTTTTCTTCCGTCAACTGGGACCACCACACACACACACAAGTAATCTATTGTCCAAGCCACAAGTCGTACAGTCAACAACAAAAATAATGTTCGCTAAAATAGTTAATATAGCGTTACGTGCATGTCGTGTATACCTTTTAGATACAACACTAATCCGTGATGGTAAATCAAAAACTCTTTTGGCTATGGGTAATGGGTTGCCAAACTGCAATATAATGCACCATAGTTTGGCAACTCATTCCATAATAATAATTATTAAATTTTACTGATATTCTTTGAAATGTTAATATAATGCAAAATAAATATTCTAAACGTATGGGCTTATTTCGCATGTTATGTATATACGGGGTGGATGCGACATAGCGACATTTATTGAAACCACAGCTTCTATACATGGTAACGGTGAGTATCAATTTCCACCGGATAAAAATTCTCTGGCGAAAAAAAAAAAATCACGTTCTCTGAACAATTTGAACATTGCGATCGTGCAATTTGTTCGGAAGACGTGGATTTTTTTTTCGCCAGAGAATTTTTTATCCGGTGGAAATGCATACTGGCCATGTATAGAAGCTGTAGTTTCAATAAATGTCGCTATGTCGCATCCTCCCTGTATATAAATATTTATATTATCTATCACAAAATCAGCCTTGAGGGTTAGGATAAAAGTTAAGTTTAATTTAAGTAAAATATAAAAACACATACGTTTAGAATATTTATTTTGCATTATATTAACATTTCAAAGAATATCAGTAAAATTTAATAATTATTATTATGGAATGAGTTGCCAAACTATGGTGCATTATATTGCAGTTTGGCAACCCATTACCCATAGCCAAAAGAGTTTTTGATTTACCATCACGGATTAGTGTTGTATCTAAAAGGTATACACGACATGCACGTAACGCTATATTAACTATTTTAGCGAACATTATTTTTGTTGTTGACTGTACGACTTGTGGCTTGGACAATAGATTACTTGTGTGTGTGTGTGGTGGTCCCAGTTGACGGAAGAAAAATAATATTTTTTTTGTAATCCGGCAACTGATCCCGTGGGTCCAGTTAATTGCGGTCCCAGTTGCCTGAAGCCTCAAATATCTAAAATTGGGTAAATGTATTATTGGTTTACATGTTAGCCAACGTGTGAAGCCTACTATATGGCAATTCCCCTATGATGTTATTTGCATGTACCATATTGCATATTCATTCCCATCAATTACGGAGTCAATTGAATGGATGAACGCGTCGACTGTTCTGTCGTACCAATCTAATTTATCTCCTAGCTTGCTGAGCCTCTTCACAGTGATTCATAGGCGTAATTAATAACTAATAGCAAACCAGGTATCAAGACTACAGTTTGCCTTTATGCGCGTTATTTATACATTCACAAATCTAAATTCTGAACTACATAGAAAATAATATTTAATTTCCAAGAATATGATGGTTTATAGGTATTGATTGTCTTACAGCATATTCTGTCATCTCAAGCGTGTAACTTTTAAATTAGAGTAAAAAAAAGGTAAATAAATACACAACAAGATATATGCAGTTCAGGATAGATGAAACTAAATCTTACCACGAAAACATATTTTAATTAATTCTGATTCGATGTTCGGTAAATAAAATAAAATCCGTTATATACACAGTGGCAACAGTTTCATCTTACTTAATGTGATTGTCAATAGATTTCTCAAAATATCACACCATTCTTAGCTATTTTAAGATCAAATAAGTCGTACAAATATAGACACAAAAGTATAGCTCAATGACAAAAGTAGACACTTTGTTTGTCCTATTTATAAATCAATTTCGGTAAAATGTATTCTCGATCACAATATCGAATCTCCTGTAAAAGTAATAAGTTAACATAATGTGTGGTTGTAATAAATGAGAATTCTGAAATGATAGCGCCAGATATTGCTACTTCACGAGTTCAGATAAGTACCTGCCTACTAATAAATCATTTGTCGCTATGTCAACTTTTTATGATCACGAAATTAATATTTTGCCTGTCAATCTCGAGAAATGTGCGTACTAAGATTCGTTTTTCTTGGAAGGCAAATCAATCATATAATTTTAACGTATTACGTTTTTCTAAAAATACCGTATTAGGTGTATTTTGATGACACGATTCATGAAGACTGAAAAAATATATAATTATAATAACTGATACCGAAATTATTAAACGTAAAACTATAGATGAACAGGTAACTGCAAAACTCCAAGAAAAGAAAACAAAATACGAACAATAACCGCCCGATTAGCACCTCTCGCTTGTGCCCATGTGACTCCGCGACAACTTTAAAACAATCAACTCGAGTCCATCAATCACCAGCTCTTAACCGTCCAAAGTTTGATGCTGCAACATTATTCTCCCTCTAGACATACGATTTATGTCGCGGTATTACAACGAGCCACCAAATTCAGCTATACATTATTTTCGTAACGTTACGCGTATTTATTACGACTTTATAATCTGGCAGATAAAACTGCACATTCGGACAATTTATTTGGCGAATACTAGCCGTTAAAGGAAGCCTGGCGACGTCCCACGGCGCGGCCGTTCGAGCCCAGGGATGAATGATCAAATCATACATATTTTATTATCATGTTTTTGTGTCAATGCGACAATGAAAACGATTCGTTGGACCCGATTATAAAATTCTCGTAAATAATTGCGACAGTGTCAGATATTTTTGCGAGATACGAATACCTTCGGATATCAGAGTCGTTTCTCTGGTAATAATAAAAGTTATAAAGTCTGCAGATATAAAACGTGAGAGAACGAGTAAAATATAAAGCATTTTAAAAATTATGACCGCTGAAGTTTTCCGCTCAGTGGATCGCGAATATTTCTGTCAAATGGTGATCGGTTTGACGACTGTCAGAAGTTCGTAGTAGTGATGTATATAGATTGTTTTATGTTTGTATCAGGCGATCGATCTTCTGTGAGACAGGTTACGGTACATCATAACGAGAGCAAAAAGTGTAAGAGCAAGCTGTAAATATAATGGAAGCATAAATTATGACATACCTTTACGAAGATAATTATGAATGTTTCTTTATTGTTACGGACACTTCCATTATATCACGTAGGTCCATCGCAAACGGAAACAGATTGCAAAGCACGGAACAATGCTCTACCGACGTGATTTGATCGCAATTTTTATGCAGAAAAAATCTCTTATAAATCGGCAATGTCAATAAAAAAATAAGTGAAGAGACCATCGGGAATAGTTCTGAGTACTTGCTTCCTTTTTATTATTTGCTATGGATGTTTTTAAGTGCTTATTTCCTCTGTGGTTCAGAAAATTACATTCTGAAAAAAGCGAGCCGCAGAGCACTAAAGCCAAGAGGGTAACATTATTAAACAAATTTGTGTCAATAAATTATGAAGTAAGTAGCGTCTTTCCTCAAATTCACCGAAATCGACGATCCGTTTGATGAAAATATGTACCGAAAATTGCTCTGATGGTTTTAGTAAATTTATTGAACAACTTGTTTTGGTAAATTTATTGATTTGTGTTTCATAATGATATTAATATTTTGCGCATACATTAACCAAGAATAAATAACTCATAATATTACGTTGCGAAGTTTCCAAGTACGGACTATTTGGGTTCTTGGATATAGTTAAGAGCAACGTAACATAGAGACACAGTCAGTTTGGTATATATTCAAAATTATCGGTGACATTTGGCTTAGACCCAAAGCCGGAGTAGTACGTGATCGGAAATATTTGGAATTGCCTATTCATGACTATCCCGCGTATGGAAAACTTTTACACTAGCTCGGAACTTCACAAATGTAATTGGCATGATAGATTTTCAACGTCACGTCGCGTCGTCTCATCGACATGATTTGAAAATATAGAAATAAGTGCGCTATCGAGCAATTGTAATGAGTTATGGAAATATCTTTAAGTATGCTATTTAAACGCGGGACTTACGCGAGTGTGCATTTTTTTACGATCTTTTGAGTGCTCATAAAGTTATCTTTTTTACGCCAATTTTAATAAAATGTTTATTTTATTACCATTAAATAATAATTTTAGTGCTACTTGTTATGAAATTTTAACTGTATGATACTGGCCATATACACGTTAGGGCTCGCAATTCGCATGTCGGTTGTTGCCATACAAGCATAAGTCCTCATTAGGTTCTTACGATAACTTATTTGTATAAAGGCATGGCATTTGGAACAAAAAGTATAATTTTTATTAAAGATAAGTAATTACTAGATTTTAGGATACAATAAAAAAAATGTGCAACGAAACAGTCTAGTCGGTCGTTTAATAACACACACACACACACACACACACAAAATTATAGCACAATTTAATGTCACAGCTTTATATTGTGCTATGATTGTGTGTGTTGTAAAAGTTCACTTTTTAAAGGGTAGGCGGTCTGCGAAGGAATAGAGAAATAAGTATTTAAAAACTATTGCCATCGGGCTACCTGAGATCTCTCACCGTAATGTGACATATGGCTAGGCATAGAAAAACCTTAACATAATAGATGTTTTTAATTAGCCTGTGCCCAATTTTCCAAAAATTGAGCTGATTGAATTATTTTTGATATAAAACATTACAGGACGAGTAAACCTGTGCTTTTCTTACCAATTTGTCTATTAGTCTATTTGTCTTCCGATTACAACAATAAAAATTAATATAGTTATATTTTAAGGTCTTCGGAGGATTATATTTTTCTTAGTTGTTGTCAAAAACTAATTAACAGGAACATGCCTACAGTAGCTTTATATTTTATAAGAAGAAACCGATTGCTATTAATAGGAGATGAAAAAAGGAGAATACAGTTGTAATCAAAAATGCAGGGTTTTCAATATTCTCAGTTTCAAATATTTCTTACAATTAAGTTTAAATAATACTTGTTAAATTGAATATATATATATATATGAATTGGTATTTATTTAAATCATGATTTTCTGAAGATATGTATACCGAATTTGGGATTTATGACTGCTAAAACTATCCCAATTGAAGGCAGTTTAATTAGTTTTGAGAAGGGCTTAATCTGAACACGTTCCGGAATTGGATTTGGTTTAGCTAAAATATTAGCAATAACGAAGTTTTAGAGCAAATTAAATATTGCCTGGAGCCAAATGTTACCGTGCTAATTTTAAAACTGTGTTTAAAGTTTGGTTAAGTCTACGTATGTTATAACGAAAATTCATAAGCAATATACTACTATGGTAAGTAAGCATAAATTAAAAAATACAGATCAAATAATAATATTGCAATATTTTTTAAAACAGATATGTGGACGATCAAGATAAAACCACCATGACTTATTTTTTTATTTCTTTTTAGAACGGCGCCCGCACTAATAACTAAAAGTAATAACTCCTGTGTCGCGGGGTGATCAAAAACATACATTTCACACCCAGAGTCAGAACAAATATTTGCGGTTCCCACATAGATTTGTTCCGTGTGGGGATCGAACCCACAACACGGGCGTAGTTGAAACCGGCGAGGCGACCGCTTTAACCACTACGCCAACCGTGTTATTTTCATTGAGTCATATAAATGCTTAATTTGAGGTACAATATTTCTTTCACAATTTAAGTAAAGTGATCGCTATAACTATATATAAGGCAATAAATAACGCTAACTAGTTATTACGACCATTTAATTACAGATACAAATCTCCAATTATATAAAGTTATATGAGCATGTTGTTTAATTCGTATGATTTATGTTATTGTACTTAGAAATTCAGTTATTTTTTTTATTTTGTTGTGTATGAATGTTTTAAAATTGTCACTTAAAACAAACGATTTACTTGATTGACAAGAGTTTTGTCGTTTTTGAAGTGTAATGTATGTAGGTACTCCTATAATACTCTGAAGATACGTACGATGTAAATATACGGTCGGTGGAGGGTAGTTCTAAGTTAAGCAGAACTAGATATAAGAAATGTAATCGTAGGTTCAGGAGTCGAGAATAAATTCTTACGGCAAACAGTGGTGTTACTTCGCTCCCCGTACTTCCCGGACCCAACATAGAGTAATAAACTTATTATAAAATGTTTTGTCGAAAATTTGCTAAGTATGTGTTAGGACAGTGCTCAGGATGGTTAGCCGAGATCCCTTGTTTTAAAATCGCCAACTTTGTCCTGTAATTTTCAATAAAATAATTATTGGTAGACAATTCATTTAAAGAAAACATTTCTGAAAACGGCAGCGGATGCTGTTCAGTAAAATTTTAACATAGTTTTCCTCAACTTGTATTATCTTTCTGAGAACAATGAAATAAATCAAACAACATAATCAGATTTTGATTAAAGTCACTAACCGATACGAATTTAATAAATCTATTGACACTTTTAAATTTGGACTTGCATCATCACTCGAACGGTTAAATATTTTAGCTTCGAAAAAGAACGGAACAGCAGCGGTGGGTGTTTTTAAAGTGACTAATCACCTTTTATTCCTTTGTAGTGGTTCGGAACAATATGTCGGCTGCTAATTATGTTCCCTTCGCTTGTCTTTCTTACTCGTTTATCTTTCATCTCTGTTTCTCGCTTTTTTTTCGTTCGTTCCGTTCCTTTCTATATGTTATTTCCGGATTTAAATTTTTAACGGTTTCATAATACCCCGTAATTGATAAGTAAACATATTTTGCTCACAAATAGCCGCGTAAACGCGTCATGATAATATGATGAGAACGGAAATTAATTGACCTAGTAATATTTAATCAGTGTTAAGTAAGTGCTTATACTTGATATTCCTGATTATCAAGTTTTAGTTGGCCTTTATGTTGATATTGATATTCGTTACTTGGAATGTTTAACGTCATTTAGATTGATTATTAAGGCTGTGTTGAAGTCATATCTAAAATATATCGCATTGTAAAAGTTATGGTCCAGTCGGTTTTGGGTCTTTTGTGATTGCCAAAATTCTCGGCACGTCAATCTCCGTGAAATGTATTCAGGATCAGAATAACATTAAAAGTTGTTATAAGTATAGTAAAAGCTCGGGTCCGAATAGATGGATTTCACAATAAATTAATGGAAACGGCTTGCTAAGCATAAAAAGTTCTGGCATTTCCGACACTACAGGCGGCAATCAAAATTCTAAATGCATGTTTTGCATTAATAAAAAGGTTTGGAATTCGTTCTTTTGGTCAATTTACTTCCACGGATGCCGTGAAAGCAATTAATCTTATTAAAAAGAATTTGATAGAAAAGAGACGGAGATTTTAATAAAAAGCTGCTGAAATCTTTTCGGACAAGTGAATTTTGCTTAATTGGAGAAGTTTTGGGAAGTTAACAATTGCATTGAAGTATTTATTTGCTGGACTGATTTAAGACTGTGTGAGTAGTTAGTTGAGTACACACATTTATGTCTAGACAGGATATTAGGAACACAAACAAGCCAAATTATTAGATAAGTACTAAAATTAATTCTGTTCATAGGTTCTGTAGTAAAATTATAACTAAAATAAAATGTTATATTCTTTACATATTGAGTGTTCAGACTGCAGCTGGTTTAAGACAAATCACCTGAGGTGCTTTTGAGATAAAAAATAATGAACACTTTTCGTAATAAGTTTATATTAAGTTCAATTTGATTAGTTCGACGAAAATACAGATTTATTGAACCACTCTCGAGCAGATAAAAGTATAATTTATTAGATATGACTCACAAGGTTCATAACATAGTGAAATCATGTTTGTGTGTGTATATTTATTGCAAATCGTGTACGTCCAATTCATGTGTGTTAGATTCCTAATCAGGCTGGCGGTTTCGATACTTTCGAAATCGAAAACAGTACAGTGTGAGATGACAAAATAGGTGAAGTGAATGGTGAGCCTCCAGACGCAATAGGCACACACGTGCTCAGCTGTCGTGATTCTATCGGCGAGGTGGCACGACCGATCGCAGCCTAACGGCCGGACCTCGGCCCACGGCCATATGTTCTTAACTTACACACCAACTAACAGTATGACACTTTTCACTAAGTTCCACTGGATAGAAAAGCTCGGATGTTCGGATAACCCCCGCGTTAAGGCTTGGAAGTTGCGAGCCAGTTAGTCGGAGCGGGTAAGTTTGCGTGAGCTTGAGTCGCGAGCGTGCGGTGCCGACTGTTAGGCGAAGCGAGCGCGCGACCGGAGCGCCTTGGTGTACAGCTTACACTGATTTTTTGTTGGAGGCATCGCCGCTGGCTCGCCGCGTGCTCCACATTCGACGACCGGTGTGATACGCGGTACAGTGCAACATTAGGGCTGTCACTCGTTATATGGATAACATTTTAACACTTTTTATGTTTGAATATGAAAATATCTCAAAAATCAGAACTATACAATTAAAAGTCCATAACTTTTTAACGGAGACAATAATGTTATTGAAAGAATTTTTTAGAAAATAATTGCACCTCACCAAAGCGGCTTTTGAAGACTGATAGCTTATGCAAACCAGCCTTACAACATGCACACGACCTACAGCCTCTTTTTCTGCCAAGATTATTTCTGAGATAGGTGTGAACCCTATCTCAGATTCAAAACTATTACGCGACCCGGAGCGACTTACCACAATAACACCTCGAGGCCTGGCAGCCTGTTGACTTCTTCTATTGGTTGGATTACCTCACTTACCTGCAAGCTACGTGTCCGATACAATTCGTACTATCACTGTTGCGCAATGTTCATACACTCGATTTTCTCTCTTAATAACACCTACAATAGCGATCGGAATACTGTATATGGAGATCAGATATCAAAAGTAATCTAAACGGTCCCTATTCTAGCTTCCGAACTAAAGTTTTCTGAATATAGAGTACTGTTTAAAAGGAATTATAGTTCTGATAATGTATGCCGTGTATGATAAACATAAGCTTCGAATAAGTTTTGATATTATCGTAAAACACTTTAGAAGTATATCTTATTGAGACTTCTTATAATAGTTTTGCTAAACTTTGGTAAATTTCCATCGTGTAGTAAAGAAGTGGATATCATTGAATTTAATGGATTTATAGAGGATATAGAGCTTTTTGTTTATGTTTAGAGATACTGTACCAAAATACAGCACGTTTTAATTTTATCTTCTTACAACACATCTGATTAAAATCTTTAATTAATTGAGTTATGTGATCAAAAGCACCGGAAATATAAATAACGTGTGTAATAAAAATAAAGCAAAAAATGCTTCACTTAAATATAATTAGACACGATATAAACAGCTAAATACGTATTGGTATTTAGGAGAATTGCCAATTAACTGTTTATTGTATTTGCCATGTCATAAATTACCTCTGTTCAGCCAAGATATCACTTTCTAAACGAGCGAACCATGTAGCATACATAATACAGGGTGGATACAACATAGCGAAATTATTGAAACCACAGCACAACTTCATGTCCATGTATTCATTTCCACGGCAAAATTTATTTTCACGCCAAAAGAACACGTTGCCCTAATAAATTGGATGATCGCAATGTTCAATTAGTAGGGAAAAATAAAAAAAAATATTGCCGTGAATTTTATTTACTTTTCTTTTTATTAACTCGCTATGATGCATCACCCTGTATAAATATTACCACTACAAACAATAAAATTAATAGTAATTCCTATAATAAGAAGGCGCCGAAACACATTCATTCTTGTTTATCTACCATTTACAATGATTCATGCCGTGTCAAAATATAAATTAAAAAATCGATTGTCGTCAAAAGTCAAAAAGTTATAATTAAGTTGCGCGTTATAAAGTAGTCATTTCCGTCGTGAAATAAGATTATAAGATAATTTTATCTCGGGAATTTGACATATATAGCTTACGCTATGCCAAAATTAAAGGAAACGCAGACTCAAACATATTTCAAGAGCCATTTACTAAATACTTAAGTGAAATGGAGACGCAACAATTTTGGATGTGCGTCCTCACGATATTTATAGATAAGATTCATGCTCTGAGTCTGATCCGAGTGCTTCAACTATGCTAATTCGACTGAATCCAATACCTGTAATATTTTAAAGCAAACTTTAGCTTTGCTATGCCTTTTGTATTTTATATAATATTAAAGTTGAAAAATTAGGAATCTAGCAGGACTCGAACCTGCACCCCCTGGGTTTACGCCCCAAGTGCTTTGCCAATTCAGCTATGGATTCGTATGCTGCTAGACTCGAAATTTCTCAACTCTTGGCAAAGCACCCAGGGGGTGCAGGTTCGAGTCCTGCTGGATTCTTAATTTTCAACTTTAATATTGACTGAATCACTTAATAAATATGTTGATTAATTTTATTATGAGCCCATCCTTGTGTTTCATTTAGATATCATAAAAGCTTTTTAATAGATTTAAACAAACAAGGTTGTGATATAATACCTGGACCATTAACGTCATAATTGTTTATTTAATATTAAAAAGAAAATGATTAAGAAGGTAATTATAACCAAGATGGCTCTTATAAGGCACCTGTGAAAATATTACATCTCATTAGGCACGTTTATTTGCCTGCTGATCTCGGTTGTCAAGACACTATTTCTCTGCAATAATCCCATGTGAAAATGTGGACGTAAATATTCAACGTGGACTAGGATTTTTATCCGTTCATTTGTGGTTTCAGTACTTGTGGTAGCAATTAGTTTTCAATCTCGTGGGATTTTGATTTCGTTTTTCGGATTCCACATGTCTGAATGAAAATCTTTTCTCTTCGTAAAAAAGTAGTATTGCTTTTTTACTGCACATAGGTTTATAGTTTGAAAAAGCGTTGAAAATTACATAAACTGTTATCAAAAGTTGTATCGAAGTTATTGAAAATGTTATGTTTTAGTGTCGATGGTCTAGTGGTTAGCGTATAAGCCTCACATCGTGAAGTCTTGGGTTCGATTCCAGGGTCCGGTTCCAGGGTTCAAAGTGTTAAACTTACCGCCAGGAAATTCACAAAGCAGCACGGAGCTAGAATTGTGCCCGGTGGATGGCGATAGATTTTCAAAGTCGATTAGGTTGATATTTGTTGATAGAATCAGCGAATTTAGACATTGGTGTTCTGAAATATCTATACTATACCATAAAAGTATTATGCTGGATCATGAAAATGTAGTACCATGATTTAGAGTTGGTTTAAGTAAAAAAAATACAATATTAATTGTGTTAAAATTTGGTCTGCTGCTGACCTTTTTTTTTGTACAACAAAAAGTAAACTTAACTACGTAGACGTATTTTATCACAGATTTTTGTCGCCGTCTGATTGTCTCCTCAGTCGAATGTTAAGCACGATTAGCAAGTATCTTAGTTAGTATGTAAACCAGGACTTTCAAAACATTGGATCTTTTTCTACTGACACCGCGACAAGTGTCAAGCCTTTCCAAATATTTACGAGCCGTAAAGTTTTGGAGTAGTGACCCAACGTCCTAAAATGGACGTGTGACGTCACTCAACGTTTGGTGGCGTAAGCTAAGTAGTTTGGTTTACTGGTATGTTGAAATTCGGATCATCCAGGGATTCTGTTGTGATTTGGAAACAGTACAAGCAAAGCTCGGTGACAGTATGTCAAACAAACGTTCATGTTCCGGGGAGATTAATCGGTTTGTATTTGTACAAACGGCTACCGATCAACCTATACATTTCCAATATAAGATGGTATCACGTTGTATAGGCTGGCCGTGCAATGTGAGACCAGTTCATACTGGAAATGTAAAGGTTGATTTTAGCGCTCTGTACGCCTCTAGAGACAACCAAATTTGTAACAGCTCAAAGTCCACATAGAGTTAGTAAATGAGCTTTATGTACTACTGTCATTGACATATTGAAAAATTAGGTCGTATTTTCGGCACTTCTATATATATATAAAAATGAAACCCGTTTTCCGTTGTCACGACATAGCATGAAAACGGCTTGACCGATTTGGCTGATTTTTTTTTTGTAGTTTTCTAATACTCTGTACAAGTTTCTTACGGAAAAAAAAATATATATATTATATTCATAAATTTTCTGTAAAAATATAAGTGAAATTATTGAACCCTACGGAATAAACACTATTATGAAAATATATATTTTGTTTTTTATTTAATAAAATTAGTAAAGTCCTTCTCAGGTATTACGAGACCAGGGAAATAGGTATTCATTTTTATATGGAGGATATTATAGATTCCAATTCAAATTGAATAGGTACGCATACATAAGATAGGTCAGCTATACAAAATAAAGTAGTGCATCAAATTTACGCTAAGGTGGTACGAAGTTCGCCGGGTCAGCTAGTTGTAGTATAAAAGAGATAGATGATAATATAAAGTAAATATTCTTCTTTATTATAGTAGATCAAAGTATCTAATCTAAGAAGATGTTTACCATTTTCTCTTATTACTTTTATACTTAAAACTAACTAAAACAAATTGTTTAAACCAAAACTTATTGAAGCTATTTTCTTGGTCTTATAGAAGTTCGTTAAGGTGGTGATTGTTTCATCAAGAATTCATGATAACTGAAGCTGGAAATAACAAGGGACAGGTGGCGGATGTGTATATTATATTTCAAAGCAGAGACGAAGATTACACTCAGTCTCTCTCAGACATCGTCCGGACGCTACAAAGATGCTATGTTTTTATAAGGTGTCGTTTTACTTTTTATTTGTATCAAAAGAGATGTTATTATTATACGGAATTACATAAGTTTGGCTTTAAATTTATTTATTAAAATGTTTTCTAGACCAGCATTTTTGTCTTTTTGACTATTTTGACAAAAGTAAAAACATTCATGAATATTCTCTTTAATCATCTTTTTTAAACAGTAATTATCTGTTTTAGTTACAAATGTCTTATTGTCTTAAATATTTTTTTTAATATTTTTCTAATGTTTGCAAAATGACAAACGTTTAAAAATGTTTAAGAAATATTTAACTTATATTTTTGTCTAGTTTTATTTGTGTTTCCAAACTACATTATTCTGTTTATATAAGAGCTCGAAGTAGCTACCTCCTACGGCCATAAATACAAAGAATAATAAATTTCATACAAACTAAAAATATTTTTCTTGAAATCTTTATAGAACAAAATTTTGTGAAAGTACATAAATAGAGGTTGTAATCTTAATACTGCCACGAGTGTCGTAAAAGCAGTGAATTTACTCCCAAACTTTGAAACGAATCCCATCGAGTGGTTTCACTGCTTCTGTAAATACAACCTTCAAATTTTATTCTGTCACTGAATAATGAATTTGCCTTTTACAAACCGAATGCTGATATGCTGTAGAAATAGACAGATTTTAAAGGGGCAATTAAGATTTCAGATATATATATTTGTTATTTTACCTTATTATTTAATTTTAACTATTAAAACTTAGCACGTCCTCAAACTTTTGGGATTTAATTCATATTTAAAAACATTTTTTGACATCAATGCGGAGGAGTTTTTTGATGCTGTATAAAGTTTTGTAAATATCGTTTTATATTATTTTTATTTGATGTATATATAGTAAGGTATTAATAATATAGTGTTTTTAATAATATAGTGTAATTTGAAATGTTTAATTGTATCATAATAATAATAAATTGCAGCAAGAAGAAAAAAAATCTTTTTATATTATTTTTGCAGGTGTGTATATATTATTGTATATAAATATTTCACGTATAATTATTTTAATTATTTTTTTAATAATCCTTATTAAATTCTTTATATGTTATTGATGTTTGCAGAGATATTAAAGAAATAAGAAAAATAAACTATCCACTTATCTGAACCACTAATTGTTTTCTTTCTCATTCAAACGAGATCTTATTTGAACTATAAGCAACTGTTATGTTCAGTCAAGATTAAAATAGAAAATCGTCAAACCTCATCTGTTTCTTAACTAGACGAGTTTTCAGAAAAAAAAGGTTGCAATACGAAATTGCATTGTTAAGTTGAAACAAACATCAGCAAAAGACAAAAACATTTGCAGAAACAAATAAAAACAGTTTCATTACCAAAGAAATGCGCGGTTACGAAAATTGGACGCCATTTTTCGCTGCGACAAATCTCTGTTTAATTTGAAGATTCAGTCAAAGTAATTGTCGTGACGATCCATTTGTACTTTAGCAAAAAATATTCTTAGTCTAGAATTTATTTTCTTTAGACTTAATTGAGCAAGTAATATAATTTGTACGAGATTGTAAATGTTGTGTAATTCAGCTTTAACCATCCCCGAAATCCGTTGAAAGTTCATGTAACGTGTAAAATGCCAGTGCTATCTGTAGCTGCAATTACATATTGCCTGAAGAACAATAAGTTCTTAAATTAAGTTATGAATGGGTAACTTATTACACTAATCGATTTTTCAGGGTGGCCTTTAAAAATAAAATGTGGACACCAAAATTATAATATACGATATGTAATTGCGTACAAGCTTAATTGCTTCGAGAAATTGATGAGGAATTGTTTGTGGCTAACTAATTCGTATGTTAAAATGAATTTAAATGGGCAACACCGACAATTTTGCGATATTTACGAGACAAAAATTGTTGTTTGTGAATTTATCGGCAATTACAAATCATGGTCGGAAGCTGGGGCTTGTGACGTCACACGCCGGAGGGCTGACCCAAAGCGACGATAGTGTTGTGACGGGCCTGTCTCTATAGATTTATGGTATTTACTCTTGTAGGCCGCCAACAAAATACGCTTGACTTTGTGATTGTTGTTTTTGCAATAATGAACATGAAAACACAAACATATTTGGACTTGCTCATAATGAAGCGTACGCGATAGTAATTATGCGATCCCGTAGATGGAATTGATGATTATATTGAAATTAATTTTGCATCTTCTTGTGGACCACCTGTAAGATGACCGGTAGCGGGTAGGTGACATTGTTATCTATAAATAGGCATGATAAAATTTGATCTGATGTATTTACTAAGTATATAGGAGGCATTCGGTAAACTCGTGGGTTGCTAGAGGTATATAACACCCACATTGTATCTGTTATGTATAGATCAAATGAGATTAGCGGTGAACCTAACGCCATCCAGTAGCCACAATTCTAACTCCGTGCTTCTGTTAGAGAATGAAAAGCTCAAATAACATTTTTGCCCGACCCGGGAGAACCTGAAGCCTCGCGGTGAGAGGCACATACGCGAACTACTAGACCAAAGATCCATTTATTTTAAAAGCTACTTTAAATCTTACCTAGTTATAAACCTCACAACAATTTCACAGTACTAGTCAAACAGCTCTACATTACTGCTACATGGCAGATTAAAGTTGTTTGTACATATTTCATTCCTGTCGGTAATGAAATTCCTTGCCTGACTCTGTTTTATGAGAGGAAGCAACTTTATGTAGTACAAAAAACCGACCAAGTGCGTGTAAGGCCACGCGCAATACGGTTCCGTAGTTGTTTTAACATGTTTGGACTTTAAAAGGTTTACTATCTGTGTTAAACAAGTAACAACATCATACAACATTATTTGCAAAGGTATTTTACATTTGGTATTAACTATTTCAAGTTAAAGCATTTTACAATTTGGGTCCCTATAACTCTTGAACTTATAAAACGTAGCTGCTATGGGGTTTTTTGAAGTTCATTATTACTCACTCCGTGATTTTTTGAACCAACGGTTTAGCTTTTAGAAGGGCCTTACTTGGGAAGGGACTACTGCCCTACTTGAGCTAAAATTTGCTCTTCAAAGTTAAATTTCTCGCCAACTGCTTTCTTAATCAAAAAACTTATTTTCAGCCCCTCAGTGTTTTTCAAAGACCTATCAAACGATAACCCAAACTACGGAGTACACGATTGAAAAAAAACATCCTCACTTTACATGTAGGGAAGGTACCCGAAAAAAAAAAACATTTTATTCTATCTTGACATTGTCAAAATCCATGCAAAATTTTAGCTTTTTAGCATTAACGGTTTCGACGCTATGTCGCGGACAAACGGACATGGCGAAACTATAAGGGTTCCTCGGTTCTACGGAACCCTAAAAATAAAGTAAACAGTATAAAACGGACTATTTTTTTAAAAGCAGTTGCCATATTTCTCGATTTCGTGTTTTCACTCAAATGCTATACAGTTCAAACAGTTTTTATCACTCAATCTGAGGACTATGGTGTTATGCCTTTATGTGCCCAATCTCACTACCAAACCGAAACACAGTTAGTAGTGCACAAGCACTACTGTTTGGCGACAGGTTAAAGGAGAGCCGGTCTTGCTTTCTCCCTATACTCTTTACCAAAACCAGTGTTAATATCAAGCTCCAAAATATAATTCATAAATTATTATTTGTGAGTTTTGGAGCTCGATTTTTGTCTCTCTGATTTTCGAGTATAGAACTTTTACACAACTACCCCGATGGTCTAGTGGTTAGCGTATGCGTCTCTAACCGCGATATCTCGAGTTCGATTCCCAACTCGGGCAGTGTTATTTGTGAACTTTTTCAATAATAAATATAAATAATTGTGAAGTTCACAACAGTAGCACGGAGTCGGAATTGTGCCCGGTGGCTGGCGATTGGCTTACTCCCTATCCCATGGGACCTAAAAAAACATAATAGGTTGGTGTGAGTGTTGAACACCTCTGCCACCCCCTTCTGGGTATTATAGGCGTCGTGTATACACGACCTACCTATATTATATTGAAAAAATTACATATAACTTTTTCACAAATCAGTTAAACTATTTATGAAAAGCGTTTCAAGTCCCGTTAGAGTGTTATAAAAGGTAGTAACCCTAGATCATCGTTTAACACACTATGATCCCATTAAATATCAAATAACAGCCCCTCACAATCAAAAAACATCTTGTCTGAGAACTAACTGTCGTAATCACAGTGATTTTATTTAACGGACTGCAACGCGTCGGGATTCGACATTTCAATAACATTTAAGTATAGTAATAACATTGTAAGTAATCCACTAAATCGCATTTCAGGCAATAATAATAAAGATAAATTTGTCGCATACGCGTGTTGAATTCAAAAATGAGATTTGACTGGAATACGTGCGCGATCCTTTATTAAATTTTAAAGACCCAAGCCCTTAATCTGTTGTAGGGAACAATGCGAAAATTGGAATAATACGCAATTTACCCAGATTAACGAGTTACTCGTAATAAATCTATGATTACCATGGCATTGATAATGCCTATTGTAATATAAAACATTAAAAGGAATTAATTTTATTGCGTTTATTTCTCTACTAGCTGTTGCCTCCCCCTTCCGCATGATATAGCGATATTTATATAAACAAAAATTCTAGACTGTATTATATAATACAGTAAGTAGTCTGTGTTAACTTCCAACGGTTAAAAAACGCTTAATTGTTTTTGCAATAGTTGTTAATCCTTTCAAAGTAACGTTACGGTTGCTTTCAGAACCGAGTCAAAATTCCTATGTCGATTCCATTATCTCTGTCTACCAAATGAAAAGCTTTTGATTCTTGCACGTGGTTCCATTGAAGTTCCCCAATATTTTCAATACCTACAGGCGTGTTGGTATTAAATCCTCTATAGTATCTGTTCGCTACAGCCCGCCATGCACGGATGCGTGTATTGTAAACAACTCATGTAGTTCATAGAGCTAAATTTGTCGCATCCGCGTGTTGAATTCAACAATGAGATTTGACTGGAATACGTGCGCGATCTTTATTAAATTTTAAAGACCCAAGCGTGAAGCCCTTCTTCTGTTGTAGGGAACAATGCGAAAATAGGAATAATACGCAATTTACCCAGATTAAGGAGTTACCCGTAATAAATCTATGATTACCATGGCATTGATAATGCCTATTGTAATATAAAACATTAAAAGGAATTAACAATATTTATTGCGTTTTGCGTTGCGTCCCCCATCCGCATGATATAGCGAGATTAATATTAACAAAAATTCAAGACTGTATTATATAAATAAATAAATAAATAAATATCTCACAACTTACACACAACGCCATCTAGTCCCAAACTAAGCAGAGCTTGTAATATGGATACTAGAATAACTGATTCTATTACATATATACTTTTCTCTGGTAAATACATACTTTTGATACATAGAAACACCCAGACTAAGACAAACTCCCATGTTCATGCACACAAAGATTTGTCTTAAGCGGGAATCGTACCCGCGACCTCGGCGTCGCAGGCAGGTACTCTACCCACTTCGCCATCCGGTCGTCAAATAAGTGACCTGTGTTCAATTCCAACAGTTAAAAACTCTTACAACAAAAGAAAAAGATATTTTGCCAGAGTTGTTTATGGAGACTTTATTTACAGAAAAAAGTTACATATTGCATCTGAAATTAAATTAGTCTAATAACTTAATCTAAACTTAATAAGTCACTGTCAGAAGACCTAAAATGCTGGCAGCATTACCGCGTTGTATTGCGATACTAAGTCATTGGCCGAAATGTTTTATAGAGTTGTTTGAAAATAATTGAAATATAGTATTACATTACGATTTGCCTTTAGGACCGAGTCTGAATTCCATTACCTCTGTCTACCAAATAAAAAGCTTCTGATTCTAGTACACGGTTCCATTCAAGTCCCCCAATATTTTCAATAGGCGTGTTGGTATTAAATCCTCCATAGTATCTGTTCGCTACAGCCCGCCATGCACGGATGCGTGTATTGTAAACAGCTCATGTAGTTCATAGAGCGAAGGTGTTCGAGGGGCGAACGATAAACCTTTCAACCTTTGTGATTTATGTTCTACTTGATTTATGTTTCTATGCAACTTCTTACAATCTTTAAGACTATAATAAACAAGATAGCGCAAAGTTTTTTTTTTATTTGAATAGATAACTAAACAATCTAAACGTAGTCAGTAAAGAACAAAATCGATATTTGGACTAAATTAAGTTTAAATTAATAAGCAAGTTAAGTCTATTCAAATTTAAAAAAGAAAAACCCTTTTGCTTTTTTCGAATAAGAACGAAATATATTATCTCCGTCTGGATATCAAGAGCCTGAGATAAAAATTGCGTGTACCATTATTGGTTTAAAGACCTTGTGGTCCATCCATGAGCCCATGACATTTTACCGGCGCCTGAATATTGTCATCAATATTGTGGCGCCAAAATAAAGATGACCAAAAGATTTCGCGAATTCAGTCATGTCTTACAAACTTTATATTCACGAAAGGTACTCAAAAGACGCAGAATTAATTCTACATTTTCTTGCGGCTAGATTGCCGCGAATTATACAGTATCTAAATGTTTCTCTTTCCCCGGATTATAATTTGAGATAACGTATTTTTAAAGAGTTTTCGTGATGAGCAAACAGTCTGAGCATGAAGTGAAGATAAAGAAACTAATTTAATTGCCTGTTAAAGTGAGACCACAGTTGCTCAAGTATCTTATTCAGTGACTTATATTAATGAGTGAGTTTTAAAATTCTGTGGAAGGCGTCAAGCGGAAGAGCACGATTAATATCGGTGACTTGCCTTCAAACGATTTGTATGGGCGTTGCTGCTACTGTTTGCTGAACTGCAATTTCCGAGGATTGGTCAGTCTGAAGTTATTTCATTGAAATTAATTAATGTTTGAGTTTCAAGAGTGCTTTAAGTGGCCTGCGGAGAGACGGAGACTTTCGGCTTGAGCAATGTCTGAATAGTTTTGATGGTATAAAAGGAGTTATAAAGTTGTGGTAGAGTCTATGTGGACGGGATCGAAAGATCTTGTCGCTTGTCGTCAATTAGTTATGTTATCAATACAAATAAGTAAAATTTAAGTGTCTGTTTTTAAAGTCAATATAACAATGTTTTTTTTCAATTGATATAGTTATTTGCACGACTTTTATGTCTCAAATAAAATTTTTATTTTTTTGTCTGTCTGTTTGTATCGACTAATCTTCTAAACAGCTCGACCGGTTTTGATAAAATTTACATGCAAGTAACTGACTACAAGGCGAGGCTACTTTTATGTCCCTACCACGCAAACGAAAACGGGGGAGAAAGTTAGTTTGTTTGTTTGTTTGCGCTAATCTTAAAAACAACGGATTGGATTATAATAATTAATTTTTAGCTGTGGAGGCTTTTCATAAGCAATCTTTTCTTAAATTTATGAACTGTAATATTCACATTTTGTTATTAGACTGTAAGCCTTACTAAAAACAATAAAAAAAAAATGTTTTTGATAGTCTAACTATCAATAATAGATTTTCGATACTTAACATTACGCTAAACTCCACGGGAGCGGAGCAGTAAGGTTTATCGCGGGTCAAAGCACGGGATTAGCGACTACTAATTATAGGGCTTTAATATAGTACTCTGTACTCATCCGGTGTAGGTATTAGATGAAAAATCAAAGATTCATTAGGTAAATACACTAAGAATAAATTAGACACTAATATAATGAGAACATTCTAAAATCACGTTTAGGGCACTGTGGATTTACCAAAGGATTAATTAAAAAGTAATCGTATTGGCAAAAGTCATATGGCAACTCGAACTAATTGCTTTCGTTTTGCTAGTCCCTCTTTATTCTTTCAGAGTACCTACGAGTACGGGTTTTGTGTAAATGCTACGGAGTTATGTTCGTTTCTAGTGAAACTTAAAAACCTATGATTTTTTTAAATCATTTATTTTCATATACATTAATACATTTTAGTAGCAGACCAAAAACCACAACGGTTTGACCGGACTGCACATAGGTACTGCTTAATCAATAAAATATTATAATTGACGCAATTATTTGTGCTGAATAATAATAATCAATGACCTTGGCTTAGTTTTCAAAGTTTATTTAGTAAAAAAATAAATGTTATCAACTCAATACAATTCTTAAAATTCAATGTTAGTTGTGAATTTTTTTTGATAATCGTCGCAAACCGGCTCTAAATTACTTTTACACATTAAAAACTACATAACACAAGCAATTACGTGGCAATGTTGCCACAAACAGAAGTGGGATGTGGCCATAAACATAATTTATTACAATTTGCCTTGTTTTTCATTTACCGGAACTTGAACAGAAAAACAAGTTCTCAATAAGTCTTCCGGGAACGAAATTGATACCGTTACTTGAGTCATAATATCATAACTTTGATAATTCTATCAGTAACTTGTAAACTATCGCACTTGATTTGATGTTTATAAAGTCGGATAAAACTTGGAGATTTATTTTGTTTGTATTGAATGCATTTATTGGCAGGAGAGATACGTATCTCCATTTTTTTAGGGGAGAAGTAAATGTCGCAAGAAAATATTGCTTACACAGCCTTATGATAATTCACCAAAGGGGTACCTTACAATGTATTCGGGCGTCAACAATTAATCTTACTGCCAAACACACCCGTGTGCGAAACTGAACACAATCATCACAATGTATACGTTTTTTGAATTTATTACTATGTGACGTTTAACATCGGGTATAGCAATTCTGTCAGCCGTCCTTGTTTGTATGTCTTCACTTCTTGAGAAATAACAAGAGCTTTTAGTAAGACTTTATTATACCGGTAGAATTATTTCGCGTATTCTGCAACTAGCTAATGCCATATGGCAGTTCTTTTACAAACTATTCAGCGAAACTACAGTCCTATTTTGCCTATGTTTTATTCGAGGTAGAAAGTAAATCAAACATTTTATGGCTTTCCTATAGCGTTAGGTCGAGCCAAGATTAGATAGACTAATGTGGTCAGTGACATAGATTTTAACAGGTTTGACGCGGCATATTAAAAATATTACTCTGTAGGTTGTGTTTAGAATTTCCTCTCTCCTACTTTTGCCGTGCCCGTCAGGGTCCTTAATTGATGCTATACCTATATTTAAGATTTATATGTAACATTATGGAATGATATAAAAGCTGAATACTGAATAGATTTTAGCTAGCTGGGTCTTGGGATCTTATCTGTAACCGTCTGTTGTGTAAATATACGTTGATTATAACACGAATAGGTATCGGGCGTCGCATCGCGATGGCGATGTGCGACGTGCTCGCTCGGAAAGATTGATGGTAGTTAATGAAGCGAAACGCCGAAGTTCAAAACCGTGTAAAATGGCTGCTACGCCTGTGGACTCTGGTTATATTTAACACGGCTACTGATACCAAAAAAATAAAAATAAAACGGCTTATCATCGTAGGGGGGATGAGTCATAATAATCATAATAATAAGTTCGTGGTTATAAATAGACTGAATATAATAACCAAATTAGCTTGATAGATGCTTTATCTTCGTTTTAGTTGATTGAATCTTTACAGATTTATGTTCTTCATTGCGAATTGGATATATAGCTTATCGAATCATTATTGCAATCAATTGTAGAATTATTTATTGGTTTCGTTTGCCAATATTTTGAATGCTTTAATAGCTTTGGCCATTTCAATTCGATTCGTATTATTAGATCAATCAGTTGTGAAAGGAGATATTTAACTACGTTTGTGGGTCGAAGAGCATGATAACCGACATAACGCTAAACTTATCGTACCAACATCTTTGGCAGTTGTTACGGACGTCTGAAGTATGAAACATTTGGACGTTTAATCTGATAATGGTCGTGCGGTGAAACAAGTGAGAGGCTTGCAACTTTATTGATTTAACCGAATGGAAGTTTCATATGACACTTATTATTATCAGATTAATGTCATCTCCGAGTTTGTTATTGTGACTCTTTTAAAATACCTCTAGTTTTTCCCACAACTTTAATCTATCAGTGATATTTTTGAGATTGACTTTGCAAACTGAAAGAGCAATCAACAAGGGCGTTTTAGATTGATAATAATTACCATCAAACGATAAAGTTTGTGATAGCTTTTTGAAAGTTTGTTATTAGGGGAGGTGCAGCGTCTTCCGTTCTATGATTGTTATTGACATCATAATAGAATATAGTTTATCATATATCTAGTATCAATAGTAATTGCCGCCTTAGTAGCTAAAATTTTAGAACCGCGTTTATATTACTATACACTGCTACTAGCGATTAGCATTTCAAAGAATTAAACGCAAACAACTTCTAAATAAAACTTCGGGATAACATTTCAGCAGGCGTAATCGATTTGCGCTGCAGAGACATTTTAGATTTGTTTTTCTGCAGCATTTTGGTTAGAACAACCGCTATTTTCTGAAGCAAAAAGGCATGACAAAACAAGATTTTTACGAACAAAGTAATCAGGCACATTACGATCCATCTTCCTGGGGATCCATGTCAAGGATCGCTTATGATTTATAAATCGTAATTCTCGTGAAATGTATTGTTTATGATGTTGGTTATCCTCAGCAGCCATATTTGTACAAGATTACCGCTGTAATACGAAATGATTGATCGTTTTGTCACCATGAGTTTGCTTGTATGCTCAATTGATTCTCGCATCATTTAACGTCAGCAACAAGTTATAATTATTTTCCTTATCCACTCCATTATGTATTCTTTGTGATGTTATCTTTATTATGAATGGGAATTTAAATAATAAGAGGTATTTTTATCTCGTGTCTCAGCCTTTTAAGGATGGCATCTCTTTGTATAAGTTTACTTTTACGTGAGACCGATGATTCAATTTTGTGTGACGAATTGTTTTGCAGAAATAATTAAGAAATATTATTCAATTTATCGATTGAAAATATTTGTCCGTTCTGGTAGATTTTTTTTGGTACATCCATAAATACGGAATCTTAGTTTTAATGTCTTTTATTTGATTTTGCACTTTTTGTTATCGTAATAAGCTGGGTTTCTAAATTTTTGCATTAACATACTAGCATGTTATTATTAGCATATATGCTTCTTGCAACTTGTGTTCACGCCCTGTCTTGAGGCCTTACCTAAACAGTTTTACTCATATATCTATCGTCATAAGATCTTATCTATCATCTACATACGCTAAGCCGCACCTGGTAAAGGGACCGTAATACTGGTAACTACATTTAGTTAATACACGTAATACGTCAATAAGGCTTATATTTCTTTACCATCGATGGCAGCCATACTCTACCTATTTTACAAGGACAGTAGAGGTGACATGTTGGAGTCTACGCCCCTACCTAATTTATATAAATTAATGTATATAATAATATACATAATATTATGTATATTATTAACAAAGTACCTTTTTTTTATTGTCAGCCTGATTTGACCCACTTCTGATGCTTTCCTAAGTTTGGAGGAGGTCGCCTCTAACTCCTGCGCTTTTCTAACAGTTTTTGTGGTAGGCGCCAGCGCCTCAGTATTCCCCGACATCGCCACGGTGTCCTTCTTGGGGCATCGATTGTATCCGTACCCGGGTCATACTCAGAAAAAGTGTACATTTGGTATCTTTTCTTGTCCCGCTACTTTATATTGAAGTCAATATCTAATATTATGATATTTTTCTTTTTCCCCTCTCTTTTTGTTATGTTAATCTATTAATATGATGATTTTTCTGGTATTTAAATATATTTTTTTGTTATAAGAGTATATTTTTTGAATGTCAAAACATTGTTATAAAATATCATCATACATTCTTTGAGTGTCCCAATGGCCATTACACATTTTCAGAGATAAATTGTTACGAGTATTTATTGCTTTAGTTAACATTGATTGTGGCTATATTATTCTTGATGAATCAGGTAACCAATTAGGACCAATTTTATTACTTAATCTGTTGTATATTAGTTGTTGGACATCACTAGTATTAAGATATAATAGTTTAGTTTACTTTATAGAAGTGGAAGGGTAGTTAAAAAGCCTCAAAGGTTGATTGATTGTTAAGTATATAAATACAATTAAAAAGATAAAAAAGGGGGGATGTTGTATATTAGTTGTTGGACATCACTAGTATTAAGATATAATAGTTTACACACAACACTAGGCGTTGGTGTCATGGCGTAGCACTGTACTGTACGAATAGATCATTGTTAAGTTACTTAGTGTTATTCAGATAATGTTGAAAGATAATAAAAGTTAACCATCGTATTAATATTTTATTTAACAAACAATACATAATCATTTATAAAAAAAATATTTTAATTAAACTAATTTGGTCACAAAATTATGATATTTCGTTACTCAGGGTTAGTAACACGTATTAAAGTTTGAAACGCAATTAATTAAAGTGGTATATTTTGTTTTTCCTATTCTGCCATCATTAATACTTACGTCAAAATCACTGTCACGGTAGCCATTATGTTTTCGCCGCAGTCGTCAAGTCGAGACGAGTATCAAGTAAATATTTACAAAAAATACCTCAGGGTGATAAACAGCTATTATTGTGGTAAGTGTGATCTTGACATATTTTTTGTATTAGCTTAACGAATACGCCTAGTGCTTGCGAGATAAACACGTGGTTTACGTAAAAATATTTTAAGAGGTTATAATTTCTCAGATTTTATTCTCATTTTCGTTAAATTGCGTTACGTTACGAATCTGAAATTTTTTATGCTTAGTTCACACAGTCAAAAAGACCGTTACTATAGGAAATATGCATGTATTATTTTTATTTGCAAAAGGAATTGAATATTAGCTCCAGCAAACAATCTTTTTCTTTAAATGAATCCCCGAAATGTTTACGCGCATAACTTGAGAACGACTTGATCGATTTGTGTGATTACTGTTTTATTTTGAGTGTAAATGTCCAGACAAGGTGTTTTTGTTTTTTGTAGGTAGTGTAGGTAGGGTAAGTAGGATAGGTCCTACCTATCCTAGGTAGAGCGAAGCCGCAGGCAGCTGATAGCTATTTAATTTTATACAAATTATTATTAGTTTTGAGTATTAGACTGATTATAAGCCAAATATAATCACGTGTTTTATTTGTCCAATCCATGTGCACCATACCTTATGACATCAGTTTCGTGACGAAATTCTCAGTTTCGTTACTTATCAGTTTAGTTGCAAATTTAAAATGTACACTTTTTCTGAGTATGACCTACCCACCTCTTCTGATGCATACAATCTCCCAGTCCCACTTTAGCTTAGCAGAATTGCTGTCCACGTCAGTATCTACTACACGAATAATGCTGAAGCACAATCATTTAAGGAACTAACGGGTTCAACTTAATATCACACTGAAAAAAATATTCATCTTAAAGTCAGTGGTTCTATCCAGTTCTAGTGATTTATTGTCCTTGGCGCCTTGGTAAGTGTTGCCGTCTGAACTCCACGAATTATCACTCGGTAGCTGTCATTTTATGGCAAACAAATAAAAGGAAACTGTCCATCAGATAGCGCTTGGTAATAAAACTGCTATTAGCTCTTGCTTAATTCTCCTATGACAGCTGCTGGCCTCAGCACTTCTTACTTATCCATACTTTTGTTATTTGGAACAGTCGCTATTGACCTTGATGGGCAATTAATTGATCGTAGCCCACGTTTACGAAAGTATCTATTTTTGTTTGTACGGTGTATGTAGTAAACTACGCGGTAATGAAATGGTAACTGCAGAAAATTACGCTTAATATGCTTGTAATTTTAGGGTCTATATCAAACCGCAATACAATAATGCAACTATCTACTATTTTTGAAATCGATTAATACGACTTATACGCGTAAAAAAGAAAAAAGAAGGTAGTTTAATATACGTGTTAAGCATACTTTTAATATAATGAACACTGCGGGTTACACAACCCTATTTAGTAACGTATCGAATGGCGGTACATTGTTCAACATTAAATTTGGCCTTTTAGATGTTCAGTGTGCTCACGTTTGCGTGCAAACACTTAGTGATAATAAAGACATTGAAAGGTCAAGAAAGGGAGCGGCCGGACCGAACACATAATTTACCGTCACTTTCCAAAACTGTACCACCTGTACGTGTACTTAATTTCGGAGCAACCGCATCAGGTAAAAAGCAGGGTTGGCACGAACTTTTTAAATATATTTGATAATTTGAAAAACGTCGCTTTAGTACCCTCCGCTAGCGACTTAACCTGCGAAATAGCCAATGTTACTCAAGAATAATCTAGTCTTCTACTACTTCTACTTTTTTTTTAATTATATGGAACATGATTGTGTAAACTACTATCTGGTTCGGCGTTGAAAAGTCGGCAGCGCCATTACCATGAAGGAGGAAAGTCAGCCTTTAGCACATCAGGCATACTAGCTACCTTAGTACTCCTAAATAAATATCTCACAACTTACACACAACGCCATCTAGTCCCAAACTAAGCAGAGTTTGTACTATGGGTACTAGAATAACTGATACTAATACATTATATACTTTTCTTTTGTAAATACATAGGTACTTATTATACATAGAAATATCCAGAATAAGACAAACCCCCATGTTCATGCACACAAAGATTTGTTTTAAGCAGGAATCGAACCCCGCGGCGTCGCAGGCAGGTATACTACCCACTCCGCCATAAGGTCGTCCTTTCGTGAATGTTTAAAAATAGTTAAGTTAAATGACATAGTAGTCGGCAATTTTTCTCAACCCTATTTGATTTTAAAAGTGTGCAAGCTGTCACATTAATCACAGATTGTACAGTCAGCCCCTTGCTCTCGCGTGAGTTTAATCCGTCTGTCAAGTAGTCACACTCCATTAAGACATTATCGGCTTGTTATCTGTTTGTTCGAATATTTCTATGTTCATGTTACGGTATGCTCATAGAGTTCCGTAAGAAAATAAAATGCATTGAAAATTGGACCAAACTCATTCACTCATTTTGTTTTCCATTACACATTATTGTTTGACATTAACTATAGAAAAACTTCTATGATAGCTCAAATTCAATACATCTCTACATAAATATTATAAGATTTTAAGTTGTGAACATCTTATGTATAAGGCAATATGCCCATCTTTTACTTGTGTTTAGCTTGGTACTGTTGAGAAGGTAGTGCGATACACGGAAAGGTTAATCCTTTCCGTTTGATACAGGCGTCTTATTATGATTAGTAATTAAGGCCAAACTTAAGGAACCTTAAAACTTAGTAAATTTTAATTTTACCAAACTTTTTGGCAGTTCGCGCGAGCGAGAGCGTGATATACGTAAAGAGTGAACCCTACACGAGTGACTGAGATAGTGCATTTCACCGCCAAGATCTTTGATTTAACCTACAATTATAGTTATTATAAAATTTATACATGCAGAACTCTCAAAGCGTAAGAAGAATCGGTTCTTGACGTTTTCTTTCGTGTTATTAGATATGTTTTTTACTGCAGTCATTTTATTTGTGATTGACCGTTCTGTTTTGTGTTGTGATAAGAAAATATAAAACAACAAGGTCTTAAAGACGTAATAAACAAGTTCTTATTTACATTAGTTTCTTTTGTTTTTTAAGTATCAAAGTTTAACATTATTGTAGCTGATGTTTTGGGTGCCATCGTCGTAAAGAAAGGACCTGTCTGACGTCAACAAGTAATAATCTAATTTCTGGATCGTACCGCATTATTTATTCCAATATGCCTTTAATTGGACCTGCGTATATAAAGAGTGTATTTCCAAAATGTGCATTGATATTATAACGCTCAGTACCTCCCTAATATAGAATTATAATTAAGTTGCAAAACAGAAATTCATTTAATCAGTGCTGAATGTTCCTCATTTACATTTAGTCTTTATTTTTTCGTTAATTGAATTCAATTAAAACTCCCTATCTTGAGAATCAGTAACAGTCCAATAAATTGTACCATACAAGCTTTAACTGATCTTACTCAAAATTGCTTTCATCCAACTCGATTCAAGTTTTCTTAACGAGTCGAAGAAATAAACTAAGTAATGAGGAACCAAGCGCCAGGAAACATTCTCATAATCTTATTTCAGTACAAGTTTTCTTATTAGAAGTTTGTGGGTATTGAGAGTTGGATGCAATCCTGCGATTTCACCGTCGGATGCCCCTTGCGTTGCTGTTTTATTTGCTGGGAATTGCGACTTGTCGGATTCGCTTCGAGTTACAAAGCGTACCATGGAATAAAGAGTATACTACGGTGCTACCTTTAGAAATTCAAATAAAGTTTGAGTACTCTATTAACATCGAACTGAATGTATTTTGCTCTCAACCCAGTTTTAGTTCAAAGGTGACATTGTGATCGCGTTTTATTATTAAGAAGCTCAGAGGTTAACAAAATTCAAATGTTTCAATTGTGAATTATCTTATCTAGATCAAACGATTCAACTATTTGAACTGGCTTTATAGTTTCAGATCATAGCCGGGTAAGGTAGGTTATTTTTTATTTGGTAAAAGAAACTATATAATAAAAAAAATGTTCTTAACTACACATTATGTCCACTCAGACAACTAAAATATCAAAATTATATCAATAATATATTTCTGTATTATGTCAATGTGATGGCAATATTAGAATGAATTCACAAAAAGTAGTCAGCAAAAATGTGCGATGGCCGGGAATCGAACCCGGATCAACTGCTTGGAAGGCAACTATGCTGACCATTACACCACCATCGCATCTGACGGAAGTTCTAGTTTACACGGTCATGTTGTCGCGTCAAATCGTTAGAAAATGCATATAAATCATTAAAAATTATCAGTCATTAGAAATTATCACCGTGACCTTGTTTTTGTCACGGAAATTTTGTTTTTACTCGATTGAGTATTATAGCGAGTAATTAGATCATTTTGATTTAAGACTTACTATAAGATTTGATGTCTGTTTAACGCCGAGATTTTGATAGTCCCTTTCAAACATTGAATGAATGAGAGAGAGAGAGATCGACATACGGGTTTAAGAATAGTGTGGTTAGGTGAAATTGAGGCTAAAAGTAGTAAAACGATTAAGGCTTTTAACTGAATCTCTGTAAGAATTGAAATGCCTTACTATTTTTAGGGTTCCGTAGCCGAATTGCTAAAAACGGATATTTATTTAACGGATTATAGATCTTAATAAAAACTTTCAACAAAAATTGTTTTGAATGAGATACAGTCGGCAGTTTTTGAGATATAGCACTTTTTCAACAACCGCAAATTATAACTTTGTTATTGTTACAAATTGCATAAAACACTATGAAAAACAAAGTTATTTTTGCTGGCGAAAAAATGTTGGTATTTTGGCTATTTGTCGGTAATCGGTACGTTTAATGTTGTTACGACTAGCTACGGAACCCTATTGCGCGTGGCCCGACACGCACTTAAAATGTATAAAATTAAGAGAACTGCCTCGTTGGTTTTGCGGTATAATTTGTGTATCGCTCACCACGAGGTCTGTGAGTTCGATAATATGCCCGGGGCATTGAAAAAGTGTTATTTGGGATTTTTTCGTCAGGCAGCACTCAAAAGCAGCACGGAGATGGATTTGTTCCCACTATTTGGCCCAATGGGACCCAAATATAATAAGTGGGTGATGTACATCTCTCATGTGATGTTATGAATGTTTAAAATATCAGTGTAAGAGAAAATCAATTCCAATAATGAATATCTATTGAAATAGAAAAATATGACTACGAAATATTACGAATCAATGAACTTTATCCGCTGAGAAAGTTTTCTATCAGGTTCGGAAAATTTCTGTTACGAAGTAGTTTATTTGGTTACTACTAGTGGAAATTGGGTTGATTCAGTGCTAAAAGATACTGATTTTTTGCAAGTTTGTGAAAGGTTACAGTTCCAAAAAGAAATGATGATCCGGATATAAGAATATATGTTGTTTTAATCTGCTCAGTACCTATTTTTATTCGTTTTTTGGTAGCTGAAACAATTTTGTGACATTTGTATTTATCCGTACTGAAATGCGGAATAGTGTTATTACCGCCTCACTTGTGCGCTCAATTAAACACACTTAATTTGACATTTAATCACTTCACACCAAACTAATATCGTCGTTGTCAAACCAAAATCTGCTATGTGCACTTTTGTAAGATTTCTACTTTAAACCTCTGCATATAGTTCGCAGCTATATCCTACCATATAAAAAACTATAATGTGCTTATGACCATTATATGACGATCTACGACCTCTTATTGACGACCTCTTACCTACAATCCCTTGAATGCAGGAGACCTATTTTGTCAATTTCTCAAAACTATGATTTCTGCACATAGCAGATTTTGGTTTGACAACGACGATATCTTCTGTCAAACGGAACGCAACAAGTAAGAGCTGAGTCGTCTGAAATGCAACACGGCGACCAAAAACGACATTGATGTGCCAACAGATCTTTATCATTGACAGTTAAGTCGTCTGCCGCATTAAACAAACGTATATTTATTTATTCAATAGCACGTAGCACCCATAAGTATTTTTTTCACCCATACACTTCAGTTTTATTTATTAAATTGATCGCATAAAAACAATCTGCCAGAGAACTTGGGTCTGGCGCGTTTTGTTTTGTTCTTTTTGCCCTGTTTGCGGTATTTTCTCCGTTTAAAGTACGTTCGGTTTTTTGTTACACATCGACAAATGTTGACAATCGTTTGTATATTTTTCTGAAGCTTAAGTCACTTGATGTGTAGGGCTGTAAGTATGCCTGGAATAATTGTAATGTTCAGCTCTTGTTTTTGTTTATCGTAAACATTGCAGTGTTGAGATAAATAAAATAGCTACATATTTCGCTTGTTTCCTAACATCTTTTTACGTTTCTTAGGCTAGTACCTATACCTATGGCTGAATGAAATTTTTTTAATAGTTATATTTTTTAATTTTTTTTTAATTATAAGAAATCAATTATTAAAATTATGATATCGTATTTACATTACAATCTAGCCTATCAAGACTAATAAGTAATATTATGTTAACCTAAATTGCTACGTTATAATATAATCTAAGAATGCGTCCATTACCACTTTACTTAGTTTTATTATATAAATTATAAGTGCTGCTAATTTCATATTAAGTTGCCATTAGGTTTGTAGAAAACTAATAAGATATAATATTTTACGCGATTCGATAAACACATTAAGCTTCACTATAAAATAAAGTACCCATTATACCAATAATTAATTCTAAATTATTTATTGAAGTGTAAAAACTAGGCGTTTTGCAAATGTAGTGTAATGGAGCGATCTAGTAATTATAATAAGTACTAAACTTTATAGGCTTTACTCGTAGCTACGATTAGAATAATTATAACGTTAGGTCAAATGCTAACATAATTACGTTATGTACTAACAAGTCTGTCTTGTACCTAAGTATATCAGAATATTATCTTGCCACACTATAGACCCATGCCTTTATGGTCTAGTTAGCGTATGCGCCTCTCATCGCGAAGTCTCGGGTTCGATTCCCGCGTCGGACAAAGTTTTATTAGTGAACTTTCCGTAAGAAAATTCATAATAGCAGCACAGAGTTGGAATTGTGCCCGGTGGATGGCGATAGGCTCACCCCATGGGACCTAAACATAAAAGGTGAAATATGGGTTTTATAAACCTCTGCCACACCCTTCTGCATAGTATAGGCGTGCTGTTATGTTAAGTTTATAGTATATAATAGTATTTAAAATATGTATTATTATAAATTATGGTATTCGATTTTGGATTAATTGCGATTCTCTGATATCAGATTGAATGTGGTGAGATGTGGTGGTTGAGATGTAGGTACCAGCAGAATAAACAATATCAAGACAGTAGTGGCATCTTGTATGGTGCCTTACCTAGTACGAGTGTTATAAAACCTGATATCAAAACTTATTCTATAAACTTATTTTGTTAAATGTAAGTTGATTTATCAACACATATTTTGTGACATTCAGATGTGGTCGATTCATAGTTAAACAATGTTTTGTATTTTAGTTATTTTTCTTAAATTATGATCTTACCTTTTTATTTTTTAATGTTTATTGATATGCGTATGTAACTTAAGTTTCAGCTTTTTTTTTCTTCTTCAATTGTTACCGTCCGTCCTCTCTCTTGCGCCATCAGATCAGCGCTGCAGGGCTTTTTGCTCTGCAGCTGTTGCATATGGCCGAGAAGGTGTCCTTTTTTGACAACATTTTTGTTTAGTTTTGTTTTATTTTTATTTTCTATTAGTATTATTTTTTTTTGTCAGAATAAATATATTTCGTTCTTTCTTTAGTAGGTATTTCTTTCACATGTCAATAAAATTTACAAAAAAATACAAAGATAAAAGTAACAGCCTTATTCCATCACAATTTTTCATTCCTGATAAGATATCTCACGTCTTTTATAAATGAGAGCGATCAACTTGACTTTAAAATCACGTATTCAAAATAACACGTTACTACTTCGATCGATAAAAATCTATAAACTGGTGACCACACGCGTATTAGATAAATGGTGATAATATTCATGAAAATAAACTTGCATTTATTTATTTTTGTTTGACATAACAACTTTTTAAACTGGACCAAAATTGCCACACCCCTGTTTATACGGGGTGGATGCGACATAGCGACATTTATTGAAACCACAGCTTCTATTTTTTTTTTCGCCAGAGAATTTTTTATCCGGTGGAATTGCATACTGGCCATGTATAGAAGCTGTGGTTTAAATAAATGTCGCTATGTCGCATCCACCCTGTATTTGGTATTTGGACTATTAAAAGCCGCAAGTGAAGCCCGTTTTGCGTCGTACGGTAAAATATTTATTTAAATTACGTATTTTATTGGTATTGTCGTAGTTATGACAAATTCGGGCAAAAGGCGTAATAAAATCGAGCATTTTTATTTTAAGTACCGATACATTATCATTACTCCATGTATTCGCATTAAAAATAAAGTAAAAGGGCGTAAAAATTTTGCATAGTTTATGTTAAAGCACATATATTACGTGTGATGTGACTGTTAATCGTAGCTAGCTCAGAACGAATATAAATAAAATCTTGTAATAATAAGGTTGTTTGCTAGCTTTGCTTTGACATAAGAAGTCAGGACCTTTCAATAACGCTCAGAAATCTTTCATTATGTTCTGAATTCTGAATTCGAAATATGGAAAATTTCAGAAGCCTAAAAGCATCGGCGTGTATTTTGAGGTTCAAATCTCAAAGAGTCTGACAGAAAAACCTGTTTTATCCCATAATATCAAATCAAAGCACACCCATTTGACGGTAGCTTCTGTCTTTACGAATAAAGCGACAATAAACACTCAAAGTCGATTCAAATATCGTAAAGCTCTCGGCAGTAAAGTTAAGGGAAATTTGGCAACAGTGCCATTAGAGTGAACCAAACACATTACAAATATCTTAGCCTAAGAGCCCTTGGGCACCCGACCTACGTCATTTTATAAAAACTATGTTTTCCTGTTTATGCCTTTAACATAGCTAAACTTTCAGAAATGAAGGTGTCTTACAAAGGTTTGGAGTTGTTGGTTAAGTGTCCATCAATGGAAGGCAGTGGTTTTTATCACCACTAAGATTACTATTACTGGTGTTGTGGGTTCGATCCCCACATGGAACAAATCTTTGTGTGATTGGCAAAGATTTGTTCTGACACTGTGTGTGCTTGTGTGAGAGAAAGTGTGTATTTGGCCTTGTCATTGGTTGCTTCTGGCGTTCTATCTAATGTAAAAAATCTAAATTATAATTATTTATTATTATTATGTACAAAATTTACTATTCATACTATGACGTAATTTTTCTACGAATTATTTTTTATAGTGCCCAGAACCACCATAATTCAAGTTTGTTAATACTCAATGACTAATATTTGGTACCTGTTCTTAACTTTGTAAGAGACACAACCAGGGAAACTTTCAGCTTCTATAAAATGACGTAGGTTAGGCGCCCACGGGCTCTTCGTCTATCTATAAGGGTATCCAGTATCGGAGTTAACGTAGGGATAAGTGATAGAGTTCATCGACCCGATTATTATGCCTGCGGGACATTTTATTGTCACGAATAAGTTTCGATAATGGCGCTAGGAATCAATTATTCGATGATTTATATTTATAGGCAGTTGTTTATTTTATTTTCGAAGTACATAAAATTGATTTAGTTGGAACGTGTGAATTGGCAAGTGATAAACTTTGATGAGAGGGCATTGGCCAATACTACCGTGCAAAATTCTAAACGATGTAAATTGTAGAAACGGTTTCATTAATGATCATAAAAACCGTATCTACACAAAAAAAGTAAAAAAAATGTTTGTTTTTAAAAATACTACCAGTAGACTTAATATTGACCAGAATAAGCCCAATTCAATTTGTTTTTTGAAACTAACTCGACCGATGCTGCAATTATTTGAATCTGCCGTTTGGGAGTTTTCCGTCACGAAATCTCTGTAGTAGCACAGATACTAGTATTGTGCCCGGTAGATGATTATAGGCTCACTGTAACATGAAACCTAAACATCCATAACTAAAAAGAGGAGAAAATTTGGTAAAAAAAGTGGCCACTCTGTATAAAAAATAAAATGCACCAATATTAAACGACAATAATAAAATAATTTCCTAATTAAAGTCTTATTTTAAGTCAATTTGGTTTTCTTTCGACCCTCTGGCGGCGGCCAACGTAATTTCTGCATAAATATTGATAAATAAAAATTTCGCTAATTGTAATTCAATTCACGAGCCGCTGAAAAACTGGTAATAATTGTAAATTATATGTTCTTAAATTACGTTTTTTTATCTTAACATATAAATAACGAGTTGAAGAAAGAAAGGACGTAATTAAAATTAAGTGAGTAAGTATGTAGGGACGTCTCGAATCCGCATACAAATGAACTGATAAACTCATTACTGTAATAAGATTGGAGATAGGCTTAAAATTAATTGGTGACTGTTTTTTATAAAAAATTGAACATTAAAACAAGCTTTATTACGTCTGAAAATTACAAACGTAACGTGCCATGGTTAAAAGTAGTTTTATTTTGATTCTAAAATAATCTCCACTGTATTACTAAAACCGTTCGTAAATACAAAAATATGTTGATATTTTGCCTTTATTTCGTGGAATACAAATATATGATTTTCCTTAATTTCGTAGTCGTAATACTTGTCGTTCGATTTAGTATGTTATAATTATAATGGAGTGTTCATTTAATTTGCCGAGTATTGTTAAATATGTAATCAAACTAGTACTCACAGGTACTGCAATATCTACGTTGAACATGTTTACAATGAAGTACGTAAAAATAGTCGAAAAGCTCAAAGTCAAAAGCAGTAATTTGTCCTTGCAAGTAGAGTTATACCAGTGGTTATAACAATCTTTATCTTATTACATGCGAGGGGGCCATACTAGTTTAAATATTTAGAATGCTTAATGTTATTGATTTATTTCTGTGACTTAATTGTATAGGAGGGTTATTTTGGCGCTATAGATTCAATTTCCCAATCGGTGATTTTGATTGTACAATTATACAATGATATATCTTGAATTTGTAAAGTACCGTAATGGTAAAAAAAAAATACTCATTGGGGTATCTGTTGGCCTAACTATTGCAATAAATATAGTAAATTCTTTAAAATCATTGCTGTTAATACATGTTTACTATACACTATTAAGAACTATATTTAAATATTAAACAAGAAAATGTTCAAGATTCAAATCATTTATTTTCTAATCACCAGGGGGCGTTTGAACACGTCAAAACAATAAAAATAATGATATAAATAATAATTACTTATGTGTAAAACTAAATTATACTAACTAATTATTTGAATAACCGGTTGATATAAATATTGTTTTTAAATGTTTTCAAAAATATTCTTCATGAAATGGTTGATAAAGAGTATTTTGGCCTACGGACAATTTATAGGCCTTTATATCGTAAACGTAACACATGTAGTCATGTTTGGAGTTATCATACAGAATCAGAGTCAAGTTATTGCAAGTGCACGCTGATTTAAGTTAAATGGCAAAATTAAATACACATTCTTATTATACCCTATTATATCTCGAAGGCTTTGGTAACTGATAAATTGATAATTATAATTTTATAATTGATACTTTTTACTTGACTACGGCGAAGCTAAAAGGAAGGGTAATGATTTTGGCAGTCTATGTATGTATGTTTGTATGTTTTACCGTAGCGCCTAAACTACTGAACGGATTTTAATGAATGCGGTGCCAACAAATAAGTAAGAATGGGCTGGGTGACATAGACTATATAAATATATATTATATTATTATATATTACGAAATTAAAACGTCAGATTCTAACCTCAATAAAAGCATTTTGGGTATGGGACCTTCTGACAGTGACTTATTAAGTTTAGATTAAGTTATTAGACTAGTTTAATTTAAGATCAAATATGTATATTTTCTGTAAATAAAGCATATACGTAAATAAAAAAAACATAATGACGTGTTTGGTCTTAAATAAAAGGTCTTGGCATTCTGGATGTTATCGTATTATGTTCTTGCTTTCGCCCGTTTAGATCCCCGTTTTACGTAGACGGGTTATAGTTTCAAACTTAATTTTTATTGCAAATATTTATGTGGGTCTGAGTGGCTTGTCTTGAATTAAAATTAATTGGATATTAAATAAAATTTGCATCTGTCTGTTCATCGGTATACTTGGAAATTCAATTTTATTTTTACTTTGTTACTCGAATCAAGTCAATATAACTTTGAAAGTTCTATAGAAGAGGCGTAGAAAACAACCCCTTCAATTTTTAAACCCCGATAAAGATTAATTTAAGAAAATCTACGGTTTCCATCTAACCATCGGAATAAAAATAACACATATATCTGTTTTAATAATGCATGATTGAATATAGAGATGTTAAATAGTGTGGAACGAAAGATGTCGCCCATAATCGTTCATTGAGCAATTATGAAGATAAATAGTGAGTAAATTCTAGTCTAAAAATATTAGGTTTCAAATGGAATAGTGTCTCTTTGTCGAATGCACAAACTCCTTTGAAGATCCAAATCCTTCGGGATATAAATGCTAATAATTAAAATAATAATTTAAAAGGTTTGTAAGTAGGACTGGTGTGGACAAGTGTGTGTTCTCGACACAGGAATTTTAATTAAGGAAGCTATATCACTGAAAAACTGACTTTTGTATAAAATCTAATGTGGTTTCGAGAGTTACAAACTATGTAATAGAGTATGTGTGGAGGTGTGAATGTTTCTTACTCTTTTTTTTTTCAAAAACTACTATATTGGTATTGATCAAATAACACGTGGCTTAAAGCCTAGATCAGTAGATCCCAAACTATGGGTCGCCACCCACTGATGTTCTTGTAGGTATTCAATATTAAAATAATCTATCAAATTAAATGTTCTTTTCACCTCTTCAGTACAAAAGGCTGCTTCGATTGAAATTTGCTCGCCTGATATCAGTGATTTAAAGACGTTTTTACTCACTAGAGGCAAAGTTTTCAAATTTCTCAATACAATATATCCTTTCAATGTATGTGTGGGCTCTGCATAAATGAACAACCATGCAGTTCTAAAATAAACGTAGACATACATTATTTCTCTTAAATGAGATTTTATTCAACATCTTATATCAAAATAAAAATATTTATTTCTATATATCAAAAATTAATCTATCCTCATTCATGTTGGTGTTTTTTATAGTGATTGTTTGTAAGCTTAAATAAGTATCTGAGCGTTACCGATTTTTCAAGTGGTAGGTTCCGGATTTAGCAGGTTTTGTTAGGCGGGGCGACGAGTCAACTTTGAGAAGCACTGGCACAGATTAACTTATATTTATTTGACATGCCACTCGTGCGGAGCTGTGGGTGTAAGCTCTTGTTATAATATAATAAAATTAAAGACGGTTGAAAGAAGCCTTGTCTAGCAACTAATAAATAACTTACAGTGAACATAGCAAAGTCGCAGTCAAAGTTTAATCCTAAACGTAGGACTTCAACGTGGGTGTTAAAATATCAAAAATAACATTAACAAGACATAAATAAGATTTCACTGAAGAGGAAAATAATGTTCTGCTGCAAAATTGCTATAAAAAGATTAATTAGCGATGTTCGATGAAACTGCAAAAGTTATCAGACGGCGAGGTGTTCTGCCCACGCGCTAGCTTCCTCCTTCCAGATACTAAGTGCTTTATATTACTTTTCCTGGCGGTTTATTACGATTTTTTGAACTAGTTAGGTTAAAACTCTACCATAGATTACTTGCACATTATAGTGCTTATGGCAAGCCAATGTGCAGGTGCTGGTCAATTATTATTTATAGGACAAATCTTAACGTAAACTAAAAGGTTAATTCCAAATGTTGGTTTACTTTATGTTTGTAAGAAGCAAATATATCTGACCTCTACACTCCAATAACGACATATATACGGACAATATTTCGTATATACATATATATACGGAATTTTAGCAGCCAAGCCAAACTTCAGACTACTTACAAATTCTGACATATAGGTTTTTTCAGGCAAGAAAAATAGACAGCAAGCTTTCTTTGTAAAACTTGTAAACGTGTAGAAATATAGTTAAGTAAACCAATTATTTAAATAACGAAATCTTTTCCTTTTAGACATGATTTTATTTTAGTTGAGACTTATCAGTGAAGCGGTGAAATTTGATCAAGTGAATCTCTCTGTCTGCTATTTTTAGAACCATATAAATGGATACATTGAATGGGGTGAAATACTTCAATGTCTAGCCAGATCTATTCTTAGACACGACTTAATTTTGTTCTTTAATGAATGAAAATATTTCCTAAAGAGACAAATTTACCACTACAGTGTTGTTTTGTGTAAATAAGGACGAATTAGTAACCTTTTACCGCTTTACTAAGAGAAGATATGCATTAAAGGACATGGGGAAGTATTAGTAATTTTTATTTATTCTGAAATACTGTGCGTAAAATCTTAAAAAATAGTCTAGTTATATTACCAGTCACAGTAAAAGGGATACCAACTTAACATCGATCAGATATATCTACTATATCATCGGGGCATCTGTAACTCCATCAACTAAAGCACTAAAACCGCAATAAAATGCATCATTTACTTTTATTGTCCATCAACAATTCTTTTGAAAAAATTCACATTAAATCTTCAAAGGAAATAATTCTTTTCAATGAGAAACAAAACAACAGACAGTCATTTATATATTGTAAGAAATGTTTTCAGTGAACATTATGAGCCAAGGGTGAGTTGTCTCGCAAAAGTATTAATATGGCTTGACAAACTTCAAAGTATTTTCGCTATAAAAATTTAATTATGTCGTATTTCGAACTTTTTATGAATCAAAAACTTCAGAAAAATAATAAAGTTAACAATTTATTGATTACAAAGGTCTTAAAAGTTATTCTAGTGTAGTAATTGTGCGTGTATTCTTGACTAAATGCGACTGTTAACGACTTTTGGCAAACTTTAGATTAGTGCAAAAGAAAAATAAGGACAAAGTTGTGAAATAAGATCGTGTTTTCAATTAGCCGTCGCCGCGTCACTGATTTTTAATAAATTTGCAAATTTATGTTTATTTCGAATTTATAATTTAGCTAAGTTGTGCAGTAAGTGCCCAATACTATTTAATTTATTAGTTTTTTTTACATAGTCCTGTATGTTTAGTTCTTTAAACCATAGTAATTATAAGCTAGATGAGAACTAATCATACAAGCTTTCTGTTGAAATGGGTAAAAACACCTTAAAGCCACGTATGTGCAGACAGGTTTTTCCCATATCCAACTTTTTTTGTACAATACTTTAGCAGATTTACGCCAAACGAAAAAAGGTAAAATGATAAGCTGTTAATGCATGTGCCGTCACTTACATGTTCTGGTGCTAAGTGAAATGTAATGTTGTACACGCCTGACCTATTTCAAATGTTGTCATCATTGAGAGTTAAGGTGGCAAAAGAGCTTCTATAAAAAATCGACGGAAGAAACACTTTGACGAATAGCCTACAACAAAAAAAAATTGCACCTGTTTTCTGGTTTTGGCGTAGTATCGACGTCGATAAAACGTTATAAGCGTGTTTAAAAAGGTCGACTAATCGATGAAAAAGGAAGTTCTAAACTGCAATACACCTCATCACAAGTAGAAGATAATTCAGTTTAATGGTAATCGATTTGAGGCATAGAATCGATCAAAATCACTAACAATTTCAAGAACTAGAAAGTCGCTTGCATTTAGCATGTTTAAAAAATATTCTTTCTTAGTAACTAAATTAGTTTGGTACAAAAATAAGGACTACGTATTGACTTGTAATTACTCATGAACTGGTCTAATACTAACCCAAGATATTATCTTGGTTGGTACTTATTAAGTACAAAGGTAAATTGATACATCTATGGAAGCCGATAACAAGTCCGCTAGCGACCCAAAACTTAGCCTATGTGACATCAATCATGTCCTTTCAGAACGAAAACAGTACCTTCCTGACACATTGTACCCTGTATTAGAATATGCTGTATAATAATGTACTTTATTATAATGTAGGTACAGATATGATAATGTAGTAAGGTACTGTGTATGTAGTTTAGCTGTACAAAGGCTATTAGACACGCCATTTCTGTGTCATTCACTGTTTACATTGTTTGCGACGCCCTGTATGCAATATGCAAATTAAAGCATAATTAATATATATCGGGGTTTTTTATGTTCATTATGCGAATAAATGAAGAGTATTTTTTTAAATATCGTAGTATTATATATTAGCAATTTTAGACCTCTTGGCAACAAATGTGATCTGGTTTCCATCCTCCATTTCTTCTCAAGTAAACAACTTCTGGACATCATCCACATGAACTTTAGGACTTAGAATGTGTAAATAATGTGGAGATATTCCATTTTAAGATTCGTTACAGAATGAATATTGTGACGAATCAAACTTTCACAAATGTTAGCTCTCTATATATATTTTTTTTTATTTAGTCTAGCCATCTAAAGTAGAATTTTCGTCTTTCTCTGCTAAAACGATATCGTGATGTCCAATATTTAAACTTCCCTCTTTTGATTATCACAAACACGGAAACAAAAAGCAATAAAAGCGAACAAAAATAGCATTTAGGTTTCCTGTCACAGCCCCCCATTGCTCCCCACTTCCACTAAGGCACTTGGACTCAGGGTAAATTTAAATACGGGTCAAAATACACTATCCTCTCAGTGATTTATTATTTGGTGGTTATTTATCAAATAAGCAAGGCGGACGGGACTGGGGCGACGACCGCGCCCTCTACGGTTTTAATACATTTTCCCAGTTTTTGTATCGTCGTCAGCAAGATAACGAGCTACTCGTATATGTTATGCGTTACTTTGAGCATTTGCTGAATGCACGCTCATTTTTTGCTGTCGATACCTTTATATGACATAACTGTTTTTGGAATTTGAAAGATAGTGTGGATGCTGATTTCAGCAGTTCTTTACGACTGAATAACGTTTTGGAGATAGTGAGATATCACACGCTTTATTGTTATAGCGCTTACTGATACTGTATAACATTTTTATAGGTACATCTTTTTCAAAAATTTAAATATCTGCAGATATTTTTCTGTCTTGTTTAGTCTAAAAGTATATTTGTATCTTTACAATATAAGAAGATAGTACTGCAAAGGCCCGAACATTGGTAAGTCCTAGGTTTTTAATCATAAATTGTAAGATGTACCAATTACGCTTGAAAAGTCGTTTAATAAAAAAATACTATCTAATAGCTTAAATAGAGAAAATATCAGACAAAACCTTGCAATTATGAAAATTTCAATTATATCTTTTATCTACAATATGAGTTGAATACTCATATTGTAGATAAAAGATATAATTGAAATTTCTGACTCACTCAGTAAAAAAATATTATCATGAAAAATATTTTTTAAACTAATATAAACAAACAAATATAAGAACCAAGATCATAGAAAGCTAAAAGGTTTATTATGGGTGTAATAACGACTCTTGAGCCGGGTTGTGGGCACACGAAATTGTAAAGATGTACCAGGACAACAAAAAAGGATGACGACTGTTGTGACGTGAGCCGGGTTGTGGGCACACGAAAATGTTGATAAGTACCAGTATGTCAGTAAAGTTAGTAGGTAGGTATATAATGTGTATAACGAAGACTTATTATCCGGGTTGTGGGCACCCGAAAGTGTTAAGAATTCCAGATAAGCTAAGATGTGTATTATCGGTGCGACGACGACTCGTGACCTAAGCACACGAAGTAGTTGACAAACAACAGTATTATGAAAACACTTAGAAGTGTACCTATTACGGGTCGGCGGCGCAATTAATTATTTAATTAACAACATTTACCAACCGTCACCATTGGTAAAACGGTATTTACCAAAGTTAAATAAAATTTGGACTGTAACCATAAACTGTTGGTAAAACCTAGGATTAAACTAAGGATTTAACAATGTTTGGGCCTTTGCTACTGCAACTTTGGGTATAAAAACAATGTTCGGGCCTTGTTAATACCATAAATAATAATATAGATTCGTGGGCTATTTCTTTGGCAAAATTAGATAGTCATTTAGCAAAGCCTTATTCACAACAAGTTATTATTATCTTGTTGTTCAGTCCATAAAGTCAGTATAACTATATTTATGCAACGTTGATATGCCGCACCCACGCACAAAGTAAATAAGTCCAAGAATACTTGTTATACTTATACATTAAACTTTTATAAGTATTAAGTCGGCCCATTGTCATAATTTTGTTAAAGTAAGTAAGTTTTGACGATGGCCACAGAAATAACGGAATATTTTATTTCAGACAAAAGTTGTAATACATTTAGGTACTATTATTTTTTCGCTCGAAACAAGTAATTCTACTATGAAGTGATATTTAATAAGTTGGGTTTGTTAAGGTTCATTCATATTAGGAGAATATCATAAACCATTGAAGCGAGCTATTTAGTTTACTTATACCTATAACTCAATATTACCCAGAAGAGACTGGCAGAGGTGTGTAACACGCAGACTTCGCCTTTAAAGTTAGGGCCCCATGTGATTAACGGTGAGCCTATCTCCATACAGTATACACTGAGCAAAATCCAACATTGTGCAGCTATTAAGAAATTCCTGACGTACGTTAACAAAACGCCTTGCCCGAGTCTGTTTCCGCATGAGTACAATTTATATCTCTACAAAGCAAGAGTTAATAGGTATCTCATAGGTAAGCGTGCTCCACCGTAGACCGCATCATCACTTACCATCAGGTGAGATCGTGATTATACGCGTGCCTATTCATCATAAAAAAAAAAACATAAATTTAGCGATTAATGGTTGAGCATTTGTGTCGATCTCAAGTTAGCTAACACCAAAATTTTTACTGCAGCTATCTCTGCAATAGAAGCTGTGTGCAGCTATTCCAAACAAAATGTAATTTAGAAAATAAATACCTTCTGGAGGACAGGCCTAGCCTAGTGCAGGAGATTTTTAGCAATTTTTGGCTAACTTCTTTACAAAAGGAACATCTTAACGTATGTATAACAATAAGTTTAAAATTTAAAGTATTTATAAATATACTCTTGTGGTATTGAATAAATATATTTTGTTTTATTTTTTATGTATCGAACGGACGTCACTATACGAGAAATTTTATGCAATAAAGATGTAGTGTGAATAGAGCTTTATGTAGGCATTTATTTATGTGTTATTTAGCTTAGGGAGTTGGAACGACTATCTAATGAAAACTAATGTGAATGATGGCGAGAGTTCCGAGTTCTTATGATGAATGCCGCAAGGTTGCCGCTGTGGATATTCCGTAACTATACCGAATTATCTATAGTAGGTAAGTATAAGCGGATAAGACTGTGGAGATAATATTATATAGCATTTTTATATGATGTGGTTGTAATGCAAAACACGCTATATAGAAAGTATTGTGTTAGAGTACTAAACTCCGGCGGCTTATCTCACCAGACTCACCACACATACTGGCCATAGTGCAGACAGCAGTGTTAGCATGGTTTGGTTACTAATCACGTTCATAAGAGCTCTATCTCATTAATAATAATAGCACCTCGCTATCCGTATTTAAACGCAATCTCCAAGATGCAGTGAAAGCAACATGAACTTGATTGATAACTTATAATTGTTTTTCGAACCTCAAGTAAAATAACGTCCTGTTAAAAATAATAATATTTTATATGTTTTGATCTCATAATATGTAATTTTTATTTTAATTTTATTCTTAAACTTTTATCTAATGTTTGTGAGCTGTGGTCTCCTTTAATTGAGAGAATACACCAAAATGTTTCATTGTGTTTGTTATAATATGTTTATAATGTGTATAGCTCTTGTTGGAGATGCATTATTAATTAAATAAATAAATAAATAATAATATTTATTTAATATCTACTATAATATGATATGAAATTGGAGATTGGACCAACTCGTATCATCATCACATAAAGTAACAATTTATTTATTTATTATTGAATTGACGTTAAAAATTGGAACATCAGATCACAAAAATAAAAATACAAAGGAAAAAAAATTAAGACAGGACATACTATCAAAAATACCCGGATTATCGAATATATTTTTGCGAATTTGTGAAAAGGGCTTACTGACGATACAGACAGCGCCATCTATAGTTTACATGTTGGACTACTAAGAAACTGACCGTAGTGAGCAAAAGAAAGTATTTGGTCTTGTAATTCTGTATTGAACTTTCACCCTTTTGTATAGATGGCGCTGATGACAATAACATTAAATGTATGCTGCAAATATTTTACAAGTTTCTATAACACTACATGAATTAGTTTTTTATGCTGAAAGAGTGAAATAATGACGATAATACGCAATACATTTACTTTTTCGGTACATGTCGTTTCACAACTTTACTTAGTAGAATTTATATTAATTGTAGTATGAAATATTTTAAGTGAATCGTTTATAATTAGGTTAATTTTACCGTTAAGCATCAACTATAAAATAAATACATTACATTGCCGTTAAACACAGATATATTTCTCTCTATTTTTGAACTTCAGGTGTACTTGTCTCTGATATAATTAAAATAGTTCTTAATTATATTACTCACTAAAATCTTTACATTTCGTACAGTAACATGAGACATCTTAACCAGATCGTCTTTGATTGAAGCCGTATTCCTTACTAGTGACCGAATTACAAAGGGCTGACCTAAAACTTTAATGAGAGCTCTTACGAAAGTTAGTGCTCAGTAAACGAAGATTGATCCAAGGACTTCTTATCTTCTCCAAAGGGTTTGACGATGACAGGCGTTTTTTTTTTATCCATTTTCACCAATTAAATAATGAGGTTTTTTACCAGCTGCAGGAGCTCGTGGCTAGATCGAAGCCGCGCGATCGATCTACACTTATACGACTGTCACATGGCAGTCGTTACGGGTTGTCAGGGGCCAGAAAGGCTGAATCCGTTAGATTTGAATTCGACCTTAATTAAATTTAAAAGGCTTACGGAATAATAACACATTAAAAAAATAATAATAATTAGGTTTTCTTAAAACCGATAATTCTAGATCTCTCACTTTTTGTTTTGTTTGTATTTAAACAATATAAAACATAACATAACATCACGCCTACACAGAACACTTTGCCCGATTCAGGAATCAAACAGAAGACCTCGCGGTGAGAGGCGCATACGCTAATCACTAGACCAACGAAGCAGTTATATTATTAAATATAGATAGATAGATAGATAGAGAATTCTTTATTGTACACAAAGAAGAATACATAATTGTGATACACAGTCTAATTGAAACATGCACAATGGGCGGCCTTATCACTATAAAGTGATCTCTTCCAGGCAACCTTTAAAGAGGTAGAGCTCTTATGAACGTGCTTAGTAACCAAACCATGCTTGCACTACTGTGTTTGTTATACTTTAATTAAACTAAAATTGTACTCGATTCGATGAAGGTGATCAATTAAAAACTTCGCGTTTTGACTAAACCACTCATTTGCAGTACTGGTAAGACTTGACACCCTTTAATTGAACCCAATACATCGTACCTACAACCAAAGAGCTCAGAGACAAGTCTGTAAAACTTCGCGTAAAAAGTCCCATTCAAATAAGATGAAGGCAAATATGATAAAACGTTAACTCACTGGTTGTATTTATAGGTTTTATAGGTGAAACAGTTTTACTGCTTTAGCCAATTCGATCATAAAACTATTGGTTGGTCACATGTCAGATATAATATTTACGTTTTTATGCGTCGTTTTACTATGAATATTTCTCTATTATTTATCAATCATCAATACAAGTATGTAAATAAAATTGATGTGTCTGTTTTTAATGTCAAAATAACAAAAAATCAATTTGGATTTTTTACATTAGATAGAACGCCAGAAGCAATTACACTATCCAATGGTCCCAATGACAAGGCTAAATACACACATTCACTGACACAAGCACACCCAGTCTCAGAACAAATCTTTCGATCGAACCCACAACAGGCGACCGCTTCAACCACTACACGTGCAGACAATGTTTATTCAAGTCGGTATAGTTGTTTGCACGAAACCTTCGACTAAAATACAGTTTGTAGTACTTTTGTCCGTCCGTCCGTCTGTCTGACTGTCTGTCTGTCTGTTTGTATCGGCTAATCTTAAAAACGGCTTGACTGATTGCAAAAATAATTTAGATGAAGGCAACTGACTATAAGGCGCGTAACATAGACTACTTTTGTTGATGTAGTACTTACCTACCACGCAAAACCACGGAAGAAAGTTTGTTTGTTTAAACACGGAACTAAAGGTCAAATTTTGATAATTCTTTTTGTGGTTGGTAGTCTATCAATATTTTTTTTTATATTTTACATTACGCTAAACTCCACGGGAGCAGAACAGTAAAGTTGAACGCGGGAGCATCTCCTAATTAATACAACGAATTCCAAGCGGACAAAGTCGCGGACAAAGCTATTAAAATTATAGGTCAAAATTGGCGTAGTTTTGAATAGTTTAGCTGTGTAAGATTAAATACTAACCACATTTCCAAAGTATGGTAAATTATTGATTGAATATACTTCAATAAATGTATCCTTTTCATTCTATTCCAAAGTTCAATTTAATCAGGTTAATTTTATGCCGTTCTAATGATGGCACAGTAGTCGTTCTCGATGGACTTGATGGTTTCATTAGATTAGTGTTTATGGCTTCCATAGTTTTGTGTTTTAAATTACAAGGACTTACAAAAAATAGTAAACATTTTTGTTGAATTTATTTACCTGTCTCACTATTCACATATTACCTCTTGCAAATTTTACTCTAACTTGCTAACTCATAACGGGCACTTAGTCAAGTGTCTCAATTTGTTAGCCGTTAATATTATTCATTCGTCATATACAAATATGACATTTGGAATAGTTGAGCGAAAAGCCGAAAATATTGAAAAACTAATTTCATTACCCCTAAAGATTAGTACAAAAACCTACTGCTCCTTGTTTTTGTTTCTTTTGGCCTGAAATATTCCTCTTGTTATAGCGATAAGCATATTTTTGCGATATAACTCATAAGAGGCACTTAGTCAAGCGTTTCAATTAGTTAGCCGAGAAAACAGCATCGTAACATTTACACTAGCAACACTAGCATTAAATAAAATAGCAAGAGGTAAGTGTCGCCATATTTTAGCGGGAAAGGAAATTTATTAAATGGTTTCTCGCTTGACACTGACACAATAAAAAGGTTTTAGCGGAGACACTAGTATTATATCCAAGATACTTTATTAGTCGACAGTAAAATAAGGTTATGTTTATACTTGCTGTGCGATAAGATCGACATTAAAAGATGGCCGATTTGACACCGAAATCTTAAAAATTAGTTTTTTTTAATTATGCTGGAACAGTAAGCAACAAAAAATGTACCTGTAACTTTAGATTAAATTAAAAATAATTTAATTCATTATTTAAATCATGACAAATGATGATGATGCAAATTCATGGAACGAAATCCTGATCTTTAATAAAATTACGTGAAGTTGAATTGTCGTATTATAGCATTGTTATGTAAACTTACAGCTTGTTAGTTTCAGCAAAATGATACTGAAAACTCAGAGATGCAGGTATTTGTCGAATACGAAAGACAACCCTGTCAAAGTTTGAACCAAAATAAATCGCCTCAACCCGAATATGCAAATTTAATGCACAAAGTTCCAACATGGAGAATCATAGTCTAAGCTGAATATGTTTGGCTTAAATCTTGTTGAGGACAAACGTGAATATCCAATCAATTCTAAGTCAATGACGTTTTCAAACAACTTTCGTGAGCGTAATTAAAAAAAGCGCCTAAATCAACAAAAGTAGCTGAAGTGGGTATTGTGATTATTGTAAAGTTGTAGTTTAGTAAATAGTTTAGGTTAAATTGTATGTCTATTTTTAGATATGCTAGATTACTAGATATTAATGACATAAAACAAATAAATAAAAATCACCATACTTCTTCAACCAAAATCACCTAACATTGAACGATATTATCATTCAATTCTGACGGAAGTTAGTAGGAATCAAGCGATTTGATGGTTGTCAAAATGTTTTGTTGAGTGTTAAGTTGTTTTTGAGTCACTAAAGACACGGCATTAGATCAGCAAATCCAGCATTTCGAATCTCCGTAACATTTCGTAGTTAATTGACGTCTCTTGAAATGCTTCCATTCACAACAGGTCAAGTTTCGCAGTGCACGCTAGTCGGTAGTGGCACTGGAACAAATAGCCTAAAATACAGTGCACTGCATTTATCCACTAGTACACACAGATGTACCACCACGTACTATCTTTATCACAACCATTTTTATGTTTAACAGGTTTTTAGTTGAATGCTACTAATGTATCTTACTTTAATTATGAAAAACTTCTCTTTAGTAAATTATTTTTCAGCAATTATCATAATATATCATCTCATTGCTACTCAAAACGTCTCGATTGCCTTGATGGTCTAGTGGTTAGCCTATGCGCCTCTCACTATGAGGTATCGGGATCGATTCCCGGGTTGGTCTAAGTGTTTTTGTGAACTTGCCGTCAGGAAATTCAGGTGGATGGCGATAGGCTCGCCCCCTACCCCATAGGACTTAAATTTAACAGGTGAATGTGGGTGTTGTACACCTCTGCCACGCTCTTCTGGGTAATATAGCTTTGATGTTATGGTATAATAATAATAATAATAATCTTTATTGTACACCACTAGGACAATCAAATTGGAAACGTACATAAAATATGTTGCACAATCGGCGGTCTTATCGCTTAAGCAATCTCTTCCAGACAACCTGGATGGACAAAAAACATAGGAGATAATTTATAGCCATGGTATACATAAGAATTGAGAGAAGAAAAGAAATTACATTATAGTTTACTTACATCTAATCACTGGTACTGCGTTGTACAAATATGAATATATACACATACTTATATTACAGTATTAGAATACATATGGTATGTATGGTATGTTATGGTAATATGTTATGTTAAAACATTTGTGCCAGTTTTAACATTTCGCGATACAAAAAGCAAAATACGATCCCGTCTCGAAAGCTTTTTTATAAAGTGCAAAACATCATTTTTTTTCTATTAATAGCATAGAAGAATCTCGTTTACTCAATAAACAGTTGCAAAACCTACATGAATGCGTATTCAGAGACATATTTCCTAGTTAAATTGAATTTCAAAACTGGAGATGTAAATACAGAAATGTGAAGCTCGCTAGCCGTAATGTAATTGGCGTCACTTGAATATACTTCAAATGTAGCGCTTCCGGGAAAGGTCAAGTCTCGCAACATGCCGATAAAACTGGAAAATAAATAAACTTCAGCATCGGCATATACAAAGTACAAAAAAAAAATATTCTATGTTTTTTTTGCAATTTCTATTTGCTGTGACTAATATAACTTCACGCCCAGTAACCAGAAGGACGTGGCAGAGGTGTACGATACACACATCTCACTTGTTATGTTTAGGTTTCATGTGCCATGGAACCTGGGACGAGGTTATCATCATCTTTTTGACATAAAAATCCCAAAAGAATGCAAAGCCATTTGGTAGCTTCCGTTCTCAGTTATTTAAATATATAGAAGAAACCAATAATTAAAACGTATTTGAGATGTAAACTCCTTTATAGAATATGTATGTATATAAATAAATAAATATTCCACAACTCACACACAACGCCATCTAGTCCCAAACTAAGTAGAACTCGTACTATGGGTACTAGAATAACTGATACTAATACATATATACTTTTCTTTTTGTAAATACATACTTATTATACAAAGAAATAATAAGACAAACCCCCATGTTCATGCACACAAAGATTTGTGATGTAGGTATTTGTATGTATAATTATAAGTTTACTTAGATATAATTTTGTTGTTCGGTGACGGTACATAATAACGAATCTACTAAATGTTACATTATATTCTCATGTCTTTTTGGGAATAATAAATGATTTAAACCTAAATAACAATTTTTTTCAACCCAGGGATCCCGCCTCTGCCTGATACCTTGTGTTAAGCGGTTGCACACCATATCGACTACACCAAGCGCATTTTCTAGGACCGTTAGAAGTTAATATTGTAGGCAAAAACAAAAGTTTCTACGAACCCGTAGTCTAAAATTTCAGTACGCGTAAAGTCAATCATTAGCCGAGCCCTTGCCCCAGTACATTGGGGTTGAATTCTAGCCCGACGGAATCAGCTGCACGTCAGCCCGAATGTAGACTGTGGTAAAATAATTGACGTCGCTTGAAATGTAGTAAGTTCGTGACACAGGTCAAGTTGCTGTGTGCACGCTAGCGGTACTGAAACAAATTAACCTCTTCATCCACAGTGCACCCTATTTACTACAGCAGTACAGCTGAATACTGAGTTACTAAAGCTTCTGTCCGTGCGAGGTATTTTATTTTCACTTCCAGTTCTAAGAAGTCTCATTTCCTTATTCAACCGGCTGATTGCATTCGAATACACTCGGCACATGCTTATATATGAGCCGATTTTTTTAATATAACATATATTATGTTATCAGGCATTGAATCTCCATGAATACCTGATACCTGATCTCATGTATTGATCTCTTAAATATGTATAGATTATTAAATATGTGTTGTTATGGGTACGTTTGATACTAATGTAAGGTAGGTTATTAAAGTCAAGAGCGCATCTCGCCGATAAACATTTTGTTTGACGAGTAAAACCTTCAATGTTTACAAATAACCTAAAAAAAAAACAGTTTTAATTTATCCACTTTTATGTCACTTTGAATTGAGTACACATTATTATAAGGCAAATAACTTAGACATACATACTTCTAAAAATGTTTACCATACTTTGAAACGCTCTGGTGAAATAACAGCTCTGAGCATTCTCAATCAAATGTCTGCAAATTTATTCGGACCCCTGTTTCAAAAAAATCGTCACCTTAAATTCGATTTCATTAATCCGGTCACCTGCCCGCTGTCTGCATTGTACAATCGTATTAGGGTTGGCGTTATTTGCTTTGGACAAATGAAAGTCAAATGAAAAAAAGAGCTCTTTGAAGTTTGTGAAAAGTAATGTTATTTCCTGTACTAAGAACGTTATTGAGGGTACTTTCCGAATTACTTAAATCACTTAAACTGGAGGCGTTTGTTTCAAGTTAAACTAAGTTAATGAAATTAAAAAGTAAAATTTGTCAAGCTGTAAAAAGTTCTGCCACGGAAGCAGCTTTTATAAACTCTCAATGATTTATTGTTATAAAGTTACAACCACTTTAAAACAAGTCTGCATTTCAGAAGTGTTTCAAACCCAAATAGCGTATTTTTTTGATTTTTGTAAGTCTCATTTGTATTATACAACATTGCAATTTCATTTCTTTACTGAGTGGTGTTACATAATTTACTGCTTTTATTATTTACTTAGCATATTATTATCTTAGCTTATATTTTGTAGACATTTATGCGTTCTTACATCAAGTTAAACATTTTTTAAGACTTTTAACTATTAGATCAATAAATTATAATAAATAATTTAATATTCACCATTCGGTGTTGAATTACTATATAATTACAAATCATATACTATATATATGTAAACATATTGAATTAAGAACAATATTTATATACAGTAATATATACAACTACAAAAAGTATATATAACGATATTTACAAAACTTTATACAACAGAGCGAGAAGAAACTCCTCCGCATCGATGTCAAAGGACGACATCGTGCCCTAATGTGTTACATAATTGTAATACTCTATGCATTCACTTTAAGAAAACAAACATTTACACTGGCTTTGCAGTCTTTTATTTGGTCCCCTGTGTAACATTTCGGATGGAATTGTCACCTTAAATTCGACTTCACTAATTCAGTCACGTCCCTGCGTTGTTTTCAATCGAATTAAGGCCTGTTAAGGTTAACGTTATTTGCTTTGGAAAGAGAAACAAAATAAAAAGTCCTTTAAACATTTGACTAAAAATGAGGATATTTCCTGACCTGGGAACGTTATTAACTGTTTTTGTTAGTTTAACTTAAACAGAGTTCTAGACAAAATGACTAAGTTTAAGTTATAAATAATGAGTACATAATTCTATGATATTCGATAATAGTGAAGGTGTGAGGTGTTAACTAATGAGGTTGTAATATTCGTCCCCCTCCATCTACATTTCTTCAATTCGCGAGTTCTCCCAAGCGAATTGGCTAATCCTTTCACCACGATGGCAAGTCAAAATAAATTTTGTCTCAGCCATCGACACGACGAAGAAGAAGAATGAGTACATTTAACAAGTTGTTATTTGTTTGGGTATTGACGTAATCTGTGTTGCTTGTTATTAGTATTCGTGGTTAAGATGTACACACGGCTACACGTCAAGCTATACATTTCCTGTATAAGCTGGTCTCTTAATGCAAAGGATAAATTAGAGACCATCTTATACTGAAAATGTATGTTTTTCGTCTCTACTCACGTGTAAAATCAAAGCATTCATCCAAAATCTTTTCTGACGGAAATCTTTGGTACACAACTCGTACGTATAATTCATTGCAATAGCTCGGTTTGTTTAACAGCTAGTAAACATCATTTATGCTCTAAATAACCTTTTTATCTCAACTCTGGTGTAAAAAAAGTGTAAATACGTTCGGAATCTTGCCAGAGAAAAGCCAAAGAGTAAAATTACACCCAATAAATAGAGATAGGATATTCTGCAAATTCCATACACCTGATAATCTGTGAATTGTGTGTCTTTTTATTAAAAAAGTACTTTAAAAAGCTAAACAACTGCAGTTTAGATCGTTCTATTTAGATAAACAGAAACTGCATATTAACAAGTTAGTTAGATGATAGTGTCAGATAATTTTAATTGAAAATGCACAAAATCGATTTTCCAATATTGTTTTCGCGACGAGTACAAAGTTAATTTATTATGAAGGCAATCAGCCAAATGAGGTGTGGTGAGCGTCATTTCCGAGTGGTTTTGTATAAAGATTTATTTATAATTGGTTTCAATCAAATACAATATTATTTGATTGCTTTCAATGTGTATACAAAACTGTTAAGCCCTGTTGAATCAAGAAATATTAATCTGATCAATATAGGTTTACTATGAATATGTCTTATAATATTATAAATCTAATATTTTTTGATAAAACGTGCCCCTACCTTTATGGGTTTGTCTGGTACTCTATACAGAGTGCAAGCCACATAGTGACATTTATTGATACCACAGTATCTAAACATAGTCGTCATAACGTTTGTGAAGGTAATGCCTGAATGATTTGGTTAATCACGTCATTTGAGATTAATTAGCACACAGCTTGATATTTAATTAGCATTCATTGGAATATCTATTCCTGGTACATTAATTCATGTTTAAAATACTACCTAATGATGCACTTAGTTGCAACTAGTTGCACTCAGTTGCAACTTGCAAATCTATGAAGTCACTGAATTGTTATTATTATTTTTATCATTTTGTTCCTAAAATAATTTGATAGTGTTCTAATAAATATTTTTACTTTACTTTACTTGCCTTTACTTTAAATCATAGATTTAGAGGACTTTTTTTTAAATTATAATTGTAGGTAATTAAAGACTGTGCTGGCTTTTCGGATTAATATGTAGCTACTGATCGTTTCAGTAATATTAAAACCAAAAGGTACTGTATTTTCCAAAGTGTAGTTAATAAAGATAGTCAAATGAACGTTTTTAAAGACTGTATAAAATCACACATAAAAGCTAAATGCAGAAGGTATGAAATAAAAACTGAAAAAGTTTCTGAAATTGCAGTGATTAGGCTTCGTCGGCAGCTCGTTTGTGAGGACACAGTGCACCTTTACAAATGTTTCGACCAAATGGCTTAGAGCATTCGTGCCAGCATTTGAATTTTCATTTCAGACCTATTTTTCAAAATCATTTTAATACGAAGAACATAATTAACACGTAAATATAATGAATGTATAACCTCCTTTTTAAGCAATCGGTTAACAATGAATGGATTGAGACAAATAATAAGTAAATCTAGATCAGAATATTTTATAGTTTTGAAATGAGTTATGGATATCAGGAGAGCATACTAGAGATAGATTTAGTGACGTTTTTGTCATACTTTTATATGAAAAAACATGACAAAAACGCGACATAATCTATTTCGCGCACGTATTTTCGTTTCAGACCTATATCTTTTAAATCATTTCTATACGAAATAACATAACACGTAAATATATTGAATGTATAACCTCCTTTTAAAGCAGTCGATTAACAATGGAAGGAATGTGACACATAATAGGTAAACCTAGGTCAGAAAATTATACAGCTTTGAAGTGAGTTATGGTTATCAGGGGAGCAAGCATACGAGCGCGAGATATATTTAATCACGTTTTTGTCATATCGCGACATAATCTATTCCGCGCACGTATGCTAACCCGGCTGATAACGGATGTCCGGCGTAAAATACTGTTTAAAAATAATAAAGTGAGACGCTAACCTCATTTTACTTAAGACAAGTCAAGGAAGATGACTTACCTATATCTTGTCTGTGCTTTTAGTGTCACAGTTGGTTGTAATGAAAAATACGCGCGATAAAAGTTTGTTCCGTCTTTGAACATAAACCACTTTATAAGTTGGGAACATTGCAGTGAAGGAAGTACTGCAACAATTTTTAGCATGTGACGTGAAAATACACTTAAGTTTAGTTATTCTTTAAAAGTAATTTTTTTTGTGTAAAATGTGATTAATAGTATAAATAATGTACAGTGACACATTTCGCCATTTGGAAATAGTATGCAAAACTTTCTTTAGACTATAAAATTAGACAGACGGCGAATTTGATTAACAAAATGATATCAGCTATTACCATCTTAACAAAGCAACTGGTTAAGGCACTTGTCTCACCGGCAACGATTAACGAGTAACGAGTAGAGCTAGAACTAGAAACGAGTTAGCGAGACACGGGGAGCGAGTGCGTAGTTCCGATATTTGTGTAGCTCGGCTATAAGCGAGTGTGCGAGTGAGGCGGATACAGATACGCACTGTAGAGAAATGACCACTGGTTGCTCTCTCATCTCGGCGTGAGTTCTAATCGCTTGGCGAGTATCGCCGAGCGAGTGTTATCCCTCATAGCTCTTGTCGCTCGCTCAGCGACAAACTAGTGAAGCGAGTGCTCGCCGGCAGTGTGAACAGTCAGCGATCAACTGTTTGTATATGCATCTCTTTTGTACGTTTAAAAGTATATCTATTGTACGTTTCTTGAGCGAGAAAATAGCCGATAGTTAGTCGTTTTCTCGTCGGTGGTGGGACAACTGCCTTAAAATATATTTTGTGGTATTAAATACGTAAGGATTTAAAAACTTTTTGTTTAAACTAATATTATAAAACCAGACAAGTGCGAGTCGGACTCGCGCACGTAGGGTTCCGTATCACTATACATCTTAATAAATGTTTTTGAGTTCCAGTTCTCAGTATGGGGAAAAAAATTATTGTTTTTTGTTCTATTTTTGTATGAAAATCTTAATGCGGTTCACCGAATACATCTACTTACCAAGTTTCCACAGTATAGCTCTTATAGTTACGGAAAAAGTGGCTGTGACATACGGACGGACAGATTACGAATCTATAAGGGTTCCGTTTTTTGCCATTCGGCTACGGAACCCTAAAAAGGAAAGATTAGATTTGTTTCGCTACTGGGGCGATTTAAAAAAAAAAACCGTTTTAAGAATGCTATATTATTCGTATCTGAGTAACATAGGCTATAGGTATGTTAAAAGGTACCAGGCGGGCGAAATCGCGTACGAATGCAAGTCGCGAATAAAACTTATTTTTTATCCACGACTACTTTTATTTCTTTGATTCGTATCCATTCTGATTCTGCTGACAAATGCTCCCGTAATTGATAAAGATAGTCATGAGCACAGAAATCCTTTGTAGACGCAGTGAGACGGAGTAGCTCCTCGTTCTAACTAAAGAGGTACGCCTACGTTTGTTCAAAGAATCTGATTCTGTATGGCCTTGTCAAACACACGATTACACGTTACGATAATATTACGAACACCGTGTGTTAAGTTAACACAGTGAATAGAAAGCAATTTTTTTTTAATTAATAATATACAATGCTGCCTCGATGGTCTAGTGGTTAGCGAATGCCGGTTTTCACCGTGAGGTCTCTCGGGTTCAAGGTATCGGGTCGGCCAATTTCCGTTAATTCACAATCGCAGCACCGAGTTGGAATTGCGGCCGGTGGATGGCGATAGGCTCACCCCTTATCCTATGGGCCTTAAACATACCAGGTGAAGTGTGAGTGTTTTCCACCTCTGCCACACTTTTCTGGGTAATATAGGCGTGATATTATGTTATGTTAATAATATACAAATAATGGCAACCCAGGCTTTCTGTGGTGACTGGTTGTACCGACACTGTAAGCTTTAGGTTAGTCTTGTAAAAATCGTTTAGTGTCGTTTAGACTACGTAAATATTATTTCAAATATATTTAAGTAGAATCTTTTTAATGCTATCTGGGTCACTAATCCGAATTTATTATGAATGTAGGTGTTTATAATGACATTGTAGATATCTATTATTATTATAAATACCATGTACTATAGACAATATGGGGCTTTGCCTCACACCACGCGACAGGAAGAAGAACGATGCGGTCCGTCGACATTACGAGTGACAAGCAGATTTATATCACTCAAGTGGATACAGAGTACATAGTACTTTCGTCTGAAACGTTGTATTACGCGTTTGAGGTGTGTTTGGAGCACAGAATAAGGATTCAGTTTGCTCTGTGAGTTTTATTCCACGTGAGTGCACGCGGAGAAGCGCAACGTTGATGCATCTGTTTGTTACCTAACATTGGTGACATTAAACAGATTGAAAACTTAATAAATTGAATTCACAATTGTGTAGTAACCTATAATAATACTCTAGCAACTTAAATTTGACATAAGAGCTATCTATGGATTTTAATTAAAGTGTCTTTCTTTTCATTTAAAATATTCATAAGCTGTACCTATATTTTCTTTAAAAATGGCGTGTATAAATAAAATACCCCGTAGAGGAACAGGGTGTGATGTTCCTCCACCTCAAAGGGCGGATCCTCCGACCAGTCTCGGTGGTATTGCCTGGCGGACAGCTGTTCAACGGTAGCGTATTGGAAGTGGTATTATATATATTATGTATACTCTCTGTGAACACTTCGTTATCGCGATTCAGCGCTCATTGACATATGTCACGTATGTGTCACTACTTGACGTTGTCATTGTCATCTGTGTGTCATTTCTTATGTGCGCCACAACCAATTTGGATATTCTCATTTTTAAATGTAAAGGAACCATTTCTCTGTTACTTTTATCATTGCTGCCAAAATGTATTAAAAGGTTACTTCTAACCGTTTTCATAAAATGGAAGATACTTTACAGGCTCTGTTGTAAGGAAATAATAGCAGCGCTGCGCTATCTTTGTATCTTTTGGCAAAGAGCGCTGGAACAGCATGGCCGTTAAAGTTTGAAATTGCTACTGAAACAGTATAAAATAGGAACATTACGCTTATAAATGATGTTCTAGAGGTACAACAAGCTCGACCCTCGGATCCGCCCGTAGTGGTACGTCGATAAAACGTTTATGTTACTTCAGCCCCTACAATACATGTATGCAATCGTATCAAAATTGATTCAGTAGTTTTTGCGCACACTAAAACAATGGATATCCATTAATTCTGACAAATGAACAAAAATCAGACCACTAAATAGGCTCTAAATAAATATTCTCCTTTTTTAAATTATTTTTGCACTAGTTTTTGCCTGCGATGTTGTCCGTGTGGAATTTGTTGTATTAAGTATTACTGCTCCCGCGCTTTGGGCCGCGTTCTACCTTACTTCTTCGCACGTGAAGTTTAGCGTGGTGTTAAATATTTAAAAACCTTTATTGAGAGTAAGACTATATAATATATAAATGATAATAATAATAATCAAACAAACAAAGTAACTTTCTCATCCGATTTCGTAGAAAGTAGCCTATGTTACGCGCCTTGTAGTCAGTGACCGATATCAAAAATTTAATTTAAATCGGTTGACTGACAGACAGACGGAAAGACAGAAAAACTGTATATTAGGCAAAACAACTATACCAGCTTGAAAAATACATTGTAACTTTAACATTAAAAACAGGCACTTAAATTTTATTCATTTGTATTGATTTTGTTTGTTGATGATTTACCCATTTACTTACTCATATGAAAATAATATGAGTAGATATATAAATAGCTTTGCTTGTATACGAACAATACAAGGTTCATTAATGAAAGCTCTATAACCAGAGGACATCGCCATCAACTCGGCTAAAACTAGCTGGCAAACTGTTAGTGCATAATACTCCTTTGATTATGAGATCAATGTACCGTAACAGCCTACGGGGTATGCATTCTAAGAGAAGCAAGTTAGAAGTTTGGAATCTTGACGAGCACTTTGTTGGAAAATAAGTCTGAATACGCTGCATAGATTATAGCCGAAACAACATTACATTGTAAACTGACTTTAAGCGTGTGTACCGAAACGGGGCGAGGCAGCTAAGCAAAGAAATATTAACCAATAGGATTGAATAAAATCACCGCTCAGCTCCATATTTCTTCGTTTTGCCGCTCTGGTTGACAGACGGCCTAAAAGTAATCGCACATCCGCATCGAACTATTCGAACTACTCAAAAGTTAGGTCAGCGGTTCGTCCGATTCGTTTAACGAATTCTAAAAAGCAATTTAGAACATTATTAAAATAATAAATGAATAATAATTTAATTCAAAATGCTGCTAGTTGCAGGGCTGGAAAGGAAAATTACTGTAGACAAAGTTTAATAACCGAAATTGTGTAGCGGGAAATAAGCGAACACAGCGCTTTTGAACAAAATAAGTTTTATTTGGAGACAAAGTTTTTGATAAATATGAAATATCATTTGGAATATTGAAAAATTATCATAATGTGCATTATAAACACAAAAATATTTATATTTGTCGATGACGGTTTGACGGTTATGCTTTTTAACAGACTTTATAAAAGAAGGTGTTTCTACAGTCAATTAAATTAAACCGATAGCTACTGTTTGTGGACCATCACTTTGGCGATGCCGCAGAAGCTAGTTTCATATAAAAATTACGTTGGAAAATTTACTACACTCTTGAGATAAGGTTTAAATCTACTTCCAATATTTATGATTCTTAAATTCCTTGCTATCTTTCAGATATGTTCCCATTTGTCTGAGATTTCTATAGGAAATTCTAGACACATCCCAGAGGTCAACAACTAAATTGACATAGGTTAGGTTCGTAATTTATTGGGGTTTAGGAGGATTCCGTTGTCATGAGACGTTATGTCTTAATGATGCTACCCGGATAATTTTATAACTGTGACTCTATAGTTCTAGTACTACTTACCCTCTATTCTGTGGTACTATTATATTTGGCGAGTTCTTTGCACTAAAAAGTTCGGTAACTGGTATTGGCCTCTTTTCAAAGTTGACATAATATGATACAAAGTTGTAGAAGGTCACTAATACTCTTATCTATATAATATAAAATAACAATAATAATAATAAATAAACTTTATTGTACTCCAGCTAAGATATGTAAAACTTAAAAACTAAATACCTATAACTATCGGCAGTCTCGCTGTACAATCGGCAGTCTTATCGCTACCCGCGATCTCTTCCAGACCTAAATGGACCAGAAGTAGATGGAGACCAAAGTAGTGGCGGTAGTAGGTGCACGAATAAACAATTAAATTTCTAATAAATAAAGTACTATTCAAACGATTAAATTAATTTTATTAAGATTATTAACAATTATTACTTAAGTAGAAGTTAGTGACCAGTTTTTTAAATATTGTTAACGACTGAGCTTGCCTAACTGGCACCGGCAATGCGTTCCACAACCGCGCAGCTGAGTGATCTGTCTCCAAGTCAAAGGGAATATTAACTTCACTAAGACATCTCAAGAGTAGAGCCGAGTTTAAATTTGAATGTTCATATTAAGGTGTAAAGGGTTTCTTAATAACAAAGGATAACTTTGTAGAAGCACTTGACAAAGAGCTAACTTAAAGCTGTTAAGATTATCTCAGGACTTGGATTATCAGGGCCCTCGAATATTATTCTCTCATTCATTTTAATAGGCATTCATTTAAACGAGGTCTATGTAAATGGAAATAGGTAACAGTCTTATCTGTTATCTATTTCCATTTACATAGACCTCGTTTCAGGAAGAACTTTAATCTTATTTTCATTTTCTTGTACGTGTAATTGGAAATGTTTTTTCGCCACGTGTTTAATATCGTTAGAGGATTATTGCTTATGACTGCCTCATTTAGAAAAGATTTCATCTTGAAATAATTAGGATGATAATTATTCTGGCAATTTAAAGTGTTTACCGAAGTGGTTCGAAGCGTTCCTAATTGGTGGTGTGGTTTTATTTATCCAGCACTAATCCATTGTTTATAATTTAGGAGATACATTTTGTCACAAATAGATAGCAACAATATTACAAATTCTGAAACAAACAGTTGGTACCTAAATTCTGAATCGCATTGTTTGCCATCTGAATTTTCGCCGAGTTTGAATGAAAGAACGAATGAATGAATGAATCATCCACGCCCGAGGACATTGTTTTCCGTTTGTGACCACAAAAGGTTCTTAATTTATTTATCAGAAAACGGGGACTGAATAGATTTACGAGTTTCATTTGGAAGGTCATCATTTTCAGTTTAGCGTTTGTTTTCATTCTGTTTCATGGATATTGTTATAATATTCATATAGTTTTTTTAGTCATACTTAGTTGTTTGTGGAACACCTGCTTAGGCTGGTCCCGTCTATCGTATGCTTCCAGCAATAATTATGAGCTTTGTAAAGTACCAACTGGATGCCAGGTGACAGCAGTCGGAAACCAGGTAGACCCAAATGGAAATAGTAAGACGATATGGACGCATTTCAAAGTTATTAGCTAGCAATAGAAATGAATAGAAAAGTTTGGAAACAAGCTCGGCAAAAAAAATATCATGTTAGAGTTACTATATAAAAAGAAAAATAGTTAGCTTTAATGTTTTTTTATAACCGTTATTATTGATTTAATGTAGCTAATGAGTATGAAATCTGTTATAAGTAAGAGAATATTTATCTGATAGATTAAAAAGTAACATAATATTAAAACAAAAAATGTAATACAATCTAACAGAGACTAATAATAAATTGCTAATATAATCAAACAAAAATGTTTGTTTAAAAAAAGGTTAAAAAGATTGATTGTCCAATAATTTTAATTCAATGTTAATTTCAAAGCATAGATTGACATATTTAATGGACATACAGTTAGCTATACAAATCATATTGATATCAGCCGAATCATTGCTATTACCCACATTAGAGAGAGAGGTAATCGCGATGGAACGATCAATCAATGTACACCAGTCATTCAGAGAAGATTAGGACGAGCGTCTATGATAGCGAACCAAATTATTTTAATGACAGATGAATATTCAGCTATATTTTGATCTTTGAGAATAAATTATTATTATTATCAATATAAAATTATGAATTATAGAGATTTTACTTCACTATCCCTTTTTTACCCGACTGCGTCAGAAGGAGGGTTATGTTTTTCGAGCGTATGTATGTATGTATGTATGTATATATCGTCCCCGTAGAGCGAAAATTAACTAAGCCACACTTTTAGGTAAAATGAGTTATTGATGTCATGCTATTCACTGATTTTTTCCTAATTTTTCTATGCAACCGCCGTTATCCTATCTATTAAAATCACAAAATTAACATGAGTCAAAAGTCATCAAAATCAAATATTTTACAACGTTTATGAGGGAAATATTGACAAAAATATTTTAGTGAATATTACACTAACTACGACTAACAAAAACTACACTTTAAGCTCACTTAGTTAATTTTACTCTTAATTATTTCGGTTAAAACGCGTCTTTATCCAATTCGAAAATTCACTAAGTTATTATAATGAGTAAATAAGCATAACATCAGTTGAGCGAAAACTAACTAAGTCGCTTTAATGACTATAACAATACAGATTTGATTATTTTGGCATTGTTTTCCATAGTTACAAAATAATTATTATCATTTAGTGAATTATTACTCTAAATTACATTCACAATTTAATTAATTGAGCCTCACCAAAATTCTTTGATTATTTATAATTTACATCAGTAGGAACAAATGTTTTAAAATTGAGTAATTTACGCGACTTGAGTAGGTAGTTGTTGCTTTGAATGAAGTACCCGCGCCCGCGCCGCGCCGCACTGAACGCCCCGCGCACCGCTCGCGAATCATACTTCGTCGTTTTACGAGAACGCACGTGTTTTGGATTTTGTTTTGGTGTATTAAGTAATATTGATAAGTGTGGTTTATAACGATACGATAGGTAATAATCTATTACACACAAAGGAGTATCGGCAAACAGATTAGGGATGTTAATAGATGACTCAATAAAATTATCAGCTTTAATAGATAGATAGATAGAATATTAGACAGATGCTGATTCTTTTAAATGGCAAAATAAATTGTAATAATGCAATATGATTTATGAGCATTTTCAATAATACAGTCAAGCAGTTAACGATACCATTTTATGTAAGACACTATTTATAATGGATCGTGGAAGATATATTTGTAACTTCAGATATAGTGTAAAATTATCTATTTAATTGATTTGATTTAACATGAAAAATATGTAACTGTTCCTTTTGCTTCTAATAATTAACCATATGAGGTCAGAACGAACCGTAAATAAAACAAAAAATAGAATCAAAACGTGTATTGATTACTAAAAGTTGAAAATTAAAAATAAAACTTAAGTTTCCTTCCAATTAAAAAAAAAATAGAAAAATAAAAAACAACCGCTGGTTGAGATGAAGAATAAAAATTTAAATAATTACAAAAGAATATTCTCGTCAAATACTTCGTTCTCCATTTCAGGCCCACCAACTCTGTCAACTGCCGTTTTATTTGTAGGAAGTGAATGATACCATGAGTGCAGCTCATGGGGAATTATACCTTTAGTGCATAGGCTTAAGAGGTCTTTCTTTTTTGCTTCTGATATGGGAAGGGCACTTGAATAAACCTTAGGAATAGTGAATTCTTTTAAATGTGTTACTAGGATCTCTCTGTTACCTCCATCAGAGTTAGTATAAAGTTCTTGAGTAGTTTTATTTCTTTTCCTAGTACGTACCGGTAAATCTTCTTGCCTCAGAGCATCCAGTTCCAAATAAGGTCCTTCATGGGAGTACCGAAACTGTATAATACCAGGAAGCTTCCTGTCAAATCTCAGACATTTAATTTTCAACCACATCACCTTATCGCCGTTCTTATCTTTATTTATATTTTTGATGAAAGCCTCATTAATTGCTCTTACGTCAAGCATGTCTTGATAATGTAGTTCTTGAATGTTATATGGTGGTGCTGAACTCCTCTGCCGCTTAGATCTAGCTCGCATCATTATAGACTTCCAATCAATCATTGAGTAAGCTGCTGAATGGCGCTGTTCCTTTTCAATTGCGCTGTGCATGGAGTCCACTTCCATGTAAGTATGTCCGCTTTCTAAATATTTTTGTTCAAATACCTCCAAGGAGTTATCTGACCGTTGAATCAAATGAAGCAAATATGCCGCTATAAATTGGTTGCGGTTTTGACCTGCACACGTATCACTATACATTGCAATTTCCTTGACAGTACTGGGGATTTGTGTTACCCAGTACTGTCAAGGAATATAGATTGGTGGGTAACACAAATCCCCAGTACTGTCAAGGAAATTACAATGTATAGTGATACGTGTGCAGGTCAAAACCGCAACCAATTTATAGCGGCATATTTGCTTCATTTGATTCAACGGTCAGATAACTCCTTGGAGGTGTTTGAACAAAAATATTTAGAAAGCGGACATACTTACATGGAAGTGGACTCCATGCACAGCGCAATTGAAAAGGAACAGCGCCATTCTGCAGTTTACTCAATGATTGATTGGAAGTCTATAATGATGCGAGCTAGATCTAAGCGGCAGAGGAGTTCAGCACCACCATATAACATTCAAGAACTACATTATCAAGACATGCTTGACGTAAGAGCAATTAATGAGGCTTTCATCAAAAATATAAATAAAGATAAGAACGGCGATAAGGTGATGTGGTTGAAAATTAAATGTCTGAGATTTGACAGGAAGCTTCCTGGTATTATACAGTTTCGGTACTCCCATGAAGGACCTTATTTGGAACTGGATGCTCTGAGGCAAGAAGATTTACCGGTACGTACTAGGAAAAGAAATAAAACTACTCAAGAACTTTATACTAACTCTGATGGAGGTAACAGAGAGATCCTAGTAACACATTTAAAAGAATTCACTATTCCTAAGGTTTATTCAAGTGCCCTTCCCATATCAGAAGCAAAAAAGAAAGACCTCTTAAGCCTATGCACTAAAGGTATAATTCCCCATGAGCTGCACTCATGGTATCATTCACTTCCTACAAATAAAACGGCAGTTGACAGAGTTGGTGGGCCTGAAATGGAGAACGAAGTATTTGACGAGAATATTCTTTTGTAATTATTTAAATTTTTATTCTTCATCTCAACCAGCGGTTGTTTTTTATTTTTCTATTTTTTTTTTAATTGGAAGGAAACTTAAGTTTTATTTTTAATTTTCAACTTTTAGTAATGAATACACGTTTTGATTCTATTTTTTGTTTTATTTACGGTTCGTTCTGACCTCATATGGTTAATTATTAGAAGCAAAAGGAACAGTTACATATTTTTCATGTTAAATCAAATCAATTAAATAGATAATTTTACACTATATCTGAAGTTATAAATACCTAACTGACCTTAATTATTCGATTTCTAGAGCATATTTCAGTAACAATTCACTAAAGACAGTTAAGTTACCCCTTGCATCTTAATTTTTAGGGCAAAAATTAACTAACTTGAATTCAACTAATTTACTAATTATCTAGAGGCGTTATCTCAAACCAGTGAAAACTGATACAAAATAAATTATAAACCCTGTTTAAAATCAGTCAAAACATTTTGATTGTGTATCCATTTCAAAAGCTATAATTTTTTCTTTTTTTTTAAACTTTAAACAACTGTATCTCAAAAGTCACCAAGTGTTGGTTAGTTAATTTTCGCTCTACGGGGACGATATGTATGTATGTATGTATGTATGTATGTATGTATGTATGTATGTCTATTTCTTTGGCACGCCCTACAGCCCAAACGGCTAGACGGATTTTGACAAATGAGTTGTCGTTGAATTTGTCAAAACAGTGATAGTGACATAGGCTATATAAATTTTCAAAATGGCGCCGGCAAATGAAAAATAAGGGAGGGAGGTATGGATTTTCTTTTCATCATAGTAATATGGGTATCAAATAAAAGGCCATGAAAAGACCATTTCAAAAATATATACTTCTTATCACATTTTATATTACTGATTAAACACAATTTACCAATTTATATATCGGCACGCTCGCGCGCCCGAAGTGGGTGGAAGTTAGTTTGTATGTTCGCTCACGCTAATCTTGGAAACTGCCGGTCGAATTTGAATAATTGTTTTTGCATTTGATAGTTTAACTCACGATTAAGGCTCATTGATCTCAAAAAGATTTGATTTCTACAAATTAATAGATATAAAAAAACATGTCGGTTAAAAGAACTAAAAAGAGTGAAATAAAAAATAATTATTAAAGAAACAAAAAACCCGACTGCTTAAAAAAAAGAACTGAAAAGATAAAAACAAGTATAGCATTATCTACATTAAATTCATTTACAACAAATGAAATATGTCAAACTAAATTCTTTATGATGTTGCAGGCGGGGACAAACAATACTCTGTTACTACTATATAACTTCGTGAATTTAATGTAGATAATGCTATACTTGTTTTTATCTTTTCAGTTCTTTTTTTTAAGCAGTCGGGTTTTTTGTTTCTTTAATAATTATTAAATTAGAATATTGATTACAATTTTGTTGTATCAGTCAAGCAATTGCAACTTGCCAGACTTTTACTTACATGAATAATTATATTATTATCATTTCTTTTCTGAATAATATATAATATCCTTTTGCGGGGAATAAGATTTATTAAAGGATAACTGTGACTTTGCGATATTATTTCCTGATTCATATACGGTGCCTCTAAAACTGATTTATAGTCCATAATATTTTTAAAAGCTCGCAATGTACCTTTAGCTACCACAGGGTTAGTCAAGCGCCTCATATTTGATATTATTAACATTTTGTTGGCAGTTGAAAAAAATATGAGACCGGCAGGATTTGAACCTGCGACCTTCTGAACACCGAGCAGTTTGCAGCAGTTTGTATGCTACCTAAGTTAGGAACAAATGGATGATCGTGACGTCTCGAAATGACGTAGCATACAGTTGAGAAATTTGGGGTTGACCGTAGCTGGTTGGTAAAAGCAACTGCCTGGTGTGCAGAATGGCAGGTTCAAATCATGCCGGTCCCATAGTATTTTCAACTGTTTCTTAGTATAATTTCCTAAGCATAGCTACATGCTATACAAATAATCAACAAATATTAAGGGACGTGAGACCACGTATTTAAAAATAATGATGCAAAAAAAAAAGAAAACACGTTGACTTGAGAACCTTCTCTGTTTCTTTTTGTCGGTAAAAAAAAGAAGTCACGGTTTATGTGACGTCACTAACGTTAAAATAATTACCGCTAAATAAAACGTAAACGTAATAATACGTCATTTTAGGTTAAGCAGTAACTTCAAGGTTAATGGAGCCTTACAAACAAACGCCTCGCCATTGCGGCTGAAGTCTGTAAATGGATGATACGCCACATTACAGCTTGCAAATAAATTATGTCATAATCACATCGTTATTTTACAAAAGGCCTGGATGAAAATACCTATGCTTAAAAATACAGAAAGCGGGCAATTTCCTAAACCAAACAAAGCACGTGATTTTTTTGCTCTTATTTTATTATTTCATCTGCACAAATAAAAATTAAAGGCAAAAAAATTCAACGAATTATTGCATTTATATTTAGCTTAGTTTAATACTTCATTACACAAATTACATTAACAAAATAACAAAAAATTGGTAATGACAAAAGGTGAACTTAACTCAAAAATGAGTTTTCTGCCAGCAAACCTTTGAGGCCCCAAAGGAAAAAGAGACTCGTTAAATGTAAGAGTAAGGTGTATAAACAAAGGAATGATAAAAATAATAATAATAAGGTACTTAGATAACAGAACTGGGCTATGTATATCTACATTATTAAATATTCTACATAACAATGATATACCTAATGTAACCTAAATTATTTCCATAACTTACATAACGATACAAATATAATATTTTTATGCTTAGTCTTAATTTATCAGAGTTAAAACATGACATTTCTATTTGAATGGTCCGAAGCATGAACAAACCGGAATCACAAAGGCTTAAATTGTGTAAAACTAGGTTACAGTAAAATTAAGGCTTATTGTGCAAACTGCCTTTTAATCAAATTGAAAGTGTACATTTAGCAAATATGTATTATGATATTATTATTGAGAATACGGGTTACTCACGTTACTTTAGCCGGGATATGCCGACTAGTTTCGAATCTAGTACGTAGATTCATCAACTGGGCTGTTATTCGCGTGTCGTCACCTCCGCGCGACGTCTAGCACTGAGTAACCCGTACTCTCAATAATAATGTCTTCACCTCACGTCGGTTTTAACAATATTATGTATTAATTTATTTATTCGGTTTTAATAATATTAATAATATTGTGATACTGTATTCTTAGGGAATAATGAGCTTTTTTAAGGTCTCGTAGTGCAGGGCCTACAAGGAACTGTTACCTATAGTTTCACCACGACTATATGTCCGTCTTTACGAGTCATAGACACTTCACTGGTTTTGAGAGTTCCGTACACAAAGAGTAAAAACGGCACCCAATTACTGACAAAATTCACAGTTGTGCTCGTTTTGCTAATTTACACAATTAAAATAGGAGATAGGATAAATTTGTAAACGAATAAAAAATAGCTTTGGTTTTACTGAAGGTATATTTAACAGCTTATAGAAACAATCATAGTACGATATAAAGCTAATTGTGATAAAATCTGTATGCTATCTTGTCTAAGGAACTTATTATCTCTAATTGTTAAAAAGTACATGGTAGTTCAGTGCAAGATATCGTCTATATTTGTTTGGCTAATGAACACTGTGTAGGTGGACGATGTATGGAGACAAACATTTATAAGAAGGAAAGTTGGACACCAAAATAAAAGTTTCTTTTCTCATGTTTTGTTTATAAAATTATATATCCATGTACCTGCTACACACAGCATACTTTCGAACTCCAACCATATAATATTACCAGCCCTGTATCTCATACATGTCCCACTGCTGGGCTCGGGCCTCTTCTTATGATGAAAAGGGTTAGGCCATAGCCCACCACGCTGGCCAAGTGCGGATTTGTAGACTTCACACACCCTCAGACACTTTTTAGGCGCTCTCAGGCATGTAGGTTTCCTCACGATGTTTACCTTCATCGTTAGCGAGCGATAATTTTATATGATGAATACACACTTATATTTGAAAAGACGAATCTTAACGATATATTGACAGAAGTTAAATTCGTTGCTGGTTTCAAGATAATTTTAACATTTGATTGTTTATTTTTATAGCATTTAGCTATGCTTAACAAACTATACTAAGAAACATTTGAAAAAAATATGGTACCGGCAGGATTTAAACCTGCGATATTCTGCACAAGGGCCAGTCGCTTTAACCAACCAGCTACTGTCGCAGATTTAAATCCTGTCGGTTCCATAATTTTTTCAACTGTTTCTTAGTATAATTTTAACTCATTTTATGATATTATTATTGAGAATACGGGTTACTCACGTTACTTTAGCCGGGATATGCCGACTAGTTTCGAATCTAGTACGTAGATTCATCAACTGGGCTGTTATTCGCGTGTCGTCACCTCCGCGCGACGTCTAGCACTGAGTAACCCGTACTCTCAATAATAATGTCTTCACCTCACGTCGGTTTTAACAATATTATGTATTAATTTATTTATTCGGTTTTAATAATATTAATAATATTGTGATACTGTATTCTTAGGGAATAATGAGCTTTTTTAAGGTCTCGTAGTGCAGGGCCTACAAGGAACTGTTACCTATAGTTTCACCACGACTATATGTCCGTCTTTACGAGTCATAGACACTTCACTGGTTTTGAGAGTTCCGTACACAAAGAGTAAAAACGGCACCCAATTACTGACAAAATTCACAGTTGTGCTCGTTTTGCTAATTTACACAATTAAAATAGGAGATAGGATAAATTTGTAAACGAATAAAAAATAGCTTTGGTTTTACTGAAGGTATATTTAACAGCTTATAGAAACAATCATAGTACGATATAAAGCTAATTGTGATAAAATCTGTATGCTATCTTGTCTAAGGAACTTATTATCTCTAATTGTTAAAAAGTACATGGTAGTTCAGTGCAAGATATCGTCTATATTTGTTTGGCTAATGAACACTGTGTAGGTGGACGATGTATGGAGACAAACATTTATAAGAAGGAAAGTTGGACACCAAAATAAAAGTTTCTTTTCTCATGTTTTGTTTAAAAAATTATATATCCATGTACCTGCTACACACAGCATACTTTCGAACTCCAACCATATAATATTACCAGCCCTGTATCTCATACATGTCCCACTGCTGGGCTCGGGCCTCTTCTTATGATGAAAAGGGTTAGGCCATAGCCCACCACGCTGGCCAAGTGCGGATTTGTAGACTTCACACACCCTCAGACACTTTTTAGGCGCTCTCAGGCATGTAGGTTTCCTCACGATGTTTACCTTCATCGTTAGCGAGCGATAATTTTATATGATGAATACACACTTATATTTGAAAAGACGAATCTTAACGATATATTGACAGAAGTTAAATTCGTTGCTGGTTTCAAGATAATTTTAACATTTGATTGTTTATTTTTATAGCATTTAGCTATGCTTAACAAACTATACTAAGAAACATTTGAAAAAAATATGGGACCGGCAGGATTTAAACCTGCGATATTCTGCACAAGGGCCAGTCGCTTTAACCAACCAGCTACTGTCGCAGATTTAAATCCTGTCGGTTCCATAATTTTTTCAACTGTTTCTTAGTATAATTTTAACTTTGCCTGGGATTGCCCGTGTTTTAGGCACAGTGTCTTATTGTTGGATACCGCTGTTGATCCTGGCCACGCAGGAGTCAAAGAGGTGAGTGTGGGGTGGGATTATTTTCCATAAATAAACCTACTGACAGTTCCTATACATCACACGAACAGTATAGACACACAAATATTAAAAGGGGCACTGCATAACAGTTTATATTCTCATACTCCATTGGTACTACTTTCTGAGCGGCTATTATGAAAAACACGGGATGAATTAATTTAGAAGCTATTTTTAACTCGAACACGTAAATCATTTTAGTTCGTGCTATTTCAAGAGCGCTACAAGAAAAATGACCGTACAAACCTTTTTACGAAACATTGCATTTATGTGTTTTGGTTACTCTAAGAGGTTGTAAAAATTCTTCAGTTAAAAATATGCCCTATTAACTATAATACGAATTTTATTATTTATAGATAAAATAATACGATTTTCAGCGTTAAATAGGGTCTAAAACTACTAAAACAACTAACAGAGGGTCACAATTTTAGACATTAGCAGTGTAATGTTTTGAAGATAATGTGTGTATTTATCATGAAAATTATGTTATCGCTTGCTAACGGTAAAGGAAATCATTGTGAGGAAACCAGTATACCAGCAAGTGCCTAAAGTACATGAGGATGTGTGAAGTCTACCAATCCGCTTTGGGCCAGCTTTGGCTCATCAAACGGGGCCCGTGTCCAGCAGAGGGACATGAATATGTATAGATATATGATACAGGGCTGCTAAAATCTCAGCATATGCTAGTGTAATGTTTAGATGTGTGCATTTGATATTCTCATTAGCAAATAGAGCAATTTAACCATAATAGTAGCTTCTAGTGCTTTTATTATTTCAATTTAGTTAAATTCAGGCATTTACAGTGCATTGATTCAAACGTGTTTGTTTAATGCTTAGTAATATTGTGTTAAAATTAAGTTATGGTAAGATTTTGTATGCGATTCTATTTTCTTAAATAAGGAGTAGGTACTTAGAAAAAGCAAAAATAAACAAAGCATGTCTTATTGCATAAGACACTTTTGTGTCGGTTCTGTATTCACAAATACCGATTGAAATGATTAATTTTGAATAGCTCACGTAGAAAGTAGTGGAAACTAAATTTATTTCTCATAGATAAGCAATTGAGGCTTGTACTGTGCAAAACTAGGTTAGAGTAAAAATAGAGCGTTGTATAGATATGATTGACGTGGCAAAAAATTGAATTGAAACTATGGGTATTGCGATTTTATGCCGCAAAAGCTTACGCGAGATGATTGAAAATATACAGGGTGAAAATGAAGTCGCTTATACTTCATCAGACATCTTGTACTGAATCACTAGATTCAGTACAAGATTTATGTAGTAATTCACTGGTGAGTGGCTTCATCACGATGTCATTTAGACCCTGTATAGGCGTATTTCATTTTAATTCATACAACACTTTTAGTGCCTATTTCATAATCGTTTAGTAACAGTAAAATATCTTGTAAATAAGAAATTAAAAAAAATAAAAGTGACTCAATAAAAACATTAAATAGAACACAGCTGTCATTTTAAATCTGTTTAAGTTATATTTTATTTTTTGAGAAATATTGTGAAAGTCCTTACACTAATTTGTATTCAGCGTCATAAATAGTCTACATGCCAAAAGCATTCCTCAGGCGTTATCTAATAAACATAAGATACAAGAATATATAAGTGTAATGTTTATTTATAATAGATATTGTTATACGGGGTGGATGCGACATAGCGACATTTATTGAAACCACAGCTTCTATACATGGTAAGTATCAATTTCCACCGGATAAAAATTCTCTGGCGAAAAAAAATAAATCACGTTCTCCGAACAATTTGAACATTGCGATCGTGCAATTTGTTCGGAAGACGTGGATTTTTTTTTTTGCCAGAGAATTTTTTATCCGGTGGAAATGCATACTGGCCATGTATAGAAGCTGTGGTTTCAATAAATGACGCTATGTCGCATCCACCCTGTATACTTATATACACACTTCTCAGACCCGATTGCAAGAAAAGAGTTACAAACTGGCTTTTATGTAAATCATATGAAGAGACTGAGGGTCTTCTTAAATTATCCATTACATGACATATTAAACTTAAATAAACATGCTCACACGCGCGCACACACACACACACACACACTTACACACACAGACATTCACTACTAGGTATGTAAGTGCAAAAACTTATTGTCTATAATAATAAATATTACAATATACTTGTCATATGAAAGTGTCAAATTGAATAATTCGCCTCACATCCGAGTAGAATGAAATTTCCTCAGCTTTTTTCTATAAGTGTAGAAATGATAATACTTATTCGGAATGGACCGTTGCTTAAAAGGACTACGTTTTCTTTAGTCGCGTACATTTTTCATGCCTCTAGAGACTCGCTAAGAAAATTCAACGCTCGCTCCTTTTGTAATAATATTTATGAAATAATAAACATTGCTTTAGAATGTTGCCCAGTTCTAATTCAATATGACAGAAGCTCGCAATTTGCGAATAACGCAAACTATTGAAAAACTTTGCACAATAAAAGGCTGTTAAGAAAGGGAAGCTATAAAAAGATAGTTAATGAAGACAATATATTATAAGTTTATTAAAAATTTACATTTTACTTCAAAAGCTAGTTACAGAACCTACCATAAAATAATTCAAGTAAATAAAATAGTCGAAAAAAAACTGCCTTGATGGTCTAGTGGTTAGCGTATACGCCACTCACCGCGAGGTCTCGGGTTCGATTTCCGGGTCGGGCAAAGTGTTATTTGTGAACTTTCCGTCAGGAAATTCACAATAGCAGCACGGAGTTGGAATTGTGCTCGGTGGATAGCGATAACCTTCCCATGGGAGCTAAACATAAGAGGTGAAATGTGGGTGTTGTACACCTCTACCACACTCTAGGTAATATAGGCGTGATGTTATGTTATGTTTTGTAAAAGTGTAAAATTAAAATGAATCAAAAAACGTACTATAGCGCAACTGACGGAGATTTACTTAGCAGTGTTGATAAGCACCTATTGACGACAATCACCTTTATGTAAAGGGCAGTTATAGGGCCTATTATGGCCCTTTACATATTTTATATTTTTTATTGATTTTACTGTATTATACTTTATTATATATATATATACTATATTACGGCGGCTATTATAGGTTAAGGTTTTTGATAAGAGTATCAAAAACCTTAGCCTTGATGGTTTTAAGTGAGCAGTATATAATTTTATCTACACCCATGCTATAAATCCTCTATAAACGTTCTTGAAACAGTTAGCTTATTGCCAACATTAAAACAGCCAGTGTCATAATAACCATTATAACACCCAAACGGGTGTACTAATGTTGTACTGAAATTCATTATGCAACTTCTTTTTTACTCATCGAACAGCCACATTCTCATGGCATCTTTATGAATTTCAAAAAAAGAACATGTCATGCACGCGCGTTTCACTACCACAGCGCCGTAATTTAAATAAAAACTTATTCGAATTTTTGAATTGACGTCGTATCCCGCCATTTTTGTTCAATAATAGTATTATTACCTATACATAGTTTGTTTGTATTAGATACTCACTAATTAAACTTTCCATGAATTTACATAGAGTTCTTACAACACTGTACAATACCCTATGGTTTCAGAACATTTATAGAGGATTCATATCATGGGTGTAGATAAAGTCTTGTATGCAACTGTTATAATTAGGTATTAAAACACTCATGTGATACTATTATCACATGAGTGTTTTAATACCAAAGAAACCCACACTCGTGTTTTAATACCCCTCATTATAGAACAGTTGCATAAATAACTATTAATTTCGTTATTTAATATCAGTCTATTACAAAAGACAATCATAATAAATTTAATTCAACACTGTTCCACCGATAAATATAAGATCTGTTAACATTCAGATAATTAAATTAATGAAAGTAATTTATTTTAGCTTTGTTCTTGAACAATTCAGTTTAAGAGCAATTCAGAATCATTTTCATCTCAATCTATTCAATATATCTTGAATATTTTACTAAAAGGTCGTTACTTTACTATAGCTGAAACTTAAGATCCATATCTGTTTTATTTGATTCAAAACGTGAACTTGTGAACGATTTTTAGTTATAAATTAATGTTATATTAAATGAGAATGAATATATTTGGTAGATATATCTACGAAATATATTATGTAGGTCATTTTATACACTCAGAACCAATATCCGGAATGACAAAAGACTGATAAATCTGCACTTGACGCTGAGTTGTCATAAGTTTCTTCAATATCCGTCTCCTTACAAATAATCCTAATGTCTTTTGCAAAAACCGGCAACCAAAACTGAAAAGATAAGAATTTATCAATAACTTCACGAAAAGATCGAGATTTACGGCAAAGACTAGACGTGAAACAATTTTACAACACATAAAGTTATACCTAGTAGTTATTTTACGTAATTATTATACGAAAGACATAGCATCTTAGTGGTGTGAAATGAAAGGCCTTAAAAATATCTCTTTCTTTCTTTCTCACATCATAAAACCGAAATACATATACCTAATACGAAAAGGAGCACAAGTGCACGTTTTGTTTTCGGGTTTACGAGGCTTTCGGGGCACGTGGATGTAGATGACATTTCCAACTGCTGACTAGGAACTTTTGCCTGCAATGGCTTGTGTGTGAGAAAACCTAAAGAATATTTTCGCTGGACCTGGATATCTCATTTCATCAAACTACAGCTGTCGCCCGCTAGTGACCGGACGCGGACCACATTTTTGAACCAGACCAATATAAATCATCCTCAAAAGCATCTTCATATCTAAAGTCCTTTGCGGAAGATCATGGACATTCGTTGATTACAGACTGTGACGTATAAAATAGAATACCGAACCAACTTTGGCACATATCTTTATGCCTCGTGGTAAGTTAAAATATTTATACGTTACTCAGCAGAATTAAAATGCTTTGTAACAGTAGACATTATTTGTTGAACCTTCAAGGGATGCAGGAAAAAGGAAGAAAGAACACCTCTTCTTCCTGCAGGGTTGTCATAATTTTTAACCGACACTTACGTAGAAGTTACCTCATTGCTGTATCGCATACGGAAAAAATCTATCAAAGAAAGTTAGTGTTTTTTGGCGAGTCCTGAACAGTAGGACATTGCCGACTTTTCATTAATTTATTGTTTTTGGTAAATTATGATATTTTCTCGTAGTTTTATAAATGTAGTTACGGTTTTTTTTTTATAATTGACTAACTACACCTGGACGGACATCAAACCATTCCTTTTATATTTTCCCAACCAATGTTATACCACTTCCTAATTTAAATTTGGCGCCAATAGCTTGACCGTCACCGACGCGACATACGCGCCACGGAAAGAAAAAGAACTACTTCAAATTTTCGCTTCGAAAGTACCGCGTGCACATTTTACGCGCGCTCCCAAAATAATCATAAAAAACCCTCGTTAGGAGATCATGGACTGATAATTGGTGGTGTCAAGTATTGCAGTGACTAGTGATAAGTGGAAAACGGGTTTGTTAGTCCTGGAAACCGGCCGGTTCCTCTCAAGAAGAAACCCCGTCGTTGCCAACGAGCGTCAACCTTCAACCGTCCTGTCACCATTCCAGGTTAGTGTCTGTTTGTTTTCTACTGCTGGGAGCCACAGTTCTAATCCAAGCCAGTTGTCAGGGAAATGCCGAGGCTCCTTCAACGAGTTTCATTCATTTAATTGATGCCTCCTGTGAGGATCAAAAACTCACGTAACTTCTTTAAAATCAAGTATTTACGAGTTAATTTACGTAAATCTTGTTAACTTAACATTCACAATAACATTCAGTGAATAAACATAAAAAGTGGCTAAAATAATCACAAATTCATTGTTTTTTCGTACTTTATCAAAAGTAGGTAGGTACTTTGAGACACGCGCCGCTCGCCATCAGCGGCCGCGCCCGGCGTTCATAACAGCCGATATTTGTAATATAAAATACCTACCTACTTTTTGTAAAATAAAAGATAATTAAATATAAATATAATTAAGATAAAACCGATAAGCACTAACGGTTAGTTAGATAAATTGCATTTATCATGAAATAATTATACATTTACATTTAGTTCGTTTGCATTCGCTCTGGTCGGAGTCACTGTATTCCCTGGCACTGGCAGTGGGCTTTGGATGTTTTCTTGTGTTGGATGTGCGAATATACTGTAATTTATACCAATAAATTTACCGACAATACAGATTCATAAGGAACAACCATAGATATTTGTTTAGATTTCTATGGGAACAACCATTATATTCGCCAATTCTGAACCTACCTAATGATAATACCGTGTACGGTACGTAGGTACCTATCATAGGTTTCGCAGCGTTCTTTTTAAATGTTGTGTATTACATACTAACTACTTATAAATAACTAAATAGCTTCATATTATTATAAACTTATGAACCTAATTTTACCCCATCGCATCGGAGAGTAAAATTTCCAAAAATATTCATGTTAATTAACATCACGCAAGGAACCTTTGTGCAGAATTTCATGCATTTCACTTTAAAATTGACGAACCTACCATATAAACTTACACCCCCTAATTCCCCCCTATAAAATACAAAAATAACCATAATATAGGCATTTGAGTTAGACTTTCAGCTATGTATATATAATAAATTTAATCTTTTATTTTGCATTTTTACAATGTAAGTTTGTTAACACATGATAAACTCGCCAAACTGTTACGTTTGATGGCGAAAAACGCTCATTTTATAATTTATATATCACTTAACGACTTACACTGACTAATAATAGTTTAATATTGAAAGTTAGTTACCTATATGAAAACCACATCCAATTCCATTCAGTAGTTTTTGCGTGATGCGCGTACGAACATACATACAGGCAGCCGATACAATTTAAAATAATAAATTGTGAAGGATTCTACAGCTTTTATAAAGACCACACGTATATAAACCTTATCGTATCTTTTTAAAAATCTTCATTTAACAGACATGGCAAATTTACAATTTTATTATAATTATTTAAGATATATATGAATTTTCTTGTTGTTGTTGTTCTTAGTAATAAAATGCTAATCATGGCTAAATGGTATATATGAATCAATTAAAAATTACATTTTATTCTAGATGCCGCCGCGTCGGTTATTTTTATGTAATATAGAGAAGTTTCACAGGTCGCTGCCGGTGACCCAATTTCTTACTGCAAATGACTGGCAAGTTCACATATTCCCCAAGCTGAGATGCAATAGACTGTTGTCATTCAGTTTCAAAAGTTCCTGTTTACATAATATAAATTAGTTACGTTTATACTGTTGTATGCTTCTATAAATACTAACTGCACTCATTAACGTATAAACTGTAAGTGCAAATTATGAATTGCTTCTTCGAATAAGATAGAAAGAAAATAAAGTTTTTTTTTTACTAGCCTACGAGTGTGTCCCACTGCTGGGCAAAGGCCTCTCCCCATGACTGCCAAGTCTTTCTGTTATTTGCTATCTCTGGCCAATCGTTCTGAAATGCATCCAAAATTGTCCCGTTATCTTCTTTTGGGCAAAGATTTTACTAATTATATATTGTAGACATAGGTCTTAATCGTGTAAATATTTTTAAAGGCATATATATACCTTTTTTGCTCAACAGTTTCGATCGAATTACTCCGATCGTGGTCACGAGCCGACTGAAAATCATTAAAGATTTTACGGTTTTTTTCATTATTTATTATTACTTAAATGATTTTATATAATTAATTCGCAGTCGAATGCAAGTGTAAGCCCAAGTTAATAGTTTCATAAAATTTCGGCTTCCGGCAGACTTAGTTAATTTATTTAATACCTTTCCTTAACTAGACTTGGAACGAGGTAGTTTTGAAAGTTTAACTCGACAGTTAAAGCACGTTTGTTTGATTAGATTAGCCATTTTGGTGTTTCATAATAACAAGATACACAACACAACATAATAACAAGATACCGTTATAATCTATGTAATGTTTTATGTTAGATCTACAAAGTAAAATGGATCATCAATTCATACAATTATATCTATTAAGTGTCGATTATAACAATCAGAGGGGCATTATTTCTTAGCAATCTTGTTCGCTACTTAACTATCATATTTAGAAACAAAAATTTGCTCCATCGAAGCTACTCAGATATTTGCATCTAGCAGTCAGAATTTCATGTTGCTGAGTACAGTACCTCAATGGTTAGGAGTACGGAGATAATTCTTTAAATAAAGGCACTTAAAGGCCGTTTACTGAGATGTGGCGAGACATTGAATATTACTTATGTATTTTTTACTTTTTAGTGCATATTTTGTTATTGAAGTCGGTGTTTTAACCGACTTCAAAAAAAAGGAGGCGATGCAACACTTAGTTGCAGTACGAATAAGCTTTAACTAAACAAGTTTACAAATGATCTGTTTGCGTGCACCGTCTAAGGTATGGCATTTATAGTGCTGACTTAACCTCATTGACCAGCCCGTGTGCATTAGAGCCTTGTGACCTTAAAAAACAATTAAATACATTACCGGGTACAAATTGATGGTAACTTATGGAATCAATACAGCTGAAAATGTGTATACAAATATTCTTTATAATGTTTAATAGCAGGGACATTATAGAAGATATACGACATAAAATACGACCGTGTTGCGGAGGAGTGGGGACTAGATGTGTTCTTGCTTTTCTCATTCCTTAAGGTGGAACACATATTTTCCACTTTGGAAGCGTCTCTCGTGCAAACTATTCAGTTTAGAAAAAAAATATATTATAAAACCTCATTATCATTTTTGAAGACCTATCCATAGACGTATGGGTTTGATGAAAAAGAAAAAAATGAGTTTCAGTTCTAAGTATGGAGAACCCCAAAAATTTAAATACATCTAAGTACTTACCAAGTTTCCACAGTATAGCTCTTATAGGACAGACATGACGAATCCATAAGGGTTCCGTTTTTTGCCATTCGGCTACGGAACCTTAAAAACGGCGCTCGGGAGTCTACCCCTAACCGTTTTTAATTTTCAATGTGTACCCTTATTTTATTTGACTTTTCAAGAGATTGCGTGTTTCTGTATCGTGCATATTTGTAAGTCTTGTAACACACGGTGTATAAAATATTAAAGTAATCTTGTTACACGTACTCGCAGTGTAATGGAATGTCGATTACATATTTATTTGTTTGTTCATCTCTGTTACGAGGCAGACTCTTTACTATTTTTACATCGCAGTTTTGCTATTTTTACATTGTACATTCAAACTGTTAGTTGTACGTGGCTTACTACAATGTTGCTTTGCGTTCATTGACTTAAAATATTTATCGATAAATATAAACAAAATATATTTAAAAAAAGATAATAACATTTTTTTTTTCTTGAAATGTAATAAGCTCTGAACCATACTTATCTAATTGTACATGTAAGAATAATTTATATTTGTAGTGTTTGCGACTGTTGTACTAGATTGCAGATAAAATTGTGCTGCAGGCAAACCTCTGTGGTTTATTAGCAATGCATTATGATGTTATTTTTTTTAAGATGGCTTTATGGAAATGTAAAAAAAAAACCTTGTAAAACGTATTTTTTTTTAAATATTGGTAGCAAAATGAGTGCGTGATTCATTTTAATCCAACTGCTAAGCTTTTGATCAAGGTTGAAAAATTTAAGTCGTTACAGGCTGTCTAAAGGGATTAGCTTGTCGCAAAAGTAATCTTTGGTCATTTGTACTGCTTTAAAATGGATGAAATCAGAAAATGTCAGTGAGTCGAGTTCATAACGCTAACAAAAATAAATCAATTAATACAAATTCATTTATTGTTATTGGGTCTGTTGCAGTACCTATACCTAATAGGCTTACAATATTTTAATCAAATTCTTATAAAAATCCATTAATCCTTACGCTATACTAATTACTATAGTTCATCAATATATTCATACATTTATTATAATTTATTTGCCAATTATATTATATTATTGATAGCTTTTATATTATTCAATTATTGCTTCATGTCATCCCATAAAATAGTTCATGAATAAGTAAAAATTAAAAAAATCAAATAAAAATTGAAATAACATTAAATTACTATAATAAATTCCTATGATTCACCCAGCAGAGTCCAGAGACTTGTTCTTCTATTAACGCTCTCATAATATGAGACAAAATGCATAACATAAATTGGTCTGTTGACTAACCCTATCTGTAGAATGGGCCTGGTGTTATTTACGCTTTAGTTTGTGTATACAGTTCGAAGGTCAAATAATAAAAAGTTTTATTAGCCGTTCTTAATCTATGGAAATATTTGTTTGATTGGAGGCCTCGGTTTATACAAAAGCGTTGGAGGAAGGAAACTTGCAAGGACGCATCGCCACTATTGATATCCATTAAATAAACAAGACCAAATAGTTGTGTGCATTCTAGAAAAAACATGGCCGCACCATGACAAGGAAAACCTTGCTACAAAATTGTAAAATCCATATCAAGGACGAATGCTCCTAATCTTCGTTTAATAGCTTTTGATCTGATGAAACTTTTATGATACCCACGCAGTTCACAGTCTAATAAATAACTTTATTATTGATCAAATTACCCATCAATTTAAAGATACTGAAAATATCTTCAGCTAAAGTTGCCATCGGACTCATCGATCACCGAAATGTTGCAAAATCATTGTTTTAAACTTCTCTATTTGGTGATTATACGAGCTAAGTTTTGTTTCGCTTCGATAAATCAACAGACTACAGGCCGCAACGGATAAATAACATTTTGAAAAGATGTTAATTAATAACTTGTGAATTTATTCAGAGTTTTCTTTGAATACACTGTGGCGGCATATAATACTGGAATATGACCTCAAATATGTACTTAGCCTCATTTCGATTCAGATATTTCACCCTGCACAAAATTTTGTGTGTAGGATATATTTTTAAGTAAATGGTAAGTACACCTAAAGCGTCGAAATTTGATGAAAGGTTAACATCATTATATCTAATCCTTTAAATCTCGTTATTTAAAATAATTATTTGATATTACCTTCTAACGCTTATTACTTATACCTTTTTGCCAAAACTGTCTCTAAGTGCAAAAAGGTGCTCACATAATCATTACAGCTTCAAACGAAATTTGTCTCAAAAATGTTCACATCTTTAAAATAGTTGGTGGCATAAGAATACTGCAGGTAGCTTTACTGTTAGATTTTTAGGAATTGTAGCTATTTAAAGAATCCTTTATACCTTGGTACAAAATGTTGGCAAAGGGCAAAGCGTTTACAGGGATATGTCTCAGCCTTAAGAGCAATATACCTGTGGCGGTCTTCGTACATAATAAATGAATAAATGACGGTTGACATTAACAACGTCAAGAAGTGATACACTCACTGTCAAAGAGCGCTTAATAGCGATAACGAAATGTTCACAGCAAGTGTACATAAATACAATTTCCAATACGCTACCGTTGGACAGCTGTCCGCCAGGCAATACCACCGAGCCTGGTCGGAGGATCCTCCCTTTGTGGTGGAGGAACATCACACCCATCAAACATGGCTCATTTTTATCACAAAAAAATAGTACAAGTACTATCAATATTAATATTATGCGTAACTGTTAAATGTAATAAGTTAAGATTTGAATCTACACTACTCATTTCTTGCTATCATTCTAAGCTCTCACATGAGTACCTTTATTGCGGGTCGTCTCGTTACTATTACATGTTCGTATGTGTAACAAAGTTAAAAAAACAAGTATTTTTTTGCTGACCAATTCAATAATTTGGGGCCTATCGTTTTTTCTCACCACGTGGGTAAGCCCTGTCAAAGTTTGTTGACATACATTGATTCATTCCAACCTTGGATGAAGGATACTATTCTCTGTCTACGATCCCAACCATTGAGTTTATACGTGTTTAAAGAAGCACAGCTCTTTAGGGCTTTTTAAAGACAAACATTTTGAAACATAAATTATTAAGAATAATATTTTTTTTTTAAATGTGGTACCGGTTAGTATTTTTAAATCGATATTATTATTGTACCGATTATGACTTATATTGTGGCAACACTATTTTAAAATGTCATGTTGTAAAGTGATTAATTAGAGGCATTTTATTCTGACAGCTTGAATCGAATGGTTGTTTTATTGGTTTAAATCCATCAACATCTTGGTAATCTACGCTTATTTCATGTAAAGAACGGATCCACACGGACACAGTATGTGCACGAAATAAGGAGATGTATTTTATAGGTTCAGTTACAAAAAGGTTCAAAAAGATCCGACCAATTTGTCTGCCTACGTTAACCATGACTAATGTGCAAGACAAGCCGCTGTAAGATAAGGCAAAACTATCACAACAGGAAAAAACCGGCCAAGTGCGAGTCGGACTCGCGCACGTATGGTTCCGTACCACTATACATCTAAATAAATGTTTTTCTTTATTCTTTATTATATTGGAGTTGATTGAATGAAAGGTAAAAAACGATTAATAACGTATTAAAAAAAAAAATTATTAGATCTCGTTCAAACCAATTTTCAGTGGATGTTTGAATGGTAGTACATCATATATGGGGAACCCCAAAAGTTTATTGTTTCTTTTCTATTTTTGTATGAAAATCTTAATGCGGTTCACCGAATTCATCTACTTACCAAGTTTCCATTGTATAGCTCTTAAGTTACGGTAAAAAGTGGCTGTGACATACGGATATGGACAGACGGACAGACATGACGAATCCGTAAGGGTTCCGTTTTTTGCCATTCGGCTACGGAACCCAAAAAAAAATAAGCTTTAAAGGGTGTAAAGAATGGTGTTACATACAGAATAAGGAAACAAGGTTATCTGGGCAAGGTATCCCAAATCCAATGCGAGTCATATCTCGGCACAAATCAGGTAACACGGCTACCATATCAACCTATACATTGCCAGAATAAGCTGGTCTCGTAATGCAGAGGAAGCCTAAACAACGCGTGACCAACTTATTATGATCTTATACTGGGAATGTATAGCTTGATGCGTAGCCGTCTTTACCTTTTCTTTTTCATGTTCGTGTTTCATAAAGCATCTGCTTGGTACCAAATCTCGTACACTGAAGTTATACCTCGGAAAACGCCATTCTATTTGTTATTACGGGCCTTTTATGTGTGTTGCAAGAAATACAGACGAATGAAGTGACTCACCCGGTAGAAAACAAAAGCAGTTGCTTTTGCTTCTTAATAATAACTAAAGCAACTATATTATTTGTGCCCAACTTAGACTGAGAAACCAATATGGACAAGACGTGATCGCAAATATCTATGCAAAAATGTCTGCCGAACTCGCCCGGGTACGGGAAGCCAGATTAATACGCGCATCTTTGATTTGACAACTAGTTAATATGAAAACGTGACGTTATGCAAGAGTGGTTCACATTTATCAATGGGGGACGCGGACGCCTGACAATGACTCCTCCAGTTGGCTTATTGCTCTAAGGTTGCCTCTGAAAAATTATCAATAGATAAATGTAATTTTGTGGCCACATATTCACACAAATGTGTTAAATCGTGCCTATTAGAATTTATTATTATTGTAATGGTTTTGGAAAAACAATGGAGCATACGCGATAATTTATTTATTTATAATTTTATTGCTGATTCACATTCATAGTTTGTAAATAAAATTATCTTATGACCTATGTTAGTAATTATTATCTATTAATTTACATTTAATTATATTAAAAAAAATATGACCGTGGTAATATAACTACTGTATTTTTAAGCTTCGTAATGTGAAGTTATTCTATTGTTTATACAATGTATGTGAGCTCTAATTCGGAAATTCTATCCAAGTGTTAACATAACATTATCCAAATACGAGACAACAAAGCAGTACGCCGGTCACCAGTATTGGAAGTTCACAGCAATTATTGTCAATACTTTTTGGCACGTCCGAGGTAAACGGCCCATTGTACGTGCTATAATCCTAGACCTACATGTACGAAGACTACTCACGTAATTTTTGGCAATCGTTTATAAGTCATGTCATGTTAATGTTTCTTGATAGTACTTACGAGACCACTTACTTTTCTCTGGCGTATTGAATACGTAAATGAAGTATTATTTCCGAAGAATACAGAAAAGAGACTTTGGGCTGGTCGACTGACTTTGGCATATAACATTCTTTGTTCTTTTGTGAACCAATGTCTCATGTTAACATCGATATCTTCTATTGAAATTCAGACATGTTTTTAGTACGTTACAAAATAGATAAGACCACAGATAAGACGCAATAGCTCTTTGAAGAAAGTAACATTATCTACGCACATGATAGTTGTCGAAAAGGTCTTCAATATAAATATATTTACGATGAATAGGATGATTGAATTGTACTGTTTGTTGTTTTTGATTTTGCTATAAGATATGTATATATGCGGTAACTTGTAATTGGCCTTCATAATGTTATTAATGTTTTTCTAGTTTTAAGTTAGCTGTAAATTTCCCTATTATATAAAATATAAAATAAAATTCCTGGACCAACAACATCTGCAACGGCCTCTTCATCCCTAAATAAAATTGTTATCATCATCATCATTAATTCTCACAAAGTGCTTGTAACTTCCCAGAAAAGTAGGTCAAAGTCTAAAATTATTCAAGGCAAAGGATCCCTACACTATCGAAACTTATCATAGTGTTCAACATTTGGAGCGAGTACGTCAAAAACTCGCCTCACGTTCCTAATATACGCAAGGGAATACGCCGATACAGAGGATTGAGTTATTTGATGAAATATTGCATGTACATTATATTTCGTGTTAGATTTGTGTTAAGTTACCTATATATAAAACCGAAGTCGGACTCTCGAAGGGATCCGTACCATTATCTATAAAAACGGCAAAATCTACCAAGTAATCTACTATGGGTATTCTTGATAGGTAATGTGCTCAGTAAATTTTCACAATTTTCTTTAATTATTAATTTTTAGTTTTTTTTCTTGTATGTTTGGTTCTAATATTTCTTTGAATATATTTTCTTGTGAGCGTTGATCTACTGTGTTGTTCTTTTTGGCAGGGACTAGCTGAAAATCAGTGCTGTGCATTGCGCGCAGCAAATACTGAGCTAGATTCCTTGCCGCACATTTTCTGTGTACTATTTATATTTTGTGTGAACTGTTTTATTTTCTCTCATTGTAAGATAATAATAAATAATAAATAAATATTTCACAACTCACACACAACGCCATCTAGTCCCAAACTAAGCAGAGCTTGTACTATGATTACTAGAATAACTGATACTAATACATATATACTTTTCTTTTGTAAATACATACCTATGATACATAGAAACACCCAGACTAAGACAAACCCCCATGTTCATGCACACAAAGATTTGTCTTAAGTGGGCATCGAACCCACGACCACGGCGTCGCAGGCAGGTACACTACCCACTCCGCCATCCGGTCGTCAATGTGTGGTAAATAATGGTTTAAATGGTTCAAAAATCTTATCTGTTGTATGGGTCCCTTAAATATTTATTTCTTTAATATAATAATTAATTTCTAAAGTGAATATCTAAATATTTTGTAAATAATTCAAGCGTCAACCTGTTAGCGTTATCAATATCGATCTATAACGAGCAAAAAAAATTACGTTTGTAGTGAGGAAGCCCTAATTGTTTATTTTATTCAGTTCCTAGTATTAGTTGCTAAAGCGGCAACAGTTATAAAATTCCAACTATCTAGCTATAACGGTTGATGAGATACAGCCTGGTGATCAACGGACAGACCGACAGACGAATTCTAAGTAATAGGGTTGCGTATTTTACCTTTGGGTACGGAACCCTAAAAATTAGGTGATGTTGGTTGATTGGTAATGCTATACAAAAATTAAGAAAAGCATTGATATTTAATAAGACTAAAGTGAACGAAAGATAGTCTGTTTTCTTACTATTTTATGGTGGATCGGCAAAAACGGCATGCTTATGATCACGATCTCACCAGATGGTGGTAAGTGGTGATGCGGTATACACACCCGTTTTACAATTTATTTTATCTGAATTAATAAAAAGAGTAGTGAAAATGATTCGTATTCTACTTGTTACAAGGTAACAGAGTTATATCCTGACCGTGTTAGCAATGCGTACAACTTTTATACGTTCCAACTTACGTAATGTGCGGTTATGTCTTGAATGCTAATTTATAAATCGTTGAGCATATTTTTGACAACAAACAGTTTGCTTGGTTGCTCGATTGTGAATATATAGGTATGTGGATATTGGAAAATAGAACCCTCAGTATAAATAAAATATGCACAGTACACACAAGTTAATACACCTGTATTGTTTTTAGGTAATCACGGCGATTTAACATCGAATTCCCACACGATCAAAGGATTTTCCGAAGTTAGGTTATACAGCAAAGACTTACCTTGATCGTTCCCAGGACAGCTTACACCTAAATGCTCACAACACAACACGAATATAGTAAAAAAAGTATAACATCGGTAAAAAAAGTTCAAAGTGTATACGAAGCAAATATTGACTTGTAATATTAATATTGACAACTACCTCGCAAAAGTGAAAACCATTTCATTAATTTCATGATACAAAAAGGCTGACCATGTAACTTGAATTTACAAGCGGTAAAAACTAAAAGTTCTTCATCGCGTTATGCAAACTTGGAATTGCCATAACACATAAAATCGCTAATAGCAAGAACTTATCACATAAAAATTTAGAACCGACATTTCCATATTTGATCTAAGTTTTAGTTTTCTGTGTTTAAACTTCTATACCTACTTGGTATCTTGTGTTTGCATAGCTCAATTACTAGGTCACTAGGGTTTCTACACGCTGAAGTTTCCAGAATTTCTAGATCATTTTATGGAAGATATATATATTAAGTTATTAGAACTAATAAGCCTTATGTAGCTTAAGCAAGCTTCTTATATTTAATTTGATACAGCCTCTGATAATTCACGAATTACTAACTACCATGATCCCAATGAGTTGTAATTTGAATTGTAAATGTTCAAATTCTAATTTAAACTTTTTCTGAATCTCTGAAATTTTAAGTTAACGCTTTGTAAATATTATGAGATAGATATATTAGTAAATCGGCATTTCCGTGAGCCCTACTGCGCTGTGCTGAGTTCTGAAGAGTGCGCATGGGTACACTTTTGTCCTATAGTTTTACCAAATTTGGAAGTGTGTCAACTGACAAACCAATCACGTGTGCCCATTGACATACCGTCAGACCAGTCACCCGTCTCGCCCCCATCATGCCACCAATTTGATCGGTTAATCGCACGTTGCGCACAAACACGGCTTGCGTTTTTTTAACGTTACGAGACCTAGTTGATTAAAAAACCTAGTTGAAAAAATTACGTGACGATCACGTAATTTTTACCTTTTAAAACATATTTTAATTTTAGTTTAAGTTTATCTGAATACATTAATTATCTGAAAGTATTTCGTTTTTCCCGTCACTTTTGGTACTTACTACCATGATGAATAAAGTGTCTTCGTCTCAACAAAATCTAAGCAAACAGTTATTGGACGCATTCTTAGATTACATTCGCATGTTTATTTACTTATAAATTGAGGCTAAAGTAATCATTAGCCTCTATAGCCTATGAATTGTAATAAAAATAAGATATAATTTAGGATACCGGATATGTAAAAAAATACTTAGGTTACTAATCAAACAAAAATCTAATCCCAACAAAATCATTACTTGGTCTTGAGGAGGGAATGAGGTCTTGGAGATAAACCCTTTGTTTTCTTACATTTCTATTTTCAATTCAGTTCACGTTAATACCTCATAATACTGATAAAGGTCAACGTTTGTTGTGTTTGATGTTTTCCGTAACGGCCTTTACAAACACTTATTTATAAACCTGCGAAATCCATATTCTTCTATTTTTATGCAAAGAGTAAGTTAAGTTGTGTGGTGGTCTAGTGGTTAGCTTACGCGTCTCTTATCGCGAGGTCTCGGGTTCGATCCTTGGGCATTTAAAGTGTTCTTTGTGAACTTTCCATCAGGTAATTCACAATATCTGCACGAAGTTGGCATTGTGGCCGGTGGGTGGCGAAAGACTCACCCCCTATCCCATGGGACCAAAACATAACAGGTGAAATGTGGTGCTGTACACGTCTGCCACACCCTTCTGGATAATATAGGCGTGATGTTATGTTATGTGATGTTGAGTGTTGTGTTTACCTAATTGACATTGTAGGCTTTTAATCGAAGCTTAAACATCGAAAGTAATTGTTTATACTAATTTAGTTACACTCAAAAGGTTGATCCAAAAATAGCAGTGTTTATTCTTAGGATTTTCACGATAAGACGAAATCAGGGACGAAAGCTGTCTCGATCGCGTGAACTTTTGTAAAGGCCATTCGTTACATGATAAATTAGCCTTCCCTTCATCAATCTTTCTACGCGGTTTTACGTAACGTCTTCAGCTCATTCTAGGGTCTTTGAATTATTCCGTTATTGGGATCAGGCATTGTGTGACGAAGCCTAAAATAAATTATATGTTAATCCGAACAGCAGCAGCGATCACCATCATCTTGTTATACTAGCTTGCTACTGCGGCGCCGCCCACGTGGCACGTCGATAAAAAGTATTTTAATGTTATCCCAAATTATAACAATCTATAGCCTGACATCTGTGTGTGTTATGTTTTAGTCGTATTAGGTATAGGTACATTTAGGTTAATAATGTGTAAATATATAGTTTGAGAGCCGACCGTAAAATTTTGCAGATTTTTTATGAAACATCTTTTAAATTAATTGTAAAATAAAATACAATGCATTAGTAACAGGCTTTTCAAAATAAAATTGGACAGTCACTCGGTAAACCAGGTGTATACGGATAAATTACATATTTTCTTAAATATGAGACGTTATTTGATTTCACGATAAGATGAAATTAACATATTGTCACTACAACAAACTAGATTTGAATGCATCTAAATGTTTTACTATGAGTTTTACACGTAAGCGCCATATATATAAATTCGACTATTTAATCAAAAACCATAAACTGGAGAGGAAAACTGTTGCAAGAGATTTGGGAGTAGTGCATGATAGCAAGTTGCTATTTGATCACCATGTTAACCATGTGGTCAACAAAGCTTTTAGGGCTTTAGGTTTCTTGATTCGCTGTTCCAGGGACTTCAGAAATATGAAAACCATCAAAATACTGTATTGTTCCTATGTACGAAGTCACCTGGAATATGCTTCTCAGATCTGGAACCCACGATATGCTTGCTACTCGAATGATATCGAGATGATTCAAAGAAAATTCATTCGTTACTTAGGTTTTAAATTTAAATTATTCCATCTAACTGATCTCACCTATGAGCAGCGTTGTGTTAAATTGCATATTCTTCCTTTGCATGAAAGACGAAACATTTCGGACATAACTTTTCTTCTCAATATTGCCCAGGGTATGATTGACTGTCCTGAGCTTCTCTCAAAGATTAAGTTGCGAATACCACAAAGAAATTTACGCAAAAATCTCTTGTTATACAGACCTCCGAGCCGCTCAAACTTTAGAATAAATAGCTTTATGCCTAGAGTGTCTTGTGAATTTAACAAATTGAATGTTGACAGTCATTTTGATCTCTTTACTACTAGTAAACATTCTGCTAGAACCCATCTAACGAATTACTTTGTTAAAAATGTGTAGATTTGTTATTACTAAATTTAATTTTAGATACTGTTGTGTGTAGTTTTTGTAGGCATGTGAAGCCTTTTTTCTTACATTTTTTTTTTTTAATATTAAGTTTTAAGGTGTCAGTTGGGTACTCTTTTCTTTTAACAACTATATAGTGATTTAATTTAAAATTTTGTAATGTTACCATTATGTTGCTGACTGTATGTGGAAGCTTGTAATTGGCGTTTGCTGACCTATTTTGTTCAATTATTTGTGTGTGGCTGTTAGCTCCCCTAATAAAATAAAATAAAATAAAATAAAATAAAATAAAATATTAATACATATAAAAAGCAGCGATAGCCGAGTGGGGGACCATAGGACTGCGAATTTAAAGGTCTCGGGTTCGAATCCACGGCACACACCTCTCGCCTTTTTAAAGATATGTGTGTATTTATCATATAAATTATCGCTCGCTACGGTGAAGGAAAACATCGCGAGGAAACCTACATGCCTGAGAGTGCCTAATAAGTGCTCGAGGGTGCGTGTAGTCTACCAATCCGAGACCTTTCTCATCATGAGAAAAGGCTCGAGCCCAGCAGTGGGACATGTATTAGATACAGGGCTGCTATTATAATACATATGAAATTGATAAGACAAAGGTTTGCGTAAGCTTAAATATTCTATATAACAACTTGTTTCCGTCCGCAGTTTTATACATATTATATTACATATAAATTACATGTACAGTCGGCCAATGAGTTGGGTATGCAGGGCAAAAACTTCTACGCCATAGTAAAAACTGACTCCAATAGATATGCAAGTTTGTATTTCATATTTAATAAGTGTAATATACCAACTATTTAGATGTATAACTCACTTATCCTGACTGGTGTCGTAAGTCTTTACTATGACTGCTGGAAGTTGAAACTACTTCAATGAAATACTTTGTGGTAATATCATAATTATGGTTGCCATAGTAAGTTATTAAAAAGTGTATCTGTTCTGTCATGGAGATTGTTAGATTTGGTTGTACATAGTTTTGTTTTAATAAATTAATATTAATATTCCTAAACATTATTTCATTTAATATTTCAACAATGACTTAGAAGTTTTTGCCCTGCATACCCAACTCATTGGCCGACTGTACCTACATATTATTATTTGCCTCGATGGGTTAGTGGTTAGTGTATTTTACACCGCGGTATTTCGGGTTCGATTCCCGGGTTGGGCTAAGTGTTATTTGTGAACTTTCCGTTAGAAAATTCACACTGACAGCACGGTGTTTATTTTGTGGCCGGTGGATGGTGATAGGCTTACCCCCTATCCCATGGGATCTAATCATACCACGTGAAGTGTGGGTGTTGTACACGTGGGCGTGATATGTTCTATTATTAATTACTGGTGGTAGAGCTCTTGTGAATGAGCTCGAGGCCGGCAGCACCACCGTCTCACCTTTAACCTGCCGCCAAATAGTAGTGCTAACATTATTGTGTACCGGTTTGGTGGTGAGATCTGGCCCTGAAATTACTAGCACATGAGGCATAACACCGTAGTCCTCAGCTGCAGCGACTCATCTGCAATCTGCTTTTGTGGATTGTTGATGTCCTTGGGCTGTACTCCACTTACCATCAGGTGGACTACACGTTCGTTTGCTGTGGGTGTAGTATAAAAAAAAATAAAAAAATAGATAATCTATAAGTAAATGTAAAAACAGTATAACAGTATTTACACTTTTAATGTTACATAAAATTAAGTTTTAACCACTGTTTGTCACTGACTGAACGCTTCCGGCAAACAGCTGGATTCCAAAGTTAATTTCAGCATAAATTTATTAAAACTAGACGTTGGAAATGTAAGTCCGAAATGTGACGTTGAGTATGATATTTTTATTTTTAATGTTGGCTAATTTTTCAAAAATAGAGTGTAGTGAGGCACTCAGATTCGAAACAAATCTTTTTTTCATCCGTGACTAACTTGCTCCACATTAATCATATAACAAAATTAATTCCATGTAAACTAAGAATACGTAATACTTTACCAGCATAGGTACACAGTGTATAGTCATGTGTTGAATCTATAAATCATCGTTAGCATTGTTGACATTGGGTTCGGATTCATGTGAATTTAGGCGTGCAAACAACTATTGGACAATGCTTTGAATAGAAGAAAGTTTCTGATACTAATACCAAATTCTAGTCAGTATTCATGTTCTTTTAGAAAATACAAAACATTCCATACATTGTGATAGCAAAAATTATTTCTTCGAATCACTATATTTTTAAAATGTGTGCAAATATAACTAAGAAATTCATAACGCAAATCTGAAACTTCGATTGCGTATAAGCTAGCTAAGATAGCTAATAAAATCTTTTATATTGATTATTTTTATAGCATTTAGCTAATCTTAGCAAATTGTACTAAGAAAGTTGAAAAAACTATGGGATTTGAACCTGCGAACTTCTGTACACCAGACAGTCGCTTTAATCAGCTACGGTCGCCTCTTGCCAGGACTTTAAATTACTCAACTGTATGTTACGTCATTTCGTGACGTCACGTTCATCCATTTGTTCCTTTCTTAAATAGAATACAAACTTACTCTAATGAATGATAAATAATCATCTGTTTCGTAGTACGCTAATAGAAGAATTCAAGACGTATAAGTTTACAATATTTTACATATTTGGTTTACTTCATAAATTGAAGCTGCACTATAGTTATGATGTGGGAGGTTTGTTTACGTTTAAACCACTATAAACTAAAACGTATTACAAAAGCAACAACATTTAAAAGTAATATCATAATAAATAATAAATAGAATATAATATAATAAGGCATTATGAACACATTAATGCCGATACAATTGCTATTTTATAAAACCGACTTGTTTATAAGGTTTAATGTTTTTACATCACATTTATATGATTAGATTCTAAAATAGAATAGACGTGTTACTAAAAATATATCATGAATACGTCAATGTCACTTCATGATAGGAATATAATATGATGGGTGATGTCAATCGTCCTCACAATGGTCGTCAATCATGAGAATGGTGGTATGGTAAAAGTAATATTTACAATACATTATGTACTTAGTCGATTAGATGATAAACAGGGTTATTGGTAATGTAATGTCTCCTTGCAGGATGTTATAAAAGGACCTGAACGAAATAATCTGATCTAATGTTACGCGAAAATGCGGATGTTTTTCAAATAATTGAATTTTTAGGTTTTAGCAGAAATATCACAGATTCAACCATTAAAAATGAATTGCAAAGAACCGTAAACTGCATAAAACTTAAAAATCTTAAAGACTATTGAATTTCAGCAAAACATTTAGGGCACCAATTTATTGCATTTAGACCCTATTATAATACCAAGGCGCAGGATCGGGTGTTGTGGCGCACATTGAGAGAGGCCTATGTCCAGCAGTGGACTACGAGAAGCTAAATGATGATGATGATAATACCTTGCAAGAAATACGTCTAATTATCTATAAATATGTATTTAATTTATTAATTGTACGGATAGGAAAAGAATGGCCTGAAAAGAAATATTGTGTGAATAGTACCTACTGAATAGGTTGTTAATGGAATTGAACATAAAATCAGCAAGCTTTGTCAGCTAAGATTTATAATAACCTCTAAATTTTTACATTGCATTTTTGATAGACTCTTTGCTGGCGACCATGACAAAAAAGTCAAAACGTCAAGCACTGAAAGGCAAATAATTCCCGTTAAAAATGATAGAAATTGACATAATAATCTTACGATCGAGAGATCGTGGGTTCGCATACTGTCCATTATACCACGGACGTGAACTTCCTCCAAACACAAGCGAATTTTTAAAAAAATGTGATTATCTACGGTAAGGTTATAAAATATATCACAATTAAAATAATAAGTAAAAAGATACAATTAATAATAATAATATAATCTTCTTCCATTTCTCTCTTGATGACATGACATTGCTTCAAAATGTATTACATGAAATGAAAAGTTCACTGTTGCGTTTTTTACAATTTTACCTTACTTAGAAAATGTGAGTGAGTCATTGCATGTAACGTAGAGTATTATACTCCTAGCTTTTTAGCACTTACATTATACAAATGTAAATGGCGCCTTGCTATTTGGTACAGTTACGTTTTTTCATAGTAATCAGCTCACTTAGAATGCTAAAATATTATATTTCATTCTTTCTGCGAAGAGTATGCGAGTTCTTCTCGTTACCAAATTCATAAATAATGAAGCGGCCGTGACGCAATGGATGAGGAATCGATCTTACGATCGAGAGGTAGTAGGTTCGAATCCTGGCCATTACACAACGAACGTAAACTTACTCCTATCACAAGCGAATTAAGCTTAGCTGGAGAGGGTTAACATGAATACTAGTAGTTTGTATTTGGAAATTAATAGTAAACTGTAAGAAAAAAAAAAAAATTGCCTGTAATGATGTAGTTACACAGTACTTATATCCAAATCGTTTAAAATTATTTTCCTGTCTTTTGATACTTATATTTATACATAGAAACAAGGGATAAAGAGTTGCCCAATAAAAGGGTTGTTAAAAGTTATTTTTTATCTCAATCTTATATATCAAAGTATCACCTTTTAATGTAATAATTTTTAATTATTGTCAACATTTCATAAAAGTCATATTTGAAAAATATAAAATTTTATTCAACCTTACACTTATAAATTTTAGGTTATTTAAAAAACTTGATGTTCCATGATAAGTTCTGAACCTATACGCAGTTTATGTTGCCAATTTAAAAATACAAATATTCATTCATGTTAACCATAGAAGTTACTCGCGTTGTGTAAAACCCTTATAATAGCCACGCTGTAACTAAACTTTTAACTTTTTATTTTCCCTTCTTACCGAAGAGGTTGTTCCTTAAATATCACAGATTTTTTTCGATTTTCTCCAACATAAGAAAATTCAAGGCTCTCTCGATCGCCGCAAACTTTTGTAAGACCCATTAACGTTAGGTTCATGATAAATTAACTCCACTTTCATTAATCTTTTTTACTCTATAATGTACAACGTCTTCACCCAATTTAAAGGGGATATCTACATTATCTCATAAAAGAAGCATATGTCCCTCCATTGGCAATGCCTACCCCCATATAGTCTAAGAGGTAGCAACGTTTTTGAGAGAGAACTTCAGGTAGGCCAATTTTTAGATATGTTATCTCTCTCACTCTCCCGCACGTCATATGGACTATCTGGCTGGTGGAAGTGGTTGCGTTCATCAGTGCGCATCCTACCTGCACAAGTAAAATATCGATTATCTAAATCATTTTAAGAAGATTTTTTTTTTGTTCATTATTCTTATTGAACTTTCCACAACGTAAATCTAATATTGCCAGACATTTTTATTGCTGTTTAAACTGTGCCAGTCGCTAATTTCGAATGAAAATTTTTTTTTTTTTCAAAGTAATTCAGTATGGCTGAAATTTTTTTATAATATTATTTAAGTATCTAAAAACTTAAAATTAATTTGCCATACAATTATTCGGTTGTTAACCTTCAGCCAGACCGATTTAAAAGTGGAAAGTGATGTGGTATCATTTAGCTTGGTCTAAAAATAGATGTCGAATAAATTACAGAGAAAGAATTAAGAAATAATGAATAAATGTGTGGATTAATGTAGTATCAAAATAATTATTAAATTGTTGAACAAAATTAAGATAATAATCAATTTCAAGTTTGAAAATAAACAAAAACTATATATTTTAATTGATAATTGTATTACAAAAAACGGAGGCATCTTAATCATAATCATCATCATCATCTTCATCACTGCTGTCATTTTCATTGTCATCGTCGTCTTTTGGGTTGTCATCGTCTTTTAATAAGTTATTATCTGTAAAATAATGAAAAATTGAATAATCTTTCGTCAAAGAAATTTATTAGTATTTTATTTTTAATTTTTACCTTTAATAATAATGTCGGCAACTAATGATGGCAATTGCTCTACAACAAACCAGACAAAATCATATTTATGGTCATTTATGGTCCAGCCGGCAACTTGAGGTGATAGAGATGTTGATGATGATGCCTCTTCGTGTTCTTCGCAAGACAGTGAGTCTTAAATAGTTTTAATAACTTTATTATTTGTTGTGAAATTGACACTTTGTTCTTGTGTTCTTTTAAAGTAGCATTCACTTCACTGAACTAGCTCAAAAGGTTTCGTCCTTTTGAGTCTTCTAACTATGTCTGTGGTGTCAAGGAGTTGGATGGCCTCGACATTCACGTGTTGAAGAAGTCGTCGTTCATGAGCTTCAGCATACTGTTGTATTACACTGGCGACAAAGTTCACCTTCAGGTTAAGATGGAGGTCCTTATTTCTGATGTACCAGGGTGCATTCACGATTGCTCTTAATACTTTATTCTGGAATCTTTGAATTATTTGGATATTACTTGGTTTGGTACTGCCCCAGAGCTGTACACCATAAGTCCACAATGGCATAAGGACTTGTTTATAAATAATTATTTTGTTATGCACTGACAATGGAATATTTACCCAGCAACCAGTACATTTTTTATAGCGAAGTTCCAGCTCACTGCGTTTCTTTTTGACATGAGCCTTCCAGCGAAGTTTTGCGTCTAGTGTCATGCCAAGGTACTTGGCTAAGTTCGCATACGGTATTATAAGATTATTTATATATACCGGTTGATAGTTGGCCTTTTTGTTGGTTAGTCTATATGTGTCGATTTGGATTGATTTAGTTTTATACGCCACATTTTTGTCGGCGTTTGTTAAAAATTACATTATTTTTATTTGGCTATCAATTATGTAGGTAATAAGCAGTAAATTTTACTAGGAAACATGATATCTAAGATTGATAATATTCATTGTATTTCCTTTTTTACTAAAATCGATGTCATGGCCCCTAAGAACAGATCTTTGCATTTCTTATAATAACAGACTTCCCCATACTGACCGTTATAAATGAGCCAACCTGTATAGAAATTTAAATAACTGTCACTAACAAGTTAAAATTTTATGACAATACTTCATGTTCCATTTAGTTTGCACCAAATTGGATGTCTTTTAGCGCTTTGGGTTACGATTTCTTGCGCTGACCCGAGGCCCATTTGATTTTACGTTAATGCACAAGTGATTATATTTGTATTATTGTATTTTCTAATTTCTTGTGTTTATTACACAAGAAATTAGAAACGTATTTCATGTTATCTATTTCTTGTTTTTTTTAATGCAACAGCGTTTTCACAATCTTCTTTAGGAAGACGAATTCCCTGAATATTAAAATATCTTATGTTATATCGACATAGTATGCAGTGCAATCTTTCAATATCGATAGGCACATCGACAATGAAGGCCATCACTATAGCAGTGACAATAAAAATTTTGCAAATGTGTTTATATTTCTTGCCTTTATATTTCTTCTTGTCATACATAATGTTCTCTGCCGTACTCTTCCAACATGCCCAATAACTTTTCAATTTTAAATCGGTCTGGCTGAAGGTTAACAACCGAATAATTGTATGGCAAATTAATTTTAAGTTTTTAGATACTTAAATAATATTATAAAAAAATTTCAGCCATACTGAATTACTTTGAAAAAAAAAATTTTTTCCATTCGAAATTAGCGTCTGGCACAGTTTAAACAGCAATAAAAATGTCTGGCAATATTAGATTTACGTTGTGGAAAGTTCATTAAGAATAATGAATAAAAAAAGAAACTTCTTAAAATGATTTAAAAAATCGATATTTTACCTGTGCAGGTAGGATGCGCACTGATGAACGCAACCACTACCACCAGCCAGATAGTCCATATGACGTGCGGGAGAGTGAGAGAGATAGCATATCTAAAAATTGGCCTACCTGAAATGCTTGTTTTCCTGACGTTGCTAGCTCTCGTACTAATAGGATAAATTTACTCAATCATTACACTCAATCATTTTAACGAACAGTTAAGAGAAAAGGTATGTAGAGGAAGGCATATCCAAACCAAGTATTTATTCCCTAGTTAAAGGATTTTTATGGTAAATACATCGCTTGTTTAATAATAAACTGCAATAATGCCAAAATCATGCTTTATGAGAACTCGCATTAAAAGTTTTGCCTAGCCGTCTCGGTCGGTAATTTTAAGTTAACAATTGCGATATATTATAAATAAAAAAATACAGTACTTTAAAAAAGACCCCAATGACTTAGTTCATTTTATGATTAAAATGCAATGCAGTAATAAACATTTTCTACAACATTAAATAAATTAATGCACTTTATTATGTATTAACTAAAATTAGCGATATTTCATTATGCTAATAAAGAAGTCTTTGACTTTTCTTTAACTTAAATAACTGTTGCGGTGTAGATGGATAGTAGAATGATACTTTAAAAATAAATAAATATATGCTACCTTCCTCGCTTTAAGGTTACTAAGGCATTAAAAAGTTTACTAAAAAGACAAAATTTAATCATTAAAAAGGTAATTGTAAATAGGTCCTCGCTTAAAGGGTTGCCTGTTTCACGCCGATTGTCGTAAAAACTTTTTTGTGACTGCTGTCATACTTTATACAACCCTGTTTTATGACGCTCTCATTCTTACAAGGTCATCCGCAGCTTAGGGTGAATTTTACCTATTAAAACGATTTAATAGACTGCTTCTTATTACATCTTATAGTAAAGGTTCACTGTGCCGTGCTCAAATTACAGTTTCAGACAATATTTTTTGTAATTATTACCGAATAATACCTTCCTGTGTTTATGTTAGTGTTGTTATACGTTAGTACGACACACAATAAACAAAGTTTCACCGAAAATATTTATTTGGTGCACGTTTCGCGAGTATTAGTAAAATCGCTAACAGAACGAAGTACCGCGTGTTCGATTCACGCTTAGTGATGCATTTTTCATGTCTGTCACAATTTATCTTCAAACCGTGAACGCATAGTTTTGTTTGTTTCAAAATAAAACTGTGAATATAAAGCCTTAAACAGCGCAGTAAAATTCACTACAATGTTGACAGTCGTAAGTTGCCGTTAGTACACAAAATTTTTGTCTTAAATATTTTTATTATACATTTAAGAATGTTCATGTTTAGTGATATTTATAAAGATGACTTACCATGTGTATACAGCGGTGGAACATGGAACTTGATGGCAGCTGTGCAGGCTATAGCTCCCGGGCCACCGCCGAGCTGCAAGCCGTGAGACAGCACTTGCACAATAGTGCCCACCACGGTAATGGTCCAACCCCAACCCCCCTCGGGGTAGTAGCGGCGGGCAAGCGTGAGAGCGGCACGCGCACGCAGCGCAGCCGCCGTCTCTGCGCCCACTGTCGCTCCAGCACTCGCACACCTAACGTGTCACAACACTTTAAACATCCAACCAAACAGGACTCGTCTACTGGACATCACCAACCCAGTAGACAACTCCCACTTACAAAAAAAAAACTTAAACAAAACACTGCACTAACCGACGGAACTGAGCCACTTCACGAGCCGCTTCATACCCTACACTTTTAGAGCGACCTCGCTCCGGGTTCTTGAGGTATTTGCTCGGAAAATTGATCCGATTAGCACTAACACCGCATGTGCACAATAAATCTTCAGGTCGAAGTCTCGGCGCGGGTTGAACTTTGGGCGGACACCGTTCACGACAGTCACACTCTCGAGTCCTCCAGGATAAAAGGCGCTGTAGAAGAGACCTACGACGGTAAACGGAATTTGTCCCACATTCCACCTTTCCCGTGTCGCGAGGAACTGATGTTCGGTTGCCTCCTCGATTTGAGACATCGATCCGCCGAGTATCATAAGAAATTCTTTTTCGGGTATCTCTGTGGCAAGCAAATTTAGGAATGAAACTCCCAGTAATGGAATCGTTTTTTTCATCTTCACAATTTGCTTCGTCGTTTTTTGGTGCGAACCCATTTTTTATTTTCTTTACGTCCGTGTGAAGGGATTTCCAAGTAGCGATAACTTCCTCGCGGTTGGGCGTGACACTGAAATTAGGGAGGGTGTTAGAATCGGGGATTCTTTCTTTGCTCTGATTCTCGGGTTCTAAAGGGATAGGCAACACCCGGAGTCGTGTGGGTAAGCTGTCAGACCGGCGTAACGTCATTGTCAGTCAGATTTAGAGGTCTCATTTTTATGAAACGTCTGTGCATACGTTAGGCTTTCTTTCAGCGATGTTTACGTTCCTGTAAAAGAAAAATAGAATGTTATTATGTTAAATTTTAAAAAGTAATGTTTAGGACAAACTTTAGGAATATTTTAACTTTGAAGAGTGACGTGGGTTAAGATAACGACAAAGTTTACAATGCTTAACGTACTTAAATGATTCCAAAAGCTTTGTAAATTTATTTGTTTGTATAATCATAAAATATTCAACAAGGTCAGTAAAATAATAAGTAGTTTGCTTAATATTCCCATGAAATATTCATGATTTTCCTGAATACTATGTAAATCAGCGGATTTGGTAAATTAAAGGCAATAGGCCGTTACCTAAAGAAGCTTTCAGTTAAATATATTTGTGTAAAAGTAATCCAGGGTTCATAAATGGCTTCCAATAATTGAGAATATAATGTTATATTATGAATATTGTAGGTACAGTACCGATGATGGTGAATTTGATCGTAAAAAATATGTCAAAGGTTTTTGAATATATCGCTGAGCAAGACAGTTAGTAAACAATTCTTAGGTATAAGCAAGTTCGTATCAAATTAGTTCTCAAAATCTCGTACAAACAGAAAATACTTTATCTTTTCCTTGAGCAGTCAAACGTAGAAGCTAAATTCAGCAATTTACTTGAGTATCAATAAGAACCAACAATACATCTTAGGACTTTTGCCAAGCAATTAAAAGCAACTACTTTGTTAGTGATACTGATCGGACAAAGATGTTTATTCGAGTTCAGCGTATTCCTATAATTTGAACTTTTATTGCCACTTTAGTCTGAGATGCAGTGATATATTTATAGTCTAATTAGTCTTCTTAATGTCTTTCACAGATAAGAAAACTTCGATCAATGTAAGCACAATAAAAACTAAATAGCCTTCTCTCAAATTAAATGACCGTTAACTAAATCGTCTTTTAAAAGCTTTCAGGTCTTTCGCGCTCAAAGTTGCAAGACTTAAAATAGCAGCCTTGCGCTATTTTAAGCTCCTGTTTAATTTATAAGTTTTTAGAATTTTCAATAACGATAGTTTAAAACAAAAACCTTCGGCCGATTTTTGTTGTTGAGATTGGTTTAATTTAAACTAAATCACTTTTAATACTTTGGAAAGTTTAAAAACTAATAACGTTTAGATGTAATAATGTTTAGATGTTTTATTTTTATTAACGAAATACTCTTTACAGTAATGTATGTAAAAAGTAATAGAACCATATATTAGGTATTATGTCTTCAGCAAGCGATTGTACAAACATCGAACAATCCATAAAACCAAACGATAAACATTTACGGGAGGATTTAAAAATATATCCAGTAAGAAAAGCTGAAATTGAATGTGAACTAACGCAATAATGAGGGTGAAACCCCGAACTTTTCAGACGTCATTCTATTCATAGTGGGTAATTACATGCGCGAATTCTTTTGTTGCCGTCGCTTTGGCAGACAATTGAATTTCAAATCCATTCTTTTGGTATCCTCGGTGATCCCTAGACGCGGTTCTATCACTGCCTTTTATAGTAAATGCTCGCAACTGCTCCGTGTATGGTAATGTGTCTGGACTATCAATTTCAAGATTCGCATTAAAAGAGTTACTTACCTTTGAGTAAAATTTTATTGCTAAATCTGTTACTATTCATAGTCAAAGTTAATTGTAATTACGTTCGTTCCACATGGAACGGATATGTTTATGCGTGTTGAGTGTTTTTTGGATGCCGATAAAATCTCGATCAAAACTGAAAGATAATCATGACAGTTATTTTTACACTTGTCAATCATCGCCACCGGCTGCTGCAAACAATTTACCAGAATTTGTGATTTTTTTCTTTTTTTGAACCGCATGTGATGTACGTCCACAGTATACATAATTTTGTAAATAAACAGAACTGCGTAACAACATAATTAACGACCTTCACCACTCGGTGGTAATTAGTTGCCAATATTATCGCAGTGTATTCTTGCGGTGAAACTGCATCAGAATTATTGTTGTCAGATGTATGATGGTGTATTAATATTGATTAAAATATAAATACCACCAAAAACGTTTTCATAAAATATTGCTCAGACGAGACCTAGTATGCCTAATATAATGGGCTCGACTGGGTAACATTTTACATCAAAATTAGGGGGGTAATAAAAAATCCTTTCAATTTACAGTTTTCTTTGTCAATGATGCATACATTTCCTATTCGGATTTAGGCGATTACCATCACTAGCCGGGGCCTTACAGCTGTTGGACGGCGCCACACTGCTGTAGTGTTTAGCATGCAAAGCTTGCCGATGTTGTCAGCTGCATCTCGTTGTCGGAAAACGTTCCCATCTTACAACCCAAATGGTGGCAAAGCTAAAAATTCTCACAAAATCAGAAACCTTTAGTAGTTTGTTACTCGAAATATTAGGATAGGCATAAAGGGAGATATTCATTTGCCGATTGAAAATTTGTTTAAAATATAATACCTTAAGAGCGTTTATTCCTTTTCAAAATGTAACTGTCGATTTTTGTAGTGTTTTGGGAATATTTCGTAAAAACTGAATGAAAGTATGATTTTATTCAACTAACTTTTTAGAATGTGGGCTTTAAAAGGTAAATATGACAATTACATTTAATAACTAAAGCATACTTTTCTATTTTATCAGTTGAAAGAGTATTAACTGTTAAGTTGTTATATTACAAAATTATGCTGTATTTACGAATGAAATTGTTATATTTACCTTTCAAAACTTGCATTCTAAAAAGTTAGTTGAATAAAATCATACTTTCATTCAGTTTTTACGAAATATTCCCAAAACACTACAAAAATCGACAGTTACATTTTGAAAAGGAATAAACGCTCTTAATGCCTTTTCAACATTTTTCATCATCAGATCATCAAAGCTGGCATAAAACAAATATTTAAAGCCATAATTAAAAACTCAAATGATTTATTATTATTTTGAACTGTTTAATTTTAGAACAAAGTTCAAAATTAAAATTAACTAGCCTATTAAGATATTTTGAAATACGTTACGTAAAAGTTAAATAGAGGATTATTTTTGTTCGAGGGTTAAAAACAAATGTAGTTAACTGTCGTAGCACAAACGTTTACTTTTAAGGTTTACCTAACAAAGTTAACCGTAAATTAAAATCATAAAAATGTAATGAAATACTTAACTTTTAAACTTTGCCGTACTCAGAGATAGAGTAATTAATCGTAGAGCGCAAGAACAGGTTTAACTTACATTGCTAAACGGTGTACTTTGGGGCGTATCCCTCAGCGCCAATAGCTCGTAATTCTTTATTATACTAAAGTTAAATTAATCCTTTGATATTTCGTGTTGTCACTACTCTTCACGGCGACGACGCTTAGGATTAAATCTGGTGCTCGTAAAAGTTAACTGCCCCGACCAGACCGACGAAAAAATGGCGTCCAACTATTTTTATCAAGATTTTTTCTCAAATTCTTTGTGATTAACAGATCCATCATTCAAGCGTGCAGTAAAGAAAAAACAGCGATGATAGTCAAATCTCTGGTAATTCGTAAGAAATATAACTTTTTGTTATTTGGAACGAGATGTTTTCCTCGTCGGCACTCTGACTTTGATTAATTTTGATATTTAAATTACAATTTGGGACAACTGTTGACCTCATCAGCAATTTTTTTACTTAATGTTGCACGAGTTTGTTATGATTCGTCGGTCTGTAATGATTTAAAAGGGCTTTGAAGAAATACTTTATGGTAAGAGCTTTATAGCTCGTTGGTAAATATATTAAAAAGAACAATAGTATCATAAATATTGACACGTTTTGTGATTGAATCTCTTTGAAATTGATCTGAATATTCGTTCACGAACTTTATTAAGGTTCCGTAGTACCCACAAGGAACCCTTATAGTTTGGTCATGACCGTCTGTCCGTCCGTTCGTCTGTAATTACCTAAATCTTGAAAATATTTTTTTCAGATACTTGTTCTTGGGATGTTTTCTCTTGTCTACGCCATGGTATTGTATGCCATGCCATGGTATGGTGTTGCTAAAACTATGTTTTCATTTAGAGAGCCGCTTGCAAGAAACTTAACTTTAACCTTAAATGGTTTCACGCGGGCAACAGTTTAGTGTATTATATATATTTTTTTGTTAATTTATTCTGTTCCTTTTTTCATTTCAACTTTTACACTTGCACCTACAACCCCACTCTCAGCATCAGCCAAATTTTAAAAAAAGATGATAGAGTATGCTTATAGCATTAAGTCTGCCTTTGTGCGATATAATTTTTCATAAAGTTTAAATAAAGAGAAATGTTTTTACTTATTCAATACTGGTAGCATGTTGTAACGGCTGACTACGGAACCCTTCATTGCGCGAGGCCCGACACGCACTTAGCCGGTTTTATTTATATCTAGCTCGTCCTAAAATAAATTTTCAATTTATTAGACTCATTTCGTTTGCAACGTGACTTTTACCGGAATAAAAGGTCGAATCAATTTAACAAGAATATTGCTTCAGATTCTGTGTAAATAAAAGAGATCATGCCAATATTGTCCAATAATATTATACTTTTTTGTTTTGAGGGACCAAAGACGCAATTTGATTTCGTTTTGAGCCTCAAGTGGGTGTCAATAATATTGAAGTGTGATTGGATTTGTTATATATAGTATCTCGGAGAAAATGTCATCTTCTGTACCCAAAATAGTCACAGTCTTATGATTCATGGTACAGTAAAACAATAAGTGTAAAGAATCTTAAATTAATTTACAAACTTAAATATTAAATAATACTAAAATTAAAATCATACCTAACTATGTACAGCTGGAAGTGCTGTGAAGTTTAGTGTGAAGTAGCAGAGCATATTTTGTAAAAAAAGGTCTAGAATAGTAGCACCACCGTTGCTGATTTCTGTCGCTTACTACAAAAGGTCTTCAGCTTTGCTCACGCTCGCGACGCGACGCAACGCTTTGCCTTCTTCGGTCGGTCCGAAAACATTTAATTCTCTGGCAAACTTGTTTCAATTCAATTTATTTATTTTCTTCTGCAACAACGTTTAGTGGTTGATTAAAAATATGCAGTTTTATGAATGTCAAAGAAATTTCATCAAAGAAAAGCTTTTTGCGAACTGATGGCGTTTGAGATGTCTGCGTGGGTTAAAATGAGCTTTTCTTTGAAACGCATCGCCTACACACTTACAAATTACTTGGGCACTCATATTTTATATTGGAATTACTTTAAATAAGTACATAAATTCATTTCTTCTACCCTGACTTCTATTTGGTCACGTACTTTCTTCTCTTTTAAACTCTAGTTAAACACAGTCTGCGTATTTGGAAATCTGAAGAAACGGCTATTTACTTCGGAAGTTTAAGTGGTTGGAACTTTGTTTTACACGAAAAAGTATTTAAGTATTAGTTAGTATTTATTTGAACCATATTTTACCTGTTCTTATAATCTTTTAGTTAAAAACATAGACTTTGAATAAAGATAGCAAACTTTTGAGATTTGTAAACTTAACTTTGATAACGTATAAAACATTCGAAATGTGCAAGTGAAGATGTATTATAAACACCAAATATGTATGCGATTTATGTTTTTATTTTCTCTTATTATGAAATTATTAAAAAGCGTATCCAATGTTCTTGAGACATTGACTCAGCATTAAATGTTACTATGAATAGTAATATTTATCAAATTCCTTAGTGTTTAAATAGTAAACTATTGGAATTAAGAAAACACTATACACATCATGAAAGCGACCACTCCATAATAAAAACATTTGTAAGTAATTAAATCCTGACTTCTATTCTACAATATTTTGTTACAAGATAGATAGATAGATAACTCTTTATTGTACAAAAATTTTAAAGTAAGTTCCATAAAGCACATCTTTTACATAGTACAATGGGCGGCCTTATCGCTATAAAAGCTATTTCTTACAGGCAATCTTTGGATGGACAAGAGAGCTTAAGAAATTATAAATAGGTAGTATAAGACAAGTCATAATTACCCATATATTTCAAGTTAAGGATACTTAGAATAATAATACTTAGAATATACTTATAATATACTTAGAATATTGCCTTATTTATAGTTGTTCAAGTTCATCAATCTTTTTTTTTGTGAAGTAATATAATAATATTGTCAACAAGATGCTCATTATCGGGCGTGGTTGGAGTTCAAGGCTGGATAAAGAGCAATTTATCTCGACTCTCGACTTCTATTATGTCTATAAATTACTTATGGCAACTTAGCCAAAAACCTAAATAATGATATACCAAATCCAATATTGTACCGAAGGTTATATTGGTTAGGAGTTGTAAAGTTCGGTATTTATCATTTTGGGACCTAATATTTTAGTGGTTTTACAATTTCTCGAGGAATAAATTAACGTTGTTAAATGGTTAGCTTCATATACAAAGTTTTAAAGGTATGTAGCGCAAAACTATGTACGTTTGCCCGCAAATAGTTGTATTTGAGAATAAAGTATAAATTAAACAGCAGCTGTGGCGTAATTCACGGCATTAATAAAGTAAGTACCACATTTGCGAAATCAACACAACAACAAAATTAATAGACACAATCATTACACTATGGTGAAGATTGCACACTCCAGAGTGGCTAGCATTAAGACCGCGAAATAGATTTTGTCGCATTATTATAAGACTTAAAAAAAGTCTCAGTAGACTGTTTTTTTTACACTGGGCAAAGCGATTTTAATGATTATTTTTTATTTGAAAGCTGGTGCTTACCTTGTGATCCCAGTTTGGTCCAGTTCTGATAATAGCACCCATGAGGAAACCATATAAGTCTAAAATTATTGTAATTGAAGTTGTTTTTTTTTGGAAAATTATTATCATGTCATATTATATGTATTGTCTGGGAGAACGTGATAAAAACCCGACAGCATCTATGTCATGTTATTACAGTTATTCTAGCCTGAAAGCGCCAGAAATCGTAGAGCTAGGCTTTGTTTCACAGCAATTATTGTAGTTGAGATAGTATGAATGAACGCCATATAGTAGGATTATCTCGGAAAGCTGGCTTCATTTATCTTACAAATTGATATAATTAATGCTGTAGTGGAAATGCGAGCTAGTTGCCAAATAAATTTATTTCAATAGTATACAAAGAGAAAAGGTTTGTTAAATTTATGCGAAAGTAAGTATACTAAAGTGAATCGAACAAATGCTTTCAAAAATATATACCTATATATTTTTTTTTGCAAATATATTTTTAGCATGTGTTTTTTTTATGGAAACAATAATTAAGTTTTTTTAATGGTATATTAATGCTCTTTTGTTTAAATTTAAGGTTATAAAATAATTTTCTTACTTTTCATGGTAGTGAAAGTGATGGCGGATAGGAACGCGTTTGACCACAATCTCACCTGATAGTTAGTGATGATGCGGTCGACGGTGGAGCTCGCTTACCTATGAGATACCTATTACTATTGCTTTGAAGACACCCAGATTGTACTCATGTGAAAACACACTTATTCTCTGTTGACATATACTATAAAAATCTTAAATGAGCACGTGAAAATATGGATAAAATCAACTCATTTAGACACATACGTATGTAATGACGCCACCTCGAAGTAATTTTCATATCTGACGGTAATGCGTCAACATTTTAGCGATAGTATTATCAGCAACTTCAGCCGTGCCAACACTGAATAAACTGATATATTTTGGCATAAATATGTTGGTATCAAATAAATTGCCTGACAAATGCCGAAATTTCACCATTTGTGCCTTTTGGGCAAGTATTGAGACCTTAACATAAACTTGCAGATAAGTAGGTAACATTTATATTGAATAACGTTTATATACATGCGTCTTTTATTGATATTATATAACCTACAGCTATTAGTCTCTAAACTACACAGGACTGTCAAAGTGTGACCAAAAGGCACGCGATCAATTAATAAACAATGAATTACCTAACAAGTAATTGATCAATATAATGAAGCCTTGGCACCCCATGTAGTCGTAACTCCCTAATAACAATAGTATGTGTAGTAAATATGTATCTACAATAGTGTCTACCTACAATAAATACACTAAATAAATACTAAAGTACTACCTACAATAAATCTTGTCTCCTGCGACCGAAAAACAACCAAGAGGTGCTCCTAGATCGCGAGCATTGGCTTATAATGTAACCTTACAGATTTGTATATTGCACCAGCATAGGATGAGGAGCGGTTTTGGGCCGACTGTAACCAACGACTCTCAAAGTCGTTGGTTTCAGTCGGCCCAAAACCGCGTTGTGGCAATCGATTGGTGCGGCCTATGTCCTGCAGTGGACGTCTCTAGGCTGATGATGATAGGATGTGAACCGAGCATTACAAAAAGTTGCGCACTGTAATGCTCGGTATACAGATACAGGCAAATAGTCGCATTCCGATAGCGTCTTAACATTTAAAAAAACATCTTGACGAACTATCGAAGCGCTTGATTTCTGTCAAATTCTGACATCGTTTAGTGTTTGAAATTCGTTGTTCTGAGGTTTGAAAAGATAAGAAAAGACGCGCGAGACCAATACTGTCAGTAACAGTAACCTGTAATACAAACATAATATTACGATTTAACAATAAAGGGCGCCCTGGACAATAAGCGGTACCTTAACGCGCATTTCCAGTGTTCGCAGATATTATCCCGACATTGAATAGTGTGAAGGCGTATAGTTGCAACCAACGATATCGCATTGTTAGTGTGAAGTGTGGGTGACATTTATTTATGTTCATAGAAAAGGACTTTTATCCACCTGGAAGGTTACACCCACAGATATAGATCTACATAGATAACGCAAGTATCACGATTTGTATTGAAACCAAGCGTGCCGACAAATCTTGAAAGACTTCAAATTGCTCAAAACAGGGTTGTTAAAGTTCTTTTTAATTTTCATTATCTAACACCTACACAGAAAATTTACCAGCACACAAAGCTACCTAACGTTGCCCAAATCTATCAATATAACACTTGCATTTTAATTCATAAAATTCTCTCTGGCGATTTACAAATACAATTATCATTCACAAAAAAAATCACATATTCAAAATCGTAGTTCTAGGCGATCGCACCACATTGTTTTATCAAAACCCAGAACAAATTACGGCAAAAAAGATCTAAAATATGAGGGCGCACAACTTTATAATGCTTTGCCAAAGAAAATAAAGGATGCAAAATCAATTCACCTATTTAAAAAATACTTAAAATGTCACATCTTGAAAGACTTCCAAAAGAAAAATAAGTAAAATAAATTCTGTACTCGGTGTGACTCCGCCTTTACTAAACTAGTATGCAGCTCTCAAGTAAACAACATCGGCCGGCGGCGTAGCGCGGCGGCACTCTGGACAAATAATTTTAAAGTTACCCACAATATTATATTTATTTCTTGTCTTAAAGTGATTTGTAATCTTTGAGAAATAAATAAATTCTAACCATAAGGTTACACCCACAGATATAGATCTACATGGATAACGCAAGTATCACGATTTGTATTGAAACCAAGCGTGCCGACTTTTTAATACCTATTGTGACGTCACAGCCGAAATTTAGTGACGGGAAATCCAAACCGATTCAAAGACACCGATGCCGCCGATGCCCATCCGCCCAGTACGTTCAACTAGAGGACAAAAGACGCGGGTGGACTGAAGTTAGCGGCGACCAACCTTGACGCTTGGTCGGGGTTCAGACACGCGAAGTACATGCATTTGCGTTATCTATGTAGATCTATATCTGTGGTTACACCCACATCTCGTCAGAAACTGGTAGGTCCCACGTAGAGCTAGGTAAGTACTATAAAAGGCTTCCTACTAAGCGCCTCACTTATTACGTTTCGGAGAACAGAATATTTAATTAATTTTATGAAGAAACCTCCATTTAACTTTTAAAAAAAAATATATATTATAGATCTTAATAAAAACTTTCAACCAAAATTGTTTGGAATGAGATACAGTCTTCAGTTTTTGAGATATAGCTCTTTTTCAGCAACCGCAAATTATAACTTTGTTATTGATACAAATTCCATAAAACACTATGAAAAACAAAGTTATTTTTGCTGGCGAAAAAAATGTTGGTATTTTGGCTATTTGTCGGTAATCGGTACGTTTAATGTTGTTACGACTAGCTACGGTACCCTATTGCGCGTGGCCCGACATGCACTTGGCCGGTTTTTTATTTTTATTATTAATTAGTTGGATATACATCTTCGCAGCTTTCATGATCGCATATTGTGGGTAACTGGGAATCCTTGGGGGAACGTTGGAAATTAAGATTAACTTAAAATACGATAAAACAAACAAAATAATACATTTATAGTGACTAAGATTACAAAGCAGAAGTACATTTAGTACTTAAAAAAACTCAATCAAACGAAGAATTTAATAATCTCGAACGGTTATGTTGAGAGATATATTTTTAAACGTGGATTACCTACTGAATGATCGCTTTAAAATAATTTAAAGATTTTAGAACTTGCCTGCGAGTGCCAAAACTTTATATTGAATTCCATTATATTAATTGTGAGAGTTACATTGGAGTTGAATTCCTATAATAACTATTCGAACAATCGGTGTTATTGAAAATATGTTAAAGTTACGCCAAGTGTTTTGCCGAAAACATTTGAAAGCTAAGTTGTGAATGGATATCCATTGCCGTAAACAACTATTAGAAACATACAAAGCTTGCCATTGAAAAGTTTTGTACTTTAAATTCAATAAATGGTATTTCCTATACCTGGCAATAATATAGTATCCAAGTATTGTTTCTTGCAAAATTATTTGTTAACAATGAATGAACTAAATTGGTCAATTGAATTTTTATAGCATAAATATATTTTTTGCGTGTACAAATCGTGAAAGTTTAAAATCATTAAATCATATGTATACCACTACATGTTTGTTAGCGCCCGTTATTTCAAAATTATTGTTTTATTTTTTTCAGTTTGTAAGTAACTCAATTAATTTTTAAAACAATTTTGACAAAATGGCCACAAACAAACATGCAATTTAGTGTTTTATATTTGATATGTCTATACAAATAGATAAAAACTTAATAATATTAAAGTTAAACCCATATTACGTTAGCATGAAAACGCGGTGTTCTACTCTTATTCATACTACCAATTGGAATATTTCAACTTATTAACTATCTCTCGTATCCAAATGCTTGCCAATCTTTAATTAAATGATTATTTTATAAAGTCATATCAACAAAGCATGAAATAATAAAACGCCACCCTACGGGTCTGCCATAATCTTAAATCGAATCTATTGTATATTCTTCAGAAATTCTAATCGTACAAAAATGAATTTTACGATGCCACCGTTAAAAAAATCGTAACCATAGCATAAGCCCCTATTCAGGACAAAGTGATTAAAACCTTTAAAACACCCTTCGTCCCTTTAATGGATAAAAGATTTCTTTTGGATTTATTTTATTTTCAAAAGCTTTGTAATTAATAATGTGAAGTGTATTCTCATTTTCATCCAAAAACTCGAATCTGATTCTCCTATCTACACCTACATGTAGATGATAAAGGAGAAGTAACTAAGATTGAACTTTAATTAAATTGCAGAATTGCGTCTCTAATATTTTATTTTATTTTCGTTACCTTGGAAATAGACTTCGTTTATTCAATCGATACAATTCCTTTTTTTGGATGAAAAAGGAGTGGGTGTGATAACTGATATTATTTAATTTACACTTGCCTTTAATATTTGTTTCAAACACAATTACACAATTTACTTGAAGCAGTTATGACAGAAATCTGAATAGCATCGTCTCTTTATAGCCCTGGCAAACTCCGGCTTGTTGCAAAGTTCCTAGAACAGATCGATATGAAAATACTTCGTCATATGAAGTAGTTTAAAACTGAAGTGAGCAGAGCTTTGTAGGACATATGTGTGGGCAGGCTGCCACAAAAGTGTTTACAGCGGACAACGCACTCGGTTCATGGAAATATTCGCAATACTATCGAGCTATCCAGTACTAGATTAATATGAACAACGTTTTTAATATATGCTTCATTACTCCACTGACCTAAATATGTGCAATGAGCAATAATAGACGTTATCAAAGGAAATATTTTAATAATCCGCATGATAGCAGCCGACCGAGTTTATTAATTCAAAACATGTTTTGCTATGATTTGGTAGTATTGAAAACTTCTTTATCTAATTAGTGGTTAGGCTCGTATTCATCTAATCAAGCCTAAAGATAGACGTCATTCCATCAGAACTTATCAGAAACAAAATGTTTTAGGCAACATTTTGTTTTTTCATACAGTCACCAATAAAGATTATCTTATAATGGTTTAACCGCTTTCACGACACTTTGCATGTATCACCATTCTCAAGAATTCGTGCTATTACAACTATTGTCAACAGCTTTGAGCGGATCGGCGGATGCCCTCCAATTCGAAGTTTCGTTCAACTGTGGACAACGTTTAGCCGTTTTGAGGTCATTGGCATGGAAAAAGGAGTGTAGCATTTAGTATATTTACTGTTATTCAGATTATGCATAACATAATCTGAACATAGAAGGTTCTAAAGCTCTCTAAATGTTTCTAGAGAATGTTAGAGAAAACCAGAGTTATTGGTGCTTAAAGAAGCGAACTAAGGAGTCAAGTACCTTATCTATAAATTAAGAACAGAAAAGATATTCAAGAACACTTGAGATTCTTGTGGTGTGAGGAAAATCTACGTTAAGACTATTGGAGAGTTAGTAACAAAACAGTTTCAGTGTAGTCTCAAGTATCAAGTAACTTAATATTGTAATCATAATATTATTGTCTTTAGCTCTCGCGAGATAACCATAAAGAACTTTTTTTTTTCTCCAAACAAAACCTACTTTTACGTAAACGCTGAAGTCATATACTGTTTTTCATAACAAAGGCTACCGTTACTATACCATATCTCATTTATTTGCTATTATCATGATATTCGTTTAATAAACGGGACGTAAAATATGGCTGTAATATAAGGATGCAATCCACGTACTTAACATACATTTTGTCGGCAATACTTATTTGATAAGTTTATTGCATAGCAGTGCAAAAGGGGGCAACCCGTTTCCTCGCGCTTGACAGCGAGTTTCAATTCAAATAGGTCTATGCAAAAAAGTAACTCGATTTGGACAATGATTATGTTTTATGTTTGTTTTCAGAATATTCCGGTCAGCTATTAAGTTGGTAAACAAGAGTGTGCGATGATAATAAAATTGCTGCTTCAAAGAATTGCAAAATAAAAATAATTGACCGTTATGCCAAATTACACGTTTCTATTCAATTACGTAATTGAATGAGTACATAAAAAAGCTAGTAGTGACATCAAAAACGTAGTAATAGAAACGACCCTATTAAAAAAATATCAGTCAGTTCATGTTTTGCGGCGAAACATTAACTGTATTAAATTAAACATGCAGATATGAGCCGGCTCTAAACATAAAACGCCATACTTTTTTCGTGAACAGTACGGGTTTTTTCACAAAGCAACACAATAGTCATATTGCCCCGTATTTTGTTGTTCACAATATAGTAGCGTTAGAACGTGAGCATCAGAATTCACATTGCATTGGTATTGTGTGGCGGGTTGCGTAATTACACAGCTCTGCCCTCGCTACGGACTACTGCCAACGGTACTCGCTGAAAATTTCTCATATTAGTTCTATTGTCGTAGGATGACATTATGCTTCGACACTGCGGAAGCTACGAACGGAATCCGTAATTTCCAGCATCAGTAATTTAATAGTATGGGTTCTATTTAATGTGCCATCAAAATGTTTCAATCTCAATTAGTATGTTGGTTGAATGGATCCTAAATATGATCCTAAATCTAAATCTATTAAATAGCTTGTATTTACATTTAAAAAAGTTTATAAATAAACTTGAAGCATTTTTTTCTATTAAACCTATTTATTTGTCACGGAACCCTGTCAACGGTTTTTCTTGTAATCTCATTGATAACAAAAAAAATCTTTTACAAGGGTCTGTAACGAAAAGACAATATTTGCCAATGCCTAAGGCAGCAACAATATCAACTAGGATATGAAAATAAAGAAGAAAAAAACATTATGTCAAACACACAATTCGTATTTACGTTATGCTTTAAGCCCATTACTAACTTGAAACACATACTCGACGAAAAGTCTTTGTAGGCCGAGATCCGGCTGCAAGATTGTTACGTTCATGATGTATACAACCGAAAATTATTTTTATGTATAATTAGAGATGGCAGAATGTATTTTTGCTAAGGTGCCAATCAAAATGCGGCCATCCGCACGTGTTTTATAAGCTGGAAACCTCAATTGCGAGTACTTTTGCATAGATATTTTGTCATGAATAGAAAAAAAAATGCTTTAATATGATATATAGAACATGATTATAGTCATCGTATAAATACAAGCAATTAAATAGATTCATTTGTCGAGCTATAAAAAGGGTTAACTATGATATATAAAACATGAATATGTCCATCTAAAATATATTTTTTCATTAATCTCTTGTTATCTATATGATAAATGATATCTCTTTCAGACTACTGTTTCATTTGTTTGATATTAAAAAAACCCGAAGCGGTCTTAAACAAAATTGTTTCCAGAGTTACTTTTTGTCATTGCCTCGCAAAATTGTTCAAACGTGCTGACACTCGTTGTCAAAACAAAAGATTCACGAGCTTGTGAGCAGAAGCAATCTCTCACAAACAAAAAACAAACGTTGTATAAAATGTGTGTAAACATTGTATGGTGTGCTATTTATGTAAAAAATTACGAATTACATAATAAAGAAGTAGAAAGTTTAAATCAATCATTTTCCAAAGTTTTGATATACGTAGGCTTCATAAGTCTACTATTATTTTTTGCAGAAAACTGGTGTGCGCTAATAAATATTAGGTTCAAAAAAGAAAATTTTAAGCTTTTGAAAATATTGATTTTAGGTCTCAAAATTGTTAAAAAGTAAATTTCTAAATCTTCTTAGCTCTATTGGTTATCATAATTGAAGTTAACGGTGACCTTGAATTGAATTGAAATGAATGAAAACTAAGTTATCGGGTAATGAAAAAATAACAACAATAATAAAGTAATAATGTAATAAATAGCAATGAAATGGTTGATGATATTAAAAATAATGCATGGAAATTAAAACAGAAACAATTAAGCGAATGGAATTTTCTTCTTTCTGGTTTGGTGGTAGGCTCTCTAACTACTTTGTAAAGACTGAAAGTGTAATAATTAGATGATTCGTTGTTGAGCATGTATTATGCCCGCTCCACACGTAACTATTCATATGCGCAGAATTATCAATCGTTTGTATTGAATGAAAAAGTGTTTATTAGCAGTAGCTGGTAGCAAACAGTAGCTTAAATTTACATTCGATATCGTTGTCGATTGGTGTGCAAAGTACACTCAGAGCTTATTTTTTAAATTTGATTTTGGAACGTTCAATTTATCCGTATAGTTTTAATCACTACGATAACGTATGTAGTAGATTTTAGATTAGGCTTGTTAAAAAAATATCGATATTTTTGGCAATATATTACAATTTCAATTCTATATCAATCAAAATTATCCTATCAAAATTGGTCCTATATTTTTTATGACGTAAATTTTTTCCAAGACATATTTTTCGATGTGTGCAAATTTGCGATGAAAAAACACAGGGTCTTGAGATCTAGTCAATCACTTGTTAGCGACATCATCTAGTGATGATCATTTACATCCTTTGCATATGAAAAGTCTCATTTTACACCGATATTGATATTTTTACAAATATCGATACATCTATATGTCTATGTTTTTTCTCATTTCCTACATCCTTACTTTAGAGAGCAAGTTAGTTACGTAAGTCTCGAATACGGCGAGCATGACAAGATGAGTATACGAACATGCAAAAGAGCTATTGAAAACCGCAGTGTTCTATATTTTTGCCTATAAGAATCTATTTGTTATGTTAACTTGTTAAAAATAATCTTTTAATAATAGTACGTTTCAAATAGACTCAGTGAGTAATGGGGCTAAGTTACAAAGCTTTGTGTTCATATAAGTTATGCAATAAAGGTATATAATGTTTGTTTCAAAGTTATAATTACAAAAAGTTTTATTACAGCTGGTTACAGGATACGATGAGTATCTTTGTTGCCTTTATCGTTAATATCCTGAGTTTATTCATCTTTCTTTGAACATCATATTATATAGCAGTGTATCAGACACTTGCTTCCGACCGCGATTCAACCCGTGTGTGACGTCGATAAAACGTTGCCTTTATGGTTTTCTAGGGTCTTAAGCTAACTGCGTCGTTGGTCTAGCGGTATAATTTGTGTATCGCTCACCGCAAGGACTCGGGTGCGATTCCCGGGTCGGGCAGTGTTATTAGTGAACTTTCCGTCTAGAAATTCTCAATAGCAGCACGGAGTTGGCATTGTGCCAGGTGGATGGCGATAGGCTCACCCCTATAACATGGGACCTAAACAGAACAGGTGACGTGTGGATGTTGTAAACCTCTGCCACAACCTTCTGGATAATATAGGTGTGATGTTATGTTATGTTAAACTAACTCTAAACCAATTATCATCAAGATCTGTCCATTAGTTTCGGAGTCGATTACGTACAAACAAACATGTAAAACAGTATTTCCTCTTTATAGTACTTTACTGTCTGCACGTGTGGTGTAGTGGTTTAAGCGGTCGCCTCGCCGCTCTCCACTGCACTGGTGTTGTGGGTTCGATCCCCACATGGGACAAATCTTTGTGTGATTCGCTAAGGTTTGTTCTAAGACTGGGTGTGCTTGTGTGAGTGAATGTGTGATTTGGCCTTGTCATCGGGACCATTGGATAGTGTAATTGCTTCTGGCGTTCTATCGAATGTAAAACAAAAATCCAAATTATTAAATTATAATTATTATTTAGTTAATATTCTAAGTTTATGAACCTTTCTTAGTACATCATAAACCAACTTATATGAAGAGATGTCACATATTAAATCAAATAACGTCATGACAGCTAGTTAAGAGTAGGATTTCTAGATTATTTTCGAAACTTGACGTATTTTATGTAGATTGTTTCTATGTACTTAGTTTGTCTTTGGTTACGATAGATTTTGAATATTATTAATTGTATATTGTGAATTGTAGATTTATCAATATGCTGATTTAGCATTATTTTCATACTATTGACCGCCGGCCGCTTTATTACATTTTTTATCAAAGGAACCATTCTAAATTAGCCGGTAGTTTACTCGAGAAAATGTTGACTTTATAGCTATTCACTTATTACTTCTGCTTTTATAAAAAAGTAAAAAAAAGTAAACAACAACTAAATGGCAAAGTCCTTATATCGTCCAGGAAATATCCAAGAGTTTTCTAGTAGATATTATTGTAGTTTTTTATTGTACATTTCTGTAGTCAAGAACTCAGAAACTTTACAGGGAGCTAGTTCTTATTCTTGTCAATGCACAGTTAAAACTTGCAGTTACTATGAATTCTAGTGATAATTGATTATCGAAATTTTAACTTTAAAAGGGTTATTGGTAATTCGACGTATTTATATGTCGTTAATATAATACGTAAATGCAATAATATGAGGCCATAAATGGACTACCGATATTTTTTTTTTTTTGGGTTCGTTGAAACGTTCTTTTTATTACAACTAATGCAATTCGGTTTCCCAGTACCTATATAAAATAGGCTTAGCAGTTGCTAAAATCAATGTTTGTAAAAACTCTCCGGTTTTTTTTAACAATAATACCTTTTTAAAAAGCTTATAAGATAAGGATATTTATCTAGTAATTAGCACGTTTAATGTAGTATTTTTTATGCCACGCCACGTTTTCTATTTACAAAAAAGATTTTTTAATTTTTTTATTTTTTGTTATTATTGTCCTAAACCTAAGTATTCTGTATAATTAACTTTAAATTAAATAATATACAGGGTGTCCCATATTTAATGGATAATCCTTTACCTGCAGATTGGGGGCATCACGCCTGATAGGAAAATGCAAAATTTGTAGAAAAAAAGTATCATGGATTTTTAAATATCGAACATTTTAGATTTTTTCACAAATTAGCCACTTTCGTCCACTCTTCTTGATGCCATGTTCGTAAATCTCAGATTTTTTCAAGTCTGTTTTTCGAATTCAATTCTTGAATAGATGTACTATCAAATTTACTATCTCATTATTGTACAATTATTTCATTTAAAGAACTACAAAGATAAATAAAAAAAAAAATTACATGACATTTTTTTTTACAAAAAGTTTGAACCCTCATGGTGTAAAAAAAATGTATGAAGACCTGTGTGCCCATCACGGAAAAAATATGCCAGTTTCATTGTGATTCTAAAATGGTATAAAATATTTTATATTTTTTTTTATTTAAAAAAATAATGTGAGAAATTATGACCAGGGTCCGATTTTTTTAAAATCACTTTCTACCAAAATGATATCCTAGTTGATAATACTAACTACTTAAGCGTATTAAACTAAACTAAATAATTACGAATCGTTCCAAATACTGTTTTTTGTAAAAGTTATGCTTGATAACTTTTACAAAAAACAGTTTTTGGAACGATTGACAGCGATTATAAATCTTATAATACCTATCTATGAAAGTATCGATTAAGATCAAAATACTGAAAGTAATTAAACAATATTTTTTTTACACCATGAGGGTTCAAACTTTTTGTAAAAAAAAATGTCATGTAATTTTTTTTTTTATTAATCTTTGTAGTTTTTTAAATGAAATAATTGTACAATAATGAGATAGTAAATTTGATAGTACATCTATTCAAGAATTGAATTCGAAAAACAGACTTGAAAATATCTGAGATATACGAACATGGCATCAAGAAGAGTGGACGAAAGTGGCTAATTTATGAAAAAATCTAAAATGTTAGATATTTAAAAATCCATGATACTTTTTTTCTACAAATTTTGCATTTTCCTATCAGGCGTGATGCCCCCAATCTGCAGGTAAAGGATTATCCATTAAATATGGGACACCCTGTATATGACTAAGGTATTAACTGCAATAAAAACTAAAAATAGCAATACATTTACAGTTCACATTACTTTAAAACTACTGAATATCAATAGATCGTTTTTTTTTACACTACGTCCACAGCGAACGAACGTGTAGTCCACCTGATGGTAAGTGGAGTACAGTCCATAGACAATCCACAAAAGCAGATTATAGATGCTTCGCTGCAGCTGAGGACTACGGTGTTATGCCTCATGTGCCAGTAATTTCAGGGCCTGATCTCACCACCAAACCGGAACACAGTAATGGAAGCACTACTATTTGGCGGCAGGTTAAAGGTGAGACGGTGGTGCTGCCGCCATCGAGTTCATTCACAAAAGCTCTACCACCAATAAATTTAGGCCCTATAATATCACCCTGCAAACAATACGTCCGATTACCAATAAACCCTGTACCTATATCGGAGCGATTCTTAAAGCGACATTCAACCGGTATTTGCGGATGAGTTTTCGAATGCAAAAACATGTTCAAATCTCCTAAAAGTTTCCACGTACTAAAATTTTATTTCAGGGACGACAAACAAAAGGTAGCGTTATTATTGTTTTATTTTGCCCGGGCGTGCAATGTCCCGGGATTTTATAACTCACGGACACGTCTAAAATTATTCATGCATTACAAACCTCACGGATAGACCCGGAAGTTAATTTAGAACCAAAACATTTCTAAGCATTTTGCGTGTACATTTTTGTACACATACGTTAATTTTAAGTTGTAGCATTTTAACGACAACTCAAACATGGTTGAGATAAATTATATCATAATGTCGGTTGATATTGCGAATTTAATAAAACAGCATAAATATAAAAAAAATATAATAACATTATTTGTGGATATCCGGATTGATATTACATGTCATCAAGGATGTTATCACGAGTGAGAACTGTTTTTTTTAGTCCATCTTTTTTAATTTTATTGTAACGACGTTTACCTTATCTTATGGCAAATGGCAGATATACTTTGACCATTCCTTTATTTTCTTTTTGACAGATCACGCCTATGAATTACCGTTTTTTTTTTGTCAGATTAATGTACTACAATAATAATGTACTTTATTGACAGATCACTATGCGACACATTTTAGGGAAGTTCACTGTTTGTAACAAACAACCACAGACTATAAATCAAATCGTGAAATGAAATAAATCGATCATTATGAAAAAGAATAATTTGACTTTTTTTGTGTATTGTCTGTATTTTTTATAAAAAAAAGAATATAATAATAGTATCATGATTCCATGATTTGCAAGAAATTAAGTCGAAATATTGCAATGACATATCAAAATGTAAACAAAGGTAACTAGGAAACCGTCATAGACTGAGTACCTATGTGACATTATTATTATAATATTATTTTGTATATTTATTTCATCTAATAAAAACTACTAATATACGAATAATTAATAATGAACTAAAACCATTTCGATGTAATTAATCGATTAAAAGTTCTTCTTAGACAACATCGATTATGATTTCAAATCGAATCAGTATCGTGTGAAGGCATCCCTAAATGTAATCTGTCAAAAAGAAAATAAAGGAATGGACAGAGTATAACAGAGTGCAGTACATATCAGAGTTTTTAATGAAAATCTTCAGCAATTAAAAAAAGTAACGTCTTTTTTTAGAACATGCTCTATTACGTTGGCCGTTGGCTTCAGGCGGCAAAAAACCGCGCGTTGTGGCGGCAGTTAGGTGAGGTCTATGTCCAAGGACGTCATTAGGCTGATATGATGAATATAATACCATGAGCCTTAATAATATTATTATTTATAGCTGTCTTAAATCTTTCTGTGTGTATCATAATTATAAATTAGCTAATAAAAAATGTATAACAAAGTAGGAAACAAAAATTACGCTTCACATATTGTCGTGCCAAAAAGTTTAAGGAGTTAGCTTTTACGACTCATCTGAGAACCTACGAACAACGTAACTGGGCAATGTTCTATAGCTATGTTACATAGGGTAGTTGTTAATATTTTGAAGAGGAATTTCAGTAAATAATCTATAAATTATGACTGATAAAAGTTAGATCAAAGAAAACTGCTGTTATAATAACATGTAAAATGATCTGTTTCAGTTGTGTGTTATTTCAGATTTTTCCGTCAGAAAATTCACAATTGCAGCATGGAGTTGTATGTATCACCTCTAATCACATGGGACCTTAGCCACAGTATAAATATGACCGACGAGACCCCTAAGCGGTTGTCGCGGTGCTCTCAGTAGCGAGTGCCGCTTAGGGGTCTCGTCGGTGTGCATGTTTATGTGTGCGTGCCGTTTCGCACGTTTGTAGGCAGTTTCCGTACTGTTTGTACATATTTATACTGTGCCTTAGCATTACAGGTGAAATACGAGTATTTACACCTCTGCCACACCTTTCTGAGTAATAAAGGCGTGATGTTATTTATGGACGTTGTTTTTTTTTTAAAATTTCGTAAAATTTTTATTTGTGCTAGTTATAGTAATAGGCGTCAACGGACCTTTAACACGGCAATGGTTATTATAATCATAAAATACACTTCGAAAATTTATGAAAATATTTCAGATAAAACTGCAATTCAGTTTTTAATATTAGGCACCCAACCATCTGTTACAGCTGCAAAACTATTTTACAGTACCGAAAGCTATTTTAAATTCGAAACATCGTGTGAACTATGACAGACGGTGCCAGCGAGAATCGCACCCAATTCGGTTTTATTTATTCACTAATTACTTATTTATGATACCTTCATATTTCAGAACTGCCAAACTTATTTAGATGGTATTTTAACCTACCACTCCCCTAACAAAATGTTGACTTTAATTTAATAGCTGTTGATTTATTTATCTTGTTGTAACAACACTTTTACAGACTGTGTTGTGTAAATAAAATCTAAAGGGAAAACGGTGAGATCGTTCCAGAGGTGTCTGAACGTTTTGTTGGTATTTTCTTAAGTCCAGTACTTAGCAACTTTCGTGGAGTGTCGAACTTGTCGGTATACAGTTAACAGTTGCAGTAACTCTGCACCCAGGTGATAACGTTTAATAAAAGTAGCTACAATCTTTTTTGTGGCACGGGATCAGAAAAGCAATTTAAAATGAGAACACCACCGATTTACCCGCGAATGTCACGATAACATTATTTTGCATTGGAAAGTTGCCGAAAAGTTTCTTACCTAAAGAAGTTTTTATTTCACCAACGACAAAAAACGCAACTTAAGATTATTTTTGGTATTATTTTAAATATCCAGAGCGTGTACCAGAATTTTATTATTCGTGGACACGTTTGAAATTACTTATGCATTGTAAAGGCCGGCAGTTATTTGTAGGCTTTTCACAAAAAAATGATTGTTTATCCGAGCTGACTTCATGAGCAATAGTATTAAAACAATTTAGATTACTTTTATAATAAAAAATCTAAATTATTATTCGGTTCAATATTTAATTTTAGTTCAATACACTATTCATTATTTATTATTTAAACAATCGTTTCAATCGATCAACCTAATTCACTAAATGTATGTGAAGTCACGTATCACGTGCAATAACATTAGTTTCATAAAAATAAATAATTAATATGTGTTAGAATATGAATCAGGGATTAGCAACACAAAATATGCATGCTTGAAATATCCGGATATAATTCGTCAAGCCTAACGTACAGTAAGTTGTGTGGTCGTAGGTATATATTATTACCACGGTTTTAACATAGCATTACATCACGCCTTTATTGCCCAAAAGGGTGTGGCAGAGGTTATGTTAAGGTCCCATGGAATAGAGGGTTTTAGGTATAGGCTTTATTTCTTTATATTATTGATTAGTTTAGTTCGTGATGTTATGTTATGTGAAGTTTGGGTATAAATATTTCTTTTTATACCTACTACGCCCACAGCGAACGGACGTGTAGTCCACCTGATGGTAAGTGGAGTACAGCCCATGGACATCAACAATCCACAAAAGCAAATTATAGATGCGTCGCTGCAGCTGAGGACTATGGTGTTATGCCTCTTGTGCTAGTAATTTCAGGTCCTGATCTCACCACCAAACCGGAACACAGTAATGCAAGCACTACTATTTGGCGGCAGGTTAAAGGTGAGACGGGTGTGCTGCCGCCCTCGAGTTCATTCACAAGAGCTCTACCACCAGTAAAAAAATATTGATTTGAACTTTCAAATTTATTTTTTATGCAAGTCCAAAACGTATAGATGTTAAAGATTGTTCTGAAATGTACAACATTAAATCACTTGAGACTAAAAGTTATTGAAAAATGTGATATTTATATTTAACTGCAAAAAACTGAAATACAAGATGAAATACAAAATATAAAATGTCAAACAAAATTTGACTTTTAAAATTAGACATTAGAGCAAAATCTTCGTTGGAAATTCTTATTCTGTTCAAATTGTTAACTACAAATGAAGTTATTTCTGCTTAAACAACAAAGTTTTGAAATCCAAGAAAATTATTCTTCTTAATTCAGCATAAGCTCTTTATAATATAATATATAATAATGGGATCTGCTTTTCAAAAATATATATTCAAAGTTTAATTAAATCTCCTTATTGGCTATTATAAAGTTTGTATGAAGTTTTATTGACCATTCTGAATTACATTAATAATCTTAAGCAATTCAGTTTGCGGTAAATCGGTCTGGATAGTGGAAGATAAATTATTAGTTATTGAGGGTAGAATTATTATTATTTTTTGATTTAGGGTTAAATTAAAAACAAGATTCAGTGGCATTTTTTTTTCATTGTTATGACAAATAAAAAAATATTTCAAAGTATAAAGATCATGTCTATTTTATTTGGGACTTAAACAATATATATTTTTCAATTGCAATTTCTCTAGCAAGAATATTGTGGTTTATTATTCCCAGGTCTCAAGATTAAATTACCATGGCAATCCAGGTATTGTACAGAACTTCTTGGAAATCCAATTGATTTCCAACTCATTCCGAGAATGTTTAAAATAATAATAAAAAAATTTAACACTTATAAACACCCATTCCGTGCTGCTATTGAGAAGCTCTTGACGGAAAATCCCTAAAACACTTTTGCCCAATCTGGACATAGAACACGCGATCTCGTAGTCAGAGACACATACGCTAACCCCTAGACGATCGAGGGAGTTAGTCTAGTGGTTAGACTGTAACAACTTTATTTTACAGAATTGATAGGACAGAGATAAAGTTTGAGCTGTTTATATTTTATTTTGAACACATTTCTCATTGCCGTTTTAGATTGCATACAATTTCTATTGAATGTCAAATTACATACTTATGTACTGCATATGACATATATATATATATATATAAAATCAATAATTACAATTATGATATCTTATTTACATTACAATCTAGCCTATCAAGACTAATAAGTAAATTGCTACGTTATAATATAATCTAAGAATGCGTCCATTAACACTTTACTTAGTTTTTGCTTCAAAATCACTTTGTTCATGTGTTCTTTATAACGACATTCATCGCACTAATTTATTTGTCACTTATCACTACACTAACTCGAAAAGTTTCATATGAAATAAATGACGATGACTTTTAAGAATCCTTTTTTCAAGAATTTCAAAGAAAATACAGAAAAAAAGCGGATGCAAAACCTCATTCAGTAAGCCAGCCGTGGATCATTTAAGTTATCTTAACCAATCTAATTAAATTTTCAGTAATCCGTTTTTAAAGTAAATGTTTAATAATATTCATCTTTATTATTTTGGTACAAAGGAATTGGAAACAAAACGTGTTGGTATTGTTATTGGGTGACGATCCTTATTGTGCCCAAAGATGTTGTAAATAAATCTTTTAAAACATTGTGTCCATATTTCATTCCAAATTCAGAAATGGAGACTACAAACTGTACTCGGTATAAATAACAATATCTTTCAATGAATAAATTAGGCAGTCATCGATCATTAAGGTATAGTATGTAAATTAATCAATTCGATTTTTTGGATATCCGTTATTATTACCTTTATGAAGGTTTGGTAATTAATATTCACCTTTATTATTTTGGTACATTAAAAAGCAAAAGCAATCAAATTCAAATTCAAATTCAAATCATTTATTTTCATAGGCCCCAGGAGGCGCTTGAACACGTCAAAATATTAAAAAATGATATAAAAATAAATCATAAATAATACTAAATTATACTATCGGTGTTATTATTGGATGACGTTAAGCCACAATTTCATCGAACTGCCTTGATTGTCTAGTGGTTAGTGTATGAGCCTTGTACCGCGAGGTCTCGGGTTCGATTCCCGGGCCGGGCTAAGTGTTATTTGTGAACTTTCCGTCAGGAAATTCACAATAGTAGCACGAAGTTGGAATTGTGCCCGGTGGATAGTGATATGCTCATCTCCTATCCAATGGGACCTAAACAGCACAAGTGAAATGTGGGTGTTGTACACCTCTGCCACACCTTTCTGGTCGTGATGTTATGATATGTTCATTCAACTTCTTAATCCTCAGTTGACGTAGACGTTTGAATGGGGCAAAGATCAAAAACGTTTGTTTAAAGTTAAACTTTGGTTGAACACGTTGTTGAATTGGGGCTAAGCTGCTCATTATTATGCCTATATTTCATTTTTATTATCACAATTTTGCGCTCGTAATCTCTTATTTAGTAAATACTTCCGACTTTCTCTTAATACGTTTTTTGTTCAAAACAATACATGTTCCGAAAGATTAATCATGAAAAGAATGTTGCGGGGAAAATTAGTGGTTTTGTTTTTATGGTAGTTTTTATCACTTATTTTTGTACCTCGTATATATTGTTCGGATTTACAAAGAAATGTATATTAAAGCCTGTAATAAAATTACTGATTTTACGGAGATTTCAATAAAAGAAAAGTCTTAACGAAACCAAAGAATAAAGAAAAATCTTATCAGATCATTTCTACAAAAGATTACGCAAAGAATCAATTTCTTTTACCAAAGTTCAGAGCTTTGTGTTTGATATTTCTTCCTTCAAAAATATTGACGGTTCAATTGGGTCGGTAAATTTAGACCAAAATTATTGAGACAGAAAAAGAGCTTGATTACTCGGAAATTGTAAAATTTGCATGTTCATTGAAGATATTTAAGATAAATATATTTATTTAAATTTATTAAGTTTTTTTTTGTGTTTTAATTTAATTGGTTGTAAATTTTTTTTTTAAACATTATTAAGAAAAATTATACGAATTATTATATTTCTTTATAACAGCAGAAGAAACCAAAACCTTTTTTTTTAGAATTTTTGTCTCTATGTCTGTCTGTATTCGTACAGGCGCGTCTCACGCGAAAACTGCTGCATGGAATTGGATGTGGTTTTCACAGTTGTGTAGCTTAGATTTAACTTAAAAACTGGTATATTTTTTATTTTTGTATTTTATCCAAAAGGGGTAAATTAGAGGTTGTAAGATTATATGTGAAGTTAGTCAATTAAGTAAAATGCACGAAATTATGCACATATTTTTACATTTATTATTATTAAATATAATTATTATTGCAACGCAGAATTTTTACCCGTCACTGTTTAGTTAATGGTTACGCCTATTAGAAATTCTGCACATAACCTATGTGCAGAATTTCGGACATGACTTAAATGAATAATAAGACAGATATTTTGGCAATTCCACCTCCTTTGGAGTTGAAAGTGTATGAGAGAAGTTCCTCAATTTTGTAGGCAATAGCATTAAAATATCGCATCTCACGCGAATAGACGTGGGCAAAAGCTAGTAAACAGCAAAATATCAAAATAAACTCAACTAATTTTTTTGACACCCTAGCAAACTCAACTTAATTTCCCAGTTTAACTATTGATGCGAGTTCTAATAGTTCTAACTTATAAACGTTAATTAAATAGTAATATTAAAAACTACCACAAAAGAAGAAGACTTACCCTGTAAACAAACTTTATATTACGATCGCGGTTACGTACTATATCGATAAAAAAATCGCGGGCGTGTTTCACCACGCGTGTTTCTCATGCCGAAGGCGGCTTCGCACTGCCCGCTCTGATAAAGACGGCACTGATAGCGATAGCACTGTAAGGTGAATATTCCCTTGGGGAAATGTTTGCGGGTAGAGATACTACTTGTATATCTAGCTTTTCTCGCCAGGGGAATGTAGCCCCTTTGAACATTTGTTGGTTTATTAGCTTTTTGATTACTGACGTGTTTATAGTGTTCAAAGTTGTAAAGGTTTCATTGCGGTTGGACTCGGGGTTGATAGTTGATGTAAAAACTCTCTTTCCAACAAATAATACCGCATATATATTTTTTTTAATCTTTCCTTTTAGTACATTTATATTGGGTGTAATTGGTATTGAAATGAAAACGGCATGCTCACTACCGATTCAGTATATAATCGAGTAATCACTTATGCAGAAAAAAAACATTGGAAAATCGGAACGGAACGTGATAAGTAAAACGAAAATGTATGAGAATAAGCTTTACAATATAAACCTCAATATAAATAACGAGACAACCAACAAAGAAATAAACACGCTACAAATAAAATTATTGCAACGCAGAATTTGAACCCGACATTGACGAGAGTTGGTCGTTACGCCTATAATACTACAAAGGCAGTCATATTACAAACGCACTAGCAAACATCTCTATTCATATTATTATACCTACACTTTTCTTTTTTTGACGATTGAATGGCACGTGGAGTGGTTAGTGTACTTGCCTGCGACGCCGAGGTACTGGGTTCGATTCCACCTTAAGACATAATTATCTTTGTGTGCATTAACATGGGGGGTTTGTCTTAGTCTGGGTGTTTCTATGAATAATAAGTATGTATTTACAAAAAAAAGTATATATGTATTAGTATCAGTTCTTCTAGTACCCATAGTACAAGCTCTGTTTAGTTTGTGACTAAATTGCGTTGTGTGTAAGTTGTGAGATATTTATATTTGTGAGATATTTCAACCACTGAGCGGATCCTAAGATGAAAATTAATATACAGATAGTTTAAGGTAAAGGACAAAACACACTATGCTTTTTATCGACAACAATTGTTTAAAAGAAATTTTATTAAATTTGATTTAGTTGAGTCAACCCGTTCCCGAAGTGCTGGCATTTTTTTCGGTCAACGAATAAGCATTGCCATACAGCGTGGCAATGCTGCCAGCATTTCGGGAACGATGCCCTCTGGTAGCGGTTTGCTTGATTAGTGTATATAGTTTTAGTTTTAGTTATTTTTATTATAGGTTTAATTATTTTATTTTTGTGATTAACAGAAATGTATTTTGGTTTAAAATAAAGATAATTCTTAAAAGAAATATTGCTCAATTACCAGTAAACCAAGTAATCTAAATCTCTCTATATTAAACGAGATAAATAAAATAAATCGTGTACAAATCTCAAGAAAAACGAATAATTAACCTGAATGAGGAAAACGGAGGCTAAAAATAAGTTGGTTAATGAGCCTGAAAGTTCAGTGTTTCATCGTCAATGAGGTTTCGCAGCTGGAGGTGGTTAAACAACCACTATTTTTGTTTTTTTTTAACATTTCCTTTTAAGAATGTTTTTATTTAGATGTGTATCAGGGCTTGGTTTGAACATCAACTTTTTTTTTGGTAGCTTCTATTCCAACATCCAGATGGATTATATACCAACATAGACACCTATTTACCTTTTCGCCCCTCTTCTTTCGCCATAGGGGTCATAATAGCCACAGCTATCGACATATTCTCTTATCCATGAAGTTTGCATCATGCAGACACTTCTTGTCATTAAACTGTTACGTAATTTTAATTAATATAAGGAAATACATTAAAAAATAATATTAAATAATTAATTTAATAATAAAAGTAAGATTTTAATAATTAATTTTATATTCATATTTTCGTAGAAATTGTTTGAATGTAATGCATGCCTGTGATTTGTGTAATTACTATACGATTTACCTGTACATCATTATAATAGTTTGTATGGCTCAGTGTAATTATACAGTAGGTGTGCTTATTAAATTAAATTAAAGTAAAATATAACTTGGCAAAACAGTCTATAGTAAGGCCAACCAGACGAGATAAAAATGTAAACAAATGTTCAGGGGTTCAAAACATTTTTATTTGAATAAATTATTATTGTTGTGGATTGGGTTGAGGTAAAGAAACCAGGCGAAAAGGAAATAAATTATATTAAGAAAATAGGAAATAAACTAAAGAAACACTAGATAACTAAAAGACTGACAAGGAACTTATATTGTCAAAAACATAAAAAATATAACATAAATATATTAAAACTAAGTAATAACAGCAAAAATAAAACTAACAGAAACGGAATAATAACAACAAAAAACCAAGCAAATACGGAGACGAAAAAATATATATCACTTCCAACGCAATCCAAACAGGAATGAACTTGATCTCAAAATGGCGGACCAAATGTTGACAACTGCGGTACTGACTGCTTTCCTGTACCACGAAACACACAACGACAGCTGTTGTCGATCAATTGACGTCAACTGCGCGTACGAATGATAAGGACAGAGATAATAATCCCTCGCTATCGCAATGTAACTCAGTAACGGTCCGTTTGTTTACATTCTTTATCTCGTCTCGTTGGCTTTGCTATAGAAACGGAAACTAATTTATCTCTACTGGTAATATAATGACAGAGATGTCAAAGTTATGACGTTTCATGAAAGCAAAGTTCAGGATTGGTGCACCATTTTAAGCCATTTCGTATTATCAGATTGTGCTGATAAATATATTTGACGGTAGGTTTATAAAATATGTTGCTTCTACATTTCAAGATTTAAAAAAAAAAATATTATATTATCAATATATCGTCAGTTTTATTGCTATTACGTTGAGTAAAATTGATAAATTATAAGGTGAACGAAAAAGCTGACTTTGATTAGTCAAAGACAATGTATGTTGGATTGGAGCAGATGCCACACACATGCAGTGCCCAAGTCCCACCTTAACACGACCAATAAACATTTGGATCAGGTCCAAAGTCCGGCGGTAACGTTCAATACGTAAATGTCATTAAACTGTTACGTAATTATTGCAGTTTCGGGTCAGTGATTAATTAATTGACATGTAATGTTCGCTGTTAGCTGTTGGTTTGAGAGCAGATAAAGCATTAAATAGCGTGCTTTATGGATGTATCTTTAAAACTGTCTTCGGAATTTAAAGGCTAAACAAGAAAATAAACAGATTTGGTTTCTATAATAATATACTAATAATAATTAATGGTCTCCTCTAATGGAGGAAACACATTGCTTTATTATTTGTGAATGTAATTATTGTTAATGTCTAGGATATTTCTTGTTGGAGATCCTATGAACAAATAAACAAATACTGCTAGATATCCAGTTTCATAAAGATATTTTGTCTGTCTGATTAGCTTGTATGAAATAAAGTAGATTAGTAAAAGGTAAGCGGTAAGTTTGACCTAGACCACCTATAGTGTAGCTTGTTAGTTAGATTAGATCATACAATTTACGACAAACCTCGGTTTACTTAGCAGATGCCACACACATACAGTGTCAAAGTCTCACCTTAACACGACCAGTAAACATTTGGATCAGGTCCAAAGTCCGGCGGTCACGTTCAATACGTAAATGTCATTAAACTGTTACGTAATTATTGCAGCTTCGGTTCAGAGATTAATTCATTGAGATGCGGTGTTCGCTGTTAACAGCTGGTTTGAGAGCAGATAATGCATTAAATAGCGTGCTTTATGGATCTATCTTTAAAGCTATTTTTGTAATAAAAGGTTAAATAAGAAAATAAACATATTTGGTTACTATAATAACATACTGCCAGATATCCAGTTTCATAGCAATATTTTATTTTTCTGATTATGTCGTATAAAATAAAATAGATTAGTAGAATGTTAGCCGTAAGATTGACTTAGCCTGTAGCTTGTTAGTTAGATTAGATCATACAATTTATGACAAACCTCGGTTTACTTAGCAGATGCCACACATGCAGTGTCAAAGTCTCACCTTAACACGACCAGTAAACATTTGGATCGGATCCAAAGTCCGGCGGCCACGTTCAATACGTATATGTCATTAAACTGTTACGTAATTATTGCAGCTTCGGGTCAGTGATAAATTATTAATTGAGATTTAGTGTCCGCTGTTAGCGGTTGGTTTGAGAACAGATAATGCATTAAATAGCGTGCTTTATGGATGTATCTATAAAACTGTCTTCGGAATTTAAAGGCTAAACAAGAAAATAAACAGATTTGTTTACTATAATAATATCCAGTCGCATAGCGATATTTTGTTTGTCTGATTAGCTTGTATGAAATAAAGTAGATTAGTAAAAGGTAAGCAGTAAGATTGACCTAGACCACCTATAGTGTAGCTTGTTAGTTAGATTAGATCATACAATTTATGACAAACCTCGGTTTACTTAGCAGATGCCACACATGCAGTGTCAAAGTCTCACCTTAACACGACCAGTAAACATTTGGATCAGGTCCAAAGACCGGCGGTCACGTTCAATACGTAAATGTCATTAAACTGTTGCGAAATTATTGCAGCTTCGGGTCAGTGATTAATTATTAATTGAGATTTAGTGTTCGCTGTTAGCGGTTGGTTTGAGAGCAGATAATGCATTAAATAGTATGTTTTATGGATGTATCTTTAAAAATGTCGACGGAATTTAAAGCCTAAACAAGAAAATAAACAGATTTGGTTACTATAATAATAAACTGCTAGATATCCAGTTTCAAAGAGAAATTTTGTTTGTCTGATTAGCTTGTATAAAATAAAATACATTTGTAAAGCGGTAAGATTGACCTAGACCACTTGGAGTGTAGCTTGTTAGTTAGATTAGATCATACAATTTACGACAAACCTCGGTTTACTTAGCAGATGCCACACACTTGCTGTGCCAAAGTCTCACCTTAACACGACCAGTAAACATTTGGATCAGGTCCAAAGTCCGGCGGTCACGTTCAATACGTAAATGTCATTAAACTGTTGCGAAATTATTGCAATTTCGGGTCAGTGATTAATTAATTGAGATTTAGTGTTCGCTGTAAGCAGCTGGTTTGCGAGCTGGTAATATATTAAATTGAACTTCGTTTAAAATGGGTGAAGAAACATCTTGAATATTGTCCTGATATTAAGAACTTAGTTAGAAAGTCACGAGATTGAATTATCAGGGAAGAAAAGTATTCAGCTAATTAATATTTTGAAGTTATTGCTGGACACAAAAACCTAGTTTATATTTGTTTTAATTTTCGATCTCAACGTAGACTTTAGGAATTTTTTGTATTTAAAATTTAAAAAATAAGCATTGGAAATATTTTTCTGAGGCTGAGTTTTCCAGTGATACTAAATTTTGTTTTTTTGTGGGCAATTTTTTGGTAAATAACTAACTTTGGTATAACCATATTCATGTTGATCGTAACATTTAAATTAGTTTATTTTTACCATGCGTTTAAATGTCGCTATGTTGCATCCACCCTGTATTTGTCAGTTTACCTATACAGTGATATAATTACGGCTATTTCTGGTTCATTGATTAGGTAAATGGTGTTTTTACTGTTACCAGCTTGTCGAGAGCATGTAATGTAGATATGGTGGTAACTATGAAGACTATCATAGGGAACTAAGGACGTACTATATAGCTAAAAGACTAATCTTTTTTTGCTGAGCATTTTCCCAATAACATTGGGGTCGGCTAAATATCAGTACTTTAAGTGACTGCAATCAGACCTCCACAACCCAGTATGAGGTAATGCAATAAAATAAAATAAAATAAAAATAGCCTTTATTTCCTCTGACCATACACTGAATAAACAATTAAAAATGAGATAATAATATAACTATATTTAAAAAACTTATTACCTAAACTTATCTAAACATACTTTTAATGCAGCTAAATCTAATCTACTCCTAAACATTTTATTTGCTTAGAATTTACTTTTTTGTATCAGCTACCAGGTCAGGCTGTCCTGCGACATAGGCCTCCTCAAGTGCCCTCCACATTTGTCGATCCCTTGCTGTCCTTCTCCAGCCCTTGGGCAAATCGTCTTCCCACCTTTTTATCTGCCTTCCTCTGATTCTTTTTCCGTCCCTGGGATACCATTCTGTCACATCTTTTGTCCACTTGTCTTTTTGTGTCCTCATCATGTGACCTTTGCATTTCATGGAAATGGACAGGTAATGCAATACTCTTTGTTAACTCGTTGTCAGACTTTCTGGCCTCTAATTACCCGTAACGACTGCCATAGATGTTCAAACGGCAACCGGGACCGACGACTTAACGTGCTCTCTGAGACACGTAGGTAAATTCGTAATGTTAAAGGTCACCCATCTACGGATGACCGCGGTTCGCAAAATCGATCAGTCCACGTCTTTGATTTAGCCACGAGCTAAAAGCTAAAATTATCCTAAAGCGTTGATTAATCAACTTCATTAGAATAATTTTAGACGGGGCATGCAAAAATACTAAAGTCATGTTACCTGAACAAATTACTTAAGTTCTATTGTCCATCGCATACGGTTTAATTTCACAGGGGTTAGATATACTGTTATTGGCAGTATAAGCATATAACACGCATAAATAAAAGTGACAGCTGTGTTCTTTTTTCAAGTGTATAACTTAAGAAAGTTTACTTTTCGCGTAAGTTAACATCATTTCATAGGAGATTTATAGATATTTATATTGCTTTTATTAGAATTAGTTCACAGCTTATATATCTTACACAAGAGCATGATTCTAAGTACCTATAAATATTGCATGACATTGCAATATTCGCCATCGGTTTATTAGTTAATTGAAGTGTATTGTACCATACTATTATCTACCTAGTGGATTACGTAATATATTAAACTCACACTGTTCAATATTGATGTATCTTGGGGATAGCCATCGGGACGGGAGGAACGATGAGAATGCAAGCTAATGGATACTACTAAGATTGGTTATTTAAGCTCCAATTGCACAGGTGTTAGTTATACCTTATTGGCAGGATAAGCATATAAAACACATAAATAAAAGATACTGTGTTCTTTTTCCAATGTTTCTTGCGTCACTTTTAAATTTGGTCAGGTTATATATTATGGGTTGAATAATATTTATCTGGAACCCCAGAAACTGGCCCTAAGCCACACTATTATTTATTCATGTTGAATCGTTGATTATGAGATCGTTAGGATGCCTGGATATTTTGTTGAGTTTAGTTTTGGTATAGCAAAAGTGCTAGTGAGCTGTTTATTTTTTACTAGGCAATCTTTTAAGGCCCATTTACACGAGACAAGTTCTGCAAGACAATTCTAGTGCTTGCTTAGTTTATCGCGATAAAAGGCAGAGATGGCAAGAGTATGGCTTGAAAAAATTGCATTGTGTAAATGGGCCTTTACGGACCAAAATAATAATATATAGATAGACTTCAAATATTTTAGTAAAAATATTTTATCTTAAACTCCTTCTCAAAACTTACTGTTAGAAAGGCTTAAACTTAGTTTAAGTTCGGTGCAAATATGTCAAACATTAATTAATCACAATTAATTAAATAACTTCATCAAATATTGGTAAAATTGTTAAAGTTGGAGAACTCAACGGTGTAACTGACTGAATAATAATACCTATCTCACGAATGTATATAGTGGTTATGTAAACCAAATGATGAAAGGTGGCAAATATAGCCAATAAACATCACATTCGACAAAATATTACAGATGCGTCACTTTCCCTTACGATAAAACTGACGATATTATGTCTGAAGTAACATGATCTACTTTTACCACTAACCCAAATAGTACCAAAATAGGTCGAATACTATTGTTTAATGGTTAAGGGTGAGATGGCGAATTGATGCTACCTTAATGCTCGTCTCAAAAAGCTCTTCCACCCGTAGTGGCTTCCTTAATTGAAATTTGATGTAGCGCAACAACTTCATTACCATCTGGAAATAAGCCGGTAAAAGAACCAAATGGTGCAGCAAACACAATTTGGCACGAATCATTTGCAGTACCGTCCTAATTTTAAAAGGGTTAGGCTCTCATGTAAATCTATACTCATGAATAAATAACGTAATCCCCGATCACACAACTTCACTCTTTTATATGGAGTGATAAAATAAGTGATGGAACGCCTTCATAAACGAATGTGTGAAAAAGTGTAAATATGTATCCCATATTTTACGCTAAAATAACTGCTAACATTGATTAAAGATTTATCTTAATAGCCAGTTTCTGAGCTTCCGGAAAGATCTTATTCGAATCATTTATTAAACTAAAATAGCAAGCACGTTTATAATAGTATTGAGGTGCATAGGAAAGATCGCGCTGTTAGACTGCTAAATAATAATATCCGAATTATTGTAAAGACTAACGTTATTATCAAGTAGCAGCATATTATTATAAAGACCCTATTAATTGGCAGCTAATTACAAACAAGAGCTGACTCAGCAATTTCCTAGAGCTAATTTACAAAAAACATCAAAGAAAAAGGCACCCACGTAATTTGAGATTATGCTTTTAACAAAAATCAAGTCATAGATGTCTAAGGTACCGGCTACTGGTTTGTGCGAACAGGTTGTTTTGCTGGCTGAACGCCCAATCTTACTTCAATCCAGTCAAACCTTTATAGACCAGATGATAAGGGTCGCAGTTGAAAGGGTGCAGAGCGTACTGGAGCGAAGCGTTATGGCATTTTCATACAAAAAAAGATGTAAACATACGTTGGTCGTTGACGCTGACGCTTGCTTCCGCAAGCTTAAGTGGATACGGAAATAAGAGTCCATTTTCACATCTCAGCTTACTACGGATCCTTCAACATTTAACCACGGAATACGATTTGATTCCAAGTGCATAAAGATTAGACAAAAGGTTTTGTCTTGATAGCATCAAGAACTATCTGATCAAAATACCCATGACTATAATAGTAAAGGGAATTAGAAGCATGGCTGCCCTTTTCGGTTTATCTTGTGGAAGCTTTATTTTAGGTCAGTAATATAATTGTATCTACTGATGCTGTGTTCCCCTAGTAGCATAGCCATAGTTGAATCTATGTCAAGAGTTGCAAGCCGAAAGGAGGCTGGATATTGTAATTTTTATACATTATATTTTTTTCCAGTAGTTGTAGTAAAGTTTTGATAGTAGTAGGTAGCCAACGTGCCAAATTTTATCTGGTACTTAGCAATATTGATATTTTATGTACTATGTTTTAGTTTTCAAGAAGAGTTATAGACTAAAAGTAAAATTATTTTGGTTTAGTTTTGTAAATTTTGTTGATACCGTCGTATACCTGTCCGGTTCCATCAGAATATCAGCGTTTCAGGGCTTAAAAGCACTGTAACATATGGCTGACATGGAGTCCACTTTGGGTAAAAATAACTTAATTTTTAATTTATATATTTATTTTTTTATTTTTACCCTGTAAACTGCTGTGTTAGGTAATTTATTTTTACTCGAATAAATACGTTTCTTTCTATATAAATTGTCAGAACCACCTCACATTACATGTTTCGTGTATTATTGTTTTAGTATTTCGTATTCTAATACACGTTATATCTAGTGTTCTATATTTGCTTTTATAACCTAGTTTGGCGTTGACTTATTGCAAAGGTAAACAATAACTTGATCAAACATATAACTGACACCAAAATGTCAAATTGTTTATTTTGCAATCAATCAACCATTCAAACATGGATGCAGTCAGGACACAGTCATCAATAAACTCGTATATTATGGCTTGTTTCTCGTATTAATGCAGAGCTGTTTCTGTAAAAGACAATAAGCAAACGAGCACAAAACATGATCATAGCACTCAATATGTCAGACGTTCGATCATACTTCACTACGACATCATAATATATGAGTTTCACCCTGTGTTGATTAAGGGCCGATATCTACTGTAATTTATTACGGTATGATTGATGTGATAGTATATAATTTGCAATTGATAGATACGTAAACAAGAGCATAATATCCAAAATGGCGATTGAAAGGTAAACCCAGCTTACCCAAATTGAAACATGAGTATAATGAAATGAAATTGATCAATCTTAACCATGACGACCGGATGACGGAGTGGGTAGTGTACCTGCCTGCGACGCCGAGGTCGGGTTCGATTCCCACTTAAGACAAATCTCTGTGTGCATGAACATGGGGGTTTGTCTTGGTCTGGGTGTTTCTATGTATAGTAAGTATGTATTTACAAAAGAAAATTATATATGTCTATGTATCAGTTATTCTAGTACCCATAGTAGGTACAAGCTCTGCTTTGGGACTAGATGGCGTTGAGTGTGACCTTTTCATAATACATTTTAATAACGTTACGTCTTACTTTCAAAGGTTTTTGTAATTTGCACGAATTATTCTAAGTAACTGCATTTTACACTTTGGACCCCAATTACTCTAGAACTAATTAAGTTAAAGTAACCGCTATAGTTTTCAGTTGTTGTCAAAGTTGTGTTGTAATGCAGTTAAAAAACAAGTGCGCGAACGAACAAATGCCTATTAAATAGTAAGTATTCAGATATATTACTTAGTAATAGAGGGCGCTGTCATACAATCAATTGTACAAGAAGTATTAAAAATAACTTTCCTTTTATACCCTAGCTCGTAACGAAACCATAGCGCGATTCAGAAAACGAGTACAACGCCATCTATCGAATCCTTTTGTAAAATAATTTATATTTTTCACTCAACCTGTTCTAGTAGTTCGTCTTGAGATAAAAATCGTGATCTTATGTATGACCTAGATATGTAATGATTATTTTTAATTTATTTTATTTATGTTATCCTCGAAATTATTTATTTTATTATTTATTTTATCCTCGAAAAACATATAGGGACCAGATAAATGGCGTCCTTCAGAAAGGAAATGTTTGTAGTACACGAAACCAGCTAGCACGTATGACGATTCGGACCCCTATTCCTCTTGAACTAATGTAGTGAACTTATCCGCTATAGTTTTCCTTTAAAGTTCATTACATGTACTACCGACACAATTTTTTCAGATTTTGGGATCCAGTAGTTTAGCTTTTAGAGGGGGGGGGACGCTCTACTCAAACAAAAATTTGCTCTTTAAAGTTAATTATCTCGCAAACGGATCTCTAAATCAAAAAACTGTCTTACCAACCCCTGAACGTTTTTAAAAGTCCTATCTAACAATACCCCACACTATGGGGTAGGTGACAAAAAAAAAACATCCCTACTTTACATGTAGGGGAGCTACCCGAAAAAAAAAAAAATTCCAAATTTTATTCTACGACTTTCTTTGTATAGTTAACATACATGTTTATGCAAAATTTCAGTTTTCTAGCACCAACGGTTTCGTCGCTATGCCTCGGACAGACGGACGGACAGACGGACATGGCGAAACTATAAGGGTTCCTTGTAGGTACTACGGAAACCTAAAAAGGTGAACCGTAGCTAACATTGCATCAACGTATACACAGTACTTTTTAGTCCAAATGTTTTCAATAAAACAGCTCAGCCGCAGTAAAGGTATAGTCAGGATTGCAAAACACAAACAAATTTAAACAGCCGAGTTAGCCAACGTGTTGACTATGAACGTCTAGATGATTTGTATGATTTTTCCATAAACATTGTAATTTTATTGGATACCATGTTTATAAAAAGCTCTCCTGTAATATTTATGAACTTCTTCATAGATTCTCTCCAATAAAGATGATCGTAAATAAGCTGTTGATGTAAGAAGCAAAAAATTAATATTTATTGAATACAGTATGGTAACTAGATAATGCGTCCTCTATTTATAATTCCCTTTAAAAGAAGTACAAACTGAATAAATATACAATAATATACATACCGGCTTTTCCCAATATCTCTATTTATCGTTTAAATGTTGTCAACTTCGTAATGTTTGATCTATGTAAGGTATTATTGTCGGTTGAAAATGGAGATAAAATGAAAATTTAGCATGTAAAGCTTACCGCTAAATGGTATTTTAAAATTGGTAAGGCTTAGTTATGTGGTTATAAAATACTAGCGAAGCAAAAAAGATGACGGGCTTCGAGAATACTATGTCATGAATATATCTTTTTTAGGGTTCCGTAGCCGAATGGCAAAAAACGGAACCCTTAATGAGTCGTCATGTCTGTCCGTCTGTCCGTCCGTGTGTCTTAACCACTTTTTTCCGTAACTATAAGAGCTATACTGTGGAAACTTGGTCGGTGAACCGCATTAAGATTTTTATACAAAAATAGAAAAAAAACAATCAATTTTTGGGGTTTCCCATACTAAGAACTGAAACTCAATTTCTTTTTCATCAAACCCATACGTGTCAAATTTTTATTTATTTTATTGATTTCATCAAAGCCATACTATGGATAGATCTTCAAAAATGATATTGAGGTTTCTAATCTTTGATAAATAATACAACAAGATAAGCGGTCGCAGTACTAAAAACGTCCGGGCAAATATACGCTCACTCCAGATGTGGGTGGATATTTTATTTAGTTCGGGCCAATAACAGCCAACGCAAAGACGTCTCACGATGCCGCAATGCGAGCTTAGATATTGTAAAAATAATGAACGAAAGAAGAAGTTTTTAGACGGAGTATCCTATTTTTGGTAAGTAAATGTAGAATTAGTTACATTTAAACCTGAAAACTAATAAATAATAAAGATTTTAACGATCACGACCATGACTGTTGTAATGTTTGGCCAATATAGCCAATACTAGCACAAAGATATGTGTAACAGAACAGTAGAGATGCATGGAGTAGACTTTGAACTTGATATTAGTTATGTTTATTTAATATTTTCGGCAGTTGCCCGCGACTTCGTTCGCGTGGATTTCGTTTATATTTTATATTATATATTATTATTATTATATATTATTCCTCTTTATTTATTTTAACCTTATTTTATATATTTTTAAATATGATTTATAAAAAATACAAAAACATTTAAAAATATAAAAAACAGTGTCCCACCGACATCAGGTGCAGGGACCAAGCTGCCGATGGTTAGGGCTCCAGAGAGAGGAACCTCCTCACGATATTATTATTATTATATTATTATTTATTATTTTTATTATTATTATATTTTATTTGATATGTTTTCATTTTGTTTATATTGTGTAATTTTGTCAATTTTAAACGTTAACTATGTTAATTAAATGAGAATAATAAAGTTTTAGAGTTTTAAAACTTCATCGTTTTGTTTTTGTCTACATAACCCTCACTCTGCGAATTCGACAAGTGTAAGTATTATTAATTGCAATCGTGTTATCATCATAAAGAACGCGTGATATTTTGATTTATATCAATATGTAACGACGACCACCTGGCCAACACAAACATTAATGCAACACGTAAAAACTGAAAATAATATATATAATAGTAATAATAATAAAAGTAATAATAATAGTAATATATATATAGGTATATTTATGATATAATTGTAATTTATTATGTAAATTTTTCTGTAAATAAATTTTTGTATATAATAGTTAAATATGTAAATAAAATATAAGTAAATACCAAAACAATAACCACTAAAAACTAATCTTAACCAAGAAAGTAAAGTTCTAAAATGATACCTAAATTCTAACATTTAAAATTAAATGCGACTCCATTCCTCCTGAAGCCAAATGCAAATAAGTTCCCAGAAACGATACAATTCGAAATTCGAATTATGATTTTCCGTGTTTTGTTTCTTGGCTAGTTTTTTATTACGAAAGATCGTAAGTGCAAGTTATTGTTACAGGGATTGCGATTTTATTTGTTAGGTACTACAGTAGTAAATACGTTGTTCTTTAAACGGCTTAAAGACATTTTTCTCCGTTTATTAACATGCAAGTGTACGGACAGAATTTTGTTTGAATTTGTAGGCGACAACGAATCTTTTTCTATTATTCATCAAAGTTTCTAATGTATTTCCTCCCCCCTCCCCCCCGTAACACTTCTAAAATATCGGAATGATAAATGTAAAAATAATATATGATGTACATTACCATGCAAACTTCCACTTAAAATAGTTTTGAACGAGATCTAATAATTAGTTTTTTAATACGTAATAAATAGTAAACCGCATTTTATTTTACATAATGCTACCTTATGGTAACCATACCTACTCTACGATGGACAATAATAGTTATTTATTCAACTGTTCTATAATGAGGGGTATTAAAACACGAGTGTGGGTTTATCACACGAGGCGAAGCCGAGTGTGATAATAGTATCACATGAGTGTTTTAATACCTAATTATAACAGTTGCATACAAGACTTTATCTATACCCATGATATGAATCCTCTATAAATGTTCTAAGACCATAGGGTACAGTGTTGTAAGAACTCTATGTAAATTCATGGAAAGTTTAATTAGTGAGTATCTAATACAAACAAACTATGTATAGGTAATAATATAATTATTTTTTCAATACTATTATTGAACAAAAATGGCGGGATACGACGTCAATTCAAAAATTCGAATAAGTTTTTATTTAAATTACGGCGCTGTGGTAGTGAAACGCGCGTGCATGACATGTTCTTTATTTGAAATTCATAAAGATGCCATGAGAATGTTGCTGTTCGATGACAAAAAAAGGAGGTGCATAATGAATTTCAGTACAACATTAGTACGTTTGGGTGCTAAAATGGTTATTATGACACTGGCTGTTTTAATGTTGACAATAAGAACTAAATGTTGAAAATAAAGAACATGTCATGCACGCGCGTTTCACTACCACAGGTAGTGAAACGCGCGTGCATGACATGTTCTTTATTTGAAATTCATAAAGATGCCATGAGAATGTTGCTGTTCGATGACAAAAAAAGGAGGTGCATAATGAATTTCAGTACAACATTAGTACGTTTGGGTGCTAAAATGGTTATTATGACACTGGCTGTTTTAATGTTGGCAATAAGCTAACTGTTTCAAGAACGTTTATAGAGGATTTATAGCATGGGTGCATAGACTACATAAAAAAAAGCAGGACATAGTCTCTTGAAACACTTACTGAAGCACCCATAGTAAGTCACACGTACACACAGAACACACACATTGACACAATAGTAAGTCAATCGCCTGCCATTACGCTTTGGACTGTGCTGATGCTCGGATCTTCAAGAAAAATAATTAAAAATGCCGTCTTGTGTTGTGTAAAGCTGCCGAAACCATAGCGCCTCGACAAAAAAAAAACCAGGGGATCACTTTTCATAGGTAAGCAAGTAATATATTCAGCTTATTGCCGAAATTATATTGTTTTCGTAAAAAAAATTACCAAAACTATCAGTGTTGACAGTCAATAAATATTTTCATTTACTCTGAATTTGGGTAAATATTTTTAGTAGTATAATACATTTAGTATAAATTATTATTGTATGTTTTATAGATTTCCTGCTGCAAACGACGCATGGAAATTTTTTTGGGTAGAAATAATTAGAAACTGCAGAAATTATAACAATTGGTAAAATTAAATCAGCATAAGGGATTGTAAGTAATTGAAAAGCACACCACTGAACATTATTATTTACTGTAAAAAAAATGGAACGACACAATTAATTTTACTGTGCTAATGTTAAAGCAATTATTGCTTGAACATTTGCACAATAAAATTAAAAATAAATGTTAGTAATAATTACAAAAGAAGTTAATTTATAAAAAATCAATTTTACGAAGAATTTTTTTTTGTCTAATTTGATTTAAATTGTCCTATTCATAAGATTAAATGTAATAATGTCTGCTGTACGGGGAAGACGCTATCTCCTGCAACCCAGTTATTACTTGTGCAGGCGTTAGGGGATTCACAAGTTAAGGATGCTAGTTTATGTCAATAAAGATTTTTATTTTTGAAATAGTCAAAAAAAAGTGTTAATAAAAATGAATATTTCGTTGATTATTGTGTAAACCACATGTACGATGTGATGTAACAAATGTACGATTTCTCACATTCGCGAATACGAATGTTTACCTTCAAATCAAGGGCCCGCAGAATGTCATGCGAGTTTGAGATTTCGTGGCAGCCATGTTAAAACGAAATGATAAAAGAATTTAGGTGAAATGAAGCGGGAAGTCCGTCACAGGGTGTAAATTTTCTCGATTATTTTAATTGCCAATATTTCTTTAAATATTGAAAAATCACATGTAAGTGAATATAAGCTCCGCAATTTTTTGTTTATTTTAACTTAGATATTTTATTTGGTTTGTACATTTTGTTGACGTTTTCAAGCACTTTCTGATAGTTTATGTAATAAAGAATTTTTGATTTTGAATTGTTTTTTATTTTTTTGCTAACTTCTAATTCCCTCAATAAAAACAAATAACTTCCACCTGCAGGCCCGCATCGACTGCTAGAAATATAAAATCAACTTTGTTTCTAAATTCAAACAAAGTGGTTTTATATTGTTTGGTTTTTGGCCAAGGAAGTATAAAACTACCTATATCATGTTTGATGGTAAAAAGCAGCAAATAAAAAAATATAAGAACTAAACCTCTAAAATATTTATTTAAATTATTGTAAAAATGTGGGTAATATTTCTCATGGCTGGTAGCCCCTAACACACGCACACATAAACAGACCGCCGCCATTTTGGTGCTTCCATCATTTTATAATGACATTCTCTCCTGCTTTTTTTATGTACTCTATGCATGGGTGTAGATAAAAGCTTGTAGATGTGTAGCTTTTTAAAATGGGTTTTGTGATACTAAATTAACCTTATAGCTAAACAGGGATACGAGCACGAATATTTATTGTAAGTTATTTGTATTTGTAGACATGTTAGTTACATTATTTGCCTAACTGCGTGCACGAGTGGTTTAACACCAGCGAAAGCAGTGGAAACTGTCGAAAATATGCTAATATGCGACTCCATGTTTGCCTGCCGTGTCACTATGCTTATTATGCATTACAACTGTTGGGTGTTCCACTAGCAATGTAAAAGGAGGCTAGACATTTTGTAGTAGTACTTTAAATTCAGTGCCAGTAGGCGCGCAGTTTACAGCATATTTATTGCAATTGATTCATACACTGTCTCGATGGTCCAGTGGTTAGCGTATGCGCCTCTTAACTCGAGGTCTCGGGTTCGATTCCCGGGTCGGGCAAAGTGTTATTTGTGGACTTTCTGTCGGGAAATTCGCAATAGCAGCACGGAGTTGGAATTGTGCCCGTTGGATGGCGATTGGCTCATCCACTATTCCGTGGGACCTAAACATAACTGGTAGATTCAAGGATTTAAATAATTTATTTGCATAAATCAGGTTTACATGGTTGGTAGACAGATTAAGGGTGTACCCACATTTATCGACGCGGGATCGGCTTAAGCCGAGCGCGTATCACCACACTACTCGACAGCGCCGAACGGATGCGATCAGCTAATCGACCATCGGCTCGTTTTGCCGTCGGCCGGTGTCGCGTCGCGTCGGCCGGGTCGAGCCGATGCGAAAGGTATTAGTAACACCCTTATTCCGTCGGCATAAAAACTTTTTTAACCGTCGTTAGCCGATTCCGCGTCGATAAATGTGGGTAGACCCTAATAAAATAAGTACACTGATTTATGGTTGCGTTCCGCTTACTGTTTATTTATTGTTTCTGTTTACTCTTCTTTTTTTTAGTTTTGTGCGTTTGTTTATTTTTTGTTTTGTAATTTTAATTTTTTATTTTAAATCTTTTATTGATACTAAGAAACAGTTGAAAAATATATGGGACCGGCAGGATTTGAACCTGCGACCTTACTGCACACCGGGCAGTCGCTCTTAGCCATCCAGCTACGGTCGCCTCTTACCGGAACCCTAAATTTCTCAACTGTATGATACGTCATTTCGTGACGTAACGTTCATCCATTTGTTGGTTTGTATACTACTTAAGATAGGAATCTTAAGTAGTATACAAACCAACATGGCGAAATTACATTCAGCACAAATGTTGTAACGAATGAACGTGTACGTTATTTTAACTTCTGATTATTTTTTATAGCATTTAGCTATGCTTATTCAAATCAAATCAAATCAAATCATTTATTTCCATGGGCCCCAAGGGGCGCTTGAACACGTCAAAACAAACATCAAAACACAAAAAATATAAAATTAAAATAAAACTTAGCTAACTAAATTATAATACTTATTGTAATAAAATGATTTGACACCGGAGCTTAGATTGACTTTAATTCAACTTAGAGAATTGAATTAAAATCAATCCAAGTACCAGCTCCGATGGGTATTGCATCATGAGAAGAGCAAATTATACAATAGCAAATTATACTAAGAAACAGTTGAAAAAGATATGGGACCGGCAGGATTTGAACCTGCGACCTTACTGCACACCGGGCAGTCGCTCTTAGCCATCCAGCTACGGTCGCCTCTTACCGGAACCCTAAATCTTTTATTGATGTACTTAAGTTTTTAGTTATTTGATATTTTAATATGATACCGTCCTACCTCTCTCTGGCGCCATCAGAATATCAGCGCTGCAGGGCTTTGTAGCTCTGCAGCATATGGCTGAGATGGTGTCCTTTTCTGACAAGATTCATGTTTACTGTTTTATTTTTATTTTTTATTTTTGTTTTTATAAGTGTTTGTCAGAATAAATATATTTCTTTCTTTCTTTCTTTCTTTATTTATAACCCAAGCAGATGTGCAAATTTCAATTCAATAATAATAAAAAATAGTGACATTACATGCATACATGGTAAAATGTGAATGTTATAGACCTCTGCTACGACCTTCTGGGTGATATAGGCGTGATGTACCGTATCATTGTCGATACATTCAACAAAACACATCGTTGCTTAAATTCGATTCACAATTACTCTGGATGATTTTGCTCGACAGATTCATATTCGTAACACATTGTTATGGACTTAATGTTTTGTGAATATTAAATCATTGAATTTAATTATTGAACTGTGCTTCCTTGAACTGAATAGGAAGTTATTTTGATAAACTCATTTTACATTATTTATCATTGAATATTTATAGCAGCCCTGTAACTAATACATGTCCTACTGCTGGGCTCGGGCCACTTCTCATGATGAGAAGGGTTAGGCCATAGTCCACCACGCTGGCCAAGTGCGAATTCGTATACTTCACACGACCTCGAGCACTTTTTAGGCACTCTCAGGCATGTAGGTTTCCTCACGATGTTTTCCTTGATATGATAATTCACACATATCTTCGAAAAGACGAATCTTAACGATTTATTGACAGAGGTGTTTGCCGTGGGTTCAAACCCGAGACCATTGACTTCGCAGTCCTACGGACTCCCACTCGGCTATCGCCGCACACATTATTGAATATTTAACAGCTATTTATTTAGCCTTATGTTTTTCAATGATGTATAATGTTCTCGTCATATTTACGAGAATGTCTTTTAGTGACTGACTGACTGACTGACTCACTCACTCACTCACTCACTCACTCACTCACTGACTCACTCACTCACTCACTCACTTACTTACTTACTTACTTGCTTATTTATTTCTTTATTTGATTATTTATTTATTTATGTATTTCTTTCTTCTTCCTTTCTTTCTATAATTATTTATTTATGTGATCTCCAGCAAGAAATACACTAGACATAAATGATAATTAGATTCACAAGTTATGTGTTTCCTCAATAAGAGGAGACCACAGCGTCTCTATATTACTAAACTAACTTTTGCCAATGACTTCATATGCGTGGCATTCGATGTATTAAACAGTAGCTATCGTGCTTTGATCAGCGGTAAACCTTACTGCTCGGCTCCCGTGGAGATAAGCGTAATGTTAATATAATTATATTAAAACCTTTATTGTAAGTAACACTATCAATTACAAAAATAGTTATTAAAATCCAACAAGTAGTTCTCCAGATTAGCTCTATCAAACAAACAATCTAACTTTCGTCAACGTGGAAGGTACATCAATAAAAAGAAGTCTATGTTGCGTGCATTGTAGTCAGTTATCTTATGCCTCCGAGCCTCCCAACGCGCCTCCCGCGTAGACAACGATCCCCTACGTCCGGCGCACCCTGGGCAATTCATGAGTTCTTTAAAACGAATTGGCTAATCCTTTCACCATGATGGCAAGTCAAAATAAAATTTGACTTAGCCATTGACACGACGAAGAAGAGAAGAGTTATCTTATCTAAAATTATATAAATATCACCGATTTTTTAAATAAAAATGAGCCGTCAGCTTTTTTTGGCAATTAACGATTAGCCGATATAAACAGACAGGCAGACAGGTTTCTAGGCATAGGTATCGTCCAAATAACTATACCAGCACCTTTTATTTACATTAATAACATACCCAGAAAATTTTATTTATTTGTATTTCTATGGATGTAGTAAGATAAATTCTGTTTCATGTATTTATTCTACTTAAAATAAAAAAAGTTACAAAATATCACCAGTGAAATTTGGCAAACGCACAAGTTTTAAATGTTAAATCTCTTGTACCAAAAGCTTTGATACAGATACCACATCTAAATTTTGATACATTGCCAACTCATAGAACACCAATCCCTTGTCAATACATGTACAAGTATACTAACCCATTGTGCATCGTATGTTTGGTACGAACACAAGTGCTAGGTGCTTCAACTATGTGCGAGTAAACAGTACGATAGTTGTACATAACGTACATCCATGTATTCTGTCATTCTATCTACTATCGATATCGACAAAACAGGTTTTAGTTTTAGGTTTATTGTCATAACTAAATACGAAAAAGAAATAGTTATTTATTTGCCATCAACGTGCTTTAATTTGTTAAATGTCTTTTTGTCTTCCTTTTTTATCGACTTTTTATTTTCTTTTTTTAAACTAGTAATTTTCAGATACAAATTACTAGTATTCTTGTACTAGTGTTGTTTAACCCCCTTCCAGCTAAACTTAATTCGCTTGTGTTAGGAGGAAGTTCACATCCAATGGTCAGGATCGAACCTGCGACCTCTCGATGATAAGACCGATGCCGGATCGATTGCGTCACGGCCGCTTATAAAATAATAGAAATAATAGGCGCTTTTTGAGTATTTCTTTGATAAAACAAAGTAAAACTTTGCTAATAAAATGATCCTTGATGCAATTGTTCTCGACCACCTAAGGTTGTTTTTATACGAGGTAGTGAATCATTGTGGTGTGGTGTCAATCATGAATAAAACTATATTATTCTTCTCACGATTGACCTGTCGTAAAAAGGTAACAAAAGAATTCGATTACTTCACCTCACAAGGTAGTCCAAGGAGAGTTTATATCCGGCAGGCATTTAAAAAAAAACAGAGTTAATTTTAAACAGACCTACTTTTTAAAATAATCATGATGCGGCAATTTCATAAAGTCAAAGATAGTAAACGTAATCAAGCCAAAAACTAAAAAATAAAAATAACCCCATAATAATTTTACAGAAAAAAACCGGCCAAGTGCGTGTCGGGCCACGCGCAGTAGGGTTCCGTAGAAAAATATTTTTAATTTTACTTTTTAACCAAATGGCGTCCTTCAGAAAGGAAATGTTTGTAGTACACGAAACCAGCTAGCACGTATGACGAGATGTATGAATGTTGAGGAAGCGAAAGAAGTATGTAAGGAGCGAAGCACATGGCGTTCCATCGTCTCTGCCTACCCCCGTGGGATAAAGACGTGATTTTATATATGTATTATGTATGTTTATTTATGTTTCAAGAATTTTGAACGAAATATTCTGAGTAACTGCATCTGACATTTCGGACCCCTATTCCTCTTGAACTAATGAAGTGAACTTATCCGCTATAGTTTTCCTTTAAAGTTCATTACATGTACTACCGACACAATTTTTTTCAGATTTTGGGATCCAGTAGTTTAGCTTTTAGAGGGGGGGGGACGCCCTACTCGAACAAAAATTTGCTCTTTAAAGTTAATTATCTCGCAAACAAATCTCTAAATCAAAAAACTGTCTTAGCAACCCCTAAACGTTTTTAAAAGGTCTATCTAACAATACCCCACACTATGGGATAGGCGACAAAAAAAAAACATCCCTACTTTACATGTAGGCGAGCTAATTGAAAAAAAAATATTTTTCCAAATTTTATTCTACGACTTTCTTTGTTTAGTTAACATACATGTTCATGCAAAATTTCAGTTTTCTAGCAACAACGGTTTCGTCGCTATGCCGTGGACAGACGGACAGACGGACATGGCGAAACTATAAGGGTTCCTTGTAGGTACTACGGAACCCTAAAAAACCGACTTCAATTACAAATAATGCTTATTAAATAAAAACTACTAGACCAAACTGAAATTAATTTTTATGAGTCCACCTGGCAGCTATTTCACGTCAAACAAAAAAAGAATCACGCGAATCGGTCCTTTAATCGCGGCGTAATCGATGTACATACATAGAAAAAAAACATACCGGCCGAATTGAGAACCTCCTCCTTTTTGGTAAGTCGGTTAAATAATTTTAATTAAATACGGAGGCATAGGTCTTTTTATAAGTGATACGTCCTCTGTGATATCTGTGATACGTCATCTATCGTTCGACACATTTCACAATTAGGTGAATTAATCTTCTTCATTAAGAAGCGAAACTTATTGAGCGGCACATGTCCAGATATACCTTTATATCTAGATATTTTATAGCATAGACAGGCATAGGTTCATTGTAATATTATTCGATTATCCAAGTACTAGTTCCTATTGAAATAGCTATCTGTAAAAAAAACTATAGGTGATCCCAATTAAGTAAAAGGATTTAAAAGCTAAAATTCGAATTCCACTTTAACAGATTTTGCTTTGTGTCCTAGCCTAAATTGTCTCCGGTAGATAACTGACTATAAACCTGCTCAGCCAATTTCATGGAACCTGTAGGTGAAGTGAGGGTAATAATACCTTGGCCTACGGACTTTTGTCTATAAAACATCTGGTGTAAACTATCAGGATCTTTTATAGCGGCCCGAGCTGACGCCCGAGGGTAATTTGTATTGAACGACGAAGAGATCTATCCTGACTTTTATTCCGGCTTGTGATTGTGGTCGTGTCTTAGTCGAGTTTGTTCTTAAGGCTAAAAAATTAAATAAATAAATATTAATAATTAAATATCTGTGATAAATTACATAATATTTTTATTAAAACTGACGTGAGTTTGTAACATTATTCAAATTATGAAATACGGGTGTTTTGTTACTCACGTAATGTTGGTCTATTTAGTCGACAACGGTTTCGCATATCAGTCTAGGCATTATCAAGAGAGATAATGATAATGCCTGAAGTATAGGCGAAACCGCGGTCGACTAAATAGACCAACATTACGTGAGTAACACTCGTATTTCATAATTTGAATAAAATTACATAATCTTACTTTTTTTATGAATTGCTATTAATAATTAAGGGCTATGTAACCGTAGAGCTAGTAAGGATTCCGTACCCAAAGGGTAAAAACGGAACCCTATTACTAAGACTTCGCTGTCCGTCTGTCCTTCAGTCAACAGGCTGTATCTCATGAACCATTATAGCTAGACAGTTAAAATTTTTATAGATGATGTAAATCTGTTAACAAAAAAATAAATGAAAGCCGAATATAATTAACATTTAGGGGAAGGGGCTCCCATACAACAAACGTTATTCGTTTGCTTGTTTCAGCTTAATATTGATAACGGTAATAGATAGACGCTTAAAATATTCACTAAATATTTAGTAATATATTTACTATTAAAATAAATAATTAAAATAAAATAAAATAAATATTTAAGGGTGGCTCCGCTTCAACAGATATTTTTTGCCCTTTTTATAGCAAGTTTCGTGCGCGAGTCCGACTCAAAGTTGGCAGGTATTATTATCACTTGCTGCTAAGTCCTTGATGAATTTATTTCTAACTAGCTGACGCAGCAAACTTCGTACTTCCTCAATCGATAAAAAAGACCTAAACTTTTGCATAAAATTAATTTAAAACAAACAAAAGGAATCTTAAAAGTAATTATAAAAAAAAAATGCTCAGTATGTGTCAGTATCAATCTACATTAAAATAATCTGTTAGATAGTTAACAACTTTCATACTTATTCACCTTTTAAACATTCTCTAGACTTCCACAAATAATTCAAGACCAAAATTAGCCAAATTGGTACAGCCGTATAAAAGCCATATAAAATATTAAATTTGTATCGATTTGACTGACAGCTGACATCTAAAATACATTTAGTACTCACTTAGTAAAACTGGCCAGGTAATAACAAAGCCTTAGTTTATAAGCTAATATAGTCAGGATAAGGCTTTTAAGGCATGACAAAGTAAAAACTATTGAATATCTTCACCAAAAATAACTTAACAAACATAAATTTCGTTCACCGAGAGTGCAGCATTGAACGAGCTATCTGTGTGGTGGTGTGGCGTAACTTAGATTGATTTACGATAGCGTATCGTTGACACCGTATAACGTAGTATAAAGCTTCACTTTGTGTTGCATTTTGGTGCATTATCTGACTACATTATCTGTTTTATATTTATCTATTAGATTATCGAATAACAGGGATCACACTGTTATCCGATAATGTAACAAAAGTATATTTCTAAGCGGTTAATCGACGTTTCACGTGATCAGAAGGCTTGCCTTTACTTAGTTCAAAGAATCAGCCTTCTAAACACGTTCCCTGCAGTCGAGGTCGACCTGAAAATTTCTAAATAGGTATTTGTCTTTTTTTTTTTAACTTGTATAAATACTTTTATTTTTTCAATTTGTAAAGTTGTTAATAATAACATCTCAAGAAAATAAATAATTATATTCAATAAAAAAAAACTAACATTGAAAGAACCAAAAATTTTGAAACGATATATCACACTTTTAGGGTTCACGTGAACGGGATACCGACCGCAGCCACGCTGCTTGTCACTAGTAGCAGCCACTTGTGGCTAGCGACAAATGGCTCTCACTGGTGACAAGTTTGTGCTGAGCCTAACTATTTATAACCTGCTGCTGATACAGTCAGGATGGAAGTACCATAATATCTTTCAGCATTACAACGTAAAAGAACTATTTAATATATTGACCAAAAGTGACTATGTGTCTATAAATTTCATTCACCGAGAGTGCAGTAGTTGGTGAGCAATCCTTGTCGTGTAGTGGGTAAACTTGGATTAATTTACGATAGCGTATCGTTGACACCGTATAAAGTAGTATAAAGCTACACTTTGTGCTGCATTTTGGGGCAAAATGATTATTTGTCGTTTATATTATCATATCTCGGGCCATTAATGTCCGGACTTTTGGAAGGCATGCCTGGGGCCGAAGCCAACAGTGCAGATGCCCGATAAATATTTTACTCAAAATGTATTGAGGCACAAACCGATTATCTCTGCTGACGCCAAAGCAATGCACCCAAGGATAACCCCCGGTTTGTGCAATCCTATGACAGATAAATGGAGACTAAATAATACGGGCTCAGAGGAAATAGATAATTATTTAATTTTAAAAGCACCTTAAGGCCGATCACTGTATTCTGTCAAGTTATACACAGATAAGGCGAGGCGTTGAATATTATTAAAGTATTTTTCACTTGCATTTTTTGTAATTGAAGACGGTTTCTTTTTTAATTATGGTCGAAGCATGGTTATGGATATATGCTACTGAAATATCACAAATATTTGAAATTCGTAGAACCGTGTAATATCCACGTCTCACATCGCATACAAAAGCGGAATAACAATTTTCATCGCCGCGTTCGTGTAACAAACAATAATAATCAGAGCATTTTTCTTGGAAATCTTTCTGTGTAGTACTCGGATCCTATGGGCTACGGTACGCCTTTTAAAAGGGTCTTAAAGCTTTGCTATGCTAAATAAAAATTAAAAGTTGGTAGCTCAAAATGCGGATTCATAAACTTCAAGTTATAATTGCAGACCTAGAATTCTTAGTACACCGACCGAAGTCAGGGATAGAGGACAAAGCAATAGGTATACAGGCCGCAAATCGCTTCGTCATAGCATATATATTATATTTTGTATATATTATTATATTATATTATATAACTTTATTTATATTATATTATATACATGCATAAGTTACATCTAATATGTAACTCATGCATACTCAAGTAGTGTAGTCAGTCTTCTTTAGAAATTTGTCGTGTTACACTTGACTAGACCGTGTTACATTCCCGAGGAGAAGTTTACTTTGAAATTGTTGGGCTTGACCTTTTCTCAATACAATTTCATTACAATTGTGTGATATTGTATTATTTATAAACACATGTCTCCATTCTCTCATTCTCATTTAGTACAACCGGGCCTGTATAGTAACAAAATTGCATAATATCTGTGATAGAGGCCTGGTGACCTAAAATACAGGCTCACGCCTAGATTAGGCACCAATCTCCCACAATAATCTATGACTATTATGTGATTGTCTCATTTAGCATAAATGTAAAATTGTGGTGGGAAAAATAAATATATATTTTTTTAATAACTATTATTACTCTAGCATCAAAATAGACAAGCCTTCAAAAAAAACCGGCCAAGTGCGAGTCAGACTCGCGCACCGAGGGTTCCGTACAAACCTGTAGGTATTAAGAATTTCAATATAATACCACTACGCGTTCATGAGTAAAGGGGTAATAAGTTTAAAATTATTAAAAATATTTTTATTATATGATGTAACTAAAAATTTATGCTTTTCGCAATTTTTCCTTTATCTGTGTTATAAGACGTTGCTTCGTACCAAATTTCAAGATTCTAAGTTCACGGGAAGTACCCTGTAGGTTTTGATTCCCGTGCGAGTGTCGAAAATTTGCGGCATAAACGGGAGTATCTTTTGATCGCGTTGACTTAGAAGTTTGATTTTTTCACAGCTCCAAGAGACCATAGACTTGAGTATTTGATATGAATTTCAGCTTGATACCTCCACGCGTTCCTGAGAAAAAAGGTCTTGACAGACAGACAGACAGACGGACAACAAAGTGATCCTATAAGGGTTCCGTTTTTACCTTTTGAGGTACGGAACCCTAAAAAGAGAGATATAACCGCGTCGTCATCAAAATGTTTGTTTACGTAAAAGGTGGTGATTGTTTTTACAATGGATTGGTACTATTTTAGACTAGTTCTGCAAATGGATTGATAGCTAACAAAGCCGAGAGCAAAATTGAATATATAGTACTGAAACCTATAAAAATGTTTGTTGATTTTTTCAGATAGGATCCCATCATCAGATCGTGACCTAATAAAAATGGAACCACATGACATGTATACTCTTTCAGACAAAAAATAATTTTCTAATCGGTCCAGGCGTCATCAAGTTATCGGAGAAACGACATAAAAAAATAATAATAATAAAAAAAAAACAAAAACAATACAATTGATTTATATGACCACTGCGCCAGGTATAGTTATTATTTTTCAATTATTTTCCAAGATTACTGACCGGATTTAATAGTAAGTAAATAGAAAGTTGAGACATAAAGAGGTGTGTAAATTAGTATTGAAAACTTGTGAAGTGCTGAAGATCAGAAGGTAAAGCTCATATCCGACTCAATTTATATCATGTTTGCTTGTCACAGGATTATCTTTTTAACAATGTGAAAATACGCTCATGTTATAAATTGTAACGTATTTTTGTATTCGTTTGTTACGAATTCACGGCTAACCCGCTGAACCGATCTTAATAAAAATATATACGGAGATAGTTTAAAACCCCAGAAAGGACGTAGGCTACCTTTTATAGTTCTAAGTAGGTAAAATAGGCGGAGTCACTGGCAGAAGCTTGTATGAAAATAAAATCTACAATTTCGATTCAAGTATAATGACAGTCTCACAAAGTAAAATGACATCGGGCAGAGATAAATACGAAAGTAATGCCCTTTGTCTCGATGGATGACAGCTGACAGCTAGTTTTCATGCAAAAACTTCAATATTTTATTATAATTCGTGCATCGTCTCGACACATAGCAACTTGTTTCATTCGATTTTTATTGAATAATTCAAAATGGTGATAGCTTTCAATTTTATTGTAGAAATGGCGAGAGCGTCTCGTTAGAGCTGTGTATGACACTTGGTGAGACGGGCGCCGGAATGGACGACCGAACAAATATGTTTTGTACTCCGACTTATGTGTTGTCCGTTGTGCTGTTTACTAGAAAGCTTCTATGATATTATGAAAGTTTTCTAGTTAGCAAACATTTATTTCAATGTGGTTTAAGTGTGAAAATAGTATCCGATATCGTAATGTTCGAGTCGAATTAGGGTCACGGCGGCTAATCTCAACTATTCTCAAGACATTATAATAGGTACTCAAACGCGCCTGCGAGAAACAAAAGAGCACTCTATTTACCGACACAATTACCGTATATAGTAATCAGGCCCTGACAAGCGGCGGCTTTGCGGGCGAAGTACGATGCTTTGTATAATAATACTAATTACTTAATTCATTTATTTATATAATATATAATATTATAATATTAAAAATATAATTATGACTATTATAATGAATTAGACTGTTTGAGACCACACGTTCTCAGAATGCTAATAAACAAATTATTATAAAACTTTAGCTAAACATAATTTATAATAAAAATATGCATTGTACATTTTCTTTTATTGAATTTCATACATAACTTAACAGTTTTGTTCCATTATATTACAGAGTATTATTTAATAATCACACTAATCCAAAAACTATTCATAATATAAAAGCTGGTACTTAGCAAAATCCAATTGTATGACAACAATATCTAAATGCCAGTTACTGATTCTGTTCAAAAGTATTCCAATCAATTTCTATAGCGTATAAATATTTACAGATTCAAGCAGATAAGATAATGTAGCAGATAAGAGACTTGCATTGTTTTCACGAGGGCCGTAAATTTAATAGCGTTCGAAGAGGATTGACGTGTCTTACAAACTGATATCATAAACTACGCTGTAGATTTTAAAGGGTCTGCAAAAGATAAGACCTAGAGTAGTGAAGTTCCATCAAACCTGAAAAGTATGCATTATGAGTATCAAAACAAGATTTAGGGTGAACGCAGACTTGGATCAGTAACAGAACAGTAACAGTGCATAGTGCAATCAAAACGAGTCGTTACTTTGTTAACTTCTGAGGTGCATTACGGGATGCCTTACACCACTCGGTTCGGAAGCACAACATTCCTGCGGGGAAAGTGTGAGAACAGTAATTTCAATAAAATGCTTTTTAATTGTTACAGTGGATATGAAACAGCCACGAGCAATCGTATTAATGCCATGTGCCAAAATGATAACCCTTGCATGAAACAGAGGTATTCTTCATTTTTCATAAATTAGACAACGGGTCTAAATCGCGTAATTATTTTTGAAAAACGTTCTCAAATCGCGAAAGTTTAAAAAAAGTGAATACTTTTTTTAAACTTTCGCGATTTGAGAACGTTGAAGAATGAAGAATTTCATTGATAGTAAAAAGTAGTAGTTAGTTTTTTACTGGGCAATAGATTTAAATATTTTTCTAGCCGGTCCTGTACGCAGCTACACGTTCACCTTAGAAGTCACTGCATGTCTTCAGTTACGCACTATCTCAACACTAAGCTTGTTTGCTCAGCAAAAGTAATTCAAACCAAGTAAAGTTCGCTTCGGTCGAGTATTAGACAATATTTGTTCCAGATCGATCGCTGCTATTCAAGTGGTATAAGTTATCCAAACTTGTGAAGGATCAATTCGCGCAATTATGTCAAACAATGATAACAAAAGGAATTTCGTTTTACCACAATAGTTGTCTGTTCTGAAAACTTGCAGTAATGTCTAGACGCAAACATCAAAGGCTCCAAAAGAACAAAATAGTTTAGTAGAATGCTTACAAAAATACGGTATTTTATATGTCAAATCAATTTTTTTAATGCATGTTTCTCGAAATGACAGTTTATTTTTGTTTTGAAGCTTTATTTATTCGTTACATACTCTTTTTATTTTATTACGTTACATTTTTTTTCGATAAGTGTGTGTCGAATATGCGGGAAATGATCTAGGAAATTTTTTACGTCCATTTTGCAAATATTTGCAGTAGGTTTAAAATTGAGGTTCGGTATTGCGAATATTTATACAAATAATATTAAATTTGTAATTTTCGAATACTTATTTAATATTTAAACCATTTTACCATTTAAACCATTTATTTGCCACACATTATCTTACATATTAAAAAAAAAAACAGTTTACATGAAATATAAAATAGTACACAGAAAATGTGCGGCAAGGGATCTAGCTCAGTATTTGCTGCGCGCAATGCACAGCACTGATTTTCAGCTAGTCCCTGCCAGAGGGAACAACACAGTAAATCAACGCTCACAAGAAAATATAAACAAAGAAAATATAAATAAAGTAACACTACCACCAAAAAAACAATACAAGAAAAATAAACTAAAAATTAAAAATTAACGAAAATTCCCAGATACAAGTCACAAGGTGTACTAGGAGAACCAGAAATTAAAAATAAAAAATAAATATATTTAAAAACGAATTGAAAAACTGAGGTCAGCCATAAACCAGCACCAATTTAATTAAATATCTTTTACAACAAAAAAATAAAAAATAGAATTAAAAATAATTATTACTTTTAAACCTGCGTTTGGGTACTCAAAAGTTTCTTAAATATATGTTTCTTAAAACTAGGTATGGACATATATTTGCGTAGAGGTGGAGGCAGGTCATTTGATTCATTATTAATATTGCAACTGATGTTTATTCATTACATATAACATTATTACAAATATTTATTTATAATAAGAATGTATTTATTGTAATTACAACGTGTATTATAATATATAATATTATTTATAAATATAATATTAACCTATGGCCCAAGTTTGTTATTTGATTACAGCTAGAATGATTTATAATAACTTTTGCCAATAATTAATTAACGGTATAATTAATTATTGGCAAAAGTTATTATAAATCATTCTAGCTCTTCTTATAAAAAGGTTCTAGATTGTTGCTACTTTTGCTACACATACTAGATAAAAACTAAATATAAATAAAAAATGAAAATGATGATAGCATTTGAGTACCTTCGATATTCGAATAAAAATTTATACAAATGGCTTTATATCTGTTTGTTGATTTGATATTGGGACCTAAGTCGAAGGTCAGAGACTGTATTTATAGACAATTTATTTCTATTGCAGTCTTGGATTTGCATGATCGTATAGTAAAGTGGATTATCCCTCATGATGCACTATTGATATTTGCAAGATACTCGTAAAGTAAAGTCTTCATCGAAATCACGTCTGACGAAGATTTTCATATTCATCGCATGTCTGGCATAACGAAAGTTATAATAAAATAGCATCTGCGATATTAAAAAAGGCTTTACTACACTTTTTTGCTTAAGTGGCTGCAACAGTCGCGCTGTTAAATTAAACTGTATACACTTCGTTATTATACCTACTTAGATAGCAAAAAAAATGTTTTAAGAATTGAAAGTGTACCTATTTTTAGTAAAAACTAGGATCATCTTGATATCGCTGTGACGTTCAAACTATTCTAGTAATTTGCTAAAGCTGGCTAGGTTTATACTTTCTATCTAGTTCCTGGGCTGACTCGAAGTATTTTGCCTTCAACATATATAATGTATAATAATAGCAGCCCTGCATCTAATATATGTCCCATTGCTGGGCTCGGGCCACTTTTCATGATGAGATGGGTTTTGGCTACTATGGTATCCCACGCTGGCCAAATGCGAATTCGTAGGCACTCTCAGGTATGCAGGATTCCTCACGATGTTTTCCGTTACCCTAAGCTAGCGATAGTCTATGTGGGTGCGATCTCGAAACCTTTGACTTCACAGTCCTACAGTCTCTCACCCGGCTATCGCTTCTCGGCTGTGGCTATATCGTATATCACTGACTCATTACTGTGCTATATTTCACTTAATATTTTTTTTTACAGATATTTCACTGAGAAAATTCAAAAATTGAGTTCAAAAGATTTCAAGCATTTAATTAATGAAAATATATTTGCCTCTGTAGACTGCCACTGCTAGCCACCTGCGTTTGTTTATTTGGACATCGCCTTGGGGGAATACTCAAACTGAGTTTTGTTCATAATTTAGTGTGTTAGAGTAAAAGCTTTACCACTATTTGGTTTCCAGTTGACTCAAGGGACATTTCAGCTTCACGTTTCTAAAATCCAGGCTACTCTATGTTATTTGGCCACCCCAAAACAATTACGTAGATAATTAATTACTTTAAAAATTGTTATTTTTTAAACGAAACCCTCTCGAGTTTTAAATTTACAAACTGTTATAAACTTTTTGCGTAAGCTCCCTACAGTCTTGTTGGTAATGAAAAAACCTTTGAACATTAATTAGCTTAATTGGATTTTGTAATAGTTTTTTTTCTAAATTAATCTCTTGAGTGTCGTTTAAGGCAATTTATGGGCACAATTTCTATCGGTTCTCTATATCTATCTATTACATACAACAACAATATCTATCAAGTCAGCTAAAAGCAAATGAAACTAAAATGCAAGTTGACCTACTTTCACCCAGTTAATTTATTAAAGGTTAGGATTAACAAACTTTGACTGAGCACACTTGAATTTACTCGTGTAATTTATTGAACAGTTTCCATTGTTGTAACAGATTTAAAAAAAGTCATAATAGTTATATTAAACTATATTGCATTCGTGTCGATGGTTGATTCAAATTTTATTTTGACTTGCCATCGTGGTGTAAGGATTAGCCAATTCGCTTTGGAGAACTTTCAAATTGCCCAGGGTGTGACGGAACGTAGGGAATCATATATCGTATATTGCATTAAAACGGCATTACTATTTACGTATTTATTTTATTTAGGACCATCAACAAAGGTACACAGATGTCATACAGTTTGTGGTATTAATCTAGGTTTATACACTAGGTTTGTATGTCTTCCTTCACTTACAGCATGCACATTTCAAAAAGTTACACAATACAATACAATATAATATTATAGTTATAGTTTCACAATAGAATTAAACATGTAAATCTAGATTTTATTATTATTGAATAATAAAATATATATATATAGGGTACAAAAAATATGTGTCAGTTATTAGTACATGATATCAAGTAGTATTTAAGTAAGAAGCATTAAATTGACTAATATTTGACTTTACCGTCGTGATCCGGTCAAAAACTGTCAGTTTTCAATCCACTCGAGTATTTTTTGAACTTTAACTTTAAAATAATATCACTGATTTTAAGTAATGAAATCGTTGGCAGTTGCATCGTTCAAGCTTAATTAATTATCGCGTAGATACTGGCGGTGTAGCACGCGACCGGCGGCCATGTTAAATCCACTTACCGTCAGAATTGCTACATGACATACAGCCTCAGTGGATGCTCAACATCTTGTTATCAAATTAACTGATCTGTCCATTAGCTGGAATCCTGCAGTTAGCAGGCGTGGCGGCTAATCTAATTTATATGGCAAATACTGCTCTAAAGAGATATTGTGTGATATTTTTTGCTACTGAGTCATTAAGGTTCCTTACAAATACGATTTTAATAAACATTTTGGTACAGTGCGTCGTTGGACCAGTGAAATAGTTTGCGGCCTCTCACCACTGTGTGTGAAATATATTTGGGACTTTTCGTTCGAAATCTTAATCGCAAAAAGGAGTTGGAATGCCTTATGGATGGCGATAGGCTCACCCCATATCACATAGGACCTAAACAGGTGAAGTGTGAGTGTTATTTTTCCCCTGCCACCTACTTCTGGGTAATATAGATATGATGTTATATTTTATTTAGTTTAGATGTGGTAAATAGGTAGAAGATAATGTTACTGATATTCGAACATTTTATGAAGAGAAATCTAAATATAATACCCGCCTTATCACAGTCTTGTCGGCAATTATGTTCAAAGTCTATTCTGAAGTTTAAGCATTTCATTAAATATTATTTATAGTACTACTGTACCTACTATTTAATATTATGTGTAGTACATTTACGGTACTAAATACGGTCACATCTAACAATTTAATACAATTTATTTCTATTAATAGTTCGATAGTTCTGAAAGCAGTAAGTCCGCATTTGTTGTCTGTTGCAGAAATGGTTTAATTATAAAGGTACCAGTAGATGACCGCCGCTTTCGTCCTGCTGTTGAGCTGTATACTTGTAATCACGTCACACAGCTTGCAAGCACTTACGAGTGGTAAAAGTAAAACATAAATTGGTTTGTAGATGACGTTTAAAAACAGCTGTTGTTTCATGACGTCCTATTTCCACTGAAATGCCATGCCACGATTTTATGACAGTTCAAGTAGCAAAAAGTAGACCCCCGATCAGGTACAGCACTAGATAATATACGGTACAAAGGCTAAGCTTAATATAACCGCGCTCTGATAGTATGCCACTACTAGTTTGACGCATTTGTGTGCGTGTGCACTAGCGGCACTATACGTATACGTATACGGAGCGAAACCGGTTTATACCAGCTCGGCTAGTGCACAAGCGCAGGGATGGCAGCATGCGCCGTTTTTGTTTTGTTTTAAAATAGAGTATGATAAAGTCGTGTTCAAAGTTCACAAGTGATATTGTTGTAGTTTATTGTACTGTGTGTATGAAAAATAAAACACCTAACCATTTTTTAACTATTCCAAAGATTGTATTATTACGTCATTGTAATGTATTTTTTTTATGCCAACCTTTCCAAAATAGATAAACTGTTTACGCTCTGTAGAAGCTTAGCATACGTTATTAAATCGTGAGCCTATATCCTATACTTGGTGTAGGTATATCTCCTTCAACAAATATGCAAACAGAATTAATATTCAACAATCATACTTAACAAAATTAATAAACGCGGCTCTGTTACAGTATCGTACTCGTACGTAAAGCTGAAAATCTAAAAAATAGGAAATTTGAAAGTCTAATTCGTACGGCGATAACCGCATTTTCCTACTTGATTATTGCTAACATTAACTGTTAAAAGTTTTGAAACCGGGCCAAAATGTTAAGCTGGTAAAGTCTTCGAGGGACGAAGCACGGCTACTTTACGAGAACTAGCTTTTACCCGCGATTTTGTCCGTGATACAATGGCTAAAAGTAATGTCTCTCATCTCAGAAAAAAACTCATGACAGAAAGACCTTAGCTTAGTATCCGTAACAGTTTTTTCTGCATTCGAAGTGATACATCCCGATGTCGCCCATGTGAGACAGACAAATTATAATTACTATAACTATAATTACCTCAATCTTTATAATATTATTCAGGTTATACTAAGAATCAGTTGAAAAAGATATGGGACCTGCAGGATTTGAACCTGTGACCTTACTGCACACCGGGCAGCCGCTTAAGCCATCCAGCTACGGTCGCCTCTTACCAGAACCCTAAATTTCTCAACTGTATGATACGTCATTTCGTGACGTCACTTTCATCCTAATCATATCGTCGGTCCCATATCTTTTTCAACTGTTTCTTAGTATAATTTGCTAAGCATAGCTTAGTGCTATAAAAATAATCAATTATTCAGATTATTCGGAAATATATACACATGGCATTTCCAGCTTTAAATATTCTTGCACTGTGGCTTCTCGTCAGTTCTCGTGCAATGCGAGATCACCTCATACTGGAAATGTTTAACTTGATGTATAGGTATATAAGTGTTTTGGTTTGATTCTATAACACAAAAAAAAAAAAAAAAAAAGAAGAAAGAAGAAGATTCCATAACATAGCCATAGTACCTACTTCTTCTACTGTTTTAAAGCAATTATATTTAACATCCAAATAAATTGTCACCTACTTATTTAGCTATTTATTATTTTTAGCATTATTCAAACGGATAACTAAAATGAATATTTTACCGGCATGAACCCAGCTGGCCGTTAATACAAATCTTTCTTCAGTACAATTTTACCTTTAATTTTTTTTAATGCCAATAATTTCACTTTTTTTTAAGAATAGGCCACAAGAATATAGATTTCCAACTCAAATGCTTTTTAATTTAAATTTTCTCCAACTTTTAATTAATATAAATATTTTAGTTTTGTTTGTTTGATTGAACGCGCTAGCCTCAGGAACTACAAGTTCATTTGATGTGGAAGACTTATAGCCAAAATGCCTCTATGAATCATATAATAATGTACCTACGAATGTGTCGCAAAATCGAGATATTTTATTCGATTTGTGAGCCTTAAGAGTACACTCGCGGGCGCCGTGTTTTCATACCAACGTAATGTGGGTCAATTTTAGTGTTTTAGATTTGATTGGTCTATAAAGATAGATAAAAAACATAATTATATTATTGTTAAACCCATGTTACTTTTGTATGGAAAACAGCCAACCAATTGTTCCACATAACATAACGGAGATGGGAACGGAGTACGCTTTAGCGCAGTAGTTATAAATAACTCATCAGTAAGATCTATTTTGACTTGCAGAAAACTGCTGTGCCAGCGTTGACCCTTATATTTCTACTTCCTTATATTGGTGCCATAACTTTCCTTGCCGTTTTTAATAAGGAAGGAGATGGTGACAGGTTTCTTAAAGAAAGAAATTGAGAGATTTCCTTCAAATGTATGATAATGGTCTCCAAAAGTTTGATGGTGGTAGCCTTTGAGAATGGTTTTGACCATGTATGTAATAATAGTTTGATTTTGGTATATTATATTATATAGTATAGTAGTATGACATTAATCTGAAATTTGACATCACATTGATTAGAATTCTTACGTTTGTTGCTCTGACTCTAAGTAATGTAATTTGAATAATTTATTGGTATTAGATACATGTTATACTATAAAATTGCACGTAAATAATAATGAAGTATGTTTATTGATAAAATTTGCATGCCTTATAATGACAAAATATGAATGGGCTTGTGGCGGGCTGGTGAATGGCTTTTAATAAGGAAGGAGATAGTGACAGGTTTCTTAAAGAAAGAAATTGAGAGATTTCCTTCAAATGTATGATAATGGTCTCCAAAAGTTTGATGGTGGTAGAGCTTTTTAGAACATGTTCGAGTTCAGGAGCACCACCATCTCACCTTTAACCTGCTGCAAAATATGTAGTAGTTCTTGCACAATTATGTTCCGATTTAGTGGTGAGATCAGGCCCTGCAATTATTGGCTCATGAGGCTTGACACTAAAGTCCTCAGGTGAAGCGAAGCATCTACAACCTGCTTTTGTGGATTTTTTATTTCCATAACAGTAACGCTAGTCTTGTGTTTGCTAGACACGTCGTAAAAATAAAATAAATGTGATATCATTTGATTCATAATTATTTATTTAAATTATTTATTAACATTTAAGATATACAAATCACTTTTGTTCGTTTCATTAACTAAAGCCTAAGTTTTAATAACAAAGAAATATTAACTATTATTTGTACTTACCTTATTTCTATTTAATTAGATTATTTTTCTTATTACTATTTAATAGGTAATTAAATTAGGTCGAGTACTAATACTATACGTATCAACGTATTTTACTTGATATAAAAATACGATTCATTCAGAAAGCAAATCTCTCAAGGTTACTTTTCCACATGAGAGACCTGAAAACGATAGACAGCCTAGATGTTTAATATAGTAAAAAATATAAACTTTCTTATTATTGTATGTTTGGTGTAGTGGTTTAAGCGGTCGCCTCGCCGCCGCTCTCCACTGCACTGGTGTTGTGGGTTCGATCCCCACATGGGACAAATCTTTGTGTGATTCGCAATGATTTGTTCTGAGACTGGGTGTGCATGTGTGAATGAATGTGTATATTTGGCCTTGTTTGTCATTGGGACCATTGGATAGTGTAATTGCTTCTGGCGTTCTATCTAATGTAAATTATCCAAAAATAAATAATAGTTTAAAAAAACTAAAAAACACGCTTTTAAAGTACTTCTAACTAAAAAGTGAAAAATAATTCCTAATATAAGCGTGTTAAAAAGCGTGGGTTGCTCGATAGACGAAAAATATGGCACAGAGCGCCCCACGCTTTTTTCAGCTTATATTAGGAATTATTTTTCACTTTTTAGTTAGAAGTACTTTAAAAGCGTGTTTTTTAGTTTTTTTAAACTATTATTTATTTTCTACTTTTTAGTTTGGTTTATTTATAAGAGCGTATTTTTTTTTTTTTTTTTTTTATATATTTTTAATTTTTTTTATCGAATTATTGCATTGTCATCGATCTTTGACAGGTGTGCAAAATTTGAATGAAATCTGTCCGTTTAAAGTGGGTCAAAATCGAGTCCAAAGGAGTCGGTTACATACAAACAAACAAACAAACAAACAAACATACAGGTGAAGCTAATATAAGCGTGTTAAAAAACAAAAAATAAAAGAAAAAAAAGAAAAAAAAAATGTAGCATTTACAATTATTATTTTGTTCTTTTTTTTATCGAATGTTAATTTTATTAATCATAGCATTGACCATTTTTGCTGAGACGACGTTTTTATTTTTTTATCAATGTAGGTATGTTAAGAATTTTTTTTTTTATAGTAAAGGTTTCATCCAGAAAGCATATCGGTGTAGGACGTTCTTCTACGTACCCCCCATTATAATAAAATATTCCCCACTGTGAGCCATTAAGTTTCATTAAGCACTTCTTGTAACAAACTAAGGTATAATAAAATTAGTACACTTCAGACAAAGAAGGTATTTATATCTGTGAAATATAAGGCGTATTATATACTCATAGAAAAACTGTATACAGGGTGAAATTTTCAAGTTGGCCTTCAGGGCTAAATCCGAAAGTATAAGGAATATCAAAAAGTGTTCAAAGGAGTCGCGTGCTCGATTTTGATGAAAACAAAAACTGCATCATTGGATTTTAGAAAAAGTAATAATCCTAGCCAGGATTCGAACCCAATGATTTTGAAAAAAAAAACACATCCTGTATTATTACACCACTCAATAGCTAAAAGCTAAATATAAAAAGCTAATATTAAAAGTACTATCAATAAAATAACCAAACCTACCTGATAGGAAATTATTAGACAAGATATAAATTGCCTTTTCTCACATGTTTTATTAGAAACAATAACAGATTGAACAATGTTATTACTCTTCAGGTAAAGATGCTATAGAAACACAAAATGTGTGTACCCCATAAGTTAAAACTTGTTGAGAAATTGAATAGAATGGTTCTACGCTACGTGATATTTGCTCTCATGTTACGACTGCTACTGAAATGTAATGTTTGTATTACACTCTTATATAAGACAAGCTTCTATTCGCGGCTCCATCCTCGTATTACCGTAGTCGATAAGAAGTAGCCTTTGTTTTTTTGGGATCTTGACTATCTCTACACAAAATTCCATCACGATCGGTCTAGTAGTTTCGGAGCCTATTAGGTACAAACATCCAAGGGTACAAACAACCAAAATTATCTTTCCTCTTTACACTAGAAAAATAGTAAACTATAGTTCGGGCTGCAATTACAGTTCACCCCTCATATTTTTAAACTGTCTATTAAAATACTTTCTGATTGATTACTTGGAAAAATTGGCGAAAATGCGTTAGTCTTTGTACTAAGGATTTTTATATACAACAAAAGCAAGCTAAAGGAGACATCAATATTCCTTGACTATCTTGTTTACTTATAAATTTTAGTTAAGGTTTCTCTTGCTCATTGGCTATAATTTTGTACAGGAAATAATTTATATTTTTGAAAAACTAATATCAGGAGAAACTACCTCGATGGTCTAGTAGTTAGCACATACGCATCTCACCGCAAGGTCTCAGATTCGATGCCCGGGTCGGGCAAAGAGTTATTTGTGAACCTTTCGTCAGGAAATTCACAATAGCAGCACGGAGTTAGAACTGTGCCCGGTGGATGGCGACAGGCCCACCCCTCTGTCCCATGTGACCAAAACGTAATAGATGAAATGTGGGAGTTGTACACTTCAGCCACACTTTGCTGGATAATATAGGCGTGATGTTATGTTAGGTATGTAATTTCAGGATTATGTTAAAGTAAAAATAATGTCGTGTGGGTATTAGTTTGTATACTTGTTTGATACCACTGTTGGGACTGCCTATCGCAAATTAAACCAAATAGCAAAATGATTTAACTAATATAAATCTAAATACCTAGATATATTTAGCAATTTAGACTACTCTTAGTTTAATGAAGCAATGTGTTTTCTCTTCGCAGTTATAAACAGAAGTTTCAAAAGCGTCCTCGTAAACAATTTATAGCGTTCCACCAATCGAACCATTGTGAATTCCCATTCCGTGTTTATTTAGGTTGAATACAAGAACGATTTTATATTTCGCATCTGAATATTATAACAATAATGTTTATTTAGGTTGCCGTGGCTAAAACGCATACCGGTAACGAGAATAGCTATACAATTGTTAAAGGTATATGGGTTCTGAACTTCTATACTTTGTGGTCGGTAAAAGTCATTAATAATAAGATAATATGTGTGTTAGTCTAAAGTGTTTATGTATATTGGCCTTGATGCTTGAAAAGTCGGTTCGTGAATATTTTCTAGAAGTTGTGAAATATAAGCTTCTGTATACTTTCTTAGTGGTTTGATCATTTTTTATGTCATCATCATCATCATCACCTTCATAAGCCTGTACCAGTATACTGCTGGACATAGGCCTCTCGCCTTACGCATCCAATCGCTACCAGCAATTTGTTATGTATGCAATAAAGATTTTGCAAAACGTTTTTGTGACCATCCTTGCAACATTTTAACGCGGTCTTCCAAAATTTATTTTTTTTACGTTATTTTTTTATTAAGAATGAAAAAATAAAGAAGAATAGTTGTAGTCAGAGCCACGGCGTTGACGCGGTGTTTCTAGGAATTAAAAATACTTCCTCTATTATAATATCTTTGACTCCCAATGCAACTAAAGTATGAGTATATTATAAAGTATAATTAGATTATAAATGTAGCAAACACTTCCTGGACACATGTCTATTTGATACTTTTAAAAACAAGATTGTTTCCGTCCTAAACAGCAACACATATCGACATGCCCGGTGACGACGCTCGCGATTATCGTACATACTAAAACAAATTGAGAAACATAGAACTATCTGCTTCTGAGGCTAACGAACATTCAAGTTTTTCCTCATAGAGGGCTAACAACAAAGTGACCTAGTTTCTCACTAAGTGCAAACCAATTTCGTGAAGATTACCTGCCGCAAAACTAATATGACGTTCATATAGCGGAAACGCAGCGTGTTTATTAATAACTTCCAGGACGTGTGTATACTTATAGGTAGGTATGAATTAATTTATGAATAATAATATAATTGTGTATGCTTGCGGACATAAATACAATGATGTAACACCGATCCAGTAGCGCAGTGTATAATGTTTCTAATATCACAGATGCGCTTCACGGTGATATCACAGTATAAAAGTAATAAAATGAGTGCATGCTGAAACTTTTCTGAGGGTACATTGAAAATACGATAAAGGTATTTGAGTAGGTACGGATACAATCACAAATCATAGGGGTGTGACGATTAGAAGGCAACAATGTTATATTCGAGATACTTAGACAATTAAATGGAATATAATGGTGATCACCCAAGTCCTATAAAATATCAGCTGTTCATCAATAAAGAACACAATAATTTTATGAAAATATTTAAAATAAAATCTCATTCCTTAAAAATGTTGAACAATACTTGCGCACAATGCTTACTGTCTACCACACAATATCCATCCAATATGTACCAAAGAGAAGACCAAACACCTTTATCCGATTGCTATTTTATTTGACTCGCCTATTAAGAAAATTGGATTTCAAACTTGTTATTAGATCGCCGAAAATTGGCAAAGGCAGCTATATATTTTTTGTAAATCGTTTTACGCGATATCGCATTAGATCAAGACAGACGGTATTGAGACAAAGTATGTCGTTTTGTGGAAAACTTGTCCTAAATTTAGGCGCGGGATTATTTCTGACGCGTGATGTCGCACGCGCCGTCGCGTCGGCCGTCCCAATACCAGTCTAAACACACTGCAGACACACCGCCTAAACTTTCAACGTTTATTACGCTATTTTAAAACACAGATTAACTAAAGTCTGTAATTACAATGATAGTGTAAACTCGTGAACTTTTATCGCCGATAAACACAAGAAGTTTGCATTTGGCGGTGTATTTTGGTGTTAAGTGAAGTGTTGTGATTACTTTTTGATTGATTATGTTTGGTTAAAATGAGGTTGTTTATATGATTATATAAACATGTTTGCTATACTCTCACTCGTGATAGTGTTGTCATTGTCTTCACAATGTATTTCACAAGAAACACACAAGATAGGTGAGTTCAAACTGTTTGTGACTGGCAAGTTGCCGCTGTAATGGTTTCCACATACTTTACTTGTTTATTTATAACTACAAAGATCTTGGTGACACAGTTATAATTCATACACTTCACTTCCGTGAAAAAAGAAAAAAAAAAAGGTTTTTTACCAACGCCTGATAAGAGTTATTATAATACTGCCTAAAACAATATTGCCTCAAACAACAGTCAAAGATTAATATTTTGTAATTTTCTAGTAGAACAAATTTTAGTTGACGTCTAGGCTAAATGTAAGCTCGTTAGTCAAATATATAAAAGCTCCTTTCCAGACAAAGAGTTGTTAATGATAATGATTACGAAAATAAATTAATAGCATTGAATATACCTCGTGCCGCCAAGTCTTGCAGTACTGTTTATGGGGAATGCAATAACTATGTTATATCTACTCTAGTATCGTACAATATTATACCTCTTTGTAACTACTGAAAATGTTTGGACAGACGCCGTACATACAGATGATATCTTATTGAAACTAAAACTCAGTTTGTTTAGGCTTGTTTAGGCATTTAATAATAATAATAAATAATAATAAAAAACTCTTTATTGTACACCAAATACAAAACAATAGAAACATAATAAGAGATATAATACACAAAATGGTATGGTAATACAAGTGGCGGCCTTATCGCCTTGTGGCAATTTCTTCCAGGCAACCATTGGATGGAAAGAAATTTAAAAAAGTGTGAATTTAGGGGAGCGCGCGGTGAATAAAGATTGTAAAAACTAAAAATTATACTGTTTAATATTTTTAATAATAGTATAATCAAATTACACATAATTAATAAAATATAGTAATACTGTACTAATACGTATATATAAATAAATAATACTTATATAAATATATAACAATATGATATAAATAATGGTAATAAATATAATATTTCATAAATAAATATAGATGTGTAGCATAATTAAAAGAAACAACACATAAATAAATAAAGCAAAAAAAAAAAACTGTAGGGATATCATTTTATTGTAGACAAGTAGTGTTTATGTACCATTTTCTTAAAAACTGGCAGTGATTTTGCACCTCTCACATTAGCCGGCAGCGCATTCCACAATCTGACAGCTTGAACTGAGAAGGCTTTGTCCATAAATTTTGTGGAATGTTCAGGCATTTTTAATCTCTGGTTCTCAGATGACCTCAAAAATTTCGTGTGGGTGTCATGCAAATAACTGAAACGTTTTTTAAGGTAAAGGGGTGTTAACGGGTTGAATAAAATATTATACAAAAGGGTCAGTATATGAGCATTCCGGCGAAGGCGTATGGGTAACCACTTGAGCTTAACACGAAAAGCAGAAACATGATCATATTTGCGCAAACCAAATATAAATCTTATACAAAAATTTTGGAGGCGCTCAAGTTTATTAAGTTGGTCTTCGGTGAGATCTAGATAACTGGCATCCGCATAATCAAGGATAGGAAATAGAAGGGACTGCACTAGCGCAGTTTTCGTAGCTATAGGAAGAAAATTGCGTAATCTTCGCAGGGACCCCCCCGAAGCAAACATTTTACGACTGATTTCTTGGAGTTGAGGACCCCAGGATAAACATCTGTCGATAAATATTCCTAGATTTTTTACTTTATCGCTGTACGGAATAGTGGTTCCTTCACAAGAAACAGAAGGCAAAAGCGACCAATCTATTCTAGATATTAACCTAGGGCTGCCGACAACCATCGCCTGAGTCTTCGTCGGATTAATAAGTAAGCCATAAGACTTACTCCAGCTGCAGATCTTGACTAAGTCATTGTTAATTTTGTTCACGGCGTCAGGCAGTTTATCCAAAGGAGCTTGAGCGTAAATTTGGAGGTCATCAGCATAAAGGTGGTAGGAAGAAGTAAGTTGAGAAGTGATTGAGTTTATGAAAACCGCGAAGAGTAGAGGAGATAGAACGCCACCCTGAGGCACACCGGCAGTGGTTAGGCACCAAGAGGACATAGTCTCCTCGATACAAACACACTGACGGCGGCCATGCAGGTAATTACGAAACCAGTCAACTGCTATTGGAGATACGTTAAGAGAGTGCAATATGTTGAGCAGAACCTCAAAGTCGACGGTATTGAAGGCGTTGCTGAAATCGAGCAAGGACATGACTGTCAGATTACCTTCCTCCATACCGGACCTGATGTCTTCCGTAATATGAACCAAGGTAGTTGTGGTGCTGTGGCCTGGGCGGAAACCGGATTGGAAGGGATTAAGGAGATTATTTTTGGTAAGGAAACTATTAAATTGGGTGTGGATAAGGCGTTCCAAGACTTTGGACAGGAATGGAAGGATAGAGATGGGGCGATATTCGGAAAATGTAGATGGATTCTTTTTTTTAGGTATAGGTGTAATTTTGGCCATCTTCCATGCAGCTGGAAAGACGCCATATGTGATGGAGAAATTGAGGATATGGGAAATGACAGGAAGTAATTGGTCAAGGATAGGAAGGATCATATTACGGCTGACACCGTCACTTCCAACTGCGTTAGAAGTTATAGACATTATACTCTTCTTAACGTCACAATCAGCAAATTGACTAAAGAAAAAAGCAGGACAGTCAGGAGTCGAAAGGGTAGAAAGATATTTCAACGTGTTATCTTTAGTGGTCCTATCAAAGTTGGACGAAGCAGAAAAATGACGATTTAGAGAGTTTATATCTAATTTATTAGGAATAAATTCTTTTTGAGGTTTACCCACTCCAAGCGACCTTAGAAATTTCCAAACTTTGGCTGGATCACCGTTTTCAACTGCGTTATGGATGTTTCGGCGTTGAGCATTCCTACACACCTTTTTGCAATGGTTTCGGATATATAAATATTTTTCCCTATTTAAGTCTGAGGAACGACCTTTGTACTTAGCCTCAGCAATGGCCTTTTTAGCCAAAAGAACTTTTATTTCGTCTGTCAGCCAAGGTGACGGAGGATGCTTGACCTTAAACCTACGAACTGGAGCATGTACGTCATAAAGTTTAAGCAGTTTTTCCGTAAACATATTTATTTTGTCGTCAATAGATCCCGACTCAAAAAGAGGGCCCCACTCGATGTTTTCGGCATCCCCACGAAGATTATCAAGGTTCATACTCCGAAAATTACGCTGCACAAGGATCTTGGGCTTAGGTTTCGGAGGACGTATTTGATAGGAAAGGAAAATCAAGTCGTGATGGGAAAAAGCATCAGCGGCACATTGACCATGCTTAACGACATGATTAGGAGAGGACACAAAAATAAGGTCAAGAAGGGAAGGAGTGCAATTTGGTAGGTGGTGTGTAGCACTCAAGGGAAGTATGGACAGGTTATTGGATAGGATAACAGATTTAAGAGAGGAGGAGCGGGAATCATTTTTAAGGAGACAAGTGTTGAAATCACCCATGATTATGCTATGACTGTAAACAGGAACCAAGTTTTCTAACAAGAGTTCAAAGGATGAGAAGAAGTCTACACGTAACGAAGGAGAATAATAAACACCGAGAAGAATTTTAGTAAAGAAAAGTTCAACCTCTAAAATGAGATACTCACCTGCGCTAGATGATGGTGGCTGTGCTGACATGCTAATAATAGAGTAAGGAATATATGATCGCAAATATATGGCAACACCACCACCACGCACGCCCAGTGCACGATCATTCCTGATTAATTCAAAACCAGGCAAGGAATAGGAAGATGAAGGCAAACAGGGCTTAAGCCATGATTCAGAGATCAGAATGGCATGGATGTGTTTACAGTCAAAACTTGCCAGAAAATCTGGGAAATGAGCCGGAATACTTTGTGCATTTATGTGGACCACATTAAAATTTCTAGGAACATCGGAGAACTGAGACGAAAGAGTCTCAGCCAGTGAAGGAACACTGTCGTAACTAGTGCCACTACTAACAGAGAAAAAATCTTCATCATCGCTACTTAAGTCTGCTACTGCATTTGTATACTTTCACTCTCGGATTGCATTGTCAATGTATTTTTTGTGTACTTCGTAATTGGCGTACTGTTCCAATATAAATTATTTACCTACTGCCTGTAAGCTGTAAAGTGCCTGTATGAAATAAATAAATAAATAAATATCATGGTGTTTTATCGCGTCTTTAATGCTTACAAGTATGTGATCGAACGATTAAAAAGTTAGTTAATTTATTTACATTTTTTTTTATTGTTGCATTTCAGGGGGTATATTTTACAAAGATTCGGATGACATGAAAATTGCTCTCGAAGTAAGCGCACAAGAAAAAGGTTTTGAAATATCTATAAAGGAGGTATCTAAAAGAGGAGAGATTCTAGAAATAAGCGGATATGTCTGCGAGTTAGCAGAGGTAATATAAACTGTTATTATTCTAAGCATTTTATGAATATACCGAACTGTAAAACGACATAGTATTCAGAACAGAACAAAATTAATGAACCAGTCTATAATTTTGATTTTAAAGAAATTGTCATTTTATTATATACTTACTAACTTTGGTTATTTATGCAGAAGTAAGTAGACATTTTCATTTGCAAACTCAATTCAGATTCGTTCAAGTAAAAGGAAAATGTAATCCTGCGATTGATATAGATTTATTTTAAATTTGTTTTGCGACGCTTTCACTTTGTTCACAGAGCTATACCTAAAACGCAAGTTTTACAATTTGACTTCAAATGTGCTTTTTCATAGTCCAACTATTTAACATGGTTTCATATAATTTTCGCAGCAAACGTTAAACTTTCTCTCTCAGTGTTCATCAAACATTTAGATTGAAATACTTTCTTCCAGTGAAAAAACGAATTAGAGTTTCAGAGTCGCTTAAAAAAGTTTTTGTTACCGTCTCTATAACTTTGCTATTAGATTATATGGAAAATCCGTTTTAAAAACTATTTTTTAAATCTTTTGTGAATGTTTTACGTTTATTGCAAAGACTGTCTTCGTACAAAAGTCTTATAGTGTAAGGGATAAAACGTAAAAAAGTGTAGCGAGCTTACCGGTACATAGACCAAAACTTTTATGTAGTCATTAAAACAAGACTGCTTCATAAACGTGTCGGGGATGACAGCATTCGGCATTTTGATGAGTTGAAACAGGAAGCAGAATGTATAAAACTGTTTTTTTTATCGGTAGTGCTAAAAAAAATACAGTATTTTTTTCACAAATTCACGTATTTCATTATCAGTTACTCCGTCCGTCTATGGCATTTAATAATATTTTCAGTGAACTCGATCATAAAGGGGAATCCATTTTTCAAACCGCTCAGTCTGCAATGATCCTTAACAATATTATAAATACCTTTTTCCCACGACCTCGTCCCGCATGGAATTCGATATTTCAATGCTATTTTCTAAAAAAAAAAGAAATTTTCTCATACACTTTTAACCCCAAAATTTTCACTACTATGTGAAGAATTTTGTGCTGACACCCCTTAGGGACAACATACAAATATAAAACGTACACCAGTTATTAAGATAGATTTCTGTGTATCACAGAACATATCTGTGAGAACCATATCCAATTCCATGCTGTAGTTTTTACGTGATGCGCAAACATAGACAGAATGGAAAAAAATCAGAAAATAAATTTGGGCTTCTACTGCTATTATAAAGACTCCTTGTATTAAATTGGTTAAATATCTTCAATGTACAGAAATTGCAAATTTACAATTTTTTATATGTATAGAAGATAATTAAAAACGATTAGAACATTCCTAAAATGTTCGACCGTTTTTTTTCTGTGCCAAAGAGAAACCCTCTACTTAGTTTATTTGGCTTTCAGGAAGGTGTAATAGGTATCATAGACGGCACGAGTGGACGAGCCAGTGAGAACGTGCAAGCAATTTGTGATGTACTGGATCTGCCACATGTAATGGTGCAACAAAATGACTTATACAGCAAAAATTGGACCTCATTAAATCTGTTTCCTAGTCCTGATGCTTATAATATGGTAAATAAATGTATACACTGTACACCTTGTTTAAAAATACTTTTCAGTGGCAGTACTCTGTTCATGGTTGGCTGGTCCTTTTGCAGTTTTGACTCTGAAATATTTATAGCACGCTACGTGTATGCCTGATTATTCAACGTTTGGTTTTTTATGGTAGTCTGTCTGCGCTCCCAATTGCTTCTTAGTTGTTATAGAACCATTAATATCTGTTTTATTTTTTCAGGTGCTGGAAAGTCTTATATTAGAGAAAGAATGGAGAAACTTTACAATACTATACATCAAGGGCAACAGCTTGCTTCGTGTGAGTGAGCTGATGCAGATGGGAAATAGCACTTACCCGTATGTTGTCACTGTAAGGGAACTCAGTGGTGATGATTACAGGTACTAACATTATCTCATATTCGGCTTCACCTACTCGCGCAACTTCGTATATTTAGTGATCAACGTCTTCGTCAAACATGTATAAATAGTGAATGTAAAATATAAGATTTTCAACTGAGAGCTTGCGTTAAAAACCCTCGTCGCTTTTCTTAATACATATCTATTGAATTACCAATTTGTTGTCCAATTACTTGATAGCGTAAATCATTATGAGGATATTTTATATACATACATACATTATACTTAGCCCAAAATAAAGAAATAATTATAAGTTTCAATCTTAAATGTAACACTAGAAAGTTTATTTTTTAATAATAACAAAACAATTTAAATATATTTTAGTCAATATGAATAGCAATGGAAAGTAATATTTATTTTATTTCGATTAAAGCTACTGATCGCCAAACATTATAATTATTTTTTATCTGGGACGCAGTATAATAGCATCACACTATGAACGTCTTAATTTCAATTCTTTGTTACCCTCGTGCGTGGGCCGAGCATAGTATTACAAATACACCACAGTTTATTTTCCTGTAAAAGGTTCCTTTAAACTACCTACTTCTTAAACCATGATCTCGTCTTCATACTCGTAGAATAATGCATCCAATACTAATTGGGCGATGATCCATCCCGGGAAAAAAGGCGAGTTATTTTTAAATCTATAAAGATACGATCAAAAAACTGAAAAGATAATTAAAATGTTGCTAGAAGGTAGCATAACAAGTTTAGTGCTTTCAATATACAGTCAATGAGTCACAAATAACATGAAAACTGCCTCCAATTACCGATCCTTTGATTGATTCATCTATTTCTGCAATTTCCAGGGACGTACTAATAGACGCAAAGCACAATGGCTACGTGAACTTCGTGGTTGATTGCCCGTCGCGCAACATCGAGCAATTGTTGCTGCATGCCCAGCAAGTTGGGCTAATGGCGGACGAACATTCGTACATATTCGTCTCGCCCGATTTGTTTACTGTGGATATGGAACGATTTAAGTATGGACAAGTTAATATGACTGGTGAGTTTTAGAGAAAACGATTTTTTTCGTCAGTCAGTATTGTTATTTGATTAATCTTCTAACCTAATATTAAAAAGAGGTAAAATTGTTTTTGTTTGTTTTTTTGTAACGTTTTCACGCAAAAACTACTAGACCAATTAAAAGTTTTTCACTATTAGAATGCTTGTTTAGCATATTGTGTCAGAATAATATATTCTATTAAAGTACCATGCTAACGAAGCCGCCACCGGAATCTAGTACATTATGGTTCATGATTCATTTATACTATCATCCAAAGACTACATGGCTCATTTCGATACTCAAAAAAAACAAGTGATATAAGAAAGAAAAGTTAGTACATAATAATATTTAGAGGGTTATGTTACAAAACGATTTATCTTCTTGTAGATAAAATAAAATAAATTTAAATTGTTTTCTACAACAATAACAAAAAAGTATGATGTTTGTGGGTCTGGCTTTTACACAGGTTCAGCAAACAATTTAAAATGAGCTTTGTGTAGGAAAATATTTGGTGAATATGGTTTTGAATTGTGAATAAACAAACATAACTCCTAATTTATTTCTGCTTACGTAATGCTTGCTAAAATACCGAAATGGCTTGTCGACCTGTTGGTATGTGAGCTTCACAAAAAACTCAAATACAGGCATCTACATCGAAGGACATCATTTATCATGTTGCGTGCTTGTAACTTCAAGTCAATCTCACCACTAAACTTTAAAACTGTATTGTAAACCTTACCATTATATTATTTTATCAACGGAAGTCCATGCGCTTCCATTTTCGAGTTTTATTGAAGAGTTATTGTAATTAATAGTTGTAGTTGCTTAGATATTTACCTACATAATATATATATTTTTTCAGGTCTTCGTCTAATAGACCACGCAAATCCCGAAAAGCTGTTCAATTTTGCGACTAAATTAGGAGAAGCGACGTTAAATGAGGAGGATCCTGAGAAAATAAAAACAGTATTGCTGCTAATAAACGATGCTGTAGAAGTTTTTGCTGGTGCCATCAAGAAAATGGAAAGGATACAGATAGCAGCTCAGCAACTTAGCTGTGATAATTATGATGCTTGGGTGTATGGCACTACCTTTCGAAATTTTATGAAAACTGTGTGTAGTTCTTTTTTAGTCATTATTTTTTTAAGTTTTGTATAAAAACTTTAATTAAAGAGTGTAATTTACATACATAATAGTCTGCCACCTTTTTATTATATTCATTTTGATTGTAATATATTATTTTATTTGAATGACTTTTAATAAAATAGACCTTAAGTCGATTATATATTTTTTTATCTGCAAGGACTTGTTTTAGAGTTGCCAATTACCTAACAGTTACTAAAATATAACAAAAAAAAATTGAAGTGACAGTTGTGTTTGATTTTAAGTTTGAATTGTGTTACTTTTATATTCGGTCAAGCTACAATTTATCAGACGTTCATCTCTTATTCAACCTTTGTGAAGCAGACCCTTAGTATTATTATAATTATTTATTTATTTTCATATTTATTTATGTTTCAGAACAAGGTAGAAGGTATAACAAGATCCGTTATATTTGATGGCCTAGGACAAAGAACTGACATCAAGTTTGAATTATTGGAATTGACATCTTCTGGTAATGAAACGGTAAGATAGCTTACATGGTGTATAAAATTTATTATAGGAGCACTCTCGCAGTATGCATTATTGCATTGATTATAATTAACAGTAAGTTAACATATACCTAAAGGTAGGGTTTAATGTGCCATCAAGAACCCGTTCCAATCCGTCTATACGTGTGCCGTTTGCGACGACAAACTATAGGCAAAACTCTTTGTTGATCCGTGCAAGCAGAAGCTTTAATAGTATGTGTAAGCAGCATGATATTGATCCCTTTAATAGTAGTGTGGCAACAGTGCGAAGGTGTTTGAGTCTGGAATTTTTTAAGGGTGCAATGGAGGCCTGATTGGTCAGTATATGGTAACATTAGTGTGTAAGTGTTTATTTTGGTGCTTATAAATTTAACTTTAGTTTTATTTTGTTCTTACTTTTTAGTGTTTACGTTTGTTATTATTCAGTTTTATATAAGCGAAGACTTGTCATTGGCTGCCAGATTCCTCTACTACTATATTCAACTCTGTTAATTTAGCTGTGAGTCTTCCATATATCTTAAATAAATAAATAAATAAATAAAGTTAAAAAGTGGTAATACTTTCTGGTGGCATAATGGTGACACAACAGTCGCGTATAGCCGTGGATAGCTGTCACCGTGAACGGTACAACAAAATGCCTGATTGTGTGGTGAAAGATTGCACAAACTTCCAAAGGATAAACAACTTAGAACATTTGATATTTCATATCACCGCTAAGTCAAAAAGCCGCTATCCATTTAAAGGTGATCTTTATATACAAATCAAAGTTAGTTAGTTAATAAAATGTTGACACGGTCGACTGATTCTAAAATTAATGAAAATTTTGCTTTATTATTACGTTGTTTTTTTAAATAATATTTTTATAAAATTATCTACAGATAGGCAAATGGGAAGATAATTCGTTGAAAATTACCCGTCCTGCCAGATTAGATGCAGAAATGAAGGAGGATACTGTGATGAAGAACAAAACATTACTGGTACTTATTTCAACGGTAAGTAAATATTTGAGATTGTGGAATGGAATCGAATGACCACTTTTATTTTGTTAGGTTCTCTTATTAAATATATTATGATAAAATCAACTCTCCATTAGAAATGGATTTTAATTAATTTAGTAGCTTAGGTTAAAATCAAATTACTCATCAGTCTCTATTTTTATATCTAGACTAGATTGTAATCTTTATGAAGTATCTAATTGATACGAAACATAAAAAAAAATGAAATAGTTTCATTCCTAAAAAATAATACTACAATAATAATATAATTCTTCTATTCAACACAAGCGTGACTCTATATAAATTATGTCTATTTAATATTTTATGTATTATGTATATTTATTATAACCAAATAATTTTCAGACACCGCCCTACACTTTCCGAAAAGATTCCTTACAAATATTGAGTGGCAATGACCAGTTTGAAGGCTTTGCCATTGATATCATTGAAAAATTGAGTGAAATGCTAGAGTTCAATTACATTTACCAAGTGGAGACTAATTATGGAAAAATTAAAGAAGATGGTAAATTTAATGGAATGGCGCGGTTGCTGATTGACGAGGTAATATTAAACTTTTTTTTTTATTATGTAGGCCCAGTTACACGTTGCGAGTTTCATTGTTTCGTAAGGCAATGCTCTTGCTATCTCTTTTTTTCAATTCAGTTAGACAAAGCAAGTACAGCCTTGCAAAACACGCATCATGTAAATAGGCCTTTATAGAAGAATTTTTTTTTTACTAGCCTAGGGTGTGTCCCACTGCTGGGCAAAAGCCTCTCCCCATGACTTCCAAGTCTTTCTGTTATTTGCAATCTCTGGCTAATCGTTCTGAAATGCATCCAAGTCGTTATCTAAGATATGTAACCGTACAATAAACCGTTTTTACTAACTCGTTTTCCAGAAAGCAGATCTCGCTATCTGCGACCTCACGATGACGGCAGAAAGACAGAAAGGTATTGACTTCTCAACCCCATTCATGACTCTGGGAATCGGAATTTTGTATAAACAACCCAGCAAACAGCCTCCTGCTATGTTCTCCTTCATGGAAGTCTTTTCTAAAGAGGTGAGTTCACAATACATATCACAAACATAACATAACGTCACGCATATTACAATACAATATAACTTAAGGTTACATGTCAGATTTTTACATTTTCTTATAATATACCTCAAATAACGTTAAAAATAATAAATAACATTAGTAAAGTCACATACATAATTAATTATGTAGAAAGGTATGGTAAAGTATCTTTTCATGCCATTCTGGATAATGGATGTTTTGATATCTATACTGATCAAGGGTCGACGAGAAGGTTGGAAAATCAAACTGAATTTAGATTACTAAGCACGTATAATAACCACCATGAATACAGTACTAACTTGCTGCTCACAAAACAAAAAAAAATCTTCCTTATTAAACCTACCCCTGTTGGTAACGAAATCATATCGCGATCTAACTCGACGCCAACTCCATCTAGATGTCAAAATGGTACTAAACCCCGACAAGTTTAAATTCTAAATTATTTAATCGCGATATGATTTCGTTGACCGTAACTAACGTAAACATACACGTTCAGTATGATGATGAAGAAGAAGAAAAGAAGTATGCTATCAATCAGTCGATCGCCATCTACCATGTACAAATCCAAACTCAGTACCGCTACTAAGAGTTGTCACAAAAATGCCTGACTGTGTAGGAACACTTCTGCCTCACCCAGGGATTAACCCCCGAATGTCACTATCTCACGGTCTTAACGCTAAGTGCTAGACCAAGCATGTATAAAGATTAGTCTACCGGATGGCGGAGTGGGTAGTGTACCTGCCTGCGATGCCGAGGTCGCGGGTTCGATTCCCGCTTAAGACAAATCTTTGTATGCATGAACATGAGGGTTTGTCTTAGTCTGGGTGTTTCTATGTATAATAAGTATGTATTTACAAAAAAAAGTATATATTATGTATTAGTATCAGTTATTCTAGCACCCTTATTACAAGCTCTGCTTAGTTTGGAACTAGATGACGTTGTGTGTAAGTTGTGAGATATTTATAGCTATAGTTATTTATAGTCTCCTATATTTCTTAATACGAAACCGAATTCTAATAGATAAACTCATAATTTCGTAGCTATGTAGTATTAATATTTATTTGTCTACAGGTTTGGTACTACATGATGTTGATACAGTTCTGGCTAGGAGTAGTCCTAATCTTCGTGGGTCGTATATCCAACAAGGAATGGCAGAACCCGGTTCCCTGTGTTGAACAACCTGAGGAATTAAGCAACCAGTTCAGTTTTGCTAACTCCGTATGGCTTATTATAGGATCTGTGATGCAACAAGGTTCAGAAATTGCACCCATGTAAGTATTCTGTAAGTTTTAGTTTTATAAACTTGCTCACAATCAAAATCTTGAATATCCATTTTTAACAATTTTTTCATGATTTAAATCAGCCAATAATAATATTGTCAGGACTTATTAAGGGCCCCTAGGCCTTTGTTAAATTTATTATCACGCAAATGCATTAAAACATAACCGCTTATTGGTTTTCCGTAAGACGTGTTATCGATACTGACAAAATACTGCTCAACGCTAGGCCGCATTGATAAATGTATTATAATAGCATTCCTGTATCTAATACAAGTCCCACGGCTGGACTCGGGCCTCTTCTCATGATGAGAAGGGTTAGACCATAGTTTACCACGCTGGCCATGAGCGGATTGGACTCAGGCATGCAGGTTTTCTCACGATGTTTTCCTTCACCGTTAGCGAGCGATAATTCATATGACAAATACACACATATCTTCGAAAAGACGAATCTTAACGCATTATTGACAGAGCTGTGTGCCGTGGGTTCGAACTCGAGACTTTTGACTTAGCAGTCCAACAGTCCCAGTCGGCTATCGCTGCTTTATATTTATATGATAAATGTATTATTCATACTATTACTAAAAGCAAAATACATTAGTTAGGTAGTACATACAATTTTATTTCACTTCTTCTTGATTGATCACATGTACGCTACTCGTATATTAATCCGTCGAACATCAAATTACTTATCGAGATTACAACCATTTTGGTTCTGTCATGACATTGATTTCTAATAAACGGGAATCAATCATTTTGTATGACAAGTTACGAGCGTTTAGTGTAGTAATAGTGGTATATTTTTTTTTATTTTAGCTTTTCATACCTTCAGTATGAAAGGCTTAAATAAACTTCACTTAACTTTATACACATAGAATCTTGTGAGAAGCGATAAGACATAAAAAGTGTTACCACACTTTAAAAGATTCATCACGCTTAATTTACCCAGAAGAGTATTATCAAAGGTGTGTCAAAGATGTATAATACCCACATTTCACCTTTTAAGTTTATGTGATAGTGGATGAGCCTATTGCCATCCACCGAGCACAAATTCAACTCCGTGCTACTATTAAGAATTTCCCGAGGGAAAAATCCCAAATAACCCTTTTGCCGACCATAGAATCGAACCCGAGACCTCGAAGTGAAAGGCTCTTACGCTAACCACTAGACCAACGAGGCAGTTGTGAGAAACAGGTAACAGTTTAATATCGTTTATTGCCGGGCGACATGACAATTGGCTCATGGAACCTACTTTTCCAACATGGTATTTTACTTTGCGGATAAAACAAGGCATGAACACGATCAAGTCATTTCTTCACGGAACTAGTGAAAAGACTAAAACGAACGAAACCTTTCGCGTTAGTGTAGTGATAAGTGACAAATAAATTAGTGCGATAAGTGTCGTTATAAAGAACACATGAACAAAGTGACTTCCCCTTAACAAAAACTAAGAAAAGTGTTAATGGACGCATTCTTAGATTATATTAAAACGTAGCAATTTAGGTTAACATAATATTACTTAATAGTCTTGATAGGCTAGATTGTAATGAAAATAAGATATCATAATTTTAATAATTGATTTCTTATAATAAAAAATAAAAAAAAGTCATTTTCTGTCCTAAATCTGTTGCTAAATCAATTTTATTGTTTGCTTCTTTCAGTGCATTAGCCCCGCGGTTGATAACTAGTGTATGGTGGTTCTTCACCATGGTCATGGTAGCTTCATACGTTGGTACTCTTGTGGCTTTCCTAACTGTAGAAAAAAATGTTTTGCCTTTCAACAATGTTCAAGAACTTTACAAGCACAAGTCTATCAAATATGGGACCAAAGAAGAAGGATCCACTCGACAATTCTTTCAGGTAGTTTTTTTTTCTAAAAATATTTTTTCAAGTACAACAACTTTCAAAATTAAATAAATCACAAAGTATAAGGTCGATGGTCACAGTTTTACCTTTATTTTAAAGAAAATTGTATTTGTTATGTGTCATTTGTGTTTAAATATAATTTTGAGTATAAAAATATGAGCACCAGTACTGGCTTGCAAAAGTCGGCATCAAGTAGGCGAATTTTTGACAAGTTTTCAAGTAAAACATATATGACATCATATAACATAATATATCGTTAATAATTTGGGTAATGATTATTTCCAAGTGGGCGACGCGAAAGATTCACTTTGCCATACATCACACGACATCACACATTTTTGCTCATTATGCTCGAAATTATTCGAATTAAACACATATTGCATTCTATCATCTTTAAAATTAAGCTTAAAGTGTGACAATCCACCGTATATATGTATGTACGTGATTTATTTCATTTAAAATTTGTAAACCTTTACAAAAACATTTATTATCGGTTAAGTGGTTTGAAGAAAACTTGATGTAATGTTTAATTGACTTATTGTTAAATATAAAGTGAAGAATCTTGTGGCAACGGATGGAATGAATATTTTAATAAAAATTTTAAAATAAAAGGTATCGACTGCCAAAAAAGAACATGTAAATATCGCTAATAATTTTCCAATAAAAAAAACGACTTCAATTACTAATAATAATGCTTAAAAAATAAAAACTTCTAGACCAAACTGAAAGAAATTTTTATGGGACCACCTGACAGCTATTTCGCGTCGAACAAAAAAAGAATTACGCGAATCGGTCCATTAACCGCGACGTAATCGATGTATATACATAGAAAAAAAAACATACGGGCAGAATTGAGAACCTCCTCCTTTTTGGGAAGTCGGTTAAAAACGACCCTGTTTACCTGTTCAATCTCTTTCAGTGGTACGGTTACTTTACAGTATTTATCATTATCAATTTATTATTTTAGGCGATTGAATAAATATTACTTTAACATAATAGGTATTCAAATTTTAAAATAGATGATGTCTTATCCATTTATCAGTTATTTTAATGTTTTTTTAGGATTCAACTGACCCAGTTTATGCTGCAATGTATCAAAAAATGCTCACACAAAAATGGCTTGTAAGAAAAAATGAGGATGGAGTAGATAGGTTTGTAGTATATTTTTTTTCCCAAGTTATGCCGTATTACCGGTTGCACGCCCAATTTTACTTCGGCAAATAAGATGGAGTTTGTAGCCGGCCCCGGACTGAAGCATTTATATAAAAATAAATATATGCACTTGTACATTTGCAAATTATAATACTTTATCATTTCTTCAGGGTAGAGAATGAGCAGTATGCATTTTTCATGGAATCTGCTAGCATAGAATACGTCGTGCAAAGAAACTGCGACTTACTCCAAATTGGTGGCCTGCTCGACTCGAAGAGTTATGGGATAGGAATGAAAAAAAGTATGAATATTTATTTATTAAAATTTGACAAATACATATGACTATATTTAGTGTAAAAATATTTGTTTATTGTTTGCATAATGACCGTATATTTTTACAGAATCTCCATATAAGAAATATATAGATGATGCATTACTGAAACTGAAGGAACAAGGTGAAATTGATAGGATGAAGAATCTTTGGTGGAATGAGAAACGCGGAGGAGGAAAATGTGTGGTAAGTATTTCACGACGCAAAAGCAGCAGATATAATATATGCATAATATTAAAGTTGAAAAATTAAGAATCCAGCAGGACTCGAACCTGCACCCCCTGGGTATACGCGCCAAGTGCTTTGCCAATTCAGCTATGGATTCGTATGCTGCTGGACTCGAAATTTCTCAACTCTTTGTGCCAGCGTCGTAGGTATATATATATACCTTAGCTAGACGAACCATTACTTGGTTTAAGCGCCACCTATGCGATGAATGATAAGTCACTTAGTCACATACAGTACGTTTAAATTAAGATCAACACAATACTGTCGAGAGATGACGCATTTCTATCAAATACTTGTGATATTTTAAAGCAAATTTTAGCTTTGCTATGCATTTATTTTATAATATTATGTATTTATTAAGATAGATTATATTCTCTGCATAAATTACGAACTAAAATAATTACGGAGCCGTACTATCTGGTTTTTGGCCACTTCTTCTTCGTCGTGTCGATGGCTGAGTCTTATTTTGACTTGCCATCGTGGTGAAAGGATTAGCCAATTCGCTTTGGAGAATTCGCGAATTGCCCAGGGTGCGCCGGACTTAGAGAATCGTTGTGTAGGTACGTCACTCGGGGAGGCTCCTGTCATGCACCCCACTTAAACGTGATTTTCAGTTGGAATGTATGTGCCACCTGTCCAAATTGTATAGATTCAAGAATTATAAAAGTGAATTTTTGACAGTATGATTATAGAGATAAATTAAATTACAAAATGCTCTGCTTAATATTATGAGATTCTTATATCTGCGTAGTTCACTAGTTCAAGAAAAAAATATGATATTAATTCGATTATAGCTACAAAACATAAATTAAATATTTAAAATAATTAATTTACCTGTCAGTTTTATGCCTGTATGTCTTTGTACGATTTTTTAAAATTATTACTTTAAATCTCAGGAAGGTGGAGATACAACGGATAGCCAGCTGGGAATGAAGCACATGTTGGGAGCTTTTGTAGTTCTTGGCGGAGGCTGTGTTTTAGGTCTCATTATATCAATACTGACCATGCTCTGGGCTGTCTTCAAGCGTACCGTAAAATATCAGGTAAGTCAAAGTCATTTATACAGGGTGGATCTGATATAGAAGCAGTGTTTATTTCTAACGTTTTATAAACATTGCATAATCTCAATGCTCAAGTGTAAAAATTGCTAAAACTTAAATAACGAAAAATGAACACGTCATTTTTCGTTATTTACGTTTCAATAAATGTCCCCATATCCCATCCACTCTCATCTATGTATATTTAAAGCGAAGTGTGCTCATTACTGTTTGTTACTCACGCTCGAATGGTCCACCAATTTTGATTTTGACACACGTGAAATTTGGCACACGTGTCGCTTTTAGGCATAGAAATCTTAATAGCCTTATTATTAAGATTTCTATGCTTTTAGGTCTCTCATCCACGAACGATAATTGGTGACCGATTTCAGTAGGAGAAAAATAGAACATTTAGAAATGTATGCACTAACGCACATGTCATACAAAAAAAAAATCGGTCAGAAATAGTATTAAAATGACAGCTGGTCCTAAGCTATTATCAGTCCTACAAAAACTCGGTCGTGGTTGAGAGCCCTTAGTCTTGGTTAACATACAGGCTACTTTTGTATCTTACCGTGCGGGTGAAAATTATTTTCAAATAATTCCTCTTTCAGACAACTTTCAAGTACGAGTTGATTGAAGAACTAAAATTCGCAATCACATTCAGCGGCAACGTAAAGCCAGTAAAGCGACCGAAAGCGATAGATGGCAGCATAGAGGCGTTGGCTAATGCTGAAGGAAAGGATGACCTGTGCTCTTTGAAATCTTTGGGATCGGGCAGAACAGCTAACACTAATAGTACACATAATTCTCATCGATCTAGGCACTCTTCACGAAGTCTTAGTGTTGCTTTTGCGCGGAGACGAAAATACAGTTGAAGTTACCAACGAGAACACGACCGGAACCTCTATACATATTGTAATAAAATATGTGTATACAGTCTATTGTACAGACTTGGCAAATTTGTAATTTGCTATGTCTGTACTAGGTAAATATTTAACAAAAAATATATAAAAGGGATCTTTATAACAGAAGTAGAAGCGAAAACATATTTTTTTAGAACTTTGGTCTGTCTGCATGTTCGTACGTTTATCACGCAATAACTACTGCATAAAATTTAATGCAGTTTTTACAGTTGTGTGTGCTCTAACTTATAAACTGGTATACCTATGTTCTATCTTTTTATTTTAAAAGAGGTAAATTAGGGAGTGTAACTTTTATTTATAGAAAAATCTATGCAATTGTGCACATAATGTTCCCTACACGACATTAATTAACAATAAGATATTTTTTTGGAATGCCCACTTCCCAAAGGGGTAAATTTAGAGGTGAAAGTGTTCAAGACAATTTCCATAATTTTGTAGGAAATAGCATTATAATATTGAATAGCTCGCGGACGAAGTCGCGGGCAAAAGCTAGTTTTATTATAAATCATCATGCTGTTTGCCACATGGTACACAATCTGGTCAGCGTAGTCATGTTCTTCATGGCAATGATGTCTCATAGCAAAGGTAACAGTAATTATACTAAATTTATCGTTAACTATTATTACAATTATCTAGATGTATTTATGTTAGATTGTTGTAAATAAATGTTTTGCAAAATTAATTACTTTTTATTCATGTTATTAACAAAATGATGAATGACGACCGGATGGCGCAGTGGGTAGTGTACCTGCTAGCGAAGCTGAGGTTGTGGGTTCGATTCCCACTTAAGACAAATCTTTGTGTGCATGAACATGGGGGATTGTCTTAGTCTGGGTGTTTCTAAGTATGATATGTATGTATTGACAAAAGAAAAGTATCTATGTATTAGTATCAGTTATTCTAGTACCCATAGTACAAGCTCTGCTTAGTTTGGGACTAGATGGCGTTGTGTGTGAGTTGTGAAATATTTGTTATTTATTTTGTTATTTTGTCTGCATATGCTTTAAAACATTATTAAATTAACGATTATGACTATTCTCAGAACGACGTGTCCTAATTTATTTAAGGGATCGAACATTTTATAACCTTATCCTAATTATAAAGTTATTATTAACATAATCCAATGTTGTTATTTTGTGTACGCATTTTTTAACATGCTTGAACACATAATTAAATTCACCATTCTCAGAGCGTGGCCTAATTTATTTGAGGGGTCAAAGATTTTGTAACCTTAACCTAATTATAAAGTTAAACAGGAGGATACTGTGCATATTTATCCAATTATGTATAATTAAATACAACCATTATCCAAGAATTTTCCGTTTCAATTGGGTTTTGGAGCATTTTGTTAAGAGAAAACTCCAGAGCGCCGTGCTTTGATACTAACGTAATATGTGTTTAACTTTAATATTTATAAGTTTTATCTATTTTTGTCTATAAACATAGATACAATCTTAATGATATTAAAGTTAAACCTACATTACTTTTGTATGGAAAATAGCCAAGCAATTGTTTCACCTTATACTAATTCTGTATGACTTGAACATCTTGCATATATGTAAAAAAGTCTTATACGTACAAAAAAAAAATTGTATACCGAAGAGTCAAATTATTAGGATAATTATTGTATACGACCGTTTCTATATATGAAGGTCATTCCAGTGTTGTCGTGAAATGGATCCCAACCTTAGCGACCACAATCTTTCATAGTGGTTCCATTAGCTTAACAAATTGCTCGGCTGTAACTTATAACTTTATGAGTACCTAGATGTGGCGCCGTAACTTGTTACTTTTCAACATTAGACTTAATTTGCAATTTGTTTGTTACTTCGGGCCAGATGTTTTTGGTCATGGTAATTTTTTTCGAATTTTCTTCAAGCAAAAAAAAAAAGCTTCACATGAAATTTTTGACCTTGATCAAAAATCAAAGAACCCTAATGAAGATTCTGATTCGGAACTGGAATGCAAAATACTTTTTATAGGTTTTTCTTTGGTTATTTTGTAGAGAAAAGGTAATTGGAATATAAATAATAGAAGATACGTGTTCACGCAAACTGTTTGTATTCACGACTGACTTAAGTGGTGGGCGCAGCCACGTCGCTAGTTTGTTTACATTTAAATCTATGTTTATGTTAACATAATAAAATATACACTGTACCTACACCATTGCCCCCTTTTTTTAAACAAAAAAAAACTAACAAATATTTAATAAGTAATTAAAGGGTAAAGCTAACATATTTTCTTAAAACACTTTATTTGTAGATAAATGCGGTTACCGCCTGCTTAATCTCAAGCGCTTTGTGAGAGCTAAACAAACTGCTACTCAACGAAAGCGTTGTTCACAAAAAAGAAATACACATAAGCTTTTATTATATAAATAAACAATAAAAATGTCTTAATCTATGATTAGCTTATACAAAAGTATATTTAAAATAAACAATAAAAGTGTTTATAACTAAAAGTGTTATAATAATTCCTTTGTGTCAAACGCTACTTATGTTGTTTATTCTACGAATCTCAATGGTGTTTTGATTACTCGGCCAAAACGCGTTGTTTTGTTATGACTAACCTTTGCCGCTGCGCTTTGTTTATCGTTTAAGTTACAATCCAAATTAAAATTATTGTCGGTAGAGTTTTTACAATCGCTATCAATTACATAGGCAGGTTTCAGCCTGTCTATGGAAATACACTTTTCTTTATCGCCTACCTTGATAGTGAAAGTCTTTCCTTGTCTTTTTACGACATTGTATGGACCGTCATATGGTGGTTGAAGACACTTACGCATTAAATCAATTCTAACGAACACACTTTTACACGTATTAAGATCGTTGGATATGAATAGCGAACGTGAATTACTATGACATGGTGGTCGTGGTTTCAATTTATTTATAGAATCTCTAAGTACCTGTAAATATTCCGAGTCCGACATACATATTTTACTTTCATCATAAAAATCACCCGGCAATCGAATCGTTTTACCGTAGGTCAATTCCGCTGCGCTTACTCCGCTATCACTTCTGATAGCTGCACGCAGTCCTAATAATGCGATCGGAAGCTCGTCCACCCAAGACTTGTCATCTTGTAAACGTGCCATAAGGGATACTTTTAATGCTCTATGCCAACGCTCAATGACGCCGTTGCTTTTTGGATTATACGGACTTGTGCGTATTTTATGTATACCTAAATATTTCATAAGGTTTTTAAACATATCACTTTCAAATTGTCTACCCTGGTCGCTTGTTAGCTTTGAAGGGCATCCAAAACGTGATATCCAGCACTCAAAAACTACTCTAGCCACGGTCTCCGCTGTAATATTTTTAACAGGAATAGCCTCTGGCCAACCCGTTGTCCGATCTATAAGAGTTACGCAATATCTATAACCATCAGGTGATATCGTTAAAGGTCCGACTATGTCAATGTGTAGGTGCTGAAAACGTTCAGCCCGTTCAAAACTACCTACACCAGAAACAGTATGTCTGTTGATTTTAACTTTCTGACAAATAGGACAAGTTCTAGCCCATTTGGTAACATCTCTATCCATATTCGGCCAAAAGAACTTTTGTTTAACCATCTGTTTAGTACATTTAATTCCAGGGTGGCTAAGGTCATGAATTGAATGGAATGCGATTAATCTAAATTTTTCAGTTAAATATGGCCTAATTCTATTCGATGAAATTTCACAATATACTTGTTTATCACAACCTGGTAAGTAAAATTGCTTAAACTGTAAATTACTATCTGGTACTTGCAATGCCTCTCGTAAGTATACGTCACTGGATTGGGTTTCTGCTAATGCCGCATAATCTAGTATCGTGGGACAACTTACTGTCTCTATCCGAGATAAAGCGTCTGCTACTACGTTTTGATCACCGCTGATATACCGAATGTCAGTACTGAATTCGCTTATGTAGGAAAGTTGACGAATACGTCTAGGACTTTCTTTATCGCTATGAATACTTTACTGAATGCGTATACGATAGGTTTATGATCTGTGAATATCGTTAATGCCCGACCTTCCACTAAATGTTTAAAATGTCTTATTGCCATATATATAGCCAATAATTCACGATCATAAGTAGAGTATTTCATTTCCGTAGGTGATAATTTTTTTGAAAAATATCCAAGTGGTTTCCAATTGGTATCTATTTGTTGCTGTAAAACCGCGCCTACACTTGTATTTGAAGCATCACACATCAAAGATAAATTAGCATCAGACATTGGATACGACAATGTAACGGCGCTTTTTAAGCTCACCTTACATTTCTCGAATGCCTCGATGGCCTTATCAGTCCATTTTATCACGGTTTTGTCCCGCTTTTTGCTATTATGCAGATAACTATTTAACTCTGCCTGACTATCGACTGCATTAGGTATATGCGAACGATAGAAATTGACCATACCGAGAAAACGACGCAATTGTTCGATATTTTCAGGTTTCGGAAAATTTACAATTGCCTGTACTTTATCATCGAGTGGACGAATACCGTCTGTTGACACCTCATAACCTAAAAAGTTTAATTTTGATACTCCAAACACACATTTGGAAATGTTAATTGTGACACCAAATTCGTTAAACCTTTGAAAAACCGCATTTAAATGCTTTTTATGAAGTTCTTCGGATTCCGATACTATGCACAAATCGTCAATATAATTATATACGAAATCAAAACCATTAAGAACTACCGTATCCATAAATCTCTGGAACGATTGCGCTGCGTTCCGCAAACCGAAAGTCATACGTGGGAATTCGAATAATCCGAAAGGAGTAATGATTGCAGTTTTTTCGATATCTTCTAGGGCTATAGGTATAAAATGATATGCTCTATTTAAATCTAACTTACTGAATACAGTCTTATTACCTGCAATTAAATATTTAAAATCATTTATACGTGGAATTGGATAACGATCCGGCTTTGTTATTGCATTAAGCCGCCTATAATCCCCACACGGTCTAATATCTCCATTTTTCTTGGGTACCACGTGAAGCGGGCTCGCCCAAGGGCTTTTGGAGGGTCGACAAATTCCTAATTCTAACATATTCTGAAATTCAGCCTTTACTTTTTTGAATCTATCCGGTGGTAGTGGCCTTGCCTTAGCGTATACCGGTGGTCCTGAGGTTTCAATATAATGGCACACCGAATGTTTAGGAACTTCTTTGAACGATATTGGTCTGGTAATGTCTGGGTATTTTGATAGTAATTTATGCCACACATTATCATTTATTATCGTTTGAACTAATGACTCACATACGTCATGGCACACAACTGAAGCGATAACATTTAAACGAGTAACTTGATCGATTAACTTTCGCGCGCTTAAATCAATTAACAACTTATAATGGGTTAAAAAATCTGCCCCTATTATCGGTTGTTTAACAGCCGCAACAATGAAGGTCCATCGGAAAGCTCTTCTTAAACCAAGATTTAAAACTAAACTACGTACACCGTAAGTTTGTATCTCGCTACCATTAGCCGCATACAGCTTGTAACTATCACTTTCGAGTTTTTTACAATTAATTTTACCAACCGGAATTACCGAAACATTAGCACCCGTGTCAATCAAAAACTTAAGTCTACTATTACTATCTAACACACATAGGCGATTATAGGTATTGATACAAACCTCCGCCACAGGCTGTATCGCCGCTAGTTTTCCGTCGGCTTCGCATTGTCCTTTGAAGTTTTCCAATTACACGGCTCCACACACTTAGTAGATTTAGATCTAAATTTGTAGTGATAATAGCACAGCCAATTAGGATCTTTCCGACTTCTACTTACATTTCTAGAGTGTGAACTTGATTGTATATTCCCGGTACGACGTTGAAATTGCCTACCACGTCGTAGCTCTGCAACCTCGAGGCTAAGTTTTTCTACTGCCGCTGCTAAATCTGTTGTCACGCTGGTGTCCCTGGGGGTGGGGTTTGACGTCACCGCCGCCACTTCTGCTGGACGGGTCGCCTCCATCACCTTGTCAGCTACCACCGCCAGATTGTCCAACTCCTTGACTTCTGTGACCGCCAGTACCGCCTGAACTGCCGCCGGCAGGTGACTGTTCCACATAATTTGCAGGGTCGAGTCTGGCATTTTTGCACGTGCCAAATCCCTCATTCGCCTCAAGAGTTGTGAAGGCTTTTGATTTCCCAGCTCCATTTCTCCAAGTAGTTTCTGGAACTGGCGAGTCTCTGATTCTTCAAAAACTTGTAGTAGTCTGTCTTTCAGAGTGTCGTACTTTTTAGTCTCCGCTGGGGCCAAAAGTAAATCACTTACTTGTTGTATAGCACTTTTGTTCAGCTTCGTTATGACTAAGTTTTGTTTTGCAGCCTCACTCAATCTCTGATTTGCTACAACTGCCTCAAATTGAACGAACCAGAGTCGCGGTTGGTCCGCCCAAAAATCAGGAACACGCGAGGAAACTGTAATACTAGCCAACGCCGACACATCCTCGATATGTGGCTCATTGTTCGGCGCCTGTGCTTGTATCACTGATGCGTTGACTCCTGAGTATACTGGAGTAGCCATTGCCCAAAATACCAAAAACTAACTATTATTAAATAGCATAGTTTACAGGGGTCACCAATATAGGTTTTTCTTTGGTATTTTGTAGAGAAAAGGTAATTGGAATATAAATAATAGAAGATACGTGTTCACGCAAACTGTTTGTATTCACGACTGACTTAAGTGGTGGGCGCAGCCACGTCGCTAGTTTGTTTACATTTAAATCTATGTTTATGTTAACATAATAAAATATACACTGTACCTACACTTTTTTTTTGAAACTATATGCAAAAGGCTGCACTTTTATCTGTATCTAGAGAACCACAACTGTTGATAGGTTTACCTACAGAATGCTATTTTTAATACTATTCAAACCTACGTGAGATGACATAACTACTAAAGAATAAACGGGTTACTCACGTATTATTGTCGGGATATTGCCGACCGGTTTCTATATTTCATTATGGAAATATTTTCATCAGGGCTGTGATCCCGACAATAATGCGTGAGTAACCCGTTTATTCTCTAGTAGTTAATGCTATTTTTGTATTAATATGTTATCTGAAACAACAAAATGTACTTCGCGAAATAACTTAATACGCGGACGAAAACAACAAAATACTGCGCAAGCCATTACACCTACTACTATAACCGCTGGCGACTTGATACTAAGGGTCGACACACACCAAAAGCGCGTCGAAGCGAAGCGCAGTTTCAGTGTCATATGAATTTTAACTTTATTTTCATTGCTATAATACTTATTATCGCATGAGATACTCAAACAAGTCGCGCGGATGCCCGCGGCACCGCGCGAATTCCGGCGAATTCCATAGTAGTAGTAGCGTAGAGTTTCTCATGCGATAATAAGTATTATTGTAATGAAAATAAAGTTAAAATTCATATGACACTGAAACTGCGCTTCGCTTCGCTGCGCTTCGACGCGCTTTTGGTGTGTGTCGACCCTAAGCGGCGCGTTGTGACATGACAATCGGTCACGGGACTGTTAGCGGGACTCGATATTTTTCGAAACTGAATGCATGTAATATCAAAACTTCTAGGTAATTTGATTACAACAAAAACTAGTTTATTTGTATACATACAGGCTTTACTGAGACAACATTTCAAGCGATTTAGCATACCTAGTAACATTCTTCATTGAATTTTTATGATGATAATTGATCTTTGTGATGTGGCTGTACTTTATAAATAAATAAATAAATTAGGCTAACATTTAATGTTACTACACTCATAATCTTATTACTCCCTTTCTTAGTGTATTGTCATCTGTGCTCTTAGCATTTTTATTATTTGTTATTCTTAAAATTACATTTTTTTAATTATACAAGTAATTTTATACAGGGTGTAAATTACATCATCGTGACGAAGCCAGTGATTCAGTATATTATGATTCTGAGATCCCGGGTGCAAAAAAAAACATAATGTTAGGTTTTCGCGTTTTTCCTCAATGGTTATGGAAAAATAACGTTACTCTAGACTCTAGACTATTCCAATGCATTTGCAATTTCCCAGTCAACTTTGGCATGTTCCAAAAAAAAAATTGCAGATTTTTACGATCGAAAAAATTATGCTTTTATGCACTGGTAAGTTTTTTTGCAAGCTTATTAGACGATTAAAAATTTTAGACGACACAAAAATCGCAAATGTATGAGATTTTTGCGATTTTATGTGTCGTCTAAAATTTTTCCAAGACCGATTTTCTGTGTGGAAATTTCCGGTGAAAAAGTTTGCATCCAAGGTCTTAGAACCATGTACTGAATCACTAGTAAGTGGCTTCGTCACGATGTCACTTACACCATGTATACTAAAAACATCGCCATGGCCCTGTATCTCAAATAAGTTGTCAACGGTTCTGAATTACAAGTCATGACTTCCACTGTAGTGGTCTTCTTAATCAAGCGCCTTCATTAGCGCACCCTCTTCACGATGACACATTGTACGAAGACAGATAGCGGGCATTTCTCAAGCTATGTACTAATTAGCGACGTGACGTATGAAGACTGGAGACGACCAAAATTGATACTGACAAAAATAGACGACGGTCGGTAAGGTCTTTTAGAAAATGCGGTTAAGTGTTAATGATTTTTTTTCTTTTTAATGATGCTTCTAAACTATTTGATACTTCATAAAGATTACAATCTAGTCTAGGTATAAAATTAGAGACTAATGAGTAATTTATTTTTGACCTAAGTAACTAAATTAATTTAAATGAGATACAGATAGATATTTAAAAGAGATAAAAGATGTCTGTCAAAATGACAGTTGTCAAAATGTCAGTTGTCAAAATGACAAGTTGTCAAAATGAGAGTATTATAATGACAGTTGTCAAAATGACAGTCAGATTTAAAATGAATTAAGAAACAATTTAAAGGGTTCATTTGAGAAATAAATGTTCAAATCAAAAGCTAAGTATGTAAATTTAATCTTACCATGTTTTCATGCAATTTACTTGTGTTAAATCAGCTTAATTCCTATTAAATTAATAGAGAATTGCTCAGTGACGGATTTATCAGCAGGCTGAGTAGGCTGGAGCCTAGGGCGGCAGATTTTTGGGGCGGCAAATTTGGAGACCGTTTTTTTTTGCTGCATAGAATTTGCTCATAGTAATCGAAAAGGTTTCTGCATTATTCACGTATAATTTTTGGATCGTAAGAATAATCTAGGCTTTGACAATTGTAGAGACAAGGGCGGCAAGAACTTCCCAGTTTATACCTTAAAAAAATGTAATGTGTTTGTAAATCCGCCGCTGTGCCTATAGGTTACCTCTGAAATGTTGGCAGGTTCGTGGTGGGATACAAAAGGAAACATTTAACGAAAACAAAAAAGGGATTCAAAATGAGATTAAAGAAAAGATATCGTCGAGCCTTATAGTTGATAAACCTAACAACAAATGACCAATATTTAAATTTGTACTCGTGGTACAATATACCAACATCGATACATAAAATATTGGTTCATTTACCTGAGTTGATACAGTCATTTATTTTACCAATTGGCAACTCTCTGAAGATACTATAGAAGATGCCAGAAATTTTAGGGAAAAGTATACACGAAAAACCTCGAGATCACACTAATCACGATCTAATCACCGTTATGTTAATAACATCTGATCCCTTAATCTCAACCATCAGATTAGGGAATAAAAATAAAAAAAAAATATTTTATACCCTATTTTAAGGCAATATTTGAACATAGAATAAAACACTGAATAAAAATAATTATTTTCATCTCTGTTGTATGTAATTTATAATAAAAAATATACTTAAATTCAGAATTATGGTAAATTATTGTGTGAACTCGCGACACTGTGCGCCTCTTTCAACAGCTGCCAATGGAAACAAGGCTATAATCCAGATTTGTTATTTGTTAGCAACAATATAAGGCACATGTGTTCCAAATTTAATTATACACCTTGTAGGAACATAGTGCAACCGGCGCATATGTATTTAAGTGGATCCTTAAGTTTAGTCGCCCGGTTCGCAAGTCGCCTTCCCGTATCGCTAGAGATAGGTCGTAGTTAAGTTAGAATTATGCAGTCGATAAGTTTATTTGTTACAGTACGTTATTAGAAATAAAACTCTTTTGCATTACTACCGCTTTATTAACATATTTTTTTTAGTAGGTAAACATTTACTAAAAACAAAGAAAGAAGGACTTTTAGTTTTGCCGGAAATCGAGAAAAACCGTTTTTTACCCTTAAACCCCTCCCCCCATCTTCCCCTTCCCGACCTCAGATCGTCCGTAAATTATTTTTTCTTTAATTTTTATAATATTTAACAAATCAACAAATCAAATCAAATCATTTATTTCCATACATATTTCCAATCACTTATTCTCCTCCTTTTCTAATGGGTTTCATCCTACTATTATTTTTTTTGGTTTTAAAAATTATCGGCGCTGGGCTATTAGGAGATGAGAAAGGATTAGATAATAATTATTTAAAGTTGTTTTATCCATTTGGAAAACGTAAATTGTAGAAAATATGAAATTTATTTTTCTACCACGGACACAATTTGGAACTTGATTTCAAATCCCACTTCGTATGCTGTACTTGCGCATTCTGGCCATTTGGACAGCATTGCTCTGCCTTCTACTATGATGTGTATGACGAGAGTGCGTTGACCTTTCAGAGCGGGGCGTCGGAGCTGGATCTAGGTCATCATCATCTTCAACTGCTTCTGCCTCCAAGTCCGCTTTCTCTCCTGTTTTCTTAGAGCTGCCTGAACCACTGCCAGTAGACTCCCGGTGACGAACTGGTTTCGTATCTCCGCTGAAGCTCAAAATGAATTTCAATTCGGCTATCAACTCTTCCTTGAAGGGAACCTGGCAATTTGAATAAAGTTTTATAAGTATAAGTACTGCGATATATGCTAAAGCTTCTAAAGAAGTCTTATCCGAAAAACAAAATGGAGATAGTACAAACATACTCACCAAACAAAATGTACAATTGATATGATGGAAGGGTCTAAGCAGCTATATTCTGGTAAGGGTTGAGGGTAACACAGGTTCATGCAATTCTGCCAAAGGAAAAACACAGACATAACAAATATTTAAGATTAAGGAGCAACAACTGCTTGGCTGTTTACCATTTTTATTTTTTTTATTTTACGCACACAGCGAACGAACGTGTAGTCCACCTGATGGTAAGTGGAGTACAGCCCATGGACATCAACAATCCACAAAAGCAGATTATAGATGCGTCGCTGCAGCTGAGGACTACGGTGTTATGCCTCATGTGCCAGTAATTTCATGGCCTGATCTCACCACCAAACCGGAACACAGTAATGGAAGCACTACTATTTGGCGGCAGGTTAAAGGTGAGACGGTGGTGCTGCCGCCCTCTAGCTCATTCACAAGAGCTCTACCACCAGTACCACCATACAAAAGTAATATAGGGTTAACTTTAAATTTTTAATATTTTAGTTTTTATTTATTATTATAGACAAAATCATATCTAAAACACAAAAATGAATGTTTTTTAGTGCCCAGTTTTTCAAAATTATTTTGAAATTTTGACAAAATAGTTATGAACAAACATGTATTTTAGTGTTTAAGATATGATGAAAATAGAGAAAAGCTAGATAATATTAAAGTTTAACCTATATTACGTTACTATGAAAACACGGCGCTCGGGAGTCTAACCTATTAATGTCAATTTTGTTTGAACTATTTCCTATTTCCCTTAAAAAGGAATAATATCAAAATTAGAAACAAGGTAACATAAAGAAGTCCAAACGTTTTTGTTTTCAAGCGAACTTTATATTCTGGTCACGTTATTTAATTAAATAGTAAAAAAACGCTTATAACCTTCATCTTATGCGATATCATCCACACGTCAAAGATCATTTCCACGAAGGCGCAAACCACAGCCATCCCGGAGCCGGCTGCGAGCACAATGAATACACCGCCCACGTTCGCTAGAACCAAGGGCTGAGCCTCGCCGCCTCCTGCGTCGTCATCCTGATCAATACAACGTGTTAATGGCCAAAGGAAATCTAATAATAAATGCCTGTCTTTTTTGTATGCATACGGCAATCATTCACGCAACATATTGATATTTGTAAAATGTTTAGTGTTACTAATGAAACATTCAGCAAAGGTCCAAATAAATCTAACATTTATATTATATAAAACATATTTTAAAGTCTTAAATAGAACTACGATATGTTTAAATCATTTTAGAATCACAATAGAACTGACATATATTGCCGCGGTGGGCACAGAAGTCACATTTTTTTACAAACATTATTTAAAAAAAAACCATGGAGAACTATTTTTCAATAAATTATAGTACAATAATGATATTGTACATTTAATAGTACACCTACTCAAAAGTTAAATTCCGACTGACTTGCATAATAGATTTTTTTAGTTTTTGACATCGAAAAGAGAGAGTAGGTAAAGCAGTAGACTCCTTCACTCTCTTGTGAAAAATTCGATCCTGTTCGATATTTAAAAATATGCGATACTTTTCTTTTACAAATTTGTCTTTACTTTGCTAGTAAAGGATTATCCATGTATTAAGAGGCACCCTGTGCATTTGTCATTAAAATAATTACATCAACTTATCAGTGCATTTCATAACATATGATTCTAATGATAATATCATACGCCCAGTCACGCAAAATTGTTAGGCTAATTAGGCTCTGCAGTGTCCATAGTTTTTTATTTTATTTTGAAACTATTAATTTTATACTCTACTAAATTATAAAGTGTAGAAATTATCTATAAAGCTTTTAAACTATTCTGGTATCAGCTCAATATTTTAATGTAGCAAAAATGATCGGTAAAATAAATAAGGATTATTAAATTAGTAAATACATAGGTATTTCTATATTCGGTCTAGGGTTCGAACCCGTGGCACACACTTCTGTCAATAAATCGTTAAGATTCGTCTTTTCGACGATATGTGTGTATTTGTCATATAAATTATCGCTCACTAACGGTAAAGAAAAAAAATCGTGAGGAAACCTGCATGCCTGAGAGTGCCTCGAGGGTGTGTGAAGTTTACCAATATGCACTTGGCCAGCGTGGTGGACTATGGCCTAACCCTTATCATCATGAGAAGAGGTCCGAGCCTAGCAGTGGGACATGTATAAGATACAGGCTGCTATTATAAATATTTTTATTTAATTGATTTATTTGGCGCAAAAAATAGAAATTTATATTTATAACTCACCGCGCAAGCACCGCCTCCTCTTTTTTCCTTCCACCATTTATCCTTCATTCTGGTTAATGTACCTGCCTCTTGAAGCTGTAATATTGATTCACTCATTGGTTGTCGATAAGGTGAATCTAGTAAAAAAATACATATCGATAGATTACTAACAAATGCTCCACCCACTTGGTACATCGTAAAAAAATAGCTCACAACCTATTTAAAGCTCTTTCAAAAACACGAAGAAATTCAATAACTAACACTGTGCAAAAAGATTTTTATACAATGGCGTAATTACACTTTAACAATTTTTATAGGAGATCCAATCAAAGATTTGTCTCCAAAATATATGGCGTTTTGGGAAGACTTATTATAATCCGACTCAATTTAAGAGTGCGCAAATCCCCAAAAAAACATTTCGGTCGATGTTTCTCCAGGTGTAAATATACTTTTCGAACATAATGACATATTTAACTTATTTTTAAAAATATATATAATTACGACGTTGTTGCACCAAATGAGCGCATTAGATTTTAATTATTTTTTCCAAAGATGCATTTTAAACTTCAATTTATGTCTTTAGCTTTTATGGGTTTTCACTAAGTATAGCTAATCTAACATTATAACATAACATCACGCCTATATTACCCAGAAGGGTGTGGCAGAGGTGTACAACACCCACATTTCACCTGTTATGTTTAGGTCCCATGGAATAGGCGGTGAGCCTATCGCCAGCAACCGGTCACAATTCAGCTCCGTGCTGCTATTGTGAATTTCCTGACGGAAAGTTAACAAACAACACTTTGCCCGAGCCGGGATTCGAACCCGAGATCTCGCGGTGAGAGGCGCATACGCTAACCACTAGACCAAGGAAGCAGTGTATAATTTAATCGTTAAAATCTTTCAAACGCCTTACTTTTAATCATAGCAATGCCATATCCTTTACTGTCCAGTAATCCTCCTACTTGAGCCACGTCGCAGTTCCTTTCTACCATGTATTCGATCGAAGTTGATTCCATTAGGAATGCATAGTTTTCATCGTTAGATTTCACCCTGAAAAGTTAAATTGCATTATAGTCATTATAGTACTTATACTAAGAAACAGTTGAAAATAAATAATAGTTTAAAAACTAAACAACACGCTTTTAAAGTACTTCTAACTAAAAAGTGAAAAATAATTCCTAATATAAGCTGAAAAATGCGTGGGTTGCTCGATAGACGAAAATATGGCACAGAGCGCCCCACGCTTTTTGTACATACATACATACATACATACATACATACATACATACATACATACATACATACATACATACATACATTATATACTTACATACAGGTGAAGCTAATATAAGCGTGTTAAAAATATGTGACCGGCAGGATTTGAACCTGCAACCTTCTGCACACCGGATATTCGCTATATTGTATCCTACTGAAGATGTATATGATGTTAATGACGTAACATACAGTTGAGATATTTAGGGTCGTAGCGGGTTGGTAATGCGACTGCCCGGTTTGCAGAAGGTCGCTGGTTCAAATCCTGCCGGTCCCATATCTTTTTCAACTGTTTCTTAGTATAATTGCTAAGCATAGCTAAATGCTATAAAAATAATAAATATTTTAATTATAGTACTTAATTTGTACTAAATATTGCATTCCATCACTTTACCTTTCTAAGCCTTCATCGTTGGTAGACGTTTGATATTCAGGATTGTCTTCCATATATTGGTACATCTTTTGATACAGCAAGTTATCCGATTCCTGGATAACATACAAATAAATTGAGAAACCGTTGCTTTCCAAGTAGGAGACTGGGTACGAAAGAAACAGGGGGCGGTGGAAACAAATTAAATATCTCGAGAACCGCAGGTGATAAAGTGAGGTACACGAATATTAGTATTGCTTTGCTCCTTGCTAGTTGTGTTTGTACTTAGAAGGATTTATAGTGTTTTTTTACCGAAAAGTAAGTATTTTCGTTGAAACATTTATGCATCGTACAATTGGGCTATAATAAATAAATAAATATTTCACAACTCACACACAACGCTATCTAGTCCCAAACTAAGCAGAGCTTGTACTATGGGTACTAGAAAAACTGATACTAATACATATATACTTTTCTTTCGTAAATACATACTTATTATCCGGTTGAAGCCCAAATGTGACTAATGTCCCTTTTTGCTTTCAACAGTAGAAGCCCGAACGTCTGTTTTGTCCCTTTTTTGTCGCAGCTAGATATTCGTTGAAACAAACATTATTATCTTTTTCTCTTTCAAACTACACCTTTTTCTAATATTTTTATCTCATTCTACATAGTTTGGCCATGCTTAAAAACTTATAATAAGCTGTACACGGGAACGCGAAGTATAAAAAAAAAAAAGTTAAAGTTCAGTGTTTGTTTACGATAGTCAGCGTCGCGTATGCCCCCCGTATACTTCGTTTGAATACGTGTTTTAATTAATTTAATACGTTTATTTGGTAAGTTTGTGTGTTTTTTCATTTGAATAGTTAATAAAGTGCTAATTGTGAAAAAGGATTGCAGTGTAAAGTGTTTACTTTTTTTATTATTGGTAAGTTTTTCAATACATGTCTAGTGCTACTGACCATCTCATAAATGTAATTGCTTACCGTGTTCACAATTCTGTGTAAAACGTCATGATTAATATTTATTTGGAAAGAGTAACTATTGTTCGACATAAAATTAAATAAATAACATCATTTGAGTTAACATCATGAGAAGATTAAACATAACCAAACTTGCCGGCCCAAACGTAATAAAAAAAATGGCTGCGACCGCCCGATGTACAAATAAGGCTTGATTTACATGGGTGGTGTTTTGTACAGATCAAATCGCTCACGTGACCTCCGAAATCTGAAAGGTTGATCTTTACAATAAATATTTTAAATAACTTTTGTTATGGTTTGCCAATTATTTTTATTACTTTTTACCGATTTAAAAACAGGTGAAAGATTTTTAAGTTTATTTATTTTGTCGCTTTTTCGGTTATTTTTTACCCTGATTTTTTGTGTTTAATAATTTTTATGCCATGGAATTACGTAAAATAATGCTTTAGAGTATTATGTGAAGTTAAGCAACTTTTACCAAGGTTAGTTTTTGGATGGGTGACCGTTTAATAGTGTTTGATCATCAGTGTTTCGATGCTTCGTACGAAAGAGACTACGCAAATGTTGGTCCTGATTAGCCCTGTTAAACTTGATTCGAGTACCAGTGTATATAACCAGTTCATTATCAGACCCTGATGTGATGACCACGTGTGTGGATTCAGACTATCAATAATAAAATAAGTTTTCATTACAGTTTTAGTTTAAATTTTCATAATTTTAACAAAAACTTTTAATAAAAAAAATAATTCGATTTTTTCATACATGTGTACCCAGCTTTATAAACGGTTTTTGAGAGTAGTTTACTGAATACATACACTTGCGATTTTAATTTTACTTGCAATATTTTTAAACAGGGATCAAATAGTAAGTGTGATATATCGTTGAAAAGGTATTTTTTTGACGTAAATAGTTATTTATATAATATTCTATGTACCTAAATTTTGCTGAACAAATTTTTTTGAGAAACCTACCGTGTGGTTTTTTGAAAACGCTACACCTTTCAATCACTTTCATATTTTAGTGGGAATATTTAACTTAGAGCCACGATTTTTTTTAATAAATTCCAATATGAATCTAGGTTTTAATTAATAATTATATTTTTGGTCTGTCTAAAAGCGTTTATTATAAATTAAGTATTTAAGTTTGGGTGAAAAAAGTACTTCCTGTATGAAATCTGTGCAAACTTTGTAAGCCTCTAAATAAATATTTTTCTACTATTAAGTAAAAGTATTATTTTTATTTCCATTTAATAATACCTTTAGAATAATTTCAATAGCCTAGTAATCGAATGATTACTCTATTTAACAAAATAAATATTTTTTAAGTCGCAAATGATGATTTTTTACGTATTACTTACATTCACAGTCAAGTATTATATTTCAAATAGGACGTCCGCAATAAATTCTGATACCATTTACAAGCTTGACTCTTTAACTTAAACAAAAACATCACTTCAACAACAGCAGGCCGCAATCTGCGTCGTAATAATTTTTTTTGTAAGCTCGACACTTCACGCGGGCCGGTGACGTTATCGGCTGGGCTACGAGGGATTTTTGTCGCGCGCGCCGAGGCTTCAAGCGGTTATACATAGAAACACCCAGACTAAGACAAAACCCCATGTTCATGCACACAAAGATTTGTCTTAAGTGGGAATCGAACCCACCCACTCCGCCATCTGGTCGGTAATGAATCGTATGAATGGCATGATTAATAAAATATGTTAATTTGTTATTATTTGCTTGACCCCAGACACTGTTTTAACCGACCCGGCATGAGGACGAATGAAACAAAAAATCCTTATTTTTTAAAATTGATTGTGGTCATATAATACAGTACAGTGATCTAAATTAACATTGCCTATTAGTAGGTAGATAAATGATCTTTCGTTTAATGTATTTTCCATATTACTAACTCAATTAGTCCCGATGCCATGTTCGATATAGACGATAAAATAAATAGTGGTTCAACCGTACCCAGTATCTCCTACTCAAACTACCCTAAAATTCAAATGCTTTCTACATTACCTTAAAGAAACTGAAAGTAGCACCTCCTTTTTTAGACCCATAAGTTAGTCCATAGGGGTTATTAGCAAGGTCATTGACAGTTTTAATTGCATAGAATTTTGACTCCACAGTAAGAAAAGCAGCAAGATTCGCCGTGTAAGATGATACCATAATTAAGGTGAAGAACCACCACATACTACCAGCCATACGTGTTGATACCGCTCTGAAAACAAGTATTAAAGCCAGGTTTTATGAAAAGCCGCCCCATATATTTGATTTTATCTTTATAATATCAAATATCTAGCGGTAGTGAAGTTGGCCGAAATTGAAACGGGTCAGGCGTCTGCCCTGATTGGTCACGCTCAAATGCGGTACCAGACGATTGGTTAAAGAAGTGCAGAACAGCCATCTGTGACTAACTTTACTACCGCCTTGATGTTTGTTTTTTTTATAATGAAAATAATTAATAAAATTGAGTAATAATTACATGGGTGCAATTTCCGAGCCTTGAGTTAACACACTGCCCAAAGTAAACCAGAATGAATTAGCCAACGTGAACTGATTGTCCAGTGTTTCTGGTTCTTCTATGCATGGATAAGGATTTTGCCATTCTTCTGGAGCTATTCGTCCTAACAGAAACAAAAGCACCGATACGCTGATGAAAGCTCCTGCCAGCCATGACCAAACCTATAACACAGAAAATTATTGTTCGATGGAATATACTTAAAATATATAAGCTTTTATTGCTGAACTTAAAACCTAGTACATAATGAAATAAACTTTAAATTATTTTTTATATGAAAAACTTAACGTTTTATCATTGTTTTTTTAATTATATTAATCAACAACCGGTTTTAGCACACAGCTTGCCTTTTGACAAAGGCTTCAAAGAATTTCTACTTTTCTCTATCTATAGAGAAAATATATATAAAAGTATACAGTAACCCAAATTGGTAGGTACTTTAAATTACTTACTCCTGATGAAAATGGCGATATGAAGGAGAACAAATCAGGTGGCTGCTTAGTTGGTTTTTTATATAATATAGTTATTCCTAAATTCATGAAAGGATTTGTAAAATCAACGGCTTTTTGTCGAGCTGCTGTTATTGTTAAATCCGTGATGGCGAAATCTGCTCTCTGTAACACAAAAATATTTTGGCCCAACTCAATAATTATGAACTCTCATTTCATTTACTTAGCAACTGAACTAATACCAGATAAAAACTTGTCAAACAATATGTGAAATGTATCCAAAGTAATTCTAATGATAGTTACACCATCCATTATTTTCTCCATCATTCCATTCCATTTGCCAGTCTTTGTATTTAAAGATCCATAAACACCATCTGCTTGAATCTCAAAAGTGTAATTAAAGTCATTCATTTTTGCAAGTTCCTCTATGACTTCAATACCAAAACCTTCGTATCGGTCATTGCCTTCCAGTTTTTTGAAAGATTCTTTGAGCATACCATATGGCGCACTCTGGAAATAGTAATATTATTTAGTATTACATAATTTATGTGCATAATTGTTCAACATAAGGATTAAAGTATTTACCAAAGCTGTAAGGACAATAAAATGTTTTCCTTTCATTGAATTTGAGCCCTCCTTCTCCGCGGGTGCTACTGCTATAGCAGTCTCAGTAAAGCCATCCTCTATCGCCCATGTGCCAACCTGCATAATATATTATTATTAATTACTTTTATAAGTAAGTGTTTGTTTAAGCATTCATGAAAAAAATAAACCTTACCCTATCTAAGCCATAGGACATCACTTCAATCACGTCTATTTCTATGTCTGATCGGAAACCATCTTCGTCAAATCTTACCATACCGCTCAAACCATCTATTTCTGTCTGAAAGTGAAGAGGTAATCTTTAATTTATAATATTATAAATCTAGGAATCAACAGTAACTGGAACTGAAATAATCGGTAGGATGTCATCATCCTTAATGTTTCGGTGTGATATCTGGTTGTAATGCTAACATACATTGTGAATGTGGAGCAATACAATCTATGACCCACGTTACTTACTGCCCAAAATACCCTACCACCTGCACTAGAGAGGCGGTCATTATCGCCGATGAGAGCGCTAAAACAGTGGTCACTTATTAGACCAACAAAATTTGACTCAGCCATCGACACGACGAAGAAGAAGATCATCTTTAATCATTGCTTACGGTGAGGTTGTTGACCCGGAGTAATAACCATTAAGGTAATTATATTTTTTCTAGACTACAGTACTTACCGTTCTAATATAGTTTACAATACTCGAACCAAGATTCCAACTTGCATCACCATCACACGTTACGTTAGCACCTTCTTCGAGTGCCATCAAATTTAAACCAGCTGCATATAACATAACAGCATCATAAACCAATGCCAACTCCAAGGTCAGAGCATTTCCTTCAATAGCTTCAGCGATATTTTCTTCACTTAGTTCAGCTACTTTTTCATTTACAGCTGCGATAAAAGTTTGGATATTTTCTGCACTAGGATCAAACATCCGAATACCTGGAAGTAATCATAAAGAATAGTTTTTAATGAAGTATATCGCGAATGGATGTGTGGTCTACTGAATGGTTAGTGGTGTTAGCTTTAAACATACTCAATCCTCGAAAGCAGATACTACAATACTATGTCTTATGTGTCAGTAATTTAAAGACTTTGTCCCGTCACCAATCTGCGAACACAGTAGTGTCAGGTATTAGGAAGCATGTTATAAATGAGACGTATTTCTGCTGCCAATATTGTGATACTCAAAAGCTGATAATTTACCTGTAATAGTAGACCCGCCATGTTTGTATGGATCTATGTCAATAGTTTGGAAATCAGGATTCATTATAAGGTAGCTGTGATCATCCGACATTATACCAACTTGCTGTGCTTGGTCTAACAGCATTGCTAGCTTTTCTCTACTGCAGTTAATTAAATAATTCACAGAGCCTGATTGTTTTATAAATTTTAGTTGAGTTCTGAAAAAAGACAGTTGGATTTTTACTAATTAAGCTATTAACGTGCATTGTGGGTAAATTTTTATCAAACAATAATTACCGAAAATCATCATCATCTGGCATTTGAACCAGGTTTATCATCATTCTTTCACCCGAATCTATATCTTGCATATTGAAGATATTATCTAGGAACGGCAATAATTCAGCCCCTTCATAAATAATAGTAAAAGAATTCCATCCTTTTAATTCTATGAGATCTGCAAAAAGCTACGATACGAAAAAAATAAAGTAGAAAGAAAAATAAGGTATTTCAAATAGTTAAATGAAAAAACAATGGTTCCACTAATATTAATAATTTGACTTATTAATAAAATTACCTGAGAATATGCATTGTGATGCGGATACATGTTTATAACTGACCAGTTTCTGTTTTGAGTTTCCACTGGCTGCATAATAAAGTGAGGAATTTCAAGAAAATCTGCCATGGATTGAACATGTTCTAATGAACCTTTCATATTAGGACCGAAAACCCCAAACACGTTGCTCTAGAAAAATATTAAAAAATCAATGTAAGGTGAGAATAATATATTTATACGACAAGCAAACGCAATATCAAGTTATGAATTGTGGAAACTTCAACCTAACTACAAATATGCAGGTGCGTTGTTACATGTGCGAGCTGTAATATTAAACCTCATATTATGATGTACCTTATATATTACTAACAAACCAGAACAAGATACTGTACGAGTGTTAAGAGAAACTTTCAGGTCCAAACTATTAAAAAAAAATTACCAACACTAAATAAATATTCCGACAAAACAATAATTATAAAATATATAGATACCTCTAAGAGTGTACACATAGCATTTTCAGCTTCTAATATATCTCCTGGGGATGTTTTTATAATACTTGGCACAAATGGATTTTCTTGGCCTGTAGACGCTGCTGTAAGAGCCACGCTAAACGCAGCTTCGAATAAAAATGTACCGTCATCGACAATGGCACCTAGAAAAATACATAACAAAGATTAAGATAGGTTTAACTTTGAAATGTTTCTGTTATATATATGTATATACCTATATATATATACATATATATATTAACGGTCAATGTTCCGTTATAATACATTATTATGATAACAATCGAATTCACAATATAATATACCAACTTCAATATTTATTTTGTATAATTTTGAAAAATACCAAATAAGCACCAAAATAACCGTAGTAAATAATTATACCATAGGAATCAAAAAAGATTTAATTAAACCTGTGATTAAAATGACATGAAAAAAACATTCATTGAAGGCTGTCAAATTATGAATCTTTATAGAATATGGTAAACTCAAACACTATCCACAAAACATACCAAAAGTGCGATCGGCGCAAACTTGATGTAAACAAAACACTGTCGATAGCCATTTTAACAAAATGGTGGAGTGCATTTCAAGCCAGAATCATAACACTTTTGTTCACAGTATATCGATTTAAACTGTTACTAGTTTGTCTATGAGACAACATGAAATGGCAATACTTGACCTGAATGTCTCAGTAACGGATGCCCTAACTATAATAGTTTCGAACTATATTCTACTCGCTCTAATATCTAACTGCATGGCTAAAATTAGACGATCGCGATGCTCTCATTTGAACTGTTTCATGTGTGATTCAGTCATTCGGAGAATTATTTTTTAATCGCATCGTCTGTTTATTAGTATTTTTTTTATAGATTAACTGACGATTGTGACCACACATTATGTTCTTATATTTCAATTATAATAAAAAAAAACTACTAATTCCAAAAAAAAAATACTTTTTGCCTTAATTGCAAATTATGTCATGTACTAGTTGGGAAAAGTTGTGTTAAAATTACACTTATAAATACGCGCATATTTTTATTAAACTGCCAGTATTATTATTTTGGAAATATTATTAAAAAATTATTGTTAAACTTATAAACAATTTTTTTTTATTAAATTTTACAATAAAACTTAAAACCAACTACAATATTTTCTTATTTTTTTTTGTTGTTGACGATGGTTAAGACTGCGACCTCTTTTGGATCTACAATGTATTCTTGGGCATTTGGCTTCTCTTGAGGTGTTCATGCTTGGTACTATTACGAACAAGACCATGCCTCGAAAAACATGATGCTTGCGGCTTTCGTTACTTTATACTAGATGGCGTTAGGAGCAATATTGGTACAATTTGGGCGAAATCTCCTAATTTCACAATGTGTTGAGTTGTTGTTACAAAAAGTGAAGTAATAGAAATAAAAGGTTTGTTACAAAAACGTTAGACGCACAAAAACTTTGATTAATGGAACTCGCATTTCATTTACTTGCTGTTTATAAGAAAATGCTCTTTCTTGAATTGTGTACTGAATGGTTTTTTTAATGGAGTATTTGCATGATTATTTTTTTGATTGTTTAAATACATCATTCGTTATAAATACATCAGGAATAACGTTGATTTAAAAAATTATTTTGGAATATGTACCTACTCTATATGTATTATAAAACAATAGGTACAGTTTCCCAAACTAGGGATTATAACTTGTTTGCCTTATTATCTTCGCCGCCGTTAGCAAAATTGCCAATATTAAAGTAAAATATTGTTTTTGTGTAAGGAGGGTACAATTTTAAAAAAAAGAAACTCGTTGGGTGTTAAAGTTTAGGTACTTTAGGTAGGCTACCATTACATATACATTTATTGCTTAATAAGCTAGGTACTATCAACCAGGACCAATGTATACATGATCCATTTATCAAATGCTTCGATTGAGGAAACGTAATTTATAAGGTAGCTTTTAGTCAATTGTAAAATTACACTTATGTTTATTTGCCAAAGTAAAGTGGTATTTGCGTGCAACAAACATCCAAAAATACAGACGAGTACATCCACATTTCTGTCATAGGTATATATCCTCCATCCTATTTCACATTTATAACATTAGGGTGCGATAAACAGGATTGCTGATTTGTATAACATATTCTAGAATTGTGGAAGCGAAAGAAGTATACTTATAAGGACCGAAGCAATTGGTGTTCCATCGTCTCTGCCTAACCCCGTGTGCTAAAGGCCTGATTTTATGTATTCTAGAATTCACCCCGTGAATGTTAGGTTTAGCGCGTAAGCGGCTAGGCTGTTACCGACAAAACCCGTCCAATTTGTGAGTTTACGACTCGATCCGATTCCGAGCGTGCCAACAAAACAGCTTTTGGTTTGCGAAGCACTGCGACACCACTCCTATTCTAATTATTGGCTTTTACATCTAGTCTACCTGCGAATGGCTTTAAACAAGTTCAAAGTGAAGTCGATTTCTTTTTTGTAAAATTATATTTCAACATTTTGAATATCGGTGACAGAAGGATTAAATAAGATCCATAAAGAATAGATTTATATTTCACTGTCAGCAAATAATAAACATTTATGTATATACATATTTTCAAATCATATCTGAGTTTTAATTTTGATATCATGATACAACCACAGGTCTCCACTTAGCCTGGGGTCTATAGAGGGAACTAAGACTTAGCTCAGAGTCTCGACTACCTTAACCTTACCTGACAGGTACTTAAATATGTAATACTTTTACTCTGCGAATACGTCATACTTCACTTATTATACATAGAAACACCCAGACCACGACGAAACTCCATGCACACAATGATTTGTCTTGAGCGCTCTTAGCAGGCAGTTGCACTATTGTCAGTGCTATTATGTTTTTTTTGATCTACTCACCTGCTTCTAATAATTTTACTACTTCCATAGGTTTGTCCTTAACATAGCATAACATAATATCACGCCTATATTACCTAAACGTGTTGTAGAGATGTATAAAACTTATATTTCACCTGTTATGATTAGGTACTATTGGTTAGAGGGTGAGCCCATCACCATCCACCACACAAAAATCCTACTCGGTGCTGATATTGAGAATTTGCTGACGAAAAATTCCTTATAACACTTTTTCCCGCCGCAAGACCTCGCGATGAGCGGCGCTAACCATTTGACCAACAAAGCAATCATAAAATATCGAGATCGCCCCGTTGAAAGATTATTCAATAATGATAAGCAATGTTCCCGTAGTTAATTTAAATACGAAATGTCACTCGAAATGAGGCTTATGTAATAACTTCTTAATTGGAATACTAAACGGCTAAAGATACTACTATGAATATACAACTATTATGGTAATTGGACAGTGAATTCTCCTTCAGACCTAGTACGCTAGTCGGGTCTTAGGTAAACTTCGAGATACAGGGTAAAATTTTCGACTATTTTATAACTGTCCAACATGAACTTCTAGGTCTAAATAATATTTTGTATACCATTTTTATTATTTTCTTATGAAACTTATTTATTTTCTGATCTTCTTCTTCTTCTTCGTCGTGTCGATGGCTGAGACAAATTTTATTTTGACTTACCATCGTGGTGAAAGGATTAGCCAATTCACTTTGGAGAACTCGCGAATTGCCCAGGGCGGGACGTAGGGATTATTTTTCTGATGAAGTATTGATATATTACGCAAAAGGGTGTGGCAGAGGTGTAAAACACATTTCCTCTGTTATGTTTAAGTCTTATGGGATAGGTGGTGAGCCTATCGCCATCCACCGGGCAGAATTCCAATTCCGTCCTGCTATTGTGAATTTCCTAACGGAAGCCCGAGACCTCGCGGTGAGAGGCCGCGATACAAATGTAGTTTCCATCTTTTATTATTTAAAAGGAACTAGGTACAAACACCACCGGTAATGTCCTGAGTGGTGTTAGACCAAGCTTTCAAGTGCTTTCAATAATTCTCACAATATCTGTGCCATTAACTGGTACCTCAATATTTAATCAGAGAGCTCTTGGTTCAGGATACAGTAATTGCATTTGATTGCCTCGACCCTGTTTACTTTGGCCTTTCAGTAGATCGATTTTAGGGGTGACTTACAATATTAATTCGTTTTGACCTATCATGAGATCAAATATATGGAATAAAATGCGTTGCGACATTAAAGCAAGCAAACCATAAGGAAATGCTAGTACAAATAATAGTTGCACTCTAATAATTGTCCAAAAAAACCGACTTCAATTACAATAATTTTAGACTTATATGGTTTTCTCATGGGTGCCATTGTCGGAACTGGACCAAATTAAAATGATAACACACAGGGAGCATCAGATCATCTTCAAATAAAAAAAGAATCATTACAATCGCTTCGCAAAGTCAAAAGTTTTGAGGTACTAACATAAAAAAAAGAAATATGGTCGAATTGAGAACCCACTCTTTTTTGAAGTCGGTAAAAAAGGACAGAATATCTAAAAAAATAATGACTCAATTTATTCAGCTCAGCAAGTGCAGGGAACTGAATACCTAATAAGCAAACTTGCTCGCTGATGCGCATTTTAAGAACATGAGTTGAGCATAGCAACTTTAGGGCCCCACGTTGAATAAAATATTAGGATCCTGTATAATTTCACAAGGTAGTGAGCACATCCTTAACAATATCACTATTTTGAAGCTCAGATCTCGGCAATTTGGCCAAAGAATACACGAGTAAGATCGTATTAAATACTAAGCCCTAGCGCCCTAGATCCCTCGATTCCTACTTGGACAGGCACATTGGGGTTATTAAGTGAGGCAACAATCAATAATGTATAATGCTCGATGGCAGCGAGCGTAATGTTGACCTTTTCAAAGTTCCGGTGAGTTCGCCCTGTGGTTTGTAAGATGAGGGTATTAGGCATCCGCCCTTTTGTTTAATTAATAGCGGCTTGACCCACGTCTAACTTTCTCTGCCTGTATTTAAGAGACCGTTATGTGCGCAAATAGTTCATAGCCTTTTAATATCAGTTGCCACTTAGGTTATTTGCCACAAGGATAACATAATAATTATTTGTGTAACACAAAAACTGATATTTATGGAGACAGCTGACTTAACAATTCGCGATGTTACTGAGCATCATAATGAAACCACTGAAAGCTGAAATTGATTTTCAGATTCAGATTTCTGACTATTGATAAAGCGAGTAATTTTCTTCCGTGTGATAATAAAATCATAACTAACAAATAACATTCGAAATGTTACAGCGTATGATGGTGCGGGAATAAAAAGTTTTCATGTGTTTTTAACGCTCCCACGATATGTTATTACAAGATTGTGCTTATGTTATGTCTATGAAATGCCTTGCGGGCCAGTCATTAACATTAATATATGCAAATATAAACAAATGTGATTTGAGGAGTCATATTTATGTACCTACGGTTAACAAAGTTTATTCATCGGCAACGTCGTAAAGTCGTTCATCAAGAAAGTGCGCGACAATTTTCCTCGCTACATAAATTCGCCGAGTCTCAGAAAGTAGACAAGTTAATATGAGATTTCATATCAGACCGAAACAACGGTGCGTCGCGCTCAGCGCTAATGAATAAATAACGCGAAATACGTCTGCACTCGCTCGATTGCCTGTGCCTGCATAAACAGCTTTTTCTTTGAATTGAACAAAAAGTAAATAAAGCACTCGCATTTGTAAAACATACCCTGTTTTGTGGCAATTAAAAATCAGCATTTATGCCGCGGGGAATACGTAAGCTTGAGCTCGGTTTTCATATGTTTTGGTTTAATTTAATTAGCATCAAATGGAGCTTTTGCTTACAGCGAGGCTTCGTTGAAAAAAATCATGAAATAGTGCGGATCGTTTCTGTACACGCGTTGCTGAAATTGGCCGAGGTACGGACGGTATTCAACAATATAATTTAATCTATATTATTTATGAGAAGGGTTAGTATATTACGCATCGAGAGGTTTCGGTAGGTGTGACACGTATCAGTGCTGGACTAACAGTTAATTTGTCCAGTGCGTCAACTTTGCTAAGGTTGAGAGTGGAGTATCATTCACGTCACGTCCCAAGCCCCCATATTTTTTAATTTCATGAAGAGCGGTGGTGATTTCTGCTGTTAATGTCCTTTTAAATCACGTGGACATTAATTTATTGGAAACCAGTTTTTTGATTTGGATTAAAAAAATATCCTTATAGGATAGGTACACGACATGATTAATATCAAACGAGCTAAATACAGATCTATACTGACATCTCATTTATCATCCATCATATACAATTTTGCAACTGCCTTTATGGGTTAACACGAAGAGAAGTATTAAAAATAAAAAATAAAAAAACTACTGAGGTGTCAAGGGACACTCGGATGGAACGAAGTTCGGTAATTCCAAATAACAACAATCAGGATTCGCATCCGAGATTGCAGTAAGTAAAAATTAAAATAAAAACAAACATTAAGACAATTAAATTATCAAGCGTAGCAAGCGTACACAAGATCATTCAGAATCACTTTAATCATTCTCTTAAAATAATCGAATGATACTTTTAAAATCATTGTGGAGATATTATCACAATACTCCTATAGGCTGAATGGCTACATAACAATATTTCCTGTGCCTTACACACTTAATTTTAAAATAATTCTTATCTTCAAACTTTCGCGCTATTCGAATTTCAAAATATCAAAAGCGAGGTTCATTCAAACACACGCATAGACTTATAATGCCTAGATAAATAAACTGCTTGTATGAATTTAAGTATAAAGTAAGGCTAAAAACAGATTGATTGAAAATTATAATGCACCGCTTGGCGGACAGACAAACTAAACGAAAATCTGATAAATACCAGAGAGTTACACTGAACTGAAACGGCGCAATTAAAGTGGCTTTACATTTCATGCGTGTACTCGGTTTCTAGGAGTAATAGTTCTATGACCACACATAAAAAACCTTATCTTTAACATTATTTTTCTGCGATCTTGCTTTCTTTTAAATTGTATTCGCAAGTTTACTAATCTCATCACCAATCCCAATGACATAATTAGATGTGTTCTAATCGTATATTCCATGAAATGTACATAACAAAATTAGTAAACATTCTGTGGTAATATTAAAAAATAATTTGCTTTTGAATTTAATATAGTTATGACGCGTACACTTGCTAAACACACAATAATGAAGAGATTAAAACGCGTATGACTTGGTTAGCACAATAGTAAAGAAAGGTTATAATGTGTACTTGCTAAAATACAAAAGCATTTATTATCGTGTGTATAAAATCTCTACTTACCTAAATCCATCAGCAATATCCAGAACTTGTGCAGAAACACTGTCAGGATTCATTATTGTAACTATTTTTAATAATTTATTATGTACAAAACACCTGTATACACTCAACAAAAGGCGGGAATTGTATTTTTTTATTAAGTTATGATAATATTTTTTTTTAGTTACTTTATTATTCATAGAGAGACAAAATGAAAATATTTCGCTTGCTTTCTCTATGCGCAGCATATTTCTGTAGCACCAATTTGTTCCGAAGTCGCGCGATAGATGGCGTTGGGATCGAATTAGATCGCGCTATGGTTTCGTTACAAGGTCCTGTATATAAGGTCCACTGGTGGATTTAGAGTTTAAGTATGTTCTGCAGATCCAAGTGAGGAGTAATGTTCACGATATCGAGCTATTTATTCCCTGGTATCTGACTAGAACAGCGGTCGTGTACGCCTTCGCAGACCTTTCTGAGCGCGCCAGCGCCCCTATTTTTGCAGAAACTCAACTCTAGTAATTTTTTTTTCTTATTAATGATTTAATTTTATTTTTTTTTCTATAAGCGAGATGGAGCGACGGACACAGAAAAACGTGCGCATTTTTTTTCTTAGTAACTCAATTCTAGTAATTTTTTTCTTTATAGTTTTTTTTTAAAATTTAATTTATCTCTTTTTTTCTATAAGCGAGAAAGAGAGACGGACACAGAAACAAAACAGAAAAATGCGCACGCCGTGCGGCGTGCGCATTTTTCTGTTTTGTGTTCTGTTTTGCGTTTTCTGTTTTGTCTGATGATGTTGCACCGTAGCTGTAACGTAGCATGTAATTACTACGCTGCTACGAGAATTGCTACGAAAAGTGTCGTTACAACTTTTCGTTCCTTTTTTTTCCGCCTAGCCCCCTTTCGCAACGCGCAATAAGGAACTTCGTTCCAAAAATTAGATCATCGGTAATACCGATGATCTAATTTTTTAAAAGGACAAAGAGATCGAAATCCATAGCTTAAAGTGAACCGCGGATAAAAGTTACCTATAGTTTAGTAAGTTTTACTCAAATAATGTAGTAGTCAATATTTTATGTGTATCCTTGTCACCTGCCATTAAACAACCACAACAAAATAAAGGATTTTGAATTTTGAATTATCTCAATCTTATCTGATACGGTCCTTAACTTATCCTTCGCTTACTTTTCGTTTTAACATTCCATCAACGCACACCCGTACAGACAAAGCATGGTTTTATGAGTTGTCGTTTTAATGGTGTTTCAATGTTTCGGAGTTACTTTATATCTACCGTACAATTACTTTGTAACGTGTTTAATCCTCATTAATAATGACAAAGTTTTCTCGTTACTCCTTTAGTGATTTTCTGAGCTCATTGTGTTTGCCAGCAGAAAGCTGCTCGATAGTCGAACCTCATTTAGTTTGCAAGTTTGTCGCCGAGAAACTTTTACGTTTCAGTGTTTCTTTTCAATATATTTAACTTTAAATTAAATGAAAAAATAAACTATAGGACAGTGGCAATTAGCATTTTCTTATCTTAATTTAATATTAGATCAATTTGAACTTATCTTATCTCTTTTAGTAAATTACAAAACAAGGCGTTAAAAAGTGTTATTGAATCTTGAAAAGTTTTTAACAGTATTAACGACACTAGAGTCAAGACGAAATAATAGTATTGTTAAAAGTTATCCACCCAAATTCTTTTCAAAAAATATCTTTTTTAAATTCTAAAACAAAACGTTGAACCCATAAAGTTCAGTTAGTGTCTCACATTTCGTTCACATTTATCTAAGTTGTACGTAATAAGAAGTGAGTCGATCTTCCACGACCGGGCATAGAACAGAATAAATCAAGGTAAACGTCGGGACTTTCATTCTGTATAGAAACTCCAAACATAACAAACTAAGGTATTTTATTAATCGAGCCTTGTATTACTTCATGTCCCACTACTGGTCACGAGCCTCTTTTTGTTCTTACGGTAAGATCATAGTCCATCACACTGGCAAAGTTTGAGTTTTTTGATGGGTGGACCAACACAGGACAAAACTTTGTGTGATTCGCAAAGATTTGTACTGAATCTGAGTGTGCTTTGTGTGTGTGAAATGTATGACGTGTTTCTGAACACCCCCGCGATACAGGAGATATTCCTAGTAAGGGCGTCGTTTTTTTCAAATAAAAAAAAAGAAGTAGACTTTACATACCTACGTTCGGCCGCTTTAGGCACTTGCATGTATACAGGATTTGCAGTGATTTTTCTTCCACTGTGAGCTAGCGATAATTTATAAATAATTATGTTCAAAGAAAATCTAATAATTCATCAAAGGCATCGAAACAGAATAATTATATCGTGAATTCTGCGCGGTAAAAAAATAATACAGTTTAACAAAAAACCTTTTCAAATAAGTAAGTAATCTTCTTTTTCTTTCGTGTCAATGGCTTTTTATGTTATACAGTTTTCGCCCAAAAATCAGCAACGTTAACTTCTTTTTTTGTTGCTTGCATTAGATCTTGTTGCGTTAAAATGTTAATATTAACTAAGCAGTTGTTATTTTTTTTTGCTTCAGTATCGACAGTGGAACGACCTTCAATAAAAAATTTCAAAATATCTTAAATGTACAGAGACCCTCAACAGTCTTATTATAAGTATAGATATTACAGTTTTTCAGACATTACTATTAATAAGAGAGGAGCTAAGGAAATCTATTAGCCTGGCATTTTCATTAATGCCGCTAAAGGTGGTTAAATTGTGGATCGCGCGGAACAAGATTACAACGCATAAAAAATTGGATGTTTACAAGGGTTTGACCTCTGCTTTTTTATTTCTTTTTATTATAAATTTAACATTGAGATTTGAGTTCAAATAAATAAAAATTTAATATTTTAAATGAATATTATTATCCTTTCCATTTATAAGGTATTTTAAATGTAGCGCAAAACCCAAATAACAGCAACGTGTCTGCAACAGGCAGTTAAATGAATTAATTAAAAAGAGTTTGTACAAAGATCAAATTATTTTCCAGACCCAAGATATATTTCATATTTCTCAATAAAATTGAATCCAAGTAATAGCAGATACTAAGTAGCGAAAAATTAATAAATTCTGAAAACGATCCAATTAAGTTGTACTTTGCCACAAATTAAAAACGTAAGATTTGTTTCAGCTTGCAGAAGTATAACTGTGGTAACACGAGTAACACTGGCACATTACGTTTGAACAATGTAGGTATAAGTCAAGCACGTATTCGAATAATTCATTTTAATGGCCACCTCGAGGATAGTGGAAGAGATATACTTCGTCTCAGTGCTAAACATTTTATCCGGTTCGTATTCAAACGGTAAGAGTAAATAGTACTTCTGATCGCGGTGTTAGTACTCTGCTTATGAGAGATAGATGGAAATACCTATCGTTGTAATAGAATTTACTCATATAAGCTATATTACTAATCAAATTAGTCTATAACGTATTATTGAGTACCAATACATTTAAATTAAACATGAGAAGTGGCTTTGCCTATTTTAGACAATTGATGAAGTGATCTAGATTTTCTGGTTTTATTTCAGTCAGTTTTTCACGGCAAGTGTACTTTCAGCTGTAATTATTTTCGGTAGATGAATTTTTAAAGAGATATTTCGCAATTCACGGAAATAAACCCATCAGACATATTTTATATATTACGGTACTAGCTTCTCATGGCGCTGGTATAACTTAAATAAAAGTAGCATTTACCTGGAGTTTTTAAGCATCACCAAACCATTTTTTTTAAATTTGATACAAAACATAAATAGCCGCCATAAAAAATATAGAAAAAATCGTTTTATTGGCTTAGCGTGAAAGCGTGACAGACAGTCAACAAAAATAATTTTGACGAAAATTAATTCGAATAATTGGGGTTGTAAAAATAAGTTGATAAATATTGGCAACACACACAATATTTGGTAGTTAAGTATACGATATTTCTTTCTGTATCTTTTGTCAATATATTGAGATAGAGAATCAAGATTTATGGCGATAAAATTGCTATATGGCTAAAAAGATTTCAAAGAAGACGTTGCCCGTTGTACAAACAGAACGAATATTTATTGGTAACACAAAATCAACCTATTTATATTATTCTTTTATTCAATGTGTATATAGTTAGGTATTTAATTCATTAGTTTAAAATATTAAATTATAGTTAGGTTAGTATTATAAAAAAAAAATAATAATAATAATTTTCTAAAGTATTAATAATTGGTTACAAACCTATTGAATAATTACTTAAATGTTGAGAGTTTAAAGATGTATGTTTTATTGATCGTTTGAGATCGTTTTTGACGAAAATTTTCCTTATATAAATTGTTAGCGCTTCATAACGTTTGAAGTTGCATAAATTTTAAAAGAATTATTAGAACAAGCCCACTTGGCCTGTGGGCGGTAGTATTTCTGCCGAATGAATAAGTATTGCCAAAACGAGGTCTTGTATTGAGCTTGGGTTACGTCGGTGTCTGCGAGATAAATGTGGGCTTGGAAACCAATACATGTGAGAACGTATTGTTCAATATTGTTTGCTTTCACGGGATAACGCATCCAGTTATTACGATACCCTTATATTTTCTAATTTAAATTTCGATCGAGATAATAATTTGCAATTCAATATTCATAAAAAAAAACAATATTTCATTATCTGCATTGAACAGTGGATATTAAATATTTATTGAACTTTCAATGTTTTTGATCAAATAAGGCATTACAACATTGGATTACATTTTTAAATCAACCTTTATTTTGTTAAGCAAAATATATTTATGTTAATAGTTTTATATTCCGAAATTTTGATTCTAAACCTGCCTTAAACTAAGCAAACTTCTAAACTTAGAAACAACTAAGTATGGTTGTTCATAAGTTTAGATGAGCAAATATCATGATAACAAGTAACTGAATAACCCAATTTGATATTGCTAACATTTTGTCCTACTAGGAATGGAATCATTGGACATGTGTGCTGGATCCCATCTGTTGAAGGCTCTTGTTTATATTTCCATCACAATTTATGCTTCTTCTTCTTCGTCGTGTCGATGGCTGAGTCAAATTTATTGGTCCAATAAGGGGCCACTGTTATGGAGCTCTCGTCAGCGTTCATGAGCGCCTCTCTTGTGCAGGTGGTAGGGCATTTTGGACAGTCAGTAAGGTGGTTAAGGTTTTGACTTGCCATCGTGGTGAAAGGATTAGCCAATTCGCTTTTAAGAACTCGCGAATTGCCCAGGGTGCGCCGGACGTAGGGAATTGTTGTGTACGTCACTCGGGGAGGCTCCTTTCATGCACCCCACCAATTTATGCTAAACATCTGATATATTTGGGTTCAAACGATCACCCAGAGCCATTTGTATGTAAACAGGACAACATCTGTTGTGCCTCTTGTTGACCTTACCTTTGATTTAAACATTAAGTTTTGCATTGTTTGATTTAAGTCGCGTTATTTGAAATATTAGCACTGTGTATTACATTCTAGACTATAGTGTAAACACTATATTATTATATTACATTTGTATATATTTAATTAATCTCTTAATTTTAGCGTATAGTTTACACGTATAGTTTACCTAGGCTTGGCAACCGTAAATTATATTAATTTCATGCAAATTAATGTTGCTTTTGGTGAATTAATATCATAATTTTAGTAGTATTTTTCAGTTCATTATGTTGAAAATGGATTATGAAACTTAACTTTATCTTGGTTATGAAGTAATTTTCTAATTCAATCTCCCAACAATGAAACAGTTTATTTAATTGGCGAGTCTATCAATGAGAGAGGTATTTTTAAGCAAGCAATAGTTTGTTCATTTATATAATTTCATATCATAGATTTACAATATATTGCTATTCCGTTCTTATATTGATTACGAGTCAGATTTGATCATATTGTGAATTACATTTTATACGCCAATATTAAAATCGAGATTCAAAGGTGCCCTAAATAAAAATACAATAATGCATGACTATTTGTTATGTTGGCTAAAAAATGCAAAATATAAGCTAACCAAATGTTATCGAGATATCAAACACACACAATATGAATACAGAATTCTTGATTCGAGTTGGTTAAAGTCGAGAACTTGTCGAATTTAGACTACGGGAATATCGAGATAGAACCGACACTATATTCTTAAGATTCCAGGCTCAATCCAATCGTGATAGGTATCTTGTGTTATTACATGCCATCAACTTACTTAATATTTAGGGATGTAGTGATATCTCGACGTATTAATTAACTACCGTACTAGAAGAATATGTTGAGTAAGTTGGAATATAATACTGCAAATAAAAAAAAGTAAAGCTGTGGTGCAAAGTGAAGACGCCACTTTCTTGCAATATGGATAAAGACCAAAGTGTTGGTAAATAAAAAGTGCTGCTAATGTATCTAACAGAAGGAATTGAATACTTGAATACGATCCGACTTTTTTGTATTAGTAACTTTATAAGTATTTCAAACATTATTTTGAAAATACAAAGTGCCACACAAATCTTTTTTTGTATTGTATGTTAGGGATTTGAAGCCAACAATTAATGTTTTTTAAAAGTTTTGTTTTCATTCAAATGCAATTACTTTTGAACAACAAGTATAATAAATTGGCCTTCGTTCATTTAATCTGCAAGTAGATTTGGCTTTTATCCAATACAATCTTAGAGACCTAAAGGGAGTCTAACCTACATTCACCTTATTATTGTGTGCGAGCCAAAATTAAAATACAGTTCTAAAGATTCAATATTTTTGGGCAGAAGTGCAAATAAAAGGATTCGATCAACAACATTTTTAATATAAATTTTCTGTATATATTTTTTTTCTAAAACGACGCCTGTGCTAGGAGTAACTCCTGTGTCGCGAGGGTGTTCACAAACATACATTTCACACACATATAGCACACCCAGAGTCGGAACAAATCTTTGCGATTCGCACAACGATTTGTCCTGTGTGGGGATCGAATCCACAACACCACGCAGTTAAAAGCGGCGAGTCGACCGCGTTAACCACTACGCCAACCTTGCACTAAATGTTTCTGAGTTTGACATCGTACATGGAATTACATAGTCAGCTAGTGTAGTAAGAGTAGTAACATACCTACTATGAATTGTTTCTGTATTATGTAACCGAGGTTTTAGCTACATATCAAATCAATGTAGCAAAAACCTACTGATTTATCGTAAAAATATACTTACCTTAAATATCGATGCGATTATCATAATCGCATCGATATTTAAGATGATAATTATGGTACCGGTTAAAATGAATATTAATTGTTCAAATATATTTTTATTACAAGTAATCTGCATGTATTCTCGTCAAAATAATAAAATATTTTACTGTTATTCTCGAAATATGCCATTCTATAAAATTCAAGAACATTGAACAAAAATTAAACTCATTACAAATTCTTGCCTTGTTTTAAAATTTCGAGATTATGCCGGGATTCCAAGATTTAAAGAAACGTAATCCTGGATTACAGAATGGCTAGGGATTACCTTTATTGCAGCTCCCTAATTACAGTCCTTTATAACAATTTGCTTTTGATACTCTTGTTATATATATTGTAGTCGACTCAAATTCTTAGGTATACTGACGTAGAGTAATTTTCAACTTTGTAACTAGTAAAACTATATGTATCAGCTTAAAATATATTAATTATATTTATGGAAAAATAAGAACAAACTGTAGGCTATTTTGATGAAAAGTGAATGTGTCAATTACTATTAGGCCTAACAAGGTAAACACAATAATTATGTATGTTGTATCTATCTATCCCGGCTAAAATAACATGAGTAAACCCGTATTTTCAATAATAATGACGTCTTCACCTCACGTCGGTTTTAATAATTATGTATCTCTTTAAACGTACATAATTGCTTTTTGTTACAACATTTTGCTTAATAATACAAAATTAAGGTCACAAATCACGAAGCCTTCATACAACATGTATGTGTAGACGGTGTAGTCCCTAGAGAAAACCTAATTCTGCTACAAGTACTAGGGTGTAGCAACCGTAGCAGTATCAAGTTAGGCATAGACAAATGTATACAAAGGTCTTAATATTTATGAAAAATAAATTAAGCCTTGTATTTCTTAAACCTCAAACATTCTTTGTTTGAACAAAGGATAGAAAAACTTAATTGTTAGTTTTTAGGGTTCCGTAGCCGAATGGCAAAAAACGGAACCCTTATAAATTCGTCATGTCTGTCTGTCTGTCCGTCCGTCCGTATGTCACAGCCACTTTATTCCGAAACTATTAGGACTACACAATTGAAACTAAGTATTCTGTTAACCACTTTACGATTTTTACACAAAAAAAAATAAATATTAATATTAGAGGGGGGCATACATTGAACTGAAACAATTTTATTTTTTTTCATTCTACCTATACGTGTGGGGTCTATAGATAGGTCTTTAAAAATTACATTGAGGTTTCTAGAACCATTTTTTATCAATGTCAATCGTTCCAAAGATAGAGACTTTCAAACTGCTAAAATTAGTGCCCCCCCCCCCTCTAACTTTTAAACCACAGGCGTGAAAAATCTAAAAAAAATATATATTATAGATCTTAACAAAAACTTTCAACCAAAATTATTTTGAATGAGATACAGTCGGCGGTTTTTGAGATATAGCCTTTTTTCAGCAACCGCAAATTATAATTTTGTTATTCATACAAATTCCATAAAACACTATGAAAAACAAAGTTATTTTTGCTGGCAAAAAATGTTGGTATTTTGGCTATCTGCTAATGATTTCTAAAACTAAACAATAATAAATCACTTTTAAGTCCAAATATGTTGCTACGGAACCCTATTGCGCGTGGCCCGACACGCACTTGGCCGGTTTTTTTTAATAGTGTGGCAATCGTTGGTAAGATCGGCAAAATTAAATTTAACGACTAATCATTTATTTTCATATGCCCCAAAAGGTTTATTTATTACAGAGAAAATAAAATTAATCTACAGAATTAAAAAAAATAAAATTTCACTAATCAAATTAATATGACTTGCATTCCCGAAGCTTAGATCAATGTTAATCGAACTGTTTAGGTTCAAATTAAAATCAATCCATGTACCAGTTTCGATGATCTGTTAATCCTGAATAGGATATGATCTGATAGAACACAAACAGTGTTGTATTGTTTTGTTTTATGTTTTCATGTAAAAAATTAAACAAAACATTTATATCAAAATATTCATATAATAAAGTCTATTAATTTCTCATAATTTTCTTGAGATAGCTCCTTGGTATCCCCGTGAGACATTCATGAGCGGATAGAGATCGAAATTGAAATGAACCATTAGCAGGCAGCCATTCTGTGGCAGGAATTCAATTAAGAACTTCTTGAGAGAATACATGTCAGGGCCAGCATGATTATCTTTTCGCTCTAAAAAGTACTGTTATTTAGCCCTGAAAATATCTGTTGTTTAGCACTGAAAAGAACTGTTGGTTAGCCCTGAAAAGATCTGTTGGTTACCCCTGAAAAGAACTGTTTGTTGGTTAGCCCTGAGAAGAACTGTTGTATAGCTCAGAGAAGAACTTTTGCGTAGGTGTAGTTTTAAGAACGAAATCTAAAAAAAATCGCACGAAATTTTAGAATTATTAGACTTCGCGCACGACCGCTGCGTAGGGAGATAGATATAAACTGCCCTCCCGCACGCGCACCCCCGCCTTGGTGACGCTCACTTCGCAACGGGCCGTGCAGCAGAAATCGTAATATTTTAATTTCGCCATAACTTTAAAACCAAACGTCCAATTTTGATCATTCACAGACCAGATATTATCTACATAAATTGTACTTAGTGATGAAATAATTTATTTTGATAAGAATTAATAGTATGAGTAAAATAAATGCGTTTAAATGTAGTCCAAAAAAAATCAAGATTTTGAGATAAAAAAATGGTTATTGTGCCTCACTCGACATAGATAGGTAGAGTCTTTTGCGGACTTTTTTGTAGATATTTATAAGATCTACAATTAATTAACACATTTTATTGTTCTATCTTTTATAGTTTAGGCAGCGTACGCAAAATAGGTAACTTTTCTGGTTGATTTTTTACACCTTGTGTCCGAAAAACCCAAATATCTTACCAAACCCTATTTTCCAAAATAATATTTAGCCTATAATACTTGTGGATAATGTAGCTTTCCAATGGTGAAAGAATTTTTAAAAACGGTTCAGTAGTTCTTAAGCCTATTCATTACAACCAAACAAACAAAGTTTTCCTCTTTGTAATATTAGTGTAGAAAAGATCACAAAACGCAAGCGAGTAAAATTAAATGTCTTGTTATTAAAGGGGCACACTATGTGAAAAATAATGACTCAATTTAGTTAGCTCAGCAAGTGCAGGGAACTGAATATCAAATAGGTAAGCTTGCTCGCTGATGAGCATTTTAAGAACATGAGATGAGCAAAGCGACTTTAGGGCCCCACGTTGAATATAATATGCCGATCTTTTATGATTTCACAGAGCGGTGAGAACTTGCATAGTTAGATGGTAACAAAATTACAATTAAATTTTGATGTTAAAGAAAATATCTGTAGCTGGGATCACGGTCGATTGGCCAGAGAATACACAAATCGGGCCGCATTTGATACTAAGTCGACATTGAACCGAGAGAGATCTGATAGTAGACGCCCTAGATCCCTCGATCCCAACTTGGACAGGCACATTGGGGTTATTAAGCGAGGCAACAATCAATTATGTATAATACTCGATGGTCGCGAACGTAATGTTGACCTTTTCAAAGTTCCGGTTCGCCCTGTGGATTGTAAGTGAGGGCATTAGGCTGTTTAATTAATAGGGGCTTGACCCACGTCTAACTTTCTTTGCCTGTATTTAAGAGACTGTAACGCAAAAAGTCCATTGTATTTTGATGTCAGTTGACGCTTCGATTTATTTACCCCGTGGATAACAAAATAACTATTTGACATAATCTGATATTTATGAGTAATGCTGACTTAACACTTTGCGACGTTTCTGAACAACTCAGAAAAAACATTGAAGACTGAAATTGTTTTTCAGATAGACTATTAATAAGGCGAGTAATATTATCCCGTTTGATAATTTACTCATAACTAGCAAATAACATTTTACATGTTACAGTTGTTGTTTAATGAAGGAGTAAAAGTTTATATGTGTTGTTCACGCTTCCACGAGATGTTAATATTAGGAGATTGTGCTTATGTTATGTCTATGAAATACCTTGCGGGCCAGTCATTAACGTTTATATATGCATGGATATGAGTTGCAGAGTCAGTCTTATGTACGGTAAGCAAAGTTTATTCATACGAAACGTCGTAAAGTCGTTCATCAAGACAGCGACAATTATATTTCTAAAGAAATTCGCAGAATTTCTCAAAGTAGACAAGTTAATATGAGATTTCATATCAGACAGAAACAACGGTGCGTCGCGCTCAGCGCTAATGAATAAATAACGCGCTTGTACGTCTGTACTCGCTCGATCTCTCCTGTGCCTGCATAAACAGCTTTTTTCTTTGAATTGCACAAAAAAGTAAATAAACCACCCACATTTGTAAAATATACCGTTAAAGTAATGTTTTGCACCAATTAAAAATCAGAACTTATGCCGCGGGGAATACGCAAGCTTATTTTGGTGTAATTTAATTAGCATCAAATGGAGCTAGGCTTCGTAGAAACTCTAATGGAATTACGCGGAACATTTATGTACATGCGTTGCTGAAATTGGCCGAGGTTTTCAAAGATATAATTTAATCTATGTTATTTATGACATGGGTATCACGCATCGAGAGGTTTTGGCAGGTGTGACACGTTTCAGTGCTGGGCTTACAGTTAATTTGTTCGGAGCGTCATCCCTTCCAGGGTGTAAGTGAAGTATCATTCACGTCACGTCCTAAGCCCAAACATTTTTAATTTCATGAAGAGCGGTGGGGCTTTCTGTCGTCAATGTCCTTTTTAATCGCTTGGACAAAAATATTATTAGAAATTAGTTGCCCTGGATTATATCATATCCGTATAGGATCGGTACACGACGAAATTAATTGCAAACTTGTTTTATGAAGTGTGAATCGATTCTGTCATCTCATTTAAAATCATCACATTTGATTCTGCAACTGCTTTTGTAGTTGAAAGTAAAAAGCGAGGTTTCAGGTTCGATTCCTGGGTGTTTTTCACAAACGTTTTATCTGGGTGTTTTTCCATCAGAAAATTCTTTGATAGCAGCACTGCGTTGGATGGAATTGTGCCTGCTGGATGGCTTACCCCCTATTACATGGGATCTAAATAAGACAGGTGAAGTGTTGTTGTAATACACCTATGCCGCATCCTTATGAGTAATACAAGCGTGATGTTAAAATATTTGTTTTAATGAGTTATCTTTTATACAAGGCAGGCCATTGTGACATCATATTCATGTTCGAGGTTTAGAATTTAGAATTCTATATAAACAGACCGCAGTGCTTAAGCACCGTTTACCCGATTAGGCACCCTAATTTGAGAGTCAAAGGATTTCATTTACTAGTACAAGTTAAGTGGCCATGAATAACCGGAGTAAGTGGTATTTCTCGAACAGATGTATTCAGCTTTGGTTCTACTATAGTATTACGGCTAAAATACCATATCATGTAGTCAGAGTCAGTGTTTTATGAGTGTTCCCTTCTTTATAACTTGGAATATTAACAAATACGACACTCTTTGATAGACCAACAGTCAGTGATTTTTACGGACTCTATTTTGGATAAAAAATATTTAAGGCTATTAGTTATATCATCCATTAAAGTAACAGGAGCATCAATTTAAATTGTATTTAAGAACTATATAAAGTTACTATTTTAATGACAAAAAGAGAAACTATGTACAATAAAAATAAAATAAAAATATTTAAAATAAAAAATAAACAATTACCTATTTACAAATTTACAGGTTTGTCATAGAATTCCTCCGCATCGACCTCGCCTGTAGAAAAAATGTTCAGAAGGCTGACGGCATTGCCACGTTGAATGACAATGCTGATTCTTTGAGCCAAGTAAAAGCCTGTCTTTTGATCACGTGAAGATGATCACTTGGACCCCATGAACCTAGCGTCTCGCCTCCAAACGGCGCAAATATGTAATTCCCTGATAGATTACTATACTTGCACAGTGTCTCCGCGTATGCAACAGCAGTGCTGGCGCAGACAGCTGTATTATTGATAATGTCTTTAATATATAAATGTCGAGGTATAAGACCTGTACTCCTGCTACATGATAGTCCATCCTACTATGTTTGGTTGCAATAGTATATTATCATTACTTTCCAAGTAATGATAATATACTATTGCAACCAAACATAGCTTATCTTAAAATTCTGATACAGTCCTTAACTTAGCCGTTAAGGATTACAGTGAAAAGCAAAACATTACTTTTCGTTTTAAGGACCCATCATCGCATAGTCGTAAAGACAAAATGAATTTGTCGTTTTAATGTTTCAGAGTTACATCCTTACTTACCAAACGATTACTTTGTAACGTGTTTACTCCTCATTAATAATGACAAAGTTTTCTCGTTACTCCTTCAGTGATTTTCTGAGCTCATTGTGTTCGCTAGCAGAAAGCTGCTCGATATTCGAACCTTATTTAGTTTGCAAGTTTGTCGCCGAGGAACTTTAACGTTTTAGTGTTTGTTTTCAATATATTTTAACTTCTTTCTTTTTAAGGGAGTTACAGACATTAAACCACAATGACACTAATCCTGGCACAAACCCTTAATCCAGAATATATTACCAGAAAATGGTCACTTCCAACATTGATACCTCGATATACTTTTGTGTCTGTGAGTCGATACATCGATCATCAGTCACTAAATATCTGTCTGTCTGTAAAGTCTGGGTGCATGAAAGAAGCCTCCCCGAGTGACGTACACAACGATTCCCTACGTCCGGCGCACCCTGGGCAATTCGCGAGTTCTTCAAAGCGAATTGGCCAATCCTTTCACCACGATGGCAAGTCAAAATAAAATTTGACTCAGCCATCGACACGACGAAGAAGAAGAAGTCACTAAATCAATCATACTTCTTTTTTCTTGTCCCTCTCATGTTTATAAAAGAATTTCTCTATGCTTGAACATAGTGTTGAACATAGTGTTTATTATAGAGAGATTATATCTATATACTTCATTATCATAAATTGTTTCATCGCCATACATACCCAAAACTGTAAACTTATCGCGTCTTATGCCAACCCAACCATTCAAGTCTTCTAGCATAACAACCTTTATATTCGCTCGACAATCATAGAAAAGATCTCTCACACTGTCCCACAACTCTTGCCTTCCTGAAGCTGTGTGCTCCATGTTGAATATTAAATCCATTTTTAACTTATTTGTCCCTTTTAGTAAATCCCAAAAAGAGGTTTTAAAAAGTATTATTTAAATCTCAAAAAGTTTTCACCAATATTAAAGACACTGTCTAGAGTCTAAACTAAATAATTGTATTGTTCAAAGATACATCCAAAACTTTAAAAAAAATAATCTTATTTATATTCCAACTGCAACAAATCTTTGAACCTGTAAAGTTCAGTTAGTGTCTCACATTTCACTGAACATTTATCTAAGTTGTATGTTATAAGAAGTGAGTCTATCTTCCACCGGTCATAGTACAAAATAAATCAAGATAAACGTCAGAACTTTCATACTGTATAACAACTCTAAACATATGATTCTAGGGTAATCAATCAATCAATCATTCAGGCGCTCGTAGTCCACTGCTGGACATAGGCCTCTCCCAATTTGCGCCACAACACCCGGTCCTGCGCCTTCCGCATTCTAGGGTATGCTAATAACGGGTGGCGCAAAAGTAAAGACCCTATTTGGTTCAGCTATAACATTTTTTCTAAATTAGAAAACTAGATTTAGATTTTTTTAAATGTATATTTGTGCCATTAAATTTCGTACCATTAGGATTTAAAGATGATGTCTTTTAAATGGTGACCTCCAGAGTTGATACACATTTGAGCCCTATTTATGACATTTTGCATAACTTGCCGTAACACTTCCTGCGATATGTTCGTTATTTCTTGACGAATGTTTTCTTTTAGAGCTGCGAGAGTCTGTGGCTTGTTCACATACACCCGAGATTTCAAAAAACCCCAAAGAAAGAAGTCTGGACTGGTCAGATCGGGTGATCTTGCAGGCCAAGGCAAATCGCCAAAACGAGAGATAACTCGGTCTGGAAAAGCGTCCCTCACTAAGTCCATAGTGTCGCGCGCTGTGTGTGCCGTAGCGCCGTCTTGTTGAAACCAGATGTGCTCCAGCCCCAATTCGTCCAAACTGGGTATCAAAAACTCACGTAACATGGTTCTGTAGCGTTCTCCAGTGACAGTTATCGCATTGCCTCCAGCGTCTTCGAAAAAATAGGGTCCGATCACTCTGTCAACACAGATGCCACACCATACAGTAACTTTTAGTGGGTGTAGAGGTGTTTCTTGAATAATGCGCGGATTATCAGTGCCCCAGAACCGAGTATTCTGCTTATTGACATGCCCTGAGAGATGGAAATGCGCTTCGTCACTCATAACCAATTTTGAAGGAAAATCATCCTCTTCAAGGTGTATCAACTCTGGAGGTCACCATTTAAAAGACATCATCTTTAAATCCTAATGGTACGAAATTTAATGGCACAAATATACATTTAAAAAAATCTAAATCTAGTTTTCTAATTTAGAAAAAATGTTATAGCTGAACCAAATAGGGTCTTTACTTTTGCGCCACCCAGTACAATTTCAGACCTTTTTTTATTACATGTCCCACTGCTGGGCATGGGCCTTTTCTTGTTCTTACGGTTATGCTATAGTCCATCACACTAGCAAAGTGCGGGTTGGTTAACTTTGCATACATTCGAGCACTGTAGGTAAACAGGATTTCACGTGATGTAGCTGTTAGCTAGTTATAAAATCTTATAAATAATTTTAAAGGCATACAAAACAGAATTCAATTATATCATTATATTTCTGTACAATAAAAAAAACAAATCACCTTTTTAAATACATAAATAATCCTACCACATATTTGAAAAGTTGTAGTTACCTTAGCACAGCTTGTCATGATAACTTAGTCATACAAAATAGTGGCACAGGTCTCTAGTTATAAAGAAGTAACAGATTTGGAAGTCACGTAGTCGCTGCAACAAAACTACTACGGAACTTGCAATGTTAACTGCAGACATGCTCTGTCTTTATGTTTGCACAAAAGTTCCCTCGACAATAGTGTCCAAAAATTCATTATTAAATCGAGAATACAGTATTTGAGATTTGAGAGCCTTTTTTATCATGCTTGACCTGACACTAACAATCAAGTTTCCTTGTTTTGAAGATATTGATAATGTAAAGGTGCTCCCAGACCTATGACGTTACAGAATCAAATGTTTTTATTCTATTGATACCCAAAGATAAAATATTTTTTTTTATTGGATGAACAACTTAACACAGAAAACAAAAGTGTAGAGGATAATTGCAATCAAATGAAATTGGTCTATTTGAAATCTGAGTGAACCAACTTTACACCCCATGTGATTCCCTTGTACCTTAAAATATCGTATTACAATAGCAATTATCATAATACAGAAAATGTTATTACAACTTATGTATCTATACTTATACAGGGTGTAAATGACACGTTACGAAGCCGCTTACCAGTAATTCAGTACAAGATTCTGAGAAACCAGATGCAAAAAAAATACGGTAAGGAGGAGAAAAGGGGATACAGTTTATCCCCTTTTCTTCTCCTTACCGTAATTTTTTTCGGTCACAGTCGAAAATGAACGCAATATGCTGAAATTTTGCATGTGTGTTTGTTGGGGGTGTAGGGGAGAGCACAAAAAGAATATTTTTGTCAATTCTCTCCCTCGAGGAATAAACTGAAACTTTTTAATTTCAAAATGGATTCGTATAAAACTTTGTCTGTAGGTTCCTCCAGTGAAGCAAGTGAGCACAAATAAATGTATTTTGGACATTGCATTGCATAACAAAGCTTAAAATTATGCTACCATGAAAATGCGCAGAGTAGCAGTGAAATAAGTTAAAACAAGCAAAAAACGGGCGTCGAGAAGGCAGAAGCAGGTTACCTATAACGCATCCAAAAAATAGCATAACAACATACCTAAACTATCCGGAAAGGTAAAGCAGAGGTATATAACACTCACATTTCATCTGTTATGTTTAGTAACAGGCGATAGGTGAGCCAATCACCGTCCATTGGGAACTATTCCAACTTTGTGCTGCTTTTTGAGAATTTTCTGACGGTACATTCTTAAATCTCACTTTGTTCGACCCAAAGATCGAACCCGAGCCCTTGCGGTGAAAGGCGTATACCCTACCCACCAGACCAACGAGGCGGTTTTCGTTCATTATAACGAAATCCACGCGGACGAAGTCGCTGGCAACAGCTAGTTAAAAAATAATATTATAATAATAATAAATTTCACAACTTACACACAACGCCATCTAGTCCCAAACTAAGCAGAGCTTGTACTATGGGTACTAGAATAACCGATACTAATACATATATACTTTTCTTTTGTAAATACATACTTATTATATTATACATAGAAACACCCAGACTGAGACAAACCCCATGTTCATGCACACAAAGATTTGTCTTAAGTAGGAATCGAACCCACGACCTCAGCGTCGCAGGCAGGTAGGTACACTAGCCACTCCGCTATCCGGTCTCCAAAATATACGTTATTACGGGATTTCATTCAGTAAATACAATTAACGCAAAATTTTAACAGGTGCAAAAATTTCATTTAATTTTATTCAATTATAAGATATTTATTAAAATATTCACGTTGAATAATTATTTAAATGATCAATTGTAATATGAAAATGCACGCTGCAGTGTAAATAGCTGCATGAACTCCAATATTATTTTTTCCTCAGCCGGATGAGATACCTAGTGGAAAACTGTAATGTTTGTAAGTAAATTGAAAGATTTATTCAGAAAGAAGTAACACAATTTACTCTACTCTATCTATATTTGCATAAAATCCAGGTATAACTATAATTCTTTTATAGTTTTACAGGAATACCACGAATAAACAAAGCTTTATCGGCGTCAGTCACTAATTATCGTCAGAATGCATTTTTGTGGCGAGCGAGCAGTAGTACTAACAAACTATGCAACTATGTAGACATTGATATATTTAATACAAAAATTGGACCGGCTAAACGGATACTCAGTCAGGACTTCTTTTCCAAATATTTATAGCGATCTTTGATGTGTTTTTTAGTTTTTAGTGTAATAATTAAGCGCTTTTTTTGTACTTTTGTTCTGATGTTCACAATATTTGTATTTATATTCAAAAGTTTATTCGTGAAGATCTATTATTGGCTCTCTGTCACTAATTTACGTTAAACTATTCAAATTGTTACATGCTGTTGATCTTCCTATAAATAAATAAATAAATAAATTAGAACATTTCTCAGAAATTCGACATTATATGACTAATGAATGTCCTGTCACCGATCGTAACATGATAATGTTGTTGTTTTCATTGACAACAAAAAATTACATAATACATTTATTCACAATGAGAGAGCACAAAAATCAATAAAAGGAGCTAAGGGAATCCATTATCCCGGCATTGTATTCAACATTAATTGAAAACTCCCCCGAACGCCGTGTTTTCAAACTAACGTTATAATTTTATTCTTAATATTTTTATCGATTCCTATTCAATGAACAATTGAAAAAATGGGCGACAACGAACTTGCATTTTAGTGTTTTAGATAATTATGATGTGTCTATAAAAATAGATTAAAACTTAAATATTACATTGTTAAAGCCATATTACTTTTGTAAACAGCCAACCAATAATTTTTACCTTAATGTCGCTGAATTGTGCCTGGTAAAAAAATTGTGGGAATCGCGGCGAAAGATTACAAAGAATTAAAAATATATATTTCAAAGGGTGGCCACCCTATTATCAATTATACAAGGAATTTATAATAATATAAATGTTACCTATCATGTATTAAGAATTTAGTAGTTGTATCGCAAAGCTCAAATAAAAGTAGCGTGCCACTACATGTAGATTAATGTGGCAATAAGAAACCGATTGTATACAGTTAAATAAAACTTCATTTATTCCAACAAAATGGAGACCAAGTACTAGCAAATACTAAGTGGCAAAGAAGTCATAAATACTGAAAACGATCCAATTAAGTAGCACTTTGACACAAGTCATTATAAAACGCAAGATTTGTTTGAGCCAGCAGAATTAGAACTGTGGCAACACGAGTAACACTGGCACATTACGTTTGAACAATATAGGTATAAGTCAAGCACGTATTCGAATAATTCATTTTAATGGCCACCTCGAGGATAGTGGAAGAGATATACGTCTCAGCGCTAAATATTTTATCCGGTTCGTGTTCAAACGGTAGGAGTATAAAAGAATACCTACTTCTGATTCACTCTAAGTACATCGCAGTGTTTAGTACTCTGCCTTTGAGAGATAGATGAAAAAACCAATTGTTGAACGCGAGAAGTGGCTATGTTTATCTCTGATATTTTATGTAGAGATTTTATTTTTTTTTAGGATTTTATTGCAGTAAGTTTTGGATCCTCAAAGCTAGTTTAATAACTATATCTGAAATTTTTAATGGCAGCACGGAATAGGAATTGTGCCCCGTGAAGATACCCTCTATCACATGGGACATAAACAAAACAGGTAAAATGTGATATACAAATCAGCCATAACTTTCTGGGTAATATAGGTATCCTATCCTATATGTATTTAGGTATATAGATCGATCGCCATCCACCGGGCACAATTCCAATTTCGTGCTGCTATTGTGAATTGCCTAACGGAAAGTTCACATGTAACACTGTAACACAATAATAATAAATACATTCATAACTAAAATTCATTCGGAACGATCGTAAAGTATAGTAAAGTAGGCTGTTCAACAATGTATAATACAAATGAACACCTTGATACTATGTTATACAATAAATGCTTGAATACTCTATATCTATAATAATGGTGTTCTAAGCATATGGAAAATCAGATTCTTTATTTTCGCCTTTTAATCTCTGTACAAATTTTAAAATTTGTTTGGATTTGTGTTATTTGAACTTGAGAGGTATCATCCGCGTATCTATATGAACGTCCCTATAATTGAATGTCAATGACGTATGAGTGACAGACAACAGTAGTGTTGCCCGGTCCAGTATAACAAATTTCGGCACGTAAAGTATTATTATATGAATATTTTTTTGCATTTGATTTTATTTCTTTTTTAATTATGTTTGATTGTTTACGGTAATTTGGTTATTATTGATAATTTATAGCAGTATTGGGTAATTTTTGGTAATTTCTGTAGTCTTTTGGTAGTTTTTGTTCTTTTAGTAGTTTTTGATATTTTTTGGTATAATTACTTATTTTTGGTAGATTTTTTAATTTATATATTAGATAGTTTTGGTAAAATTTGGTAGCTTTTATTTGTTTTGGTAGCTTTTGTGTTTTTTACTAACAAAATCTAACAAGCGCTACAAAAACATCAAAAACTACCGATAACTTTAAACAACAATCAAAGATAACAGAACCTGCTAATATCTACCAAGCTAAACAAGATTTTTTTATAATAAACCATTACCTCAAATAATATTTATCTCATAGTAAATAAAGTTTAACTAACCGGGCGCGGAGTTAATTTAATCGGAGGCTATTAACTTGGCGCCCAGCCTTAAATCACCTACTAATCTCCCTTCAGAGCCTGAAATAAGTACGTCCTGCTTAAACCGGGCAACCTGGCAACTCTATACAGGGAGAAATTGAGTGACGTCATGGTTTTTTTTCGCGCGAAAATTAAAATTGATAGTTTCAATTTTTATGAAACCTGTGGTCTATTTAATAGTCTATACTTAAAAACAAATTACACATTGTCATGTTTCCTTTTTCACGCAAAAACAGGCAACGGAAGGCTGCTTGTTAGTTATTATCATTTTGGTATTTCCAGTTCATTTTGTTAAAAGTTGATAATGAGCCGCAACTTTAGCTCGGTTAGTAAACTAACTTTCAAATTGAATTGCCAAAGAATTAAGCTCTGCGTATATAATTTTCGTGAGTTTATCAATTAAATAGGTATTAATACAAGCAACGGTTTAAAGCCCCAATTTCCCCAATGTGTTTAACCTACGTTAAAGGTAGTAAGAACGTTTTCGATCTGTTTGCCCCATCCAAACATTAAATGTGTGAGAGAGAGAGATAAAAAAACTAATTTTATCGCTGTCAGCCCTGGATTAAAAAGTTCAAGTCTGTTAAGTCAAGTCTGTTCTTGTAATTTCCAATTTTAATTATGAACGCCTATAAAAATCGAAATTAAAATGTGTGCCAAATAAAATACAATAATGCATATCTTTTACAATTTTGGCGAAAAAATACACAATACAAGCTAACAGCATGAAACCGAATATATCAAACGCACTCAATTTGAATACGGAATTGTTAGATTCGTGTCGGTTGAAGTCGAGAACTTGTCGAATTTAGGCAATGGGAATATCGACATAGAACCAACAATATTCTTGAGTTTCCATCCTCAATTCAATCGGGATAGGTGTCTTGTGTAAGGCTGATCCCACATTAGGCGTTGTTACACTGGCGTTTGAGATACGCGAGCACCGCGAACTCACTGCGTCAGCGCCGCGTTTTACTGCCGTACGGCGCACGCGTAGCAAGTGTCATCATGAATGTGACAGCATATTTTCATATAAAAAAAGGCGCGCGCAATCGTCACATCTGCGCGCGCATCTTTGTTCGTCACGCTGCCCTCCAGTACGTTCCGTTCCTGTTAACTGCGACCTATAAGCGGTGGTGGGGTATAAACGCGACGCGAGAACACACACGTCACACGTTGGCAACCCGCGCTCACGTGGCTCACACACCCGAGGATCGCGCACTCCTAATGTGGAGGACGCCTAATGACAAAGTTACATGCGTTCTACTAACTTAATAGTTATTGAGGTGGTGGAATCCCGGTGCTATACAAAGTATTAAACTGGAATATTATGTTGATAAAGCAGATATGGAATACTGTAAATGCAATTAATTTAAGAAATAGCTTTGATGCAAAGCGCATGACTTCAATCTGGCTATTATCCAATACAATCTACGAGACCTATAGGGAATCTTACCTACATACACCCTATTTGTTTCTCACTCAGACTTTCAATAGAATATTAAAATATACAAAAGGTTGTCATACATGTCAATACATAATATTGTTTAAAAACTCATGAAGATTAAGCAAAAACTAACCTTATAAGAAATTCTTGCCTTGTTTTAAAATTTTGAAATTATACCGGAATCCGGCGATTTAAAAAAACGTAATCCTGGATTACAGAAAGGCTCGGGATTACCTTCTCTACTTTTATTGCAGCTCCCTAATTACAGTCCTCAATAGAAATGTGCTTAATAAAATTTTAAATTATTGTTGAAGACTAAAATTTTAAAGAATATGGACAAAGAGTAATGCTATAACTCTAGAACTGGTAAATTTGCGTCAAACTATTCTGATAGATAAAGTAATGGGAAATAGAAACATGCAAATAGGTTATTTTAACATAAATGCTGATTCATACAAACATTTATTATTATTTTACATAACATAACATAACATCACGCCTATATTACCCAGAAGAATATGGCAGAGGTGTACAAACACCCACAATTCACCTGTTATGATTTAGGTCCCATAGGATAGGGGGTGAGCCTATCGTCATCCACCGGGCACAATTCCAACTCCGTGCTGCTATTGTCAATTACCTGACGAAAAGTTCACAAATAACACTTTGCCCAACCCAGTAATCAAACCCGAGACTTCGCGGTGACAGCGCTAACCACTAGACATCACTATTTAAATATTTTGGAATAATAATAGCAAGTTTTAGATATTTTACATGGCCAGTGAATGTTTTTAATTATTTTTAGGACAAACAAATGTGTAACACAATAATTATATGTACATTTAAGAAACTGACGCACATAATTGCTTTTCCAACAACATGTTGCTTAATAATATTAAATCAAGGTCCTGAATCACGGAGCCTTCATAAAACATGTATGCGTAGATGGTGTAGTCCCTAGGGAAAATCTTATTCTGCTACGAGTACTACGGCGTAGCAACCGGAGCAGTATCAAGTTGGGCATAAACGAACATAGACAAAGGTCTACACATTTTTAGAAAACTATTTCAGTTTAGTGTTCGTTTTAGTTGAACCTTGTACATTATTATTGTCTGAACAAAGGATAGAAATAATCGTCAGTCCTTTTAACTTGTGTGCCAATCGTTTATAAAATCGATAATCCTAAAGCAATTTCTGACCCTTATAATATATGAAACACCAAATAGTATTGTATTGTGGTCTAGAGATCTGTACTTTCTATACTTAATAAAAGAGAGGAATTTTTTTTGTTTGTCCCCAATGAGCTCTGAATGTACTGTACTGATTTTGAAGAAAATTTGTACGAAATTCGTTTAAGACTCCTAGAACACCATAGTCTACTTTTACTGACGTACAACACGGGCAGAGCCACGGGCAGAAGTTAGTGTTAAATAGATAAAGCTGTGCGGATTACATGATCGTCTGAAAAAGCAATGTTTACCGCAATGGAATAAAAAGTTTAAATAAAAATGTTTAATACCCAGCCAACAGGTTCTGTTGCCCATAATAACGGGTTGATGGCTTCGTGCATCATCGGTCATCCTCGGCCATCCTCGGAACCTACTGGGACAACAAATAATGTATCATTATCTAACTGATTAAAGCATACAGTGTTATGTTGTCAATAATGATGCCTATGGCTGTAGAAACACGTAAACGCCAACGACACCAAATGACACGATATCTATCAGCTATGTTTTCAATTATGTACATTGTTACGTTGAAGTTTTGTTTACTCCTAAATGCAGTCTTATATACAATAACTAATATAGTTTCATATTAGTTTCTGTCTTGATGGCTTAGTGGCTAGCGTATGTTCCTCTCACCTCGACGTCTTGGGTTCAATTTCCAAGAAGGGCCAAGTGTTATTTGTAAAATTTCCGTCAGAAAATTCAAAATAGCAGCATGGAGTTGGAATGGAGCCCGGTGGATGGCGATAGGCTCACCATCTATTCCATGAGACCTAAACATACAGGTGAAATGTGGGTGCTGTACACTTCTGCCACACCCTTCTGGATAATATAGGCGTGATGTTATGTGATGTATTAATTTCTCATATTTTTCTCCAGATAGTTACGCGGTATCCCCGTAAGACATTCAAGAGCGGTTAGAGATCGAAATTGAAATGAACCATTAGCAGGCAGCCATTCTGTGGCAGGAATTCAATTAAGAACTCCTTGAGAGAATACACCTCAATGCCATCAAGATATACCTAGCTTTACACTACGTTCCTTCAATGTACGAGTCGGAGAGCTGGCTTAGCATTATGCAATCTCTAACTGCGAGTAACCAGTTCGATTCGCGAGTCAGGCAAAAGTATTAATAATAAAATAATAAAAATATTTATTTTCTCTTTCACAAATTGGTAAAGAACATACATTGCATGTTGTACAAATAGAGACTGGTGTCTGATTTAGGATAGACCTGTGGTTCACATCACCAGGAGTAATACTACCAGATTTGTCTTAATGCTAGTTTTACAGTAATTACTGAAGTACCAAAAGTTTTATTTTGACAAAAAAGGTTTCTTAAACAAATAAGACAAAGTAATATAAAGTGAGAGATAGCTTTATAAAAATATAGATGATAAGTATTGCTTATCACATAGAATTAATTTATTATCATCGAAATAATGTTATAAAAAGTAAGTATTGTTTGTGTTTGTGCCTATATAAGCGTCTCTATAGTATTATTGATATTTCAATCACTTCACTGATATTTCATTAGGACAAGAATAAAAATACTCCGTTATTAAATTATTGGAGTATTATCAATAATGACGTCATTCTACAGCGTGTGAAATAATAAAGTACATGATTCTGAGACGCTGGTGCAAACATTTTTCACGGCTTTGTCACGATGTCATTTATACCCTGTATATAGAACTTTTACAAACCGGATTTTAAATGGCAGAACAGGTCAACAAGGTTATATTCATGAAACTATTTTAATTCATTAATATTGCGACGTTACCCGTGGAGTTATAAAACTTATAAATATTTATTATTAAATAAATTTAAAAAGATGAAATGATTGTTGTGATGATGATATTAAGTTAAAATAGAATGCGCACTCACTTGGTTTGGTTTTCCTGGGCGATATCCGCACTTAAACTTCGATTTCCTAGGAAAGCGGTGTGGAATAATGCGGCCGTAATATTATTACCGTGACATGATTAATATGTAATACGTTAGGTCGATCACCGCTCTCTAGGAAACCACTACATTAGTTTTACATAGGCAACGTTCTAGTGACGTCATTGTACCGTTATTTTTACGACCGCATTATTCCACACCGCTATGATAGGAAACCGAAGCTTTAGTCCTCCTATGGGACCGTTGTACGTGATGCGCACTCACTTATTACATTTTTGTACGCCTAAGATAGCAAAACATGTAAACCTATAATCTATATCTTACTATCCTGCATGCAAGCTATATCTTGTACACTGTACACACATGTTTTTGAAAAAATAAATACCTTTTATCTTATCTTTATCTTTAATCAAATCTTTGATTCATAAAAATGCGGATCCGAAATATAAGTCTAAAAAATACAATGCTAAGATGTCACGCAATTTATAATTTTATTTCCAAGATCACAAAACGCAAGCAGGTTAAATAAATGCCTGTTTCTTGAAAGGGTTCAATATCTGAAGAATGACTCAATTTATTTAGCTCATAGCAAGTGCAACTGCTGGTGAACTGAATATTAAATAGGCAAGCTTGCTCGCTGATGCGCATTTGAAGAACATGAGATGAGCAAAGCGACTTTAGGACCCCATGTTTAAAAAAATATTACGATCTTGTATGATTTCTCAAGGCGGTGCCTTCATGATAACAAACTAACTATTAAATTTTGATGTTGAAGTACATAATAATTGAGATCCCTCAATCCCTACTTGGACAGGCACATTGGGGTTATTAAACGAGGTGACAATCAATAATGTATAACGCTCGATGGCGACGAGCGTAATGTTGACCTTTTAAAAGTTCCGGTGAGTTCGCTCTGTGGTTTGTAAGATGAGGGTATTAGGCATCCGCTCTTCTGTTTAATTAATAGCGGCTTGACCCACGTCTAACTTTCTCTGCCTGTATTTAAGAGACCGTTATGTGCGCAGAGTTAAAATAGTTCATTGTCTTTTTGTGTCAGTTGCCACTTCGGTTACTGGCCACGACGAGAACAAAAGAACTATTTTTGTAACAATTTGTGATCTATTCGTATTAGCGTGGCAATAAAACCATTGAAAACTGAAATTGTTTTCAAGATCTCCTCGCGTATTATACAATTTCCCATATAATATTTGAACAATAATAGTCGTAACAAGCAAATTAGATAAACGCGATGTTACAGTATTTGATAGTTAATAAGCGAATAAACAGTTTACATGGGTTGTTGATGCTTCCACCATATTATGTAATTAGGGGACTAGCTGTTGCCTGCGAGTTCGTCCGCGTGGAATTCGATTTTTTCATCCTATTTCCCTTGCATAAAGGATCTTTCCTCCTACACTTTCAACCCCAAATTTACCCCCTAGGGGAGTCAAATTTCCAAAAAACCTATCTTATTGTAAATTTATGTCGTGTAGGTAAATTTTAAGCAATTTCCTTCAAAATTTACTAATTCATCCCTAATTCATCCCCTTGGAAAACGATATTTCCAATAAATCTATTTTTGGTTTATTAACGTCATGTAAGGAACCTAGGTGCAAAATTTCATTCATTTTCCTTTAAAATTGCCGAACCTCCTATATAAATTTAAAACCCCTAATTTATTATTTTAGAGATTAAATACAAAGATAAAACATAAACCAGTTTTTGAGATATACCTCCAGCTCAACAACTGTGAAAATCGCATCGAATTTCATAAAGTAGTTCATGCATGATGCGCGTACGAACACAGACAGATCAAAATCGAAATAGATTTAATTTCGCTTCTACTGCTGTTATAAAGCCCTCATACCAATTTTGCTTGAATAACTTAAATGTACAGATAGATGTGGTAGATTTACAATTTTATTATATGTTTAGAATATATATTGTGCTTATCAAATCATGCCTTGCGGGCAAATCAGTAACACGCTGACATATGAGTTGAGGAGTCGCGCTTATGTACGGTAAACAAAGTTTATTCATACGGAACGTCGTTCATCAAGAAAGCGCGCGACATAAATTTTCTGAGTCTCAGAAAGTAGACAAGTTAATAAGAGATTTCATATCAGACAGAAACAACGGTGCGTCGTCCTCAGCACTAATGAATAAAATAAAGCGCTTGTACGTCTGCACTCGCTCGATCTCTCCTGTGCTAACATAAACCGCTTTTATCCCTTGAATTGTAAAAAAAAGTAAATAAAGCGGCCTCATTTGTAAAACATACCCTGTTTTGCGGCAATTAAAAATCAGCATTTATGCCGCGGGAAATACGTAAGCTCGTCTACACAAGCTCGGTTTGATATATTGTGGTGTAATTTAATTAGCATCAAATGGAGCTTTAGCGAACAGTGAGGCTTCGTTGAACATTGAATTAAATAATTTCGAACATTACCGTTCCTGCGCTGCTGAAATCAGAAATAGTGACGGTGTTAAGCCATAACGTGATTAGATTATTTATAGGATTAATGAGATGGATATAACGGTATTTTAGGCGTTGTACACACACGCACATACGAGATCCAGTTTAAAAAATCTGTGTTGGGACCGATCTGTAAAGACAGTTAACACAAACTTTCTTACTCCCAAAACATTATAAAAACAGTAACGATTCATGAGCAGTCTTTCTTAATTACAAACCCTTTGTTCCTAACCCTCTAAAGAGTAAATTGTGTCTTAGCACTTTGTATCACTTCTTTTTCTTTTAATTTTGATTTATACAAAGAACTAAGTCACCAGTTTTGCACCAACTGGTGAAGAAGTAATTTAAATAAATAATTATTTTTTTGACCGGCACGCGTTTGACCTCGATCTCACCTGATGGTAAGTAATGAGCTATGAGGTTCCTGTTTACTCTTGCTTTGAAGAGAGAATCGTACTCTTGCGGAATCACAGATGTCAGGGCGTTTCACTATTTGGCAGATCGCATGAATTAAAGCGAATCGCTTCCTGTGTATTTGTCTACCATGATGCCGTAATGCCATTTGTCTGGTAGTTCGTTGGTGAAATGGGGACAGCGGAATAAGGTTGTATAGATATTCCTTGGCACACTCTCTGAAATGTATCCTATGAAAGTCTATCGTATTCTATATATGAATCTAGCTGCTTAGTTAGTTGTCGAGATTTCGGCACCTCCCAACCTATTAAGTTAGTTGAAGGCATGTAACGTTACAATTACACTGGATACCTATCTCGATTGGATTGAGCGCGGAATCTCAAGAATATAGTTGGTTCTATTTCGATATGCCCATTGCCTACATTCACGAGACGTTGTCGACACGAATCAAACAATGCCGTATTTAAATCGAGTGTGTTTGATATATCGATAACGTGTTGTTAGCTTATGTCGTAATTATCTGTGTAAATAAATATTAAAAATAGTAAAGCATCTTATTTATTACAGTTACAACTTTACTAGCTTTTATCCTCAGCTCGTATTTTTTTTTATTATAGTTTGTTACTAACTAAGGTGATAATAATATATGTTCAAGGATGTTAAGTTGACATTCCAGAGAAAATTTCAGTAGAAAGTAACCAGAATCTGTAGTAGAAAACTTTATAGGTTTATTCTGAAGTTAGTAATCAATCATAATGTAAATAGCGGTTTACGAACAAACCATTAATTTAAAAATTATCTTAAGCATCGTAAACTCCCTAAAATTTAATTATCAGGGTTTAATTAGGTTTAAATTTGGAAGCAAGTTTATTGTTTGAGATAAAGTTGAGCACAAAATTAACAATTTAGTACAAAATAAGATGAAATGAAGACTGCCTTGATAGTCTAGTGGTTAGCGTATGTGCCTCTCACCGCGAGGTCTCGGGTTCAATGCCCGGGTTGGGCAAAGTGTTATTTGTGAAATTTCCGTCAGGCCATTCACAATAGCAGCACGGAATTGGAACTTTGCCCCGTGGATAGCGATAAGCTCAACCCCTTTCTCATAGGACCTAAACATAACAGGTGAAGTGTGTGTCTCTACTAAAAAAAATCTGGATGTCGTACACCTCTACTAAAAAATTCAAAAGCAAAAAATAGACAATGCTGAGATATATACAGAGTAGCAAGAAATTTAATGAAAACCTTAATGTATAAATCAAAGGGTAAGGTCAAACAAAAGGCACGACAGATGTTGTCCTGTTTACATACAAATGCCTCTGGGTGATCGTTTGAACCCAAATATATCAGATGTTTAGCATAAATTGTGATGGAAATATAAACAAGAGCCTTCAACAGATGGGATCCAGCACACATGTCAAGTGATTTCATTTCAAGTCAGACAGAATGTTTGCAACATCAAGTTGGTTTGTACGGCAATACAATCATGCGATTTTTTACCTTTACTAACAAACAATCAGGAAAGACAGCCTATGGTGCCTTATTTAAGCTAGGATGAAGTTTATAAATCAAATTATTATTACTTTATAACAGAACTGAAAGCTTAATAGTACACTAACTGTTAAGTCAGTAAAATATTATTGTATGTTTGATTTACAGCAACTTTTTATTAGCAAAATAAAATGGAAAAGTACAGTCCGATATTTTTGCCCTTAACAATTTTGGTTATTTCAAAGTAACGTGGAGTGTGAGTTTATATAGACTCGTAGAAATTGGATACGTTATACCTTATCCCTGTACGATTGCGACTCTCCCGTAAAAGCAAACACAATATTGAACAATAATATGTTCTCACATGTATTGGTTTCCGAGCCCACATTTATCTCGCAGACACCGACGCAACCCAAGCTCAATACCAGACCTCGTTTTGGCAATACTTATTCATTCAGCAGAAATACTGCCACCCCAAGGCTTGCCAAGTGGGCTTGTTCTATTAATCCTTTTAAAATTGCTACTCCCATCTACAGAGAATCCACGCATTCACAGACGTTGTAAAGCGCTAACAATTTATAAAAGAATTTGTTGAAGAATACGCCTTACTATTTTGAAAAGAGGAATGTTATTTAAAGGTGCTTTCATACTGATTGTAATATAACGTTACAAGTCGAATATTACAGCCGGAGTGATAGGCAAACCGAGCATTTCAGCGCTCTGTAATGCTCGTTCTGTAGCTGTTCCCAGACCAACTGTAATGTTACGATACAACTTGTAACAATTTTTTACAAGTGAATGTTCGAAGGCGAACCAATGCGCAATTTAGTGTAGCTATGAAGAAAAAAAAATGGCTGAAAGTGGGCAAAATGTCATTTGATTCCTGATTGAGAACAGTATTAAAATATTATGTAACAATACGTGTGTATTTTTGAAACGGGGCAGTAAGGGCAAGTACCTTAACCGTTGCAGTTACAGCAAAACGTTCTTAAAAGACCTTCCCTAACTTTTTGGGACATTTTGAACTGCATTCACAGATTTTGTAAAAAACTTACAGTTAGCAAAAAAAATGCAAAAAATTTCAATTTTTTTTTTTTATGCCAATCGATTATATTTCATGTGGGAATCAAAAAACTCTATGGGACCATTTTAGCTTTCAGTACTAGAAAAGACAGAAATCGCCAAAAACGTTTCCCATACATTTCGGCAACAGAAACGAATTTCTACGATGGTCTAACTTTTTGTTATGGCCTGGAAGTGGGTAGAATTGACTGTAAAGTAAATAGAAAGAATTTTTACCCTCAAATTTTGAATTTGATTCGAAAATCTGTGTGTTATACTTAGTTTCAGCTGAGAAACTTCGTATAAGTTATTAATTAAGGATTTTCGCTAAAATGTCTTCTAATCGTGAAAAAATTGGCTTATTAGAAGCGTATTTTGAAAGAACCCTGCAATTCCAGGTTTTTCAAAAGATTTGTAATAACCTTTCTTGTTGGCACATGCCGCAACGGATACTTATTGCGGTACCACTCTAATGCAGCTCCCGCATTTCGATTATTGACAAAATACGCTTCTAATAAGTCAATTTTTTCACGATTAGAAGACATTTTAGCGAAAATCCTTAATTAATAACTCATACGAAGTTTCTCAGCTGAAACTAAGTATAACACACAGATTTTCGAATCAAATTCGAAATTTGAGGGTAAAAATTCTTTTTATTTACAGTCAATTCTACCCACTTCCAGGCCATAACAAAAAGTTAGACCATCGTAGAAATTCGTTTCTGTTGCCGAAATGTATGGGAAACGTTTTTGGCGATTTCTGTCTTTTCTAGTACTGAAAGCTAAAATGGTCCCATAGAGTTTTTTGATCCCCACATGAAATAGAATCGATTGGCATAAAAAAAAATGAACTTTTTGCATTTTTTTTGCTAACTGTAAGTTTTTTACAAAATCTGTGAATGCAGTTCAAAATGTCCCAAAAAGTTAGGGAAGGTCTTTTAAGAACGTTTTGCTGTAACTGCAACGGTTAAGGTACTTGCCCTTACTGCCCCGTTTCAAAAATACACCCTGTATATCATTGTATCTCTAAATGCACGTCCCACGTCAGAGCACGATCTTCTTTTTATAAAATTTTTAAGCAAATTGAGAAAAATAGAGAAGTAGGTAATCCCATCAAAAACATTAATGTTAAATGAGATTCCAGGTCAATTATTAGAAATATTTGTTGTAACGTCCATAATAACTTTCCATTACAGGCGAACGCTCGCTCAGTGTGGAAGCGCCTTTATTAGATCGCAAAATAAAAGCCGAAACACAATAGATATTGGCAAAAAGTGAACATCTTTTTGTACCTTAGGACACGAGTAGGTTAAGCTTTTTAGCCTGTACAATTTTATTGCTATCAATCTTGATTTCCGTCACAGTACATCAAGACTAAAGACTCAAATGTATTGTTTTTATTGTTTTTAAACTTTTTATTGTACCATGAAACAATTTATAAAACAAAACATAACACAGAATACAATAAAGGCGAGCTTAACTCAATATGGAGTTCTCTTCCAGCAAACCTTAGAGTGATGTACTTTTTTACTTTATTGTAGTATTCTTGAATATATCTGATAATAATTTATCTGGTAATGAACAAAAACTCTATAAAATGGTTATTACTTCATAGGATTCTACGAAAAATTATCAATTAAATAGAGCGTGTATCAATTAAATATATCCACAAAAGTACAGTAGAGATGACAAGCTCCTAAAAAAACTATCAACTAAGTTTCCATAGAGCAAGAATATACTCAATTCTGAGCAATCGTGCTAAGTTTCATCTATGTCTAACAATGCCGGTACAGATACAGAACTAACCACAAGGGTGCTCTTAATCGATATTCCAATCAACACGGCTGTATCGGACCGCAAAGCCACTGGTCAACATAATGCAGCACGACACTGTTGACTCGTAACTTCTATCAACAAGCAGATTAATGGGAACATCGGGACGACGCGCTTTAATCGCTGTTGTTTACACTTGTTCTTGGCCAGCAGCCTACTGCTGAACAAGGTTATTGCAAAGAGTATTAGAATGTTGCTTTTTAAATCAATTAGACGTCTTTGAATAGCACCATGATGTTGTTCATTCAAATGTTATTACTATGGACTTTTGAATCACAGATAAACTACTTAAGCAGGCAACGCATGAATTTAGAACTATTGACAATTGGACTTTAGCTATAAACAAAGCAGCAATAGCCTAGTGGGAGATCGTAGGACTGCGAAGTCAAAGGTCTCGGGTTCGAACCCACGGCACACACCTTTGTCAATAAATCGTTGAGATTCGTCTTTTCGAAGATATGTGTGTATTTATCATAAAAAATATCGCTTCCTAACAGTGAAGAAAAACTTCTTAAGGATACCTGCATTATTGAAGTGCCTTAAAAGTACTCGAGGGTATGTGAAGTCTTCCAATCGGCACTTTGCCAACGTGGTTGACTATGGTCTTCTCATCATGAGAAAAGGCCCGAGCCCAGCAGTGCGACATGTATTAGGTACAGGGTATAAACAAAAACTTGCGCCAATAAGTACGAGACACTTTTCAAGTGATAGTAAATATACCGCATCTGGCTTCGTGGTAGCAATTTCGTTTTATTCAACCCGCATCTACTAAAATCATTGCCGTGTATTGTCAAGTCTCATTGAGGTATCTGCTGGATGCAACACGAAGCTAGCAACAGTATGTCTAGTTTTCTATTCGACCTATATTCAACGAGTAGCAGCTATTCAAAATTCAGAACCCTACAATTCATAGCGATAATTCATTTCGTAAAAACTTTTTGCTTTGAAATAATTGTGATAAAAAATGCCCGTGAATCACAAAGTTTCTCTTCAAATACGTCGACAAAAAATAATTGCTGCCGAAAAGTACTCTGAATGGGAAAAACCTCTCAACAACAGCGTCTGAAAACCTAGATCAGTTTATAAGATATCTGAGATTGAGATAAACAAATTTTTCACGTCGGTAAAAGTGTATTGGTACTCAATAATACGATTTAAAATATAGTCTTATCTATCAGCCTGGCAGCTTCTTTTAGCATTATTTATATTACTACGATATATTGTTTCATCTATATCTCAAAAGCAGAGTCAATGTATACTGAGTCAATCAGAAGTAATATTTACTCTTACCGTTTGAATACGAACCGGATAAAATATAACCGCTGAGACGACGTATATCTCTTCCACTATCCTCAAGGTGGCCATTAAAATGAATTATTCGAATACGTGCTTGACTTATACCTACACTGTTCAAACGTAATGTGCTAGTGTTACTCGTGTTGCCACAGTTCTACTTCTGCTGGCTGATACAAATCTTACGTTTTATAATAACTTGTAGCAAAGTACTACTTAATTGGATCGTTTTCTGTATTTATGACGTCTTTGCTACTTAGTACCTGATATTACTTCGACTACAACATACTTTTATTGGAAAATATGAAATATTACGGGATATTTTATATTGCATATCAAATAGATAATCGCCTATCAATACATACTCATCATTTATATTCTTTTTTACATCAAATAACTTACTTCACTACAGATAAACTAAATGTTTAACAAAACTCAAACTGCAGATAATTCGAAATTACACATCAATATGACATTCCTTCTTTCCTCATAATGCAATACAGTTAAATTTATTTTTGTACAAAAATACTACATGCATAGCATAAATACTGACTGCACATCAAATTTACCATATTTCATAGCAATATAACTATCCCAGTCGCATATTAACTAGTAAGTACAACAAAATCTGTTCATCATATTTGTCTTAATTTTCAAGAAGCCATGCTCGACAAATTTAATGACTATTATAACAAAAAAATCCTTTTACATTGCATTATTTCTAAAAGCAGAACAACTTAACTGAAAAACTTCGCGCGTTTTTTCGTCACTGGAGTAAATAATATAAAAATAAAAGCTATAGTTATGGCATAAGTCGATCATGGGTAAAGTAGTAGGTTAGGTTAAGTTAGAACTGCGACCATAACATCATCATCATCAACATAGAATCAATCTGTGTGATACTCCGACCCCTTTTTGAATCCACCCACTAAATAAAATAATATTATACTACCTACCAATTTCTTATTATCATAGATCGTAACAGACGACAGTACGTGGCGCCACCTGCAGAAGCTAAAAATGTCCCTATTGGGCAAAAAAGGAAGCGTGGACGCCCCGCGAAAGCAAGACCCGCTTTAATAATTCAATAAATTACAATTTTGTATCTAATTTTATATTTTTTTTGCTGATCTCATTATGTGATAATTAATAAATAATAAGATGACTGTGACTAATAAAATGTTGTTTGATTTAGAAAAACTGCTGTAAATATTATAAAAATAGAAGCTATATTAAAAGAAAAAGAGTTAACATGTATAATGTGCATTAAGATTATTAGTTGTGCATTGATAAAAAAGCTTTTGCTTTAGGAAAAATTGCTGTGCGCTGTGAAAATAAATTGTAGTGTGTTTAGTGATATTTTGAGTTGAATATTTTGTTGTGCAATCAGTATTTTGATGGGAATTCGGTATTTAATTGCATAGAAAAAGGATATTTTATGATTTGCGTTTAAATACTACCCAAATATTACTCTTTGTTTGTAACAAAATATTTGATTTTATTGCAATTTTTCCAATTTTTCCGATTACTTTAGTATGGCAAGTTGCTCATGTTTATTTTTTTGCAATATCACTGAAATAATGCGTTGAATGATTCGAAAACTAAATGTTTTAAAAATTAACTGCCTGCAAATTTAGGCTTTGTTCTCAATGTAAAATTAACCAGGGGCCGAGCCCTTGTAAATATCCAATTTTTTATTCATTGTAATCTTGCTCGGCACGTCCCGCAATTTATCCACCTTCAGCGGCATTAATGTTAAACACAATGCCGGGATAATGGAATCCCTTAGCTCCTTTTTTGATTTTTGTGCTCTCTCATTCAATGTGATTGTAAATGCGAGTTTTTGTTGAAAACGAATATAACATTATCATGTTGCGATCCGTGACAGGATATTTACTTGTCATGTTATGACGTGTTTTTGTATTCTATTCATATACTAACGAGAAATGTGAGAATTATTTGGAATATTATTTTAATATAAATATTTAGAGCTTTCATTTTTTTTACGTTACATAAAAGTGGAATAAATATTATTGTCGAGTTAGCTATGTCCTTATAACAAAGCTTTTCTTGTTTTTTCGAGTTATGAGGTATTTATAACTTTCAGTTTTAAAAAAAGAACCATATTTTTTTTTGTGAAATCTTTAAAACATAACATAATATTACATAATACCACGCCTGTACTACCCAGCAGGGTGTGGCAGAGGCGTCCGACACTCACACTTCACCTTTTATGTTTAGGTCCCATGGCAGTTTACTTTAAAAAGTATCAAAATATATTAAATGAATAAATGCATGAATGATAAATAAAATACCAAATGTAACGTTGCAGGTATCACACATATGGTACAGCAACGATGTAAATAAATTAACAATTTGAACTAGTTGTTTTTCCATTGACACGCAGAGAAGACGATGTAAAAAAATATTTAGTGGCCCGAAGTTACCAAGTACTTTCGGATATACACCTTCAATATAATATATTATTGTTAAAAAAATTACGAAAAAAAAACTAAAACGGCCTTAACTCAAACATTTTTTTTACCAGAACATACATTATGAAATAATTTTAAAATTTATTATTTTCTTGCGTTAAAATCATGAAATTTGAATAATTTACTATAAAATTTGCTATAAAATTATGTTAATTGATTATTATGTTTTTATTTACGATACAACATAATTCCTCAAATACAATTTATTTACCTTAATTTATTTAATTCATACTGTATAACAATATCTATATTATTTTATTAAAATTATTCGTGTCGTTCATTAATATTTTATTTTATTGGAAATTATTTTTGCTTCTATTTGAACAAGTATTTTCAATTATTGTAAAGTGAATTAAATATAGTCTTTTTTTGCAAAATATAGTTAACCAGTAGTATTATTATTCCTCTTTATTTATTTATTTTTTTAGTTCTATTTCTCTTTCAGTTGTTCATAGTTAGGTGTGATTTGTTTTTTTATTATTTAATTTTTAATGTCTGTAATATAGAACTATTTAATTGTTTGTATAATAAATATACGTGTAATTACATTATATATATATATATATATATATATATATTAAAAAAAAAAGTTAACCAGCTGCCACTTGGATAATACATTGATAAAAAAAGCCAATAGTTATGTTGCTTTAGGGTTATAAACTACATAAAGTGTAATCTTTTAAAGCAAATTTTAGCTTTGCTATGCATTTATTTTATATAATATTAAAGTTGAAAAATTAAGAATCCAGCAGGACTCGCAGGAACTTTTGCTTTAAAAGATTACAAGTATTTGATAGAAATGCGTCATCTCTCGACAGTATTGTGTTGATCTTAATTCAAACGTACTTTATGTGACTAAGTGACTTATCAGTTTATCACTCATCGCATAGGTGGCGCTTAAACCAAGTAATGGTTCGTCTAGCTAAGGTATATATATATACCTACGACGCTGGCACAAAGAGTTGAGAAATTTCGAGTCCGGCAGCATACGAATCCATAGCTGAATCGGCAAAGCACTTGGGGCGTATACCCGAGGGGTGCAGGTTCGAGTCCTGCTGGATTCTTAATTTTTCAACTTTAATATTATATACATAAAGTGTGTAAAAATCATAAAAATTGACCCGGTAGTTGTTGCGTGAAAGAATAACAAGCATCTTTCATTAAAATCTTCTGTCTACCATATTTAAGATACTTCCCCTCCATGTTAGAAGAATTATGACTAAAATAGCTGGATGCAGTGATTGGCTATTCATTAAGACAAAAACAATCTTAATACAATAAAATTCTTGAGAGAGCTTTTGCAATCATCATAAAGAAAGAGCATGTCTGCAGTTAAAATTGCAAGTTCCGTAGCAGTTTTGTTGCAGCGACTACGTGACTTCCAACTCGTTACAGCACATCCAATTCTTCTTTATAACCAGAGAGCTGTGCCACTATTCTGTATTGCTATACAGAATAGTAGCACAGGTTACGTTATTCCAACTCGTTACAGCACATCCAATTCTTCTTTATAACCAGAGAGCTGTGCCACTATTCTGTATTGCTATACAGAATAGTAGCACAGGTTACGTTATCCACCGTAACGCGAAGAAACATGAATTATTGCAGATAAGACCGGCAGGATTTGAATCTGCACACCTGGCAGCCGCGTTTTCTCCTACTTAGGATAGATACAATTGGATGAACGTGACGTCATGAAATTACGTAACATATAGTTGAGGAATTTCGGGTCCTGGCAAGAGAAGACCGTAGCTGGTTGGAACAACTGCCCAGTGTGCAGGTTCCGGGCCCATAATTTTGTCTTATTTGTTTAAGAAACCTTTTTTTTGTCAAATAAAACTTTTGGTACTTTAAAAATTACTGTAAAATTAGCATTAAGACAAATCTGGTAGTAATACTCCTGGTGATCTGAACCACAGGTTCTCCAAAATCAGACACCAGTCTCTGTTTGTACAACATTTCAATGTATTTTTTTACCAATTTGTGAAAGAGAAAATATTTTTTTATTTTATTATTATTCCTCTTTATTTATCTTTAAACTTATCTTATATATTTTTAAATATGATTTATAAAAAATACAAAAAAAACATTTAAAAATATAAAAAACAGTGTCCCACCGACATCAGGTGCAGGGACCAAGCTGCCGGTGGTTAGGGCTCCAGAGAGAGGAACCTCCTCACGATGCGTGCCGTGTCCAAAAGGACCGCCTTTTGCATCTGGTTCTTGGTCCAACCGCCTAACGCGAGCCTCTTAAGATGTTGGTCGAGGCTCTTTGCTATCAGTCCATTGACTGATATGACTATCGGTACAATGACGGCCGAATCCACATCCCACATGTCGACAATCTCGTGTGCCAGATCAAGATATTTAATTTGTTTATCTTTCTCGGCTTTCACGAGATTCCCGTCATGGGGGATGGTGATGTCGACAATCACTGCACGGCGCTCCAATCGATCTATCAACACTATATCAGGTCTATTGGCGATAATAGTCCTGTCAGTGATGATAGATCGATCCCAATACAACGTGGCACGGCCATTTTCGAGAACTGGGTCGGGCACATACCTATAGTACGGCACTTCTGCAGCCACAAGTTTGTATTTCAAAGCAATTTGCTGATGGACGATCCTGGCCACTAGGTTGTGTCTGTGCAAATACTCGCCATTGGCAAGACGAGAACAGCCGGAGACTATATGTCTAAGGGATTCCCCGGGACAGTGGCATGCCCGACACACGTCCACCGTACCGTCCTTCAGGATATACCTCCGGTAGTTATTCGTCATAACAACTTCATCCATAATTGCAAAAACAAAACCCTCGGTTTCCCCAAATAGGTCACCGAATCGTAGCCAGGATACCGATGCTAAGGTGTCTACATCGGGCCATTATTATTATTATTATTATGTAAAGTAAGGAAAGTAAAGTAAAAAATATTTATTGGAACACCATCGAATTGTCATCAAAAATTAAAGTTAAAGTTAAATAAATTGAATTTAAGAACAAATTAATAAAATAAATAAATTATTATTATAACAATACAGTGACAAATGTGGTTGTTACTTATTTAACAAAGCAAAACGTGACAATCTGTGTCACGTTTTGCACTGTCAGGTCGTACAGAATCAAAACCTAGACGCTTACGTTGATTTATTATGTTCTATTCCTGGTGGTGGAAGATAGACTCACATCTTATTATGTAAAACTTAAATAAATCTTTTGTGAAATGCGAGACATTTTTTGAAGATAAAGGTTCGAAAGTTTTGATTCAGTAAAATTTAGATTCACAACAAGATTTTTTGTTTTCTTATTTATAAATCTTAGGTATAAAATTTTATAATTTTAAGATTATACTTTATACTTAATTTTCTTCCTACAACGAGCAAAAAATTGAGAATTTAAATAAAGCATAATTTATTAAAAATGAAATTCATACAAAGACCATTGAAGTGACTTGGAGACAAAGTTGAGAACTAAATAAAGTATGACTATCGAGTAGCTTTCTGCTGGCAAACACAATGACATGACTTTAAAATGAAGGAGTAACGAGAAAACTTTTCATTATTAAACGGGTTCAATCACGTTACAAAGTGATTGTTTTGTAGATACCACGTCTCTCTGAAACATTGAAACACTCTTAAAAATCACAAATCTTAAATTCATTATTTAGTTAAAGATGCTGCGATTGTTTTAAGATAGTTCGTTAAAGATACAACCAAATACAATGGAATATAATACTAAGAAACCGTTGAAAAAGATATGGGACCGGCAGGATTTGAAGCAGCGACCTTCTGCAATCGGCGACCGTAGATGGTTGATTAAAGCGACTGCCCGGTCGCAGGTTCAAATTCCGCCAGTCCCATATTGTTTTAAACTGTTTCTCAGTATAATTTGCTAAGCATAGCTAAATGCTATAAAAATAATCAATAATACATTTTTTTTTACGAGCCTGTAGTGTCCCACTGCAGGGCTACGGCTTCCCCACCCCTTTTCCACTTGTTTCTGCCTATGGCTTGTAGTGCCCAGTCATTTTGGTGGGAATCCAGTTCATTTTTTTTTTTTTTTTAAACGACGCCCGCACTAGGAATAATTCCTGTGTCGCGGGGGTGTAAACAAACATACATTTCACACACAGACATACAAAGCACACCCAGAGTCAGAACAAATCTTTGCGAATCACACAAAGATTTGTCCCATGTGGGGATCGAACCCACAACACCAGCGTAGTTGAAAGCGGCGAGGCGACTGCTTTAACCGCTACGCCAACCGTGCACTCACGTGCGTGTTCATCTCGCCATCTTCTTCTGGGTCTTCCAGGTTGTCGTTTCTTTTTGTTAAAATGCCCAAAGGAGCTTTTGGTCGATGAAATCTATAATGAAAGTATCTCTTCCCCTATCAATAAAAAGGAAACTTATGGACATGTGTGTTCTTCCTACCCTCACCTATGGGGCGCAGACTTGGTCACTAACAAGCCGACAGATATTCGCACTCGGGGTCTGCCAAAGAAAGATGGAGCGCTGCATATTGGAAGTCCGACTAATCGATCGAATAAGAAATACGAAAATTCGATCCACTACCCAAATTGCAGACGTCGGCTACACAACAGCGAAACTGAAGTGGAGTTGGGCTGGACACGTATGTCGTATGCCAGAAGATCTTTGGGCAGAAACACCAACACAATGGATCCCGAACAAAAAGAAACGACAATACATTAAATATAATAACAATATGCCGCTCCACTTTAACAAGCCAAAAACTAAAACACAATACGTTTAAAAATAATTAAATAGTGATGTACCTTCTTCTTAGAAATATCATGTAATTAGTGAACTCATTGAATAAAATGCTTCTGTTAAAAGTATACGGATAAATAGAACGGTTATCAAAACGGTGTCGCCAATCGGCTAAATAGAAGCTCTTTAAGCGATGCGGGCCAGATTAACTGGAAGGAAACCTGTAGATCTTAAGCTTATGTTAATTAAATGGATATTCCTTTAATTTTTAAAGATGATGGCATTTTTGCAAAACGACGGTTGTTTACCATTTATTCTGATTATGGTGTATATTATATTATGGTATTTACAAAGGCATCAAATGTTAATCAAATTATATTTTTTATTACCTACGAAGTAATGAAGGTGAAAAATTTAGGGATTTTCAGACAGCAATAAAAATAGCTAAACACTATAAAATTTTCATACTTATAAACTTACTGCCTCGTTTGTCTAGTGAAAAGTGAATGCGCCTCTGACAACGAGGTCTCGGGTACGATGTCCGGGTTGGGCAAAGTATTCATTATTTTTATTAAAACTGACGTGAGTTTGTAACATTATTCAAATTATGAAATACGGGTGTTACTCACGTAATGTTGGTCTATTTAGTCGACCGCGGTTTGGGCTTGCACACAGTGCAAGACTGGCTGCGACTCAGGCGCGATGTATCGCACTCTCTTGATAATGCCTAGACGTATAGGCGAAACCGCGGTCGACTAAATATACCAACATTACGTGAGTAACACCCGTATTTCATAATTTGAATAAAGTATTCATTGTGAACTTTCCATGAGGAAATTCTTTTTAACAGCACCGAGTGAGAATTGCCCGGTAGATGGCAATAGACTCACCTTCTATCCCAGGGGACCTAAATATAACAGGTGAAATGTAATATAGGCGTGATGTTATGTTATTATGTCTATTATAAATTTTTCGTATTAATAATATCCCTGTTAAAGTAATGCACAAATATCGATTACTAGTAGTTTTAATTCATCCAATCATGAAATACTTTAAATTTTCAAAAATTAAAAATTATTTTTAAAATAAGTTTGTGTGTAGCTACTGCGGTTGCTGACTGTTCATCGGCATCTAAATCAACGAGGATTTTGCAAGATTTATTTAAACAGGTAAGTACGTAGGTATATATACGAGATTTAAGCAACGAGATTGGTGGCAAAGAGTGCCAAAGTCTTTCGTGAAATTAAAAAATGCTTGGGCGTGACGTGACCTGAATAATAACTTAACGTCAACCATAGCACGGGTAACGTCCAAACCAAATTAACTGTGAAAAGCCTACCATTGAAACATGTCAGTCCTATTGAAACCACTCGATACGTGATAAACCCTTCTCATAATATGATATAGATAAAATTTTGGTTCAACACCGTCACCACTTCCGATTAAAGCAACGCACCAACGGTAATGTTCCACGTTATTTAATTCAATGTTCAACGAAGCCTTACTGTACGCTAAAGCTCCATTAGATGCTAATTAAATTACATCAAAATATATCAAACCGAGCTCAAGTTTACGTATTGCCCGCGGCATAAATGCTGATTTTTAACTGTCGAAAACCAGGGTATGTTTTACAAATGAGGCCGCTTTATTTACTTTTTTGTACAATTCAAGGGGAAAAAAGCTGTTTATGCAAGCACAGGAGAGATAGAGCGAGTGCAGACGTACAAGCGCGTTATTTATTCATTAGCGCTGAGCGCGACGCACCGTTGTTTCTGTCTGATATGTAATCTCATATTAACTTGTCTACTTTCTGAGACTCGAATTTATGTAGCGAGGAAAATTGTCGCGCGCTTTCTTGATGAATGACTTTACGATGTTTCATAATATGAATAAACTTTGTTTACCGTAAATAAGCACGTCTACTCGACTCGTATACCTTTGTGTAAACGTTAATGATTTATCCGCAAGGCGTTTTGTAGTCTTATGTGTAAGCACAATCTCATAATAATAACATATTAGAGGAGCGTGAACAGCACATTTGAACTTTTTATTCCCTCATTACCTATTATGCACTGTAATTATTATCTTATTTACTAGTAACGATTATATTTCTTAGAAAGTTAAATGGGTATCTATTATATTTTATCACACGCGAAATACATACGCGCTTTATCAATGGATCTATTATAGTTTATTATTAATTTACACGATTCAGCAACCATACAACGTTCCGCTTTGACACTACTACCTCTCAGTTAGTTATAACCGCCTCAACAACGCGCTCGAGTACCGGCAATCGTCGCAAGGGATAGGTGACGTCACGCCCTTGTTAGCGGACTGCGCACGAAATTAGTTATATATGCGGACGGTTTAATAATTATATCTTCGTAATTTTTCAAAATTATTGAATAAAAAATAAGAAATTGGATTCCCTTCTATTACAATTTTAATGATACAAAAATAGTTTTTGTTCCCATGCATTGTGGCCAGTAACCGAAGTAGCAACTGACACAAAAAGACAATGAACTATTTTAACTCTGCGCACATAACGGTCTCTTAAATACAGGCAGAGAAAGTTAGACGTGGGTCAAGCCGCTATTAATTAAACAAAAGGGTGAATGCCTAATACCCTCATCTTACAAACCACAGGGCGAACTCACCGGAACTTTGAAAAGTTCAATATTACGCTCGTCGCCATCGAGTATTATACATTATTGATTGTTGGCTCGCTTAATAACCCCAATGTGCCTGTGTTAGATGTCCAAGTAAGAATCGAGGGATCTAGGGCGTCTGATCAGCTAGGGATACTGTAACTTTAAAATAGTAATGTTGTTAACAGTAAGAACTTGCCTTACCTTGACTAATCTTGGCGAAATATATAAATTGTATTCGACATAAAGCCTTAAAGTTGTTTACTCAAATTATGTTTTTAGAATGCGCATCAGTGAGTTTGCCTATTTGATATTCAGTTCTTTGCACTTGCTGAGCTAAATAAATTGGGTCATTATTTTTCCGACACTGTTCTCCTTTTTAAAGACCGGTATTTCCTTTTATTTGGTTGCATTTTGGGACTTGTGACTTAATGACGATGATATTTTAAACTAAATTGGTATCATTTGCGGAAGTACTCGTATTTATTTTTGAGCTGGTATTTTTACGGTAATGATATTCTTAAACCATCTGCATGCAAGGAAATTAAAATATAGCTTTTTTAATATATATATGGTGTTACTATAGGTAACAATCCTCAAATATGTACACTGTACAGGAAGTTGCCGTTAAAATCGATCTACCGAAAGGCCAAAGTAAACAGGGTCGAGGTAATCAAATGCAATTACTGTATCCTGAACCAAGAGCTCTCTGATTAAATATTGAGGCACCAGTTAATGGCACAGATATTGTGAGAATTATTGAAAGCACCTGAAAGCTTGGTCTAACACCACTCAGGACATTGCCACTGCTGTTTAGTTACTTTAAAATATTAAAACGAAGAAGTCGACTACATAGTTAATTCATTGGTCGACAACAAAATATATTTTCTGTAGCTTACTCTAAAATGAATGTTTTTTTTTGAGCTTATAGTTATTCTTTATTTACAGAAAAAAATACATCTTGGATCTTTAATTAAACTAGTCTAATAACTTAATCTAAACTTAATAAGTTGATTTGAGTTTTACATTTTTTTTCAATATTTAAATCTGATATAAGAAATTTTTCAGACGCGTTATCAACACATCAAAATTTACTCAGATAGATTTGAATTTTCTGCAAAACTTTCCCTTTATAAGCTGCGGTTTGAAGTTTTTCGGAATTTCGGTTTAACTTTTGTAATTTGTGCGGTTTCCGTGACCGCGACCGACGGTCGTGACGCGAATCAATCATGATTTTTACAGGCTCAAGAAACGATGACGGAATTCTTAAATATTGATATAAGGAACTGAATATTCCAACTCAATTATATTTGAGAGCTTGAGTTTAATGGAGTGTAGAATTGGCGATGTGCTTCAAAGATACGAAGGATTTGAATCATGGCGATTTGGAAAAATAAATATTGCATATTTTTTACATTCGTACACGCCTCTATATTTCTTATAAGAACTGCCATAGAATGGAACGCCTTACCCGAGTCTGTGTTTCCGCATGAGTACAAATTGGATCCCTTCAAAGCAAGAGTTATTGGGTATCCCATAGGTAAGCGTGCTCCACCGTAGACCATCAGGTGAGATCGTGGTCAAACGCGTAACTATTCACCATAAAAAAGAGTCGTGTTTATTAATGTTATTAATTATGATAATAATTATAATGGTATTAATTTACCAACGCTGTGTCGGAATTAATGCCGAATTGTAACGTTTTGTCACAAGGGACTCTTTCAATTATAAAATATGTCTGTAAAAACCGAGCTCCTCCGGAACGACAATATTAGGTGCCATGTTTTACAATGCTGACACAGAATTTCATCTGTTTGACTTATTAAATTTACAACGCGTGCAGTTAAATCTGCCAAATTTTAAGCAAGTTGGACTGAATTCACGGCTTATTATTTTGGCTAACTGATTTCAGAAAACATGGTAATACCAGAACAAGCAAACATTTTTGAAAATAATTCCGAGATGGCAATAGCTGTCTCTTCGGAAATATTTTTTTTGACTGCCTTTTTGGTTCAGTAGTTAGATTATGCGACTCACTGCGATATTTCGGGTTAGATGCCCGGGTCGGACAAAAGAGTTATGAAAGATGTTTCCGTCTGAATTTAATCCCGGTGGATGGCGATAGGCTCACTCCTGTGATAATAAACGTGATCTTACGTTATGTCTAAAGAAAAAAATATATATATTTTAGTGGTAATAGTCAATAAATAATTGACGTGCATATAACGTTGTCATTAAATTATTCAGTGAATATAAAACCTATTTTTTTTTATTTAAAAAAACAGTTAACAGTACCAGTTAATTGAAAGGAAAATACTTTACTTTTTGTTTCACTTTTTGGAAGCGCCAATTTTAAAAACCTTTTGGTATGGTATATGGTTGTGAAGGATTTTTACAGATCGGTGCGTGTGTGAAAAAAGAATTGAATAGCTGAAACTCGTTTCAGTATTTCACGAACTAAATATTTCTGAATTCGCGACTGCCTAAACTGGTTTTAGGATTATACATGGGGATAATAGTAGTCAATATTATTGCTTGTCTGCTGATTGATGTAGCTACAGTAATGTTATAAGCTGATTTTTGTTCTCATTTACAATTTATACAAAAAACATAAAACGTAACGTGACGCCTATATTACACAGAAGTGTTTGGCAGTGGTGTGAAACATCTACGCTTCACCTGTTGTCTGCCCTGTCATCTTTAAGTCCCATGTGATGAGCCTATCCACTGAGCTCAATTTCAACTCAGTAGGTACTGTTTTTGAAAATTTACTGACGCAAATATACAAAATAATGCTTTTGCCTGCATTGGAAGTCGTATCCTAAGGGTCTGATTAAGTAGTATTTAAGGGTTTGATTTTTACTTTTCTGGATTTTCTTTCTTTTTTATTATAATCTTTTTTTTATTTCTTTGCGCAATGAAAGTGCAATCTTTCATTCACAATAAATTAAGGGTGGTACCAGCGAACCCTTGACGTGTATTAGCACTAGCAGTTGTAATTGAATTCCTTCTGCAGTATCGTTTCCTGCCAATGGTTCATTTCTATTTGTTGTTATAACATAAGTACAATCATTTTATTCAAAATAAAGGAGGGTTGGTACCAGCGAGGCATTGACGTGTATCAATCTAGCAGTAGTGATTGAATTCCTTTCGCAGCGTCCTTGTTTGTTTATGGTTCATTTCTATTTGGGAATCTGTTACCTACTCAGGAATGTCTCATCAGGATGTAGCTTAAGTCTGCAAAGATACCCCAATTTTGAACATTTATGTATGTATGGATTTGACAGCCCGCTTAGCCGCGCTCCGCCCCGCCACACTCTGCCCTGCTCCGCTGCACTTTACTCCGCACGCCACCACTAGATGCCGCTCGGCCCCGTGCGAGGCTGAATATTCATTGGTTTTGTATGAAAGTCTGCATAGCCTTGCTCTGGCCATTTCCGCCCACTCCACTCCACACCGCTTCACTTCGCACTGTTTCAAGCTCTGTGGTTGACAGACTTAGAGTGAATTAAGTTCACAAATAAACACAGTGTCATATTATAACAAAACATTAATAAAACTAAGGACTTATGTTTTCATTTGTTTTACTTTTTAAATAAAATATTTATAATAAAAAGGATTTTCTATCTTGTAAGCGATTGCCAAATACCTCATCATCACTTATTGCTTTCAAACAAAGAAAATTCTTGACTAGGCTGATATTGTTTTCAAAAAGGTTCAGACCTTTGTCTATGCCTAGCTTGATACAACAGTTACGATTGCCACACCGAAGCAGCAGAATTAGATTCGCCTTATGGGACTACACATACACGATTGTATTATGAAGCTTCAGCGATTTAAGACCTTAATAATATTGTTCTTGAATAAAGTAAATCTATGTAGAACTGTATAAATGTTTATGTAACTAAATTTATCAATTCCAAGATCGAATTACTAAAATGAGTAAGTTTATTTTTGTTATAAGTTTCGTAAAACATTAATAATAAATTGTTCTTAATTTGATACTAGTAATTACTCAGGTAAGAGTTATTATATTATCAAGTAAATTATTACTAAACCGTGAAATATATTTCAATAATTATCATAACAACTTAATTAATTTTTTTAAACCTTTTCATTAATTAAGCTCTCAAATTGTGCTCTACCGTAGAATTAATCATCTGGTATCATTAAGTGAGTTAGTGGTAAAATACGTACCTCTCTATCTATAGGTACTTATATTAAAGAAAGGAAAGATTTCCGATTCATACCGAATATACTAGCTAGACCAATCTTAATAAAAATTGGTGGAGAAATAGATAAGACCCAAAAAATAAAATAGGCTTCTTTTATCGACGTATATATGCCACACGGACGAATCCGCTAACGGAAACTTGTTCATTATAAAAACTAAAAGTTAATATGCCAACCAAATGTTGATCTTAAAAACTAAGCTATAAAAGTTCATATTTTCCTCTCAACCGACGACGTAACCGCACTCTGGGGACGATGTGTCGCATAAACTATCATAAGCCGCTAAATCTAGATTACCCTTTAGATCGTCCTCATTCTCAAGCTAAATATTTAAAAAAAAACATTATGGGATCGTAACTCCGCTTCAGAGACAATGCAAACCACAATGCACTTCCAGTTTACGAGTTTGCAGGTTATTAGATATGCAACGCAATTAAATTAACCAACGTACAATACTTATGTAGTTCAAGGGTGTACGTTGTTTTTTTTTCTTCTAAAAAAAAACGACGCCTGCACTAAGAATAACTCCTGTGTCGCGGGGGTGTTCACAAACATATATTTCACACACACACAAAACACACCCGGAGTCATGGGGATCGAACCCACAACAACAGCGTAGTTAAAATCGGCGAGGCAACCGCTTTAACCACTACGCCAACCGTGCACTCAAAATATTTATATATTATGCAATTTTATACAATACAGAATATAGTCATTGTAGATACGGTGGATTTTGAATGAAGGCGTAATAAATCTAAAGGAAACGATTTTAGAGAGTAATCTGGGTAATATAAGCGTAATGATATATGATGTGTTATCATATATCATTACGCTTATATTACCCAGATTACTCTCTAAAATCGTTCTCAAGCATAATGCAAAAGCAAATATTAACAACACGTACTCGTACTCGTAACTCTGCCTGGTAGACAATGCAAACCACAATGCACTTTTTGTTACGAGTTAGCACGTTATTAGATATGCCGCGCTGAGAATGCCGGCAAAAATAAAATAACCAACCTTGAACTACATAATAATGGTACATGTTAATTTAGTTCAACGGTGTATCTTGTCTTCATTATAAATTGCACATTTCATAAAATATATATAGATAATAAAACCAGTGCAGTATGGTATCGGTGAATTTCAGGGGTCCATATCGGCTCTCATAAAATTTGTATTCATATTTACGATTTTACTACGAATTGGAGTTCATAAAAATCACTCTTCATAATTTTTTTCTTCATAAACTTTATGTTCATACATTAATATTCCTATAATCCGAACTCATAACACCCCGTCATCATATTTTTTTATTTCATAATGTTTTCATTAAGAAGGTGTTTAATTAATATTTTTTTTATTTAGAATAGTTTTCTTCATAAGAGACAATGTTCATATTATTTGTGTACATAACGTTGTATGGAAATAGCCTTTTATTGACTTAATATCTTATTTTTATTGGGGTAGTATTTAAACGCAAATAATAAAATATCCTTTTTCTATGCAATTAAATACCGAATTCCCACGCTTCTTTTTTTGCCCAATAGGCACATTTTTAGCTTCTGCAGGTGGCGCCACGTACTGTCGTCTGTTACGATCTATGATAATAAGAAATTGGTAGGTAGTATAATATTATTTTATTTAGTGGGTGGATTCAAAAAGTGGTCGGAGTATCACACAGATTGATTCTAGCATGCTAGCTATGTTATGGTCGCAGTTCTAACCTAACCTAACCTACTACTTTACCCATAATTGACCCATGCCATAACTATAGCTTTTATTTTTATATTATTTACAGCAGTTTATTAGTAGTTATTATTAGTACTTTTATAGGTAATATACTAAAACAATGCACAAAGATATAGTTCATAAACTAATTTCCACTTAAACTCGAGCAAGTTATATTTATCTAATGAACGAAAACAATAACAAATGCACGAACGGGTGCGCTTTTTCTTACATAACTTTTTAACTCCTAACATCGAAAGTCCGAAAATGTGTTTCATAATGTATGTTTATTAACAGTATGAATTTTGATGTATAGGATAAATAGCACTTCTGATTAAGAAATATATGAAAGCAAAAATGAGTACAAATAAATGTATGAACAATAAAATTATGAAGTCGATTCATTTGGCGTTTTAATATTTATTGAAATAAAAATTATGAAGAGTGATCATTATGAAATAAAATTGTATGTAACACATTTTCGGACTTTCGATGTTAGGAGTTAAAAAGTTATGTAAGAAAAAGCGCACCCGAATTTCAGGGTATTCAAATTACAAGCTACCAAGTCTTTATTTATTTTTATAAATTATTATCTAATATCCTAATAAATTATCATTACCCTCCTGAATCGTTCTCAAGCATAATGCAAAAGCAAATATTAACAACACAAAGGCCAGCGCATTGCGCGTTCGTAACTCTGCCTGGGAGACAATGCAAACCACAATGCACTTGTTGTTTACGAGTTAGCACGTTATTAGATATGCCGTGCTGAGAATTCCGGCAAAATTAAGTTAACCAACCTTGAACTACATAAGTATGGTAGGTACATACTTAAATAGTTCAAGGGTGTATCTTGTCCTATTTATAAATTGCACTCTTTTAAATATATAGATAATGAATCCAGTGCAGTGTGGAATCGGTAAATTATAACTTATAAGGTATTCAAATTACGAGCTACAGAGTCTGCTACACGTTTTTATAAGTTATTATCAAATATCCTAATAAATAATCATACGCCGCTAAATATTAACCCTCCTAAATCGTTTTCAAGCATAATACAAATAGCAAAAGCAAAAATATACTTTAAAAAGTAGCGCATTGCACGTTCGTAACTCTGCCTCGGAGACAATGCAAACCACAATGCACTTCCTATTTACGAGTTTTTACGTTATTAGATATGCCGAGCTGAGAATTTCGGCAAATTAAGTTAACCAACCTTGAACTACATAAGTATAATACATGTTTTTATAGTTCAAGGGTGTACCTTGTCCTATTTATAAATTACACTCTTTTATATATATTATATAACAAAACCAGTGCATAAGCGGTGGATTTTGGTTAACTATAGAAATGACGAGTTACTGGGTTTGCTGCACGTTTTTGAAATTATTATGAAATATATCATGAGCCGCTAAATCTAGATTACCCTCTAAAATCCTTCTCAAGCATTATGTAAAAAGCAAAGGCAAAAATAACAATACAAAAGCCAGCGCATTGCGCGATCGTAACTCTGCCTCGGAGACAATGCAAACCACAATGCACTTCCTATTTACGAGTTATCACGTTATTAGATATGCCGAGTGAGAATGCCGGCAAAATTAAATTAAGATATAACATGTGTGTTGGAAAATAAAAAGTTTTAATATTTGACACGATGTTTCCTTATCATTCTGAAATTTAATGGTAAATATTAAACATTACATCACGCTTATACAGACCAAAATGGTGTGGCAGAACAGTTATATTCAAATTTCACCTGTTATGTTTAGGTTCCATGGGATGGTGATGAGGTGAGCCTATCGCCATGCACCGGGCTATTTCCAACTTCATGCTGCTTTTCAAAACTTCCTGACGGAAAAGCCCAAATAGCACTTTTGCCTGACCCAGGAATCGAACCCAAGAACTCGCAGTGAGAGGACGCATATGTTAACTACTAGACCAACGAGACACATGGTGAAAAAAAAACTTAATAGTTTCGTAATTGACAGGTAGATGGAAAACAGAAGTGGGCGGGATTTTAACACCAAATGTGTTAAATGATAAATTTAAACACACTTTTGGGGTTGCTTGTCGCCGGAGGTCGTAAGGCACCTTCTCATCGGTGTTTAAAAATACACAAATCTGTGGCGTTTCTAGGAATTAATTATTTTATCATTTTATCATAATACAATTATACAATATATTCGTCTAACTAGACTAAATCAGGTATATTTTTGTATATAGTATTTTAAATTCGTTAAAAATCTCATGATATTTTTAGACAGTTCTAATAATCGCGTGATATATTTTGTTAGCTTATTGTCAAATCTTTCCCTTTTCCTTTTTCGTTTAGCCTCGATTACATCAACGAAGAAGAAACTATTTCTATAACGCCAATGAAACTCGACTAACTATAAAATAATTAATGTCACATATTGTAAACGATAGCGGAACAAGAATTAGATAATCCTAAGAAGCGCTTTTACATTTTACTAGAGAACAACTAGCAGAGTGTTTGCTACATGCATCTCCCACACACGTACACAAGCAATGAATGCTATAATGTACCACAAACGCAATTATAACTTCGCGAAGAAATTGCTAGTGTGGAGAAAGTTAGTTCGCGAAGTATTAAAGTAATTGTCCTGTTATACTTGCACTATTTTACTCTGAAAAAGCACTGTAGACGAGTCACTGAGCTTTATATATAGCTCACTGTAGACGCCATTATTCCTTATAAGTAGTTTCTCAATTCTTTTATTTACTTGTTTGTACATAATATAAATCTACATACAACTCTTTTCAGACACCTTCATTTATGTTCGCAAGATAAATGATTTCCGTGTCCTGCTAAAAGTCAGGACGCAAGATTCTAAAATAACAAAGCTTGGAATGGTTTTGTGAAAACTTTCGCCGTCCATAAAATATAAACGTTGGAAATCCCGCGCGTTGTATTGTTACTAAGGAGCAACAAAAAATTCAAGATACGCCTTTTATGAGATCGACGCTGAAGGCAAAAGGGGCTAGTTCTATATAAAAGTCAAGTAAGACAAAATTAACGTTACGTAATGTATAGGGACAGTATGTTATTAACGTTCTTTATCAGTCAATTGAGCATTTCTTTCGGTATTGCAAAGCAAGAGAGCCTCACAGGAGACATTGTTCCGGTCCGCTTCATTGAACTCTAGGATATCAATTTTACTTCGTTTGCTAAGTAATATTATAAAAGACTCCGGCCATAACCAGCGCAGATATCAAGTGGCCTCCCCATAACAGTAAAGATTGGATAATGCTGAGAAATTACCAGTTCAGTGAATCGTATTCCAGTAAAATGTAACATTCACGTATCTCTCTCGGTCGTACGCTTTGAAATACAGTACTCGTTAGTGCCCCACTCGAAATATAACTCCTATACTTTCTCGCAGCCTTTGTACTGTTTAAAGGCTCGAAACTTTGCCTCTCAAACTTTAGTTGTATGAAAGAAAAATAAACAAATCTAGAACTTTGCGGTATGAAGACCAAGTTGCGGAACAATTCCAATTGTTATTTATGTACAATATCTACCTGTGGGGACCGTGCCGATGCAAAATACTCTGATACTTATGTACACAAATGTCCCTGTATTTGATCCCGAAGTTGTATTGAGTTTCAGTTGGACGAGACGCCTAACTTGTACGTACAAACATGTAGTTGTGTAACATCCAAGTAAAAGTATCATCTTAATGGAACACGCATTAATAAATGGTTTCGCTGCGGTCCGAGCAGTTAATTTCTGATATGTATGATTAATACCGTCTGTGGGAAGGAAATTGATAAAACGGTATGCTGTGTACGTTTGTTGCGGTTGACTTGACTTTTATCTTTTGGATGAGAGCCAGAGTAGGATTGGTACTCAACTTGTCGGGGAAGTTTAGTGCTCTCAGGGCTCTATTGAAAAGTCCGACTAAAAACATACTTTTACGATTTGCTAGAACCGATTGATAGCTGTATCTGCTATTTGGTTAATGTGTTTTCAATTTGTCTAGTCAAAGTTGCTCTCGGCTAATTAAGTTCCACGTTGTTTCCGAAATCCCGACGTAACAATTTCCGAAACGAAGAAGGTTTCTCTACAGAAATACAATTTGGAACGTGATAAATATAAGAATAACGATTGCCGGACCAGTAGCGCCGATCTTACCTACTTATTATCTGCAGAACTTTTGCCCTTTCACGGAAAAATGTCCAACACAAGACATCGTCAAGTTTTCGCTTTTATCTGAAAATCTAATAACAAAACCCGTCACGTCGTAACGACGTAATCTGATTTTGTTCCTAATAAACTTTGGAAGCTTTGTCCACTTTTGGATTTTTTTATATGTTTTGAGTGCAAACGTCGCGTCGTCGTAGGTAATCTTATCGGCATTGGCTGGCGTCCAACATGGAAATGACAGCAGCGACGCGACCTTTGTCCATCGCGTTTTATAAATTCCTACTTCATGCGGACCAATTCTAGTATTTGCTTTCTTATAAATCCTTATTAGATGAATCTGAACAAAGCTTTCCGAGCTGTTTTATGATTCCCAGTTGAAAAACACCGTCGGAAAATACAAATCTTTCTCGCAGACAGATAGATGTCATAAAAATCGTGAGACACTTGCATCCAATGGCTCTCCGTGGTCTTTTGTGCATGTTACGACTTCTTGGGGAGATAAGAAATGCTGCAATTTGGATCACGTTCAATAGTGAAGACAAGTAAAACCCAATAAAACAGCATTTCCTTGATTAAATTTGGGTTTACCTTAGCTATATAAGAAAATGCATGCTGCAGTTTTTACTACATGTTATTAACAGTTATCAACTTTTGAGAGTAAATACGAGACATTATATATTATGTTTTTTACTTAAACCTAATTAACTAGTAAGTAGCAGAATAATTTTAATTCGTAATAATGTTATGAGTCACATTCAACATTATTACGAGCAAACCACAATATATTAGTATGTGTGTATAAAACTACCATTCTTTGGTGTGTTAATTAGTAAAAGGATGGTATTGTAGGGTAATAGCATCCTTTTACTACATGATAATATGTTACTTTGTTAGCATCAGCAAACAATTTTAGTAACAGCATCGGTAAAGTTTTATATCCGCGTTGAATTTAATAATTTATGAACTCTAAAAGATTTTTCCATTAACTGATCTGCCGGTAGTGGTTACTGCGATCGTAGACTTTTTGGGTTATTTGATTTTAGTTTACTGAATGTGTTTACTTTTCATTACCTGCCTGGTATGTATGTATTCTTCATTATACCTGATAACGTGTATTCATATGTAGTATCAACCCTAGTATTATAACCCTACGATTTTGCTTTGCTTTTATTTAAATTTTGCATTGAATATGTAGGTAATCAATCATTTTTATAAGAATTATGAAAAATGTAAGTAATTTAAAATTTGCATGTCTACTGGACAGAGTATGCTGAGACCATATAGATATACATAGAACACCTACGCCTCCCTTTTTGTGTGAACTGTAATTTGATATTGTAGAAAGGTTGTTTTTACTTGGCACCGACTTCAGAATTATAAAATAAATATTTTAATAATTTCTATTTAACTAAATGAAAAAACGTATTATTTTGTGCGAAGTAAATTTATTTTTTGCTTTTTAGTTTACCTACTTTTTGAAGTCGGTTTTTTTTTTGTTAAAAATTATTTTACGATTTTAAGTGATGGGTAGACCGAGCAAGAATGTTTCTCGAATGAGGAGACGACGGTTACTTAAGACGGAAAACTTTAATAATAGACAAGAATTAAATCCTTTCGCCTGACTATTGAGGGTCACGATCTTCCATCATCAGCTCATTTGACACAATAACTAGCAGTAGGAATACGCGTACAGTAGTGAAAGAATTATCCTTTAACTCCTCTAACTATTGAGGAGTTGACCTTCCATCATCAGCTCAACCACATAAAATTATTGCGACCAAGCGTAAATCCTGGCCTCGATTAATAAAATATGAGAGTTGCCCCCGATTTCTCTGGGATCCCATCATCAGATCATGACATGCTGACAATGGGACCACCTTTGAAATATCTCCGTTCCAACAGCTCACTTGACATCATAACTAGCAGTCTGAATATGTGTACAGTAGTGAAAGAATTATCCTTTAGCTCCTAACCATTGAGGAGTTGACCTTCTATCATCAGCTCATCCACATAAAAATACGTAAATACTGGTGCAGCTTTGAAAAACACACTAAAAACGTTACATGTGCCTATACAATTCGAGGGTTGCCATCGATTTCTCTGAGATCCCATCATCAGATCACGACATGCTGACGATGGGACCCTTTTGGAATCATCTCCTGCCCAACAAAAAAAGAATCATCAAAATCAGTTCATAAACGACGGAGATATCCGTGAACAAACATAAAAAAAAGCAACATATATACGAATCGAATTGAGAACCTCCTCCTTTTTTAGAAGTCGGTTAAATAGAGAAACAAACATATATATAAAGTTTGTTTGTACGTCCGCGGTATTTCGAGGTTGCTAACGGCATGCCGCTGTCGCTTTCATTCTTGTGCACAAACTTTTATTGTGCACTGTCAAAGGGCGAAATAATCGCGGTGTGAATAATGAAAAGACAATTTGCGTTGACGATGCGAATCCTCCGACGCAAGTTCAACGGACGAAGGGATGCGTACAAAAAGGAATACTCACTATAGAGTCCAACTGACAAGTCGCTTTACTTCTTTCTGTATCTGAAATTAAACTTTAATATTTGAGTGCTAAAGTCGTATTTACTAAGACGTTTTACGTAGTATAATTACACTGCCAAGGGTTAATATTAAATGTGTAAATTTTATCAAAAGAAGACTTTTTTAGATATTCCTAATTACCATTCATCAGTTTTCAGGTATCGGTCATCAAAGTTAACGGTAAAAAGTGATAGGTTTCGAAAGTGATGGGTTGAAAAATATTCTGAATTAGTATAGGGTCTCAGTGGATGGGCGAGTGGAGGCAGGGTGTCGGCACGCAGGCGCGGTGAGGCTTCTGCGCTCACCCGCGTTCAGCTCGACGACGCCACCCGCGCGGGCGGACGCCGCACGCTCTCGGCCCATACAACTCGATTACGCTCGAATACAAATCGATACCTACTTGATTAACCTAACCAAATAACGTGCCAAATTCTTTGCTCAATTACCCACCATCATACGCAAAAAACCTGCGAGAAACCCGCGTTTGACAACGAATGATACTCAAATGTACCCTGTGATTCGTGATAGTGAATGGTTCGTGTGTGTTTGTGTGCTAGTAAATTAATTGGTGACGATGTATACATAACAGTGTGATTCTTGTGTGTGCGTGACATTGAATAACTTTACAGGTATGTAACTAATGACAGTTGTTGTTGCATGTTTGTCATTTAGAACAACAAACCTAAACTGAACATAACCTGACCTAAATATGTACATCGTTCACAAGACTACATTTTTTATATTCCAAAATTAAAATAAAATTCTTCCATTTCAATAAATGTATAAGAATAATAAGCACGCAATTTCTTATGAATGATTGCAAAGCCTTACGCGAGCAATTCTCATTTTCTTTTGATGCTGTCTTAATAATAAATGAATATTTCTGTATCGAGTACTCAAGTCTTACAAGCAATGATTAATTATTTTTTCATTTGGTTAGAAATGTAATACAAATCTCGTCGTCATGTTACGATATGACGCCTCTGACGTCAGGCATTAGCGAGTCGCATAACGAGATGAATTTGAGATAAATACAGCTTGTGTCATACGTTCAGACATATTTATATTACTTTCCCTCCGCATTCTCTTTATGACAAAATTTTATTCTGGTTTTATTTGCCCTTTCTTGAGCCTAGCCTATTCTTATAACAAAAGTTCTGGGTTGTTTCATAAGAGGCTTTATGTCCTGTGTATTACAAAGCGGCAATTTTTGTTTGTTTTACAGAAATTCTCTAAGCTTTGTTCTTAATATGAACATTCTGCCACTAAGGATTTTAGGTGCACTACGAGACTAAAATACTTTATCCTTTTTATTCAGCAATGTAATAATTGCAAATAATTTTCAATAACACACTCGTACCGTACGTAAATAGTACGCAATAAATCAGAAGGTCTACGTGATTGACGATCAAGTAGACGTGAAATTAAACCCATTTCTAGTAAGCATTTAGCTCAGTTAAAAGGACCAAGAGAGCATTAATTACGTGCACCGCGTCGCTGGCATTAAAAATGAAGGCACGACGAGTAACTGGAAACCCATTTGAATCTCCATTACTATTTCATACAAGCAAAACATGAAATTTTAAACCATTTGAATTTTTTCGCCTGCGGTAATGAGAAATTAAATATTACTGCTGCTACTTCATTATGAACAGAGGTCAGCTTAATGTTCCGTACCATAAAGATAAGTAACAGCTAAACCCATTTTGGGCACCATCATTATAATTACCCATTTGCACTGGAAAATGATATATGAATATGTTAGTCCGCAGTGTTTCAGAAAAGAGACAAGTACTAATTTGCTGAATAAAACGAGCAATTCATTTGCTTTTGTTGTATATATATACTGTCGCGTCTGTGTCCTGACACGTTGTATAATAAAGAGTGAAGGAAGGAAACGACGCCTCGGAACAGCCTTTTAACATTCCGATGTGTTGTATATTAGAAATGAGTGTCTGATATCAAGAGAAGAGCAATACATAGAACAATGCTACGCTATTGTTCCGACTTTGAACCGTGATTTTTCAACTCATTCTCTCGACGCTCAACGCACAATTCTATTGGTATATGCATAGTGAATTTGCGTATACCAATACAGTTCTGTACATGTATGCCTGCTGTCACGGTTTTAAAGTAATGAAAATGTTGTCAGAGGACTTGATAAGGGTGCAAGGTTCACTGTGACAGGCAAAACAACAAGTTTCATTCCAGCGGTGACATGTAAAACATAGTGGACACAATTGGCTCAAGGCATAAATAATGTGCTGTGTATTTAAAAAATAGCTCTTTTGTTCTGCTTCGGATCTATTTTCGATGGAATAAAATAGTGAACGGGGTCAGCGGCTGTGATCTAACTTCGTTTTGCGGCTAATAAAAGGTTAATAAAAATACAGATAAACCGCAATAGGCGTTTCTTCTATCACATTGAAACCCAATACTTGACACGGTGACCAGCAAGGCTTGCTACATACCTTTGTTTCGTCAATGGTAAATATCGCTTTCTTTCACCGATTTCCTCTAAGGATTTTCTCAGATTGTTCCTCGACAGCTTTTCATAATTGTACGTACGGTACAGTCAATGGCATAACATTAACGAACTGTACTTAAATGTACTTATGAATTCCTGTCAACGGAAAGCTAATTAAAATAATGTCGAGTTGGAATACATTTAATGTTTACTTCACAGTTCGTTTGCTTGCAGCGTATATGAAGTTGTGCTACAGCAATTTCGCTTTAGGCCGAAACGTGACTTCACTTATATAAGCAACTTTACAAACTGCCATGAACTTTGTATGTTGTTACATTGCCACGTAATGCCTTTAGGGCTGGCAATAATAAGGACTCCACCGGATGCTTTTATAAATTATATTTTAATACGTTTGGTACAACATAGTAATCCTGGAAAGATTTCAGACCAAAGCTCTCAGATGTATGTTCAATATACCATAATGCATTCACAATAAATATATTCTTCAAGACCTGAGGCTGAACACTGTCAAACCTGAAATTGCTGCCCGAAGCCTGAAATATCAACAAAAATTAACCACACATGTTTAATGCTCTGGCTGCCGTACTGGGGGGTACAGGAAGTACTGTTTACACAAGACTAAGAAGGAACAGCGTTTCAAATCTTACTGTTCGATTTGTCAAAGAATAGTGAGAGTGGTCAATGGACAACTCTCCTTGCCTATTATAACAATATTAAGTCAGACCTAACTCAGACAAAGAAACGGCTAAATGTTTATGACAGATTGCTGGGCCTAGCAGGATACATATAAAAAAAAGAAAATACGTTTAGTTGCCTAGTTTCTGTTGCTGTGTGTATGCGAACAAAAAACTTCTAATGTTTCAAGGGACACCCGGATAGAACGAAGTTCCTTTCGATTAATTAGCAAAGAAATATTTATTTTTCTAAGTTATAAAAAAAACATTGTTAAGTTATAATGATATTTTTTATTATTAACAATGCGGCGTGCGCATTTTTCTCTGTGTGTCTGATGATGTAGCACCGTAGCGGTAACGTAGCATGTAATTACTACGCCGCTACGAGAATTGCTACGAAATGTGTCGTTACAACTTTTCGTCCCATTTTTTCCGTCTTTTCGCAACGCGCGATAAGGAACTTCGTTCCAAAATGCTACCTGGATTTACCTGACAAGTGCAGTAACAGCACGGACTCTGAAATTTATGGCTGTAGAATTTTATAGGAATTTAAGCCCCATCACATAGGACATGAACACAGCAGGCGTTACACCACCTCCTTACATACCAGCTTTCACCCGAGTACGATACGTTATGTTTTTTGGAGGCTTGAAACTATTTACACAACAGTTCCCATCAAGATCGGTCCAGTAGATTCGTACAAGTTGGTACAGACAAAAAAAAGATCTTTCGTCTTCATAATATTAGTATAGATGACACACACATTTCATCTATTTTGTTAAAGCCAGTATTATTAGTGGCAGTGCCTTCTAAAATAGACATTACGCTATGTTGATACAATACGTTTATTTAACCTTTTATATCACTCGTATTTAATGTATTTGGTGACAATAAAAGAACACACCCACACATTCTGACTACGTGGGTGTTGCCAATTTCTTAGCAAAGTGTACTTAATTATCACAATTGTTTCATTCGTAATGTACAGTTGTTATTTTATATAAAACTAGCTGACCCGGCAAACTTCGTTCCGCCTTAGGTAATAGTATAATATGCTGTGTTATCGTATAAAAACAATAAAACACCGTATTTGATATTTTTTTTTCCTGTCTTCCTCAATATTTTTCAATAATTTCGTGAATCCATCAAATCATAAATGATTGAAATCGTTCACCTATTTTTAGTTTTAAATGGTGTAATCAACACGACTTAGTTTTTTATTAATGGTAACAATTATTTGATTACTTTCATTCTCTATTATCAAGACATCGACCCATGACCTCAAGCTATTTCTATTTATAGCCAATTTCAAGGAACAATTTTCGTTTGAATAAGGCTCGAGAATTCTTTTGGGAAATTACCTTCAGAAATATGTTACGAAGTACCGACAAAATTCGATTCTAAAGATTGGTCTGATTATTTTTTTTAATATAAATAACAGTGAACAATGTTTTGTTTGTCTTTAAGGATCTAATAGTTCAAATTTTGTGTCGCTTTACGACATTCCCGGAGCACTAGTAACTATAGCGGTGTGTTATTATAGACGACCAGGTACGTGGTTTGGTTCTATTGTCTGTTGCACCATTAGAGTTATTTAAATAATTTTCCAAAAAGAAACCAACTTCAATTACAATAGTTGTAGGCTTATAAGGTTTTCTCATGGGTGCCATTGTCAGAACTGAACCAAATTGAAATGGGAAGCACCAGCTTTCAACTAAGAAAGAATCATTTAAGTCAAAAGTTAAGAGGTAACAAACATAAAAAAAAATACAGACGAATTGAGAACCTCCTCCTTCTTTGAAGTCGGTTAAAACAAATAACAAAAGAGCACTCTTTCTTGATATTTTAGTACAAATGAAATTGTCGACACCAATACAATTTTGGAATGATACATCGATGTTTTTAAAGAAATAACAGCAAAAGAAAGTTTCATGTCTATTTACAAAAATAATTTGATAGACGAGTGTGAAAGAACAGGCGTTTGCTTGTCTTTTGTCAAACGTCCTTTATTGTCAACATCGATGGCAAGGGTTATTTTTCAGGCAATATTGATGTCGTGTTGTCAAAAATGTGATGATATTTTTTGTTTGTTGCAGGATGAGAGGAGCAAAGGCAATATTTCTCATTCTGTTCTTCGGTCATCTATCAGCGCTGCCAGATACTATCCGAATAGGTAAGGTTTATACAGATTTCTTATTGATTATTTTTTATAACAACAGCTATGCTTAGCAAATTATACTATTGAATTACAAATAGATTAACGTGACGTCACATAATACCGTAACATACAGTTGATAAATTTAGGGTCGTGGCAAGAGGCAACCGTAGCTTAGTGGTAAATGCGGCTGCCTGGTATGCAGAGGTCGGAGGCTAGAATTCTGCCAGTCCCATAATTTTATACACATCAGCCTCACGGATAATTTGTATTATAGAGTCGTATAGGATCAATGATGGCAATCTCATTTTTTTGCATTTTTTGCAGTTTTGCGTAATTCGATAGAAAATTTGTGAAGAATAAAATAAACGGTTTATATCATAATCAAAGATGGCAATTTCCTCAAGTGAATCAATCCGAAGTATTGATTCGGTTATAAATACGGTAATATTACATCAGTTCAGAACCAAGGACGTATCGTTTTTTTGGTTTCCTAAAATGTTGGCCAAAATAATATGGCCACCTAGGTGTTTATAGAATAAATGGGTGTGTAGTCCAACGAATGATAAATTGTAAATACAACTACACAGTACAGTCAGCAACAAAAAAAGTTGAACACTTATAATTTTCAAACTTCTATACACCTCACATTTTTTGCACTAAAATATTTATAAAATAATGCGCATTTTGTCGATTGCTATTAGTTTTGATTCATTTAATCATGAAATAATTACGATTTTCAGAATTAAGCGGCTTTGAAATTCTGTTTGTGCACTGCTACTTCTGTTACTAACTGTACACGCTATGAATATTCGCAACCCATAAAACATTGCAAAAACACGTTGCTATATATATAAAAATCCTCATAAAAATAATAATGAAAACGCTAGTTTCTAAATTACTTCTACGTAATTCGACAAATTTATTTAAGTACTCAGACTTAGTATCTTCGAACTCAACTAAAATAAGCTCTAAAAGACTTTATTGCCACTCTAAACTCAGATCTGGTTCGGTATAATGTGGAATGAATCATCCCTAAACATAAAACCTTGAGTTAATTAGAACGAATAAATTAAACTGAAACGTGAACTTATCCTTGATTTATGTTTTAACGGGTACAATTTCAATAATCTATAGTGAAGTAATGATCTGAACATTATTAGTCACGTAAAGCCAAAACCACTTCTGATACCTTTCAATACTTCTTTAATTTATAATCTGTAATTTTTGGAGGTCTGTATTATGTCTAAAGTAAGTTTATGAAATATATATTATAGTCTTTAGCTAAAAACGCTGCAACAAAACCAACATTATTAATACAAAGACATGTTAATACAAAGTAGCCTTAGTCCTTTATCAGGTCTTGAATTATCTCTATACCAATTTTTATCAATACCGGTTCTGTAGTTTACCCGTGAAAGTGTAACAGACAGACAGACAAACAGACGACAGTTTCTTTCTCATTAATAATATGAATAATTAAGATTATCAATGTAGTTTTGAAGAACGTTATGACCTTAAAACATTATTTTAACGCCTAAGACATTATGGTAATTTAAATTAAGATTTGCAAGACTTTAAGCTTGTGAAAATTCTTCTTTTACAGTAAAAGCGTGTTTTTATGAGAGTGCAAAGGACAATCGTATATGCAGACAATTTGCCTCCATTTTCTTCGCATACCGTTTCCAGTGAGGTCGTAACCTTAGCTATTATATTCTATTCTTGCGATAAAGCGTGCCCTATAGTTAAACGCCTACACTCTCTAGGTGTTATTACGAGGAGCGCGGCGCCTTGTTAACTGCGTGGGTCCATTGTTCTGCAAAACTTGAAAATCATTCCAAAACGAGAATACTTATCGTTTCAATATTGTTTCTAAGGCTTATTATCATTTCAGCCTGTTACACTAGATATGATCGTAAGAGAAAACGAGCTGTTTATGTCATAATAATGTTATAAACACAAAACTTTACCTCGTTCGTAGATGTTGACACAAAACTTACCCGATCGAGATCGAACCGATGTAGCTGAATTGCCTACGTCTATATTCAAATTGTCGTAGACTCAATAATAGGTACTTATTACACAAAAAGGGTAGGCTACATGAGGTTTACGTTTCGGAACGAAGTTTTGTAGGTAAATGTGTTTGTGATTGTTTTCGTGGTCGGGAAAAATAGGAATAATAAGGGCGGCAGTGTGCGATCACACTTCAATTGGGGAATATCGAACGCTTATTGCTTGGTCTCGATTTCTTTAGTTGTTGTATGTGTATAGATTGGCCTCGGTTGCTTTTTTGATAAATAGCCCATAAGGGAGCAATTGCCTAACGATCTTGGGACAGTTAGCAGTTAGTTATTATTAAACAGAATGCCAATCTTCGTTATAATTAAGGTGACTCGAGTATTTTTAACGCAGGTGTTACTATTGTTTTTATTCAAGTGAATAAGTACCAAATATATAAATATCTACATACATATAATAAAAGTGTTATTTTTTTCCTCTACATTCATTGAAGATATTTAATAGAAATGTTGTATAACAGCAGTATAAGCCATAACATATTCTCTATGTGTTAGGTTAGGTTAGACATACACATGTAATATGTTTGCTCGTATGCGCATCAGGCATAAACTTCTGCACGGAATTCTATGCGGTTTTTACAGTTGTGTAGCTAGAGGTCTAACTTAAAAACTGAAAAACTGGTGTAAGTTTTATCTTTGTTTTTTTTCCTAAACGTTTTAGGGAGTGTAATTTTATATGGGAGGTTTGTACATTTTAAAGAACAATGCATGGAATTCGGCACAAAGGTTCCTGACATGACACTAATGAACTGTAAGAGAGAAAGAGATTTTTTGGAATTATCACTGGCCAAGGCGGTGAATTAGGGGATGTAAGGTAATACAGGAAGTTAGGCCATTTTGAAGAAAATTCCACGAAATTCGCCGTATACGGGATGTATACGGCGAATTTCGTGGAATTTTCTACACGACATTAATCAACAATAACATGGGATTTTTTGGCAAAAAATTGGAATTGGGTCAATTTGGTGTTGAAGGTGTAAAAGGAAAGTTACTAATTTTGTAGGAAAAAGCATGGCAATATCGTATTCCACATAACTATGTTCACATTTTTCACAAAACCCAATAAAACAGACAAAGAAAAAAAGGAACAACACGATTTTAAATCGGTAAAGAGGCAAACAGTTGGTAACCTATAGGTATAATATACGAGTATGCTTCAATAACCGATAATGGAACGTATATTTTTACATTTATTAGGCGAACATCTGTTACAGGCTCGGCACTGTTACAGAGTCCTGAAATAATATCTAAAGGTCAAATCATTAATGATTATATTATGTACATACATAAAACAAAGAAACTTTTAAGTTTTGATCGCAATGGAGTGGTCTCGTGGGTTCGTGGTACAGTATGTCTACATGAATTATAAGACTGTCTCGATATACCCTAGATACATAAGATAACTTCTTTATTAGTCTGAAATTTATGACAGCACCCACACTTCACCTGTTATGTTTAAGGCCCTATGTAATAGGGGGTGAGTCTATCCCATTCCACTAGGCACAAATCTAACTCCTGCCCGATAAGCCCAAATGATTAATTGTACCCTATACCTTGTGGTGAGAGGCAAATAACTATAATAAATAATATTTTTTAACACGCTAAAAGCTTCACCTGTATGTATGTATGTAACAGACTCCTTTGGACTTGATTTTGAGCCACTTTAAACCAACAGATTTCATTAAAATTTTACACACCTGTCAAAGATCGATGACAATGCAATAATTCGATAAAAAAAAAGTAGAAAATAAATAATAGTTTAAATAAACTAAAAAACACGCTTTTAAAGTACTTCTAACTAAAAAGTGAAAAATAATTCCTAATATAAGCTGAAAATGGTAATGAACAAAAAATACTAGTATTATTGTGAAAAAGCGTGGGTTGCTCGATAGACGAAAAATATGGCACAGAGCGCCCCACGCTTTTTCACAATAATATTATTTTTAATCTATTATTTTTAGGAACAAGAAACACGTTACATAGTGTTACGTAGATATACGAAGATAGCCGCTAAAGTTAGCAACTGTGGCACAGCCATCATCGCCCATCTCCATAATTTTCAAGCTTTAAATTTTAGCTTCAATAAAAATCTAATCTAATTTAAATAAGTAAGTGATAATTTATTTGGACTTTAACAAGAAGTTTTCATCAAATGTAAAATAATAATAATATAGTTTACGCCCCACGCTTTTTCACAATAATACTATAATAGTATTTTTTGTTCATTACCATTTTCAGCTTATATTAGGAATTTCACTTTTTAATTGGAAGTACTTTAAAAGCGTGTTTTTTAGTTTTTTTAAACTATATATATATATTTTTTTATCGAATTATTGCATTGTCATCAATCTTTGACAGGTGTGCAAAATTTTAATGAAATCTGTCCGTTTAAAGTGGGTCAAAATCGAGTCCAAAGGAGTCGGTTACATACATACATAAATACATACAGGTGAAGCTAATATAAGCGTGTTAATAATCGGCGAACAAACATAAAAAAAAAAAAAAAAAAAAAAAAAAAAAAAACATACAACCGAATTGAGAACCTCCTCCTTTTTTTGAAGTCGGTTAAAAATACGTTAATCATTTGACTTACGATGCATATTATAGTGTCTATGATCGTCAGTAATGCATATTTATTCCTACAGGTGGCCTCTTCCACCCAGAAGATGACAAGCAAGAAGTAGCGTTCCGATACGCAGTGGAGCGGGTGAACGCAGACCGAGCAGTGTTACCAAGAGCCAAGTTACTGGCGCAAGTTGAGACGATATCACCGCAGGACAGCTTCCACGCGTCGAAACGAGGTTAGTACCAACTAAGGGTGGAATGCCTCAGGTTAAAAACCACTCTTGTCTTACTACGAAGATTTTTTGTCTTGCTTTGTTTATGATGAATTGTTTCTAAATCTTAGTTTAGTGAGGCTATTCGGTTAATTTGTTAACAGTTTCTTCTTCTTCGTCTTTATTAATAGTTTGTTTAAGAAATACAGTGTATTATTATTGTTTTGGTTGCAGAAAATATTTTATGCTCTAAAATTAGGGTTGTTAGTATTATAGTCAGTGATGAAAGCTACAGAAAAGGATATATGTGAAATATTTATAAGTTTTTATGGGTGTTTTCAACACCAGATTTTAGACGTGGTTATTGTTCATTTCAGGCATTTAAGTTCTTACCCTACTGCAACAATAATAAAAGAATAAAACAACAAAAAATATTAACTTAACAACAGAAGTCTAAGAAAAAAACAACGTTTGTCGCTTAGGCGCTTATCCTCAACGTTATCGCTCAACAACTGCAGCTTTTACGCCATAATCATTTCGCCATAATATATCACCCGAGTTTCTTTATATTCCTTCACCCTTTATTAAATGAAGATAGATGGACGTCATCTCGTCGCCACTTGGCAGAAACAGGAACAAACTGACCGCAATGTATTACGTATTACCATGACTTTCGCTAACTTATATTGGGCTGCCATTTGGATATATCCGCCAGTTGAGAGTATGTGAATTAGTATTTTGTTCAGTTGTAATCTATAATAGTTTGAAATGGGTTGTTTACTTCTAATCGGTTTACTAGTAAGGGCAGTAATGGGTATACATATTAATGAAATTATTTGTTACAGGTAAATGATTGTAGGGTTCGCAAATTTGCTTGTTTTTAAAACATAATAGAGATCGGTCAGATTCAACTATAATTAATTTTGTTCATTCATAGCATGACTGTTTAAATATTAATTATAAAAACAAAAGCATTTGTGGCGGTATCCGCACATAATAAATGTCACGTGACCGCGAGTGCTTCCAATACACTACCGTTGAACAGCTGTCCGCCAGGCAATACCACCGAGCCTGGTCGGAGGATCCTCCTTTTGTGGTGGAGGAACATCACACACTGTTCCTCTACACATTCCTCTTTTTCAGCGAAAAAACATTTCTCTTAGTAAAAGTTTATTACTTTACGATAGTTTGAAGAGTACAAACGCTACCGTACTACGCGAAAGATTCTGTGGCGAAAGACACTCAGGTTGACTGAATAATTTTACGTATTATTTCTGAGAAGAATGCGCAGTCAAAAAAGTACAGCCGACCCCACCTGGACCGATTTGAGAAATTATTTTTTTATCTGAAAGAGAGAGAGATACTTGTCATGTGGTCCCATATCCATCAGGTCACGATCTGTTGATGGGATCCTAGATAAATCGAGGGCAACCCTTAAATTTTAATTGTTTTTCGTATATTACCTAAAGCTACTTGGATATTTGCATCTAGCAGTCAGTATTTCATTTTGCTGGGCTGATGCTGGAAGGTACAATTCCTTAACGTGTGGGAGTAAGGCGATATTTTTTTAAATATAGGCACCTTAAGGCGTTTACTGTATACAGTAAAACACAGATATGGCGAGACGTTGGATATTACTTTAGTATTTTTTACCTGTTAGTGCATTTTATGTAATTGAGTTCAGTTTTTTTTTAAATTATTTAATACTCTCTAACCAAAAATTTTAAGCGTAATTTCAACTCTGGCAACTGATCAACCCATACAATATAAAATAATTTCCTTAAGCAACATTGACTTTTTGCCAGTTAAGCTACAATTTTGTTAAGTGGAATAAAGACAATTCGCAAATTTTGTTTCATCACGGTCATCTATCACCAAGAAAGCTGAAAATCTCTACTTCTATTGCTTTGTATTTGTCTCAGAAACAAACGTCATTATTTAAACAAAGTGTAGACAAATCATTAGTCTAGCTCTCGAAACCTCTTCTAGATCGAAAAAAAGGTCGAGACAAAGTAGTCTAGTGGATTTTAATTTTGTATCGGAACGGGGTGTTTGAACTCTTACAATACCTAAGCTTATTTTCTGAAACAAGTACGTGCATGTACAAATATGTGGCAGGTGATTCTGTACGTATTTTGATGTTCTGAACCTAATTTCAGTCACGTAGGCTAATCTTATCAGGGACTAATCAGCAGGTGATAATTATATTACAGAAATGCATGTGTAAACTCCAGTTTGCGTTTCGTACTCTGTAATCCTTCACTATGATAAGCCTATATAATATACCTTTGATATTGGTGTTATATTATTAAATTTAGAAAGTTTCTCTATAGTGTATGTAATCTTACATTATATTTTAACATTTATTAAACTTTACTCCTGTGGGTAATGAATAAATTAAATGAATTAGAAACCTAAGCGGGTCTAAGTTTCCCTTTGTCCGTTTTACTGAACAGATCGAATATAGGATTGATTTTAAATTTCAACTGAAACAAAGGCATATTTTTTTTCATTTTAATGCTTCGGCTTTCATTTTATAACATTAAAAATTATACGCAGGACTTCAACTCAGTGCAGCGCAAGTCAATTTTAAACCAAGGATATGATAAGATGCGATCACAGGCCAAAGTGAAATGTAAATATTTCCTTTCCATTACAACGCTTGCATGCTTTTCGTAAATTCTCAATGTAACGTGACATAAGTTTATTTAAATATGTTTTGATAACTTTATAAAATTAGTTAAGGGCAAACATTGTTTAGCTGTTTTTCGTAGAAAAGTAATATAATTGGGGGGTTTAATATTATAAAGTTTTAATTTTTTTTTTTAGTTAAATCACATCTAAAACACCAAAATGCATGTTTGTTGCTGCCCATTTTTTCCATATTATTATTTTAATTTTTCAGTTAATATACAGTTACACAATTACACGTTGACTCGAGAACCTCCTCCAATTTTTTTCGTCGATTAAAAATGGCCACAAACAAATATGCATCATAGTGATTTAGATATAATTTGTCAATAAAACAGACAAATGTTAGAACCTAACCATATGTATATGTATTAAAGAAAGCCGTGTTAATTACACTACTTATAACTCAGAAACAGCTGAACCGATTTGGCTGGCATTTGGTGGTGAGGTAGCTTAGGAGGCATTTATTGCAGCTTGTATTTTAAAGTCTGTGCAAAAGCCTACATTGTCAGAAATAATGAAGTATAATGTTTAAAAGGCCTAATCAAACTAAATTGTTGTCACGTTTTTATCCTCATTGATTTATCTATTCACAAAATGCATGAATTCATTCATCTAAAGTCCCGAATTTATACAAGAGCTTTAAGATGAAAATAACAAAGTTGGTTTACAAACTTTTTTCACGGATATTGCTTTTGTGATTACTGCAGCGTTCCAATGAAGCTGACATAATTTACTAGCTTTTCTAGCCAAAGAGCCAAAGACTCCAATGTTTGCTCCACTGAACATTGGAAAATCAAAGTTCATTTTAGCAAAATGCCACTACGGAAACTTTGTATTTATGTTATAGTTAAAGACATTTTATGAATGATCTTTAGGGTGGAATTACTGTTTTAGGGATATTTGATGCAGAATGTTGTCTTTAAACTAAAATAGCTATAAATAAAAATAAATTGTATTAGCACTTAGTCCCCAAACATCTTAATTTGCGGTTTTCTTATACCTGTATAAACGCATTGCTCTCTCTTATTTAATTGTTTGCTCAGTTATTAGTCAGGAGTACAATTTTAACGTAACAATTAAAATGTGCTCTATGTATGTTCAATTTAATAAACAAATGTTAAACAACACAGTGTTTCAATGACGCTTAAAGATCACAAACCTTATTTCACTCAAGTTACATGAAAATAAAATACGTATATATTAATATGTTTGGAACTTGGATCGAATAGAACTACGGCGGTGTGTGGGCGATTTATTGTTCAAATGAAATCCAAAGTTAAGTTTTCTTGGTTCATTGGTACTTTTAAATGGTTCATATTACTGAACTCTTTTATTTTTATCTTTAAAGACTCGAAACTTTTGACAATAGCCTGCACATCTTTATCGAATGAAAATATAGAAGGAGTTGTTTTATAGTAGAATAACGCAAACTATCTCAGCAATAATAATCTATATTATTTTAATTACAAATTGTTGCCTATTGCCTATAGCTTATCAAACATTAATATTCATATCGCTAATTTGCAAAGTAATATATGCCTCCTAGAAATGGTTAAACTCTATTATAATAGTACCCTACGCAACCAGCACGCAATAAAGGTCGCAATATCAAACTTGAACAACAAGATTTATGTCAAAAGTTATAAGCCTTGTTTCGAATACTACTACGTATTTGACAAATTGCAGTATTTGTATTCTCCCACGTGACAAAAATACGTGATTTTTTATCTGGTAGAAGCGAGCTACTTTTCGCCCTATCCAAATGTAGGTAACAAATTTCACGAGGCGACCGGGCTCGAGTTTGTGAGAACACAATCAGTTTTTTAACTCACTGGGTGATGTAATAGTTTTTCCCCCTCCGGTCACGTCCCATCCGTGACAATGTGACCGCGAACCCACTTTTCTCGGTATTTATATGACATTTTTGTAAAGTGCGTTTACCGCAAAATTTATTTTCGTCCTTCATCTACCCACTTTCATAAAAATGTGTTTTCAGTTCAGTTCTCGTAAGATTAAAACATAAATATTATATTTTGCTTTTTGATAAATTAAACGCGAAATTTTCCTTACAAAGAAACTTGTGCGGAATTTCTAAAACAGTTTTGTTTCTTTCAAGGTCTTAGTAGGGATTCATGCTTTTCATTTCCCTGTAAACGAATTTCATATTGAAAAGGAAACGTCTTTAGATAAATTACATTAGTACTTACTATATACTTTCTTTTAATTCAACTTGGTTTATGGCCTCGTATAAAGGGTGCGTAATTTTATAAGCCGAATTACCATAAAAGAGAAAATCTTTTACAACATATTTGCGTGCCTCCCTTGTCATTTTGATAATAATATGTAGGTTACCATCCTTTTTGGACGTCAAGTCCCCGTAATAACTAAAAACGAAGAGAGTGGTATAATCCGGCGGGCTTTTTGTGATTATCCATATAAATTAAGAAAAGGGAAATGAACGGTCAGGATCTAAAACCCAGAATATTTTAATAGTAATTAAGTAATAAGTGTCAAATATTTCTAACAGTTTAGCGTTCCACATTTCTGCTGTATAAAAGCCTACTGATATTTTTTAGAGTTGCGCATATTATTATTGGATGTCTCAGCATTTTTCAGTAAATACCTACAGCAATAGGTGTATCAAATCAAATCAAAGCTTTATTTACCAAAAATGGGTTAAATAGGTGTTATAAACATACATAGTTATGTGTAAAAGATCTAAGTTAATTGCTCGCTCATTTCCCCTAATAATCTGCATCATTTGAATTCTGTCACACATACGGCCTTTTAATATAACAAATGGGGACTAATAATTTTTCCTGTCTAAACCATGAACTGTCAAACCGTAATTGGCTTTTACGGTTCAAGTACAGTAGAGCGTGGCTTAAGCAGGGTTCAACATGGTTTGTGTTTTAATAAAGCTGATAAATACTTAACACGCACCTACTCAAAAAAAAGCAGCGATAGCCGAGTGAGAGACCGTAGGACTGCTAAGTCAAAGGCTTTGGGTTCGAAGCCTCAGCACACACCTCTGTAAATTAAACGTTAAGATTCGCCTTTTCGAAGAGATGTGTGTATTTGTCATATAAATTATCGCTCACACACACACGGTGAAAGAAACATAGTAAGGCAACCAGCAATGCCTGAGAGTGCTTAAAAAGTACTCAAGGGTGCGTAAAGTCTACCAATCCGCACTTGGCCAGTGAGGTGGTCTATGGCCTTACCCTTCTCATCATGAGAAGAGGCCCGAGCCCTGCAGAGGGACATGTATTAGATACATGGCTGCTATTACTATTAATAAATCAAATCAAATCAAATCAAATCAAATCAAATCATTTATTTCCATGGGCCCCAAGGGGCGCTTGAACACGTCAAAACAAACATCAAAACACAAAAAATATAAAATTAAAATAAAACTTAGCTAACTAAATTATAATACTTATTGTAATAAAATGATTTGACACCGGAGCTTAGATTGACTTTAATTCAACTTAGAGAATTGAATTAAAATCAATCCAAGTACCAGCTCCGATGGGTATTGCATCATGAGAAGAGCTGGTGAGAAACTCATGTGCACCATCTTTTCAAATAATTCATACAATATTTGTTTGTTTTTTGACAATAATTCTATGTGTAAGTTATAGCAACCAAAACAACATTATAGCTAAATATGGTTATAAAGAGAAAATGCAATTAAATTATTATAAATAAATCCATAGTATATAGGGTTGCAATATCTTACACTTCAAGCAGAAAATAAAGGAGTAAAAACAATGTGTGTATACTACTGTATAAGGGTTTCAGAACAAACAAAAAAATATTTATAATACTAATAACAAAAACTATTTATACTACAAAAATATAAAAATTAAAAAATGTACACACAGATTGCCTTTACTTAACAATATTTGAAATAACATGAAATGAGGTTATACAAATCAAATTTAGTGAGTGTGAATTTTCATTAATCATATTAAATAATAAAAAATAATGTATCAATTGATATTCATTATAATGTCAAAAGTTGAAACTTAAGTCAATAATATGATAATATGATGTCAAAAATAAATTATGTCAATCTCAATATAGAATATAATATGTCAAAATAATCATAATTAATCATAATTATAAATAGGATAAAACAATGTCTAACTTGGCAATTCATTTGAAATATAATAACCATAATAATTGTAAATAATAAATACATTACTGTAATAAATACATTAGATAAATAAATATTATTTCCAAGGCGTAGTGTCGGTTAAGAAATCGTTTATTTTATAATAGCCCCTTTCCATGAGACGATTCTTAACGATACTCTTAAACTTTAATAGGGGCAAGTTCAAGATTTCGACAGGAATTTTGTTATAAAAACGCACTCCAAGTCCCTCAAATGAGTTGTGGACTTTGTTTAAGCGATAATATTGGCCTACCAATTTATGCTTATTCCTCGTGTTCAATGAATGAACATCGCTTTTCTTGGTATATGTTCCTATGTTTTTTCGTATAAACATAATATTAGTAAATATATATTGCGATGCTACTGTTAAAATACCTATTTCCTTAAATCGTTCTTTCAGAGAATCTCGAGCTTTGAGTTTGTAAATCGCACGAATTGCCCGTTTTTGAATTACAAAAATGTTTTGAATATCAGCTGCCTTGCCCCATAGCAGAATACCGTAGGACATGACACTGTGAAAATAACTAAAATAAACTAGTCGCGCAGTTTCAATATCAGTTAACTGACGAACTTTCCAAACAGCGAATGCCGCGGAGCTGAGTTTCCCTGCTAGACACGATATATGGGCGCCCCACTGAAGCTTATGATCCAAGGTTATTCCTAAAAACATAGTTGATTCTACAAGACTAATAATTTCGTTATTTAGTATTATACTCATGTTCTGTTTCTTGACATTAGGCAAAGTGAACTTTATACATTTAGTTTTATTCGAGTTCAATAATAAATTGTTGCTAGTAAACCAGTCTTGGACTAGTGCAAGTGACCTGTTAATATCATCAATACTATCCTGATTACGATTAACTTTAAAAATAAGCGAAGTATCATCTGCAAAAAGTACTATATCACAAAAATTTTGCACATAGAATGGTAAATCGTTAATGTATACTAAAAAGAGAAACGGACCGAGAATTGAGCCCTGTGGCACGCCCATTGAGACAGGTAATCCGGAGGACCTAATTCCATTTATATCAACTCGTTGAACTCTGTCACCAAGGTAAGAGGCAACCAGATCAAGTGCAATATCCCTGACTCCATAGTGCCTGAGTTTTCGCAAAAGCGTTTGATGTTCAACGCAGTCGAATGCTTTGGATAAGTCACAGAAAACGCCAATTGCATCTTGCGCGTTTTCCCAGGCATTAAATATATGTTTTATAAGTGTAGAACCTGCATCTATGGTTGAGCGACCCTTTGTGAAACCATACTGCTCTTTGTGAAATAAATTATTAATATTAAAATGGCTTTCTAACTGCTGCAAAATAAGCTTTTCAAAGACTTTACTAACTGCTGGCAAGATTGAGATGGGTCTAAAATTGCTAGGGTCACTCTTAGACCCACTCTTAAATAATGGTATTAACTTACTATGTTTCATCAAATTAGGAAATATACCTTTATCTACACATTGATTAAATATTACAGCTAATTGTGGTGCTATTTCAATAATTATATTTTGCAATATCTTGACAGAAATGCCCCACAAGTCGGTTGTTTTCTTTGAATTGAGCGACTTGAAGGTTTTCACCACCTCACTTGGGCTTATAAATTGGAATTTGAAAATGACATCACACTCTTTCACGCTGCCCCTAGCCAAGGATTCAGCTGTGACTGAGCATGAATCCAAGAAACTGGTAGTCTCAACTGGTATTTTTGCAAAGTAATTATTAAATGTTTCAGCCAAACCCAGATTATCTTTAATAATATTGTTATTAACCACTAATTCAAAACTATCATCTCGCGGTTTGGACCGTCCTGTTTCAGTATTTATTACAGTCCAAGTTGCTTTTATTTTATTATCAGACTGTTTAATTTTGTTACTTAAATAAATTGATTTAGCTACCAAGCAAACTTGTTTGAATATTTTAGAATAATTTCTAACATGTTGTATAAAAATAGGATCAAAATTATACTGTTTCATTCCATATAGATCATACATCTTAGCTCTACTTTTGTAAATTCCAGGAGTTGCCCAGTCACAGAATCTACTATTCACATTCTTAGTAAAAGTTTTCTCTTTAAAAATAAAATCGTATTCTAATTTAATTAAGTTAAATAAATTCCCGTATAGGACATCCGGATTATCCTCATTGATATCTAAGTTGGTAACCTTGGCTGCAATATTCTCGTTAAAGCATTTGAGACGATTAGAAGTCATCGGCCTACAAGTGATTTTCTTTGCTTTAACCAGCTCATCCATGGGATAAACGACCATTTGCCCACAGTGGTCAGATCTTAAGTGACTGAATATTGCTTTACTCAGATATCTACAGTTGCTAAATACATTATCCAGACATGTTGCAGAATGTGATGTAATTCTAGTTGGTTCAAAGAATATGTGCTCTAAGTTAAATGACCTAAATAAACTAAAAAGCCTAGTGGAACTAGATGACTGCTGAAGTAGATCCACATTAAAATCGCCGCATACAACTAAATTCCTATTACCAGTACTCAAACGCCTTAAAACATCTTCCATAACTGTCTCAAATAGGTTAATATCACTCTGTGGAGGTCTATATACACATACTATAATATATTGCTTTAACTCAATACAAGACAGTTCAGCAGTGCGTTCAATAGATAAATTCACTATGTCTTTTCGTTCCTTACATTTCAATGTTTTATTTACAACTATCAGTGATCCACCATGTATGGCCTTTTTTCTTATGAATGCACTCATAACTGAAAAGTTGTCATTAATAATCAATGACTTATGATTCCTTAACCAATGTTCGGTGACACACAAAACCTGTACCTTATATTCTTCTAAAAATAAATCTAACTCAAGTTCTTTGCCGGAGACACCCTGTATATTTTGGTGGAACAACCTAATATTACTGGTATGCCTATCCTTTGTCCTAGATCCTAGTTTAAATTATTTGATGTATCCACATTATACGTACCTACTTTATTTAATTCGAACTAAATAACAGGTTGTAATAAACTTTAAAGTTTAGTTAAAGGTTAGTTTTAAAATCTTAATAATCCTTAAGGATTCATGGTTGTCTTATTCTTAGGTTAGGATCGCGGCGTCAAATTTTAAATTGACATATTAATACTATTCTAACTTTCTTACTTACAAAGTTTTTCTCTTCCAACAGTATGTCACCTACTGAGAAGTGGTGTGGCAGCCATCTTCGGCCCCCAATCGGCTCCAGCAGCAGCTCACGTCCAGTCCATCTGCGACACCATGGAACTGCCTCATTTAGAGACCAGATGGGACTACCGCACTCGCCGGGAATCCTGCCTTGTCAACCTTTATCCACATCCAGCCGCGCTCAGTCGAGTAAGTCCTTTATTCTGTCAATGTACAGAGCAATTTTAAAATATTACCCAACGGGGAATTCCTACTAACTATTCTAAAAACCCTTTATCACCATTTGACGAAACGCAGTGTGGAATAATTTTCATATAATATTAAGCTTTTTAATGCTGTCCTCTGAAACCAATTGTAAGTGAACATCATATAATAAATAACTTACAAGTTGTTTCTACCAAAAAGAATTACCACGAAGGTATAACCACAGAATACGAGTCGGTACAGTCAAAACGTGTTAATTAAAAAGTGCAGTTTAAAACGTTCTAGCCCGATGTGGTTTAGTATAATGTTGGGAAATTGTCCTAAAAGGGTTAACAGTATTTTTAAAATAACCTTGTAAAAGCAATCTGGCCGGGGATTTGGTTATAACTGACGGAAAACCAATAATTGTGAGTTAAAGCCGGCAAATCTATTAGCGCAGTATTAAAACATCGGTTGGCAGAACAATTTTCGATTGAAAAATAAGGATAATTGATTCAGGGAGGATTAATCTCACTGTGGAGACTGTAATTACATATCACTGTTATTTTTTGCCGATGATTTGAATGGTGTTTCAATAATATTTTGTGATTATAGCGATTAAGGAAGACAGGTCCCTAGTTTTTAATACAACTACGTTCATTTTGTAATATACTAAAAATAAATATGGATAACAAATAAAACTATCTATCTTTGCAGAGATAAACGGCTTTTTTGCAGATGTCCTTTCTTCTTGTTCATTTCTTTTCATCGTCTTTAAAGGAAAATAGAAAAGACAAACCTCTTTTTAGTAGAACTTGAAGAAAAAAATATTTTTATCATTAACTTAATAAAGTATAGACTTTATTAAGTTAATGATAAAAATATTTTTTTAATGCCAGTTTGACATTGACTTTGTAATCGTACAAAGTCAAGTTAACCTTGACTGGCATTAAACATTATTTTGTCATTTATTTCATTCGATCGTTCAAATTCAAATTCCGATCCAGCTATAAATGCCGTGATAATAAAGTATCATATTCTTCATAAAAGATGCAGTTACTGCATCAATGTATATCAACCTTTAAAAACACGATTCAGTGGCTAAACAGTCTATTACCACCTACAATGCAAATCCTCATAACATTCACGTTCAACTACAGTTACCACAATAGGATAGCTTACAAGACTCACCACGTAATAAATGTCACGAATAACGTAAATGTAAATCGTACGAACTAGTTCAGATGATTAATTGCTTGCTCAGAGAAGCTGAGTTACTGCTCGGAACTAAATTCTACCTATAGCCGAGTTAATTATACCAAACACACAAAGGAGATTATTTGCGCATTAGTTGGTTAATTATCAAATTAGGCTCTTGTGCTCTTGGTATTGGGATTTCTAAATATGCATTATTTTGTGCCACTATACGGATTATGTAATAATGAAAGCCGTAATTCTGCGCAAATAATATAATATTGAATTTATATTTGATTAAATTCGTGACGGATTTATTAGTTATTAATAATGTGTTGACGAATAAGAGATAATATAGCTTGAAGCCCTAATGCCTTTAAAACTTCGGGGCTTGTCGAGCGTAGAAATATAAGAGGAAGTGAAATGAGAGAGAGAGAGAGCCATTTACCCTGCAGTTAATAAGCTGATGATAATAATAAAGGTATATCTGCTATTGTTCCTTCAAGTTTATTACTTTAGTCAAAATTATGGAGGGACAGAAACATTTTAAAAATAAAGTGGTATTAAAATGTACCGAAAACTTATTAGTGATTATTATCTTACATAAGATTCGTAAGAACATAAACAGACAGACAGAAGTAGCTCATATTTCTGTAGTCTAAGAAAAAACGATGGTTACTGATCCATTGATAGTAAAATATAGTATACCTTATCAAAATATAGGGAAAACATAAACTAATTGCAAGAATTTTTAGTTACTTACTTTAAATCTAACACATTCATAGTTAAATGGAAAGTTCATTTTTAAGGGTTTCACCTATTGTAATAAAACTATTTTTTATAAACGCAATATTTCGTATAGCTATAAAATAAAATTCAGAATTTCAGTTACAAAATACTTAAGTGTGACGTCACGCCACTTAAGTGTAACCGTTTGTTTGGAGTGTTTCAGCGAGTCTATTATTAGTGCAAAAGGCAATGCCCAAAAACTGTATCGCCAAAACCCTTGTGTCACGAATATAAGATAGTAAATAATTTCTAGTTTTGTGTATGACGATTATCTAGTAATAAGAGACATTAACTTAAGCAAGATTTAATAAACAAAAGAAATTTTGATAGAATTATCACGTTTTTTGCACTTGTTACTAACTTTTTTCATGACTTCCCAACTTACTATGAAAATATCCGGCTTTAAATCAAACTTTTATATTATTCTACATACAATACAGCAGTTTTTATCTTGACAAAGCCACGGAATAGATAGCACAGCAGCGATAAACAATCCCGTAGTCGATTGGTCATACCCCTTTAAAATAGTATTATTTTAGGAAGCTTACGTGATACAGAGTAACTGTTTTAAATATGTTTCATATATCGGTGTTTCCATACGATAAAAAAAACTAGTCATCATGCGTATTACTTCAAACGCTACATAATATCACTGAAACTACATTAGAGTTGCCCAAATTCGACCTCAAACTAGTCTTAGGGATTCAATCTAGGTCTTTGTTGAATCAGTCACAGAAACTTTGTTAATTAATTATCTTAATTGCGAGAAGTAGTGTTGGTATGCGAGACTTAGCCAAGCCTATCGCGGCAAACGTGGCCATTGAAAATGTTTTTCTTGTAGATAGTGATGTAACGATACAAATACCTACGAATGTGAATTGTTATACTCAATAGTATTAAGATGAAAAATAATCTGAACGTTAACAAGTTTTTGCACCCACAATGCAATCAACAACAACAAAGGTACCAATCTCACACTGAATTTAAAATAATGAACTATAAAGCAAAATCATGCCACATTATTTATTTATTTAAACTTTGCACATATTTAAGTACAGAGGCGGACTTAATGCCTAGTGACATTCTCTAACAGTCAACCTTGGGTGGTGCAGAGAAAAGCAAGGGTAGGTGCAATATGAGAACATGATATTAACACATGATATTCTAATCTAAAACGATCTTGACCATATGAAGAGCAAGTCTTGTCCCTAAATGGAATCAAATGAAATTTGAATTTCTGTCAATCAAATATCGACCGTATTTATATTGAGATAAGGATGAACTACATTTTCGAAACCGACAGTTTCTCTTTCTGAATCACGTCACACGTTGCGATAAACACATAGCTAAATGCACCATAATTATTATTATGGATCCATCAATCTCTGTTTTTGCTTAAATTATTTATACAACTATCATTTTGCTATCTAGTGGATACAGATTTCATATTCGTATACAACTATTCGTATACAACTATTCGTATTTTTACAGCACTACTTGTAGGCAACAAACTCCTACCCTTGGGGTGACTCAGTGCGGTTAGAGAAACCGGGAAACTATTTAATCCTGCTCCTACAGCGCTTTGTCGTAATTGAATATTGTGACAGGATAAACTATATACAAATATAAGATGTATTGCGTAAGAATACGAATGCCGATGAAGAAGATCGGAAGTTGTTTTAGATTTCGCATTATAGGCAAGATATTGATGGCAAGATTTACGATTTGTTTTGGTGCAAAGTTTTCTGTATATATATAGACGGGTATGTATAGATGGCAGTATAATGGACTTTTGCAGGATAATATTGTTGTTTATAATTTTTTTTTGATGTTTTTAAATAAAAATATATGCCAATTTAACCTAGTTTAGATATTTTCTTACTTAATTAACTTCATTTAAATAATTTTATAGGGGAAGCGAAAACTTTGTGACTGATTTGGAACGGGTTTCCATCATCCTTAAAACGTAAACTTTTATATTTGAACATGGTTTTGTATTTAGAAAAAAGATAAAGAGGGTATGCGTTTTAAATTCAATATTTGGATTTTCCTCAAACATATCTGGGACACTACTAGATATACCTACATTAATCGTAAACGTAAAAAAATCCATATCCTCACCAGTCTCGTAGCGCGGTATTTAATAACATAACATAACATCACGCCTATATATTACCCAGAAGGGTGTGGCAGAGCTGTACAACACCCACACTTCACCTGTTATGTTTAGGTACTATGGGATAGGGGGTGAACTTATCGCCATCCACCGGGTACAATTCTAACTCAATGCTGCTATTGTGAATATCTTGACGGAAAGTTCACAAATAAAATCCAGCCCGACCCAGGAATCGAACCCGCGACCTCACGGTGGGAGGCGCCATACGCTCATATTCTATATAGGAGAAAGAGATTTTGTGAACCTTGGGTAGGATAAACATAATTAGAACACACAAATAAAAGTGACACCTGTGTTCTATTTTCGGATGTAAATTGTGTCGCTTTTATATTTTATTTAATGCTTCAAATTTATCCTGAACGGATGAAATTAGCTCTTTGTATCTTAACAGTACCTACTCAGCATTTTATCTATGATTATTCGTATTATATCCTCGACGTTTTAGCAATTTGACGTGATAACGTAATAAATTTGATACTAAAAGCCGTTTTAGTAAAAACTTATTTTTGTTATAAAACCTCTTTTTAACACGCTTATATTAAGCTTCACCTGTATGTATGTATGTAACCGACTCCTTTGGACTCGATTTTGACCCACTTTAAACTCACAGATTTCATTCAAATTTTGCACACCTGTCAAAGATCGATGACAATGCAATAATTCGATAAAAAAAAAATAATTAAAAAACGCTCTTATAAATAAACCAAACTAAAAAGTAGAAAATAATAGAAGTACTTTAAAAGCGTGTTTTTTAGTTTTTTTAAACTATTATTTATTATGTTAATCACCTGAAATAGGAGCAAATATACCAACCTAATCCTAACTTAATTATATCCGAAAAAACTTTGTCTGTCTGTTACAATTTCATGTCGCATAGAGGTAGATGGGAACTTAGAGCAGGGCATGGGCTACTCTTTATCGATATACCACACGGGCGGCGTCGAAGGCGGCAGCCAGTGAATAAATAAATTTGATACTTTCACTGGTGGTAGAGCTCTTGTGAACGAGCTCGAGGGCGGCAGCACCACCGTCTCACCTTTAACCTGCCGCCAAATAGTAGTGAGATCAGGCCCTGAAATTACTGGCACATGAGGCATAACACCTTAGTCCGCCTTAGACGCATCTATAATCTGCTTTTGTGGATTGTTGATGTCCATGGGCTGTACTCCACTTGCCATCAGGTGGACTACACATTCGTTCGCTGTGGGCGTAGTATAAAAAAAAATAATAATAAAAAAGAAAACATACTCAGATCTGATACAAATGCAAACCAATCGATCGTTGCAACTAATGGTCACATGGGCACAATATTGATATAATCACTAAGCCAGCAGGGGAACCTATAATCGGATTAAGGTATCAGCACACATCAGTGGTAGGCCATCATTGAACACTCACGATTCCAATACAGTTTATTGGCCCATTCGTATTCATGAACTCACGGCAATGTGACCCTGTTTATAGATCATTATGCTTGGACCTGCTGCTATTAGGATTTTATGGGCGATAATAGACAAAATGAAGAGGTAACCTCGAAGTTATCTCTTCACTTCCCACTCATCGTATTTTAAGCACCAATTTGAGGTAGGATCTAAAAATATGCAGTCAATATCAGTCAGAATATAGTTAAATTAATTATATCTGTACAAAACTCGAGGACTGTTGTATGTAACAAACCTAAGATACAGATTTTGAAATGCTAAAATATTTCAAAAGACTTAAATTAGATAAAACATAAATATAATCCCAAAATTTAAAGATTCCGATAAAATTTACGGGCGATTTATCTAACAAATTCAGGTCATAACTCAAACCATAAATTAAACTAAATATATTTGTCATTGAAAATAATTTTACTAAATTATAAAATTTGATCTCGAAATCCATCGTTATGTCATCTGTAGAAACCTGAGACATTAAAAAAACATGATTTAATTAAGTTCAGTAGTTATTTCACTGCTTAATTCAGATGATATTCAAACTAGAAACAGCAGTAATACTGAACAAGATAAATTACATTTAAAAAATAAATGAATACTGAAGCGATACGGGTATTGAACGCACATGTGCCGAGGGTCGTCGTTAGTAAAAATGAAATTGTCTATTGGCCCGGAAGATTGGACATCCGCAATTAGGGCGATCGCTCGATACACAATCCCCAAACAATATAAAAAAAAACATTAAATCGAAGCGCGCAGGGTAAATAAACATTTCAAAGCGAATATAATCCAATTTAAATTAATAGCTAAATTGAATTATGTTACCCAAAGTTACTTAATGTGCTACGTAGCTTTTCGAGGCTTAAAATTATCCAGTCTTCGAAACTGTTTAAAGGATTAGGGAGGCTGAAAGTTGATTACAAACTTATCCATTAGGCGGTTTAACTCATAAATGACGACGTACAAAGTGATGAATTGTTACAATACTTTTAGGCCTACGTGGATTTAGTGAGAGCGTGGGGCTGGAAATCGTTCACAATAGTGTACGAGAACAGTGACGGCTTGGTCCGTCTACAAGAGTTGCTCAAAGCACACGGCCCGTCGGAACTGCCTGTTGCTGTGAGGCAACTGCCAGATTCCCATGATTACAGGTACGTGAAGTCTTAAACATAATTTTGAATACTAAGTGAACGGCACTAAAGTCCATATTTCCTTGCAGACCGCTCCTGAAACAAATAAAAAACTCGGCTGAATCGCACATCGTACTCGATTGCGCTACGGAACGGATCAGAGATGTACTTCAACAGGCTCAACAAATAGGAATGATGTCGGACTACCACAGTTATCTAATAACTTCTTTGGTAAGACGAGTTTTGAAACTATAGACGGTTTATTTGTTCTTGTTCAACTATTTAACTATTGATTCTTACCTTTTGTATTAATTTTGATTGCGCTCTTATTTGATGATATCAGTATCTTTTAAACAAATTATTATAGTACTAGACCAACAGATCGACATAGATTGACATCATAGATGACGTCGATTGATTGGTTCGTGAATAACATCCTTATTTCTCGTTGTTTACGTCATTAGAAGTTAAACGTGACTCCCCATTCCGTTCAGAAACAGTTTAAGTTGTTGTTTTATTTAGTTTCCGTGATTAAACGTGTTAACAGGACTTGCACAGCGTGGATTTAGAAGAGTTTAAGTACGGTGGAACGAACATAACGGCATTAAGACTACTCGATCCAGAACGTGCAGATGTACAGAGAGTGGTACGGGATTGGGTTTACGACGAAGCCAGAAAAGGACGTAAACTACAACTGGGACACACCACGGCAAAGGTAATTGCCAATTCTTATGAAGGTCAATGATAAAGTTATTACACGAGTTCTGTATTTAATTATTTGTTTGTTTGCAGGAAAACATGACATTTATAAAGGTAAGTTTTAATAGCACCAAAAGCTATTTTATTCTAGACAATTTTTAAATCTGTAATCATAAAACTATTTGTGAAGTGCTTGTAACCACATCAAATGTTTTAAAATCCTCGCGGGTTTACTCGTGTTGATATTCGAGTTTATAAAACTTTATTTTATAATTTTGTTCTCTCCGTAAAAATCACTAGAACATAACCTGTTTTGCTTTTTGTGCTTAAAAATCCATTTATATTCTGTTTGTATATCTCTAAAATGAATAATTGCGAGCGGTACTTTGAAACGTATGAATTGCACGCGAATCAAACACCTATAAATAGACATAGAAACATTGTTAAAACATGCATATTTCTACCATTTTATAAGTAAGTAAATTTTGTTTTATGTTTATTTACACAATACACAACTTTACACATACACACGTACACACACACACACACACACACACACACACACAAACACACACAGACACACACAGACACACACACACACACACACACACACACGCACACACGCACACAACCGCATTGTCTTTAGTGTGAACAGCGACAACCTGTACAAAAAATACTGTTAACTTTTGTGCGGCTGAACGCTGGCTCCCAAGATACAGGTCTTGACCTAGTTTGGGGATCAGTTTTAGTTACCTAATCTAAACTTACCAACATTTGTGAAAAATCTTATATAACAACCAAATGTAAGCATCTTTTGTGTAAATAAAGAATTTTTATTTATTTTTATTTATTTGATTTGAAAAAAATCTATAATACCTATTTCATTTTACAAGTAGATGTTATTACTTTATGATTGTTCCACCAGATATATCACGTGTAGTGCTTGTTTAAATAACGTTTTGTATTTGTTTATGCAAATCCTGTAATCGTATCTTTTGTAAACAGACTGAAACAGCTTTGATGTACGACGCAGTACATTTGTTCGCGAAGGCTCTGCACGATCTTGATACGTCGCAGCAGATCGATGTGAGGCCCCTGTCGTGCGAGGCCGAAGACACGTGGCCTCATGGCTACAGCCTCATTAATTACATGAAAATCGTAAGTATGTTGCACGCCTATTAGCCTTTTACCTCTGAAAAATAATGTACAGTGGGCCAACGAGTTATTTATTTATATATTTATTTAAGATATATGGAAGACTTACAGCTAAATTTACAGTATTGTATGTAGTAGTAAAGAAATCTGGCAGCCAATTACAAGTCTTCACTTATATAAAACAGAATAAAAACAAACGTAAACAGTAAAAAAATCAGAACAAAATAAATCTAAAGCTAAATTTGTAAGTACTTATATAAAGTATAAACACTTACCACACACTAATGTTACCATATACCGACCAATCACTCCTCCACTGCACCCTTAAGAAAGTCAAGGCTCAAACACCTTCGCACTTTTGACACACTACTATTGAAAGGATCAATATCATGCTGTTTACACATATTATTGAAGCTTCTGCTTGCACGGATCAAGAAAGAGTTTTGCCTATAGTTAGTCGTCGCAAACGGTACACAGATAGGTGGATTAGATCGTGAGGTAGAGGTGGATTAAAGTCGAATTTAGATAATAATTCCGCGCTGTCGATGCTACAATTAAAAACTTTTATTAAGAGAGTACAGTCCGAGTCAGTTATTATTGTTATTCATAGTCTAAGTATAAGTCATAGTAAATACTTACTACACCAGTTATGGATAAGTGAGACACATATCTTAATATACCCATATTACACTTATTACATATGTAATTCACACATGCATACCTATTATAGTCAGTTTTCACTATGACGTAGAAGTTTTTGCCCTGCATACCTAACTCATTGGCCCACTGTACCCCCTAGTGCTGCCACCGGCGGCGTATGTCTTGCATTTATAAAATGTATGTAAGGAGCAGCACATGGCGTTTCATCGTCTCTACCAATATCCGTGGGTTAAAGACGTGTTTTTAAATATGTGTGTATGACATGTATATCCATCCGCCAAAGGCATCACGAGTAAGGCGATTTTTTGAGGAAAAGGCCAATTTTCCGATTCGGTCATTCAATATTTAGTAGTCAATTTATAAGAAAGAGGAAAGCTTCAATCATTTGTGTTTAATATTTCACGCCTTGTAAAGTCAAATTGGCATATATTTCACTCTTATTTTTGATGTAATCCAATGATTCTCAATGTCGTTATCGTAAGAGTCATAAACTAAGCTTAATTCAAAGAATTTAAATATTTAATTATTTTTTTTTTTTTTATTTCAAAACTTCATATACAAAATTTGTATACAAGGCGGACTTAATGCCATAGGCATTCTCTACCAGTCTACCTTAGTTACCTTAGTTTTAGTGACGTGTTATAATATATATGTAAATTGAAACCTACTGTAATATGTATATTGAAATAGTGCAAAATATAAAGTAGGTACTTTGTTTTTTTTTGTCGAAACATTTTACATGTTACCTCTATTAAAATATTTTTACTATTACTACCCATTCATCTCGTAAATGAACTTTTTCTGTGGCAGAAAATTGTACCGTCTGGGCGTGTAAGGTATTTAAATTAATAAATAAAACTAGCTCAAAGGTTACAAAGAAAAGAAAAATCTATTGTTTAAATAATTATTAACAAATTGGGTCGTGGGGTCATAAGCCCGTCATAAAAATTAATCTTCCCATGGAGGAGGTAGGCGCTTAGAGTACTCTCCTGGCCACGACGCGAGGATGGCGAAGATCCCGCGGGAACGAGGAGTGGCGGCGGTAGGTGGATGGCCGCAGATAGATGACCCGCAGGGTTGACCCACAGCAATGGCCTAGTTGAGGTGTCCACGGGCTATTTAGTAACCCGGAAATTTGGACCCTGGAATTCACGTCCAGATAATTAATAAGGGTCCTTTAATCTCCTCTCCTGACTGTGACCGCGGGATGGCAGCGTCAAGCGTAAGCGTAGCGTAAGGAAGTACTACTGCGCCTAAGGCGAGTGTGTGCAATTGTCACAGTCAGAATCGGAGTTAAATTGAGTAAATAATCTAAGAGTGTACATAAGCACAAAAGCATACACAAACAACAATAAAAAGAAACTATGATGGTCATGAATAGTTAGCGAGGTGATACGGCAAAAAGGATTAAAAAATCCGTTACACAATGGCCGTTACCCTACATGATTTAGCAAAAATATAATTCATCAACACTTACCCAATATGGGGTTAACAAACACTTGAATTTAAGTTTTAAAAGAAAAGAATTGTTCTTCAAAAGGCGAGACGAACACAACGTTTAATGTCGCGCGCTAGACAATATTAAATACGTTAATAATGTCAGGGAGCGCACGAACGTGCGTCTTGGCTCAAGCAATGTCTCGCAATGCCCCGCATACCCCGCGCCTAGCCGGCAGACTCGACCTGCGCGCGCGCATTGATCGATCACGTTAAAGGAACGTGATAGAATATCGGTTCAGTAAGCTATACCACGAATTGGAACCATATTGCAATGACAATAAGAGCGAGTGTTTTATTCTTTTAATTTTAAGACAAATTATTATTGATTTTATGTTTGTAAATATGTAAATACTTTTTTAAATGCTGATTTAATACTATGGAAGGTTGTATGTACCTATACAACGTTACAATACCCCCGCGCACAGACAAGGATTTTACCGTTTCTAAAATTGTAAAATCCGCACTAGAACTCAGCGAAGCAATTTGTTTATACTCACACAAACTTCTTTCATACTTCTCGCAACACAAACTAGCAACAGTTACTGTACACTTAGCACCAGCGTAACTGACGCACAATTTCATAAAATCTTAGGTAACTAGTTAAATTTAACTTGATACCTTACAAATAGCAGGTGTCCCATGTAAAGGTGGAATTATACGACAGGGGTTAATAAGTAAAAAAAAATTGAGAGAAAAAAAATGTACTAAAATGCATGTAAAATATTCTATAAATTAATCAATTAATCAAAACCCTATTTATTCAGACCTACCAATTTTAAGTCTTTTATGTGCCAAGATCCCAAATTTTTACCTGACATGTCCTGGAGCACATAAACTAGCGGAGACTTTTTCTCAATAATCTTGGCCTTTATAAATTTTGGGGCTAACTTTTTCGAAAACCGGCTCTCCTTGTCACTTAAAAAGTAAGTGGCAGCTGGTGTTTCACCCCTAATAGCGACTTTATATTCAAGTTCAGCCTTCTGAAGCGACATCAATTTCACGGGATTAGCCATAATGAATTAAATGTAAATGACGAAAGAAGCGAAGTTGGGTAAGTGTTGATTAATTTCAGAATGTGAAAAAAAAATAGCGACACCAAATACTCCGTCTGTTACAAATCCAAATTTAAAAAGCTAAGAACGTCTTGGTTGTTTTTCAACAAGGAAGAAAAAGTTAGAAAGAAAATAGCATGAAAATGAAAAAATGAAAAAATAATATTGCAACTAAAAATAAACTAAAATACTGCAACTACACAAAAAAAATAAAAATATTGCAACTAAAAATAAAATATTGCAACTAACGTGTGCGTAATTACATAACAAAAGTATTTTTTTTTTTTTTTTTTATTTATTTAGTAAACAAGTAATTATGTGACTGATTGTACTAACAGATAATTAGAAAACGATTATAATTTGATTCAAAATAACAGGAATAAAAAAAATAACATGAACACAAAATTATGGTCGTGACTGTACGAGAACATTCCAATAATATATTATGTTCTTAATTCAAATCAAAAGAGAAGAATTTTCCTTTTTTTTTTTTTAATTTACATGAACACAAAATTATGGTCGTGACTGTACGAGAACATCCAATAATATGATCTTAATTCAAATCAAAAGAGAAGAAAAAAAAATTTTTTCTTTAATTACATGAACATAAAATTATGGTCGTGACTGTACGAGAACAATCCAATAATATGATCTTAATTCAAAACGAAAGAGAAGAAAAAATTTTTCTTTTTTTTTTTTTTCAAATCACATGAACATAAAATAATGATCGTGACTGTACGAGAACAATCCAATAATATGATCCTAATTCAAAACAAAAGAGAAGAAAAAAAAAATTTTTTTTTTTAAATCACATGAACATATAATAATGATCGTGACTGTACGAGAACAAACCAATAAGAATAATATTATATGATTTTATGAATCAAAAAAACGAAGAGAAAAAAAATATTTCTTTTTATGAATACAAAATTATGGTCGTGACTGTACGAGTACAACCCAATAATGTAAGCAAATAAGTTTTTAAATGACAAAATTATTTTTTACGTACACGTTAGTTACTATCAACCAAAATATATAAAGACGTTTCACAAAAATAAAAAAAAACAAAGCACACAAACACCAAAACCACTAACTACTACCTCCATGGAATGAGAAAAAAAAATATGACCATAAGAAAACCACGATACGGGCGCCAGTGTACCGTCTGGGCGTGTAAGGTATTTAAATTAATAAATAAAACTAGCTCAAAGGTTACAAAGAAAAGAAAAATCTATTGTTTAAATAATTATTAACAAATTGGGTCGTGGGGTCATAAGCCCGTCATAAAAATTAATCTTCCCATGGAGGAGGTAGGCGCTTAGAGTACTCTCCTGGCCACGACGCGAGGATGGCGAAGATCCCGCGGGAACGAGGAGTGGCGGCGGTAGGTGGATGGCCGCAGATAGATGACCCGCAGGGTTGACCCACAGCAATGGCCTAGTTGAGGTGTCCACGGGCTATTTAGTAACCCGGAAATTTGGACCCTGGAATTCACGTCCAGATAATTAATAAGGGTCCTTTAATCTCCTCTCCTGACTGTGACCGCGGGATGGCAGCGTCAAGCGTAAGCGTAGCGTAAGGAAGTACTACTGCGCCTAAGGCGAGTGTGTGCAATTGTCACAGTCAGAATCGGAGTTAAATTGAGTAAATAATCTAAGAGTGTACATAAGCACAAAAGCATACACAAACAACAATAAAAAGAAACTATGATGGTCATGAATAGTTAGCGAGGTGATACGGCAAAAAGGATTAAAAAATCCGTTACACAATGGCCGTTACCCTACATGATTTAGCAAAAATATAATTCATCAACACTTACCCAATATGGGGTTAACAAACACTTGAATTTAAGTTTTAAAAGAAAAGAATTGTTCTTCAAAAGGCGAGACGAACACAACGTTTAATGTCGCGCGCTAGACAATATTAAATACGTTAATAATGTCAGGGAGCGCACGAACGTGCGTCTTGGCTCAAGCAATGTCTCGCAATGCCCCGCATACCCCGCGCCTAGCCGGCAGACTCGACCTGCGCGCGCGCATTGATCGATCACGTTAAAGGAACGTGATAGAATATCGGTTCAGTAAGCTATACCACGAATTGGAACCATATTGCAATGACAATAAGAGCGAGTGTTTTATTCTTTTAATTTTAAGACAAATTATTATTGATTTTATGTTTGTAAATATGTAAATACTTTTTTAAATGCTGATTTAATACTATGGAAGGTTGTATGTACCTATACAACGTTACAAAATGTTACAAAAAAATTCCACCTTTAGAAAATATTCATATCATGGAGATAAATTCATAACATTTCCGCCCCGTGGGTAATATCACTTACAAAATGGAATGAAGTAGCGCACTTCCCACAGCGTCATAAAACGAGTATGTTTACAAACACTGTCCGACAATAAAATGCACTAAAGACCAAAGTACACGGGCCACTTTTAGCATCGGCAACCGGCGATTCAGTCGCTTTTTAGAAGCTAAAGGCAGCGACTGAATGCGAAAAAAATAACGATCCATTCGCTTATCAAAAGTTCCCCTTAGCACCTAAACACTACACATATTTGGATGGCAGTTGCAGCATTGTAAATCTGCAGCACATGCATTTTATTTATAACAGTCGCTAAAACGCGCGAATTTGATACCGTGATCGAACATCGAAAGTCGCTAAAACGCGATACAGTATTGAAAGTAGTCGCTAAAATGCGCAATTACGATAGCGTAATCGAGCGCAGAGATTCGCCAAAACGCGATGTAGCATCGGCACAGTCGCAAAATCACTAATCACCGATACTAAAAGTATCCCGTGTGGTTTTGCCCTAAAGCTGTAATAAAAAAAGTAGTCGGTGGTCATTGAACAAAGCTGCGGCAACGTACGGGGATTAAGTGCTTTACGTGAGACTTGACGGATTAACTCCTACACCACCATACTTATCGTCGTATTCCTTCTTTTTATGAGAACATTGTGTTCCCACATAGGCAATAAAAACATGTTGTAAACATTTAAATGCTTTAAAGAGAGGAAAAATTATTAGTACTTTTGTCGAATACTAAAAGGTTGAACCAAGTTTGTATTCCAAACATTTTTGTAGTATTTCATGTATATGGTTTTTAAGGAAATTGTTTAAAACTGAAATATTAACGTCACAGGAGCAGAAATCACCGAACGTGATAATGTTGAAATTTTACAACTATTAAATACAGTATTTAATGCGTTTTAAAAGGCAATTTAACACGACAATAACGTGAATCTCTCATTTTCCGGTGTTTTCGCGCCATATGACGGAGAACATATTATTATTATATTTACATACATTACTTGCAATACGATCATAATCGCCTTCAGCTGAATATACACAATGTTTTTCGAAATTCGTGATTGTACATTTAATTTACAACCACTAAATTATTATCAGCTCAAAGGTTTAAATTTAATGTTAACATTCAATATTATAAATGAATCGCAAATCAAAGTGTGACTGTTTCGAGATCAGAAGTAATTATTTCACGCTGTTGAGTTTAATTGGATCAGCTCGCAATTATAAATAACGAATCTGTGAATATCCACAGATGGATTATATTTTACCATTTATATTAAACATATATTTTTCTTATATTTAACAGATGAAAACGTCTAGCATGATATTTACTTTTCGACTTTCGCGATCATGTACTATTTGAATCTGAGATTGTTTCAATTCCCGTTAGATTTTAACTAAGCGTAATGCTGAAATTCAACATTATTCTGTTTTCAACCTAGCATTGTTTGTAAACTACGAACTAATTTTATTAACAAGAATAAAATGCCAACCTATTTCAGAATTAATGCGTATCAAAATACAAATTTTGTTTGAAACTTTGGCATTACGTTTAATGGAAGGTTCTCCGATCTCATAGTCCGATAACGAGTGTAAGTGGCACGATATTTAACTTTCGCTAATTCAATAAACAGGTTGAAATGAAGGGCCTAACCGGAGTGATAAAGTTTGACCATCAAGGATTCCGGAGCGATTTCACTCTAGATATAATTGAATTAACAAGGGACGGACTGCAAAAAGCCGGTACTTGGAATTCCTCCGAGGGCGTCAACTACACCAGGTCCTACGGCGAGAACCAAAAGCAAATAGTCGAAATACTTCAGAACAAAACGCTCATTGTTACAACCATTTTGGTAAGCAATAAATAACATTCTAGATATAGACTCTAATCTACCGGAAGCATTTTACTGCTCTCCGGTGGGCCACAAAAGCAAAATTAGCGTATCGTGCCTATGTTTAGGAATGTTCTCTCGAGAAACGAAGAGCGGATTTATGTAGACTGGCACACAGTAAAAATATATTCCCTGAGAGAGCACATTCGTGCGAGGCGTATACGTATTCATGACTTGATACATGTAAAGCTCTAAGCAGAAACACAGAAGACAGCCGAACCTGTGTTTAAATAAAAAAATCACTCGAGCATTTCTCAACGCTCGCTATTTACTAATTCATTTCACGTGTATTCCCCTAGTATATGAACTCTGTTTACTGAAAAAGTAATTCTTTTTTAACACATTTACATATGTAAATCTGTTTGCTAATTCCCTAGAGTTCGCCGTATTGTATGAGAAAAGAAGCCAGCGAGAAGCTAACGGGCAACGCACAATTCGAGGGTTATGCCATTGATCTTATTCACGAGATATCTAAAATTCTGGGCTTCAATTATACATTCAAGCTGGCGCCCGACGGTCGATACGGGTCTTACAACCGTGAGACTAAAGAGTGGGACGGCATGATAAGAGAATTGTTGGAACAACGAGCCGACCTCGCTATCGCTGATCTCACCATTACTTACGACAGGTAACAATACCAATATATAAGTAAAATCAGGAATCTTGACGGTTTTGAAGTTAGCCACAAATGAATTTCACAAGTCAGTATTGGCCACGCTCGAGTACCTACGGTGCTCGTCGATTGGTCAAGCAGCCATCTGCAGATTACTTCATAACCGTCAAGATTATATTACCTTTACCTACCTAATACCCTCTCAATGGATTGAAAATTATACCCCACTTATCTGAATCTGTTTGAGAAAACAGATATGAAATCAGTTAAGGAAAACAATTATTGCAGGGTGCTCTTATTGTTTGCGTCTCATTACAATATTTGGGCTGCGACCTTTTGTGTGGCCTTTCTCTTTGTGTAAAGAGCGGTGTTCATTGTATTATTTTTGTTTGCGCAGGGAGCAAGTGGTTGACTTCACAATGCCGTTCATGAATCTCGGCATCTCGGTGCTGTACCGCAAACCCATTAAGCAACCGCCGAACTTGTTCTCCTTCCTATCGCCTCTCTCCCTTGACGTGTGGATTTATATGGCCACCGCCTATCTCGGCGTTTCCGTGCTGCTTTTCATACTCGCAAGGTACGTATACGTAGACACACCGCATTATTGTTTTTACATCACTACATAGTATTTCGCTTGGTCTTTTGAGACGTTCAAGAATACAGTGCACATAATTTAACTACAACATCATTTTGGTGCCGATTCAATACATTACGGTGAAATATTATTTAAAAAAGCCGACTGTATGGCTTCTAAATATTTGTTAACCAATATCCGGTAGGTTCACTCCATACGAATGGCATCAAACACACTCACCTGAAGGCGAGAAAATGGAAAATATTTTCTCTCTCGCAAACTGTTTGTGGTTTGCTATCGGATCTCTCATGCAGCAAAGCTGTGACTTTCTGCCCAAGTAAGATAATATAGAAGAACCCCTAACATAAACTTTTATTAGTTTAAACTGCAAACAGCAGTTCCGAGCCGGAAATGAAATTTTACTTGTCTGTTTAAATGTAATGGAGAAAAGAATCGTAATAAAAACTTGATTCGTGTTCGAAAATTCAAAACAGCCATTTCATTTCTGGTGCTTAAATAGTGAACTCAGCGAAGTCCACGAGAAGAACATAAACAGGGGTTGTTCAATCATTCGCCAACTTACTCTGAAGTGAATTTCAAATCCGGATCATTTCCTTTGTAATGCGTAACTTTTGGCCCATATCGAACTAATTACACTCTTGTTACGTTCTGAACAAGATACTGGCCTGTAATAAAGATTATGTAATAAAAACCGTCGCCCAAGGCAGCCAAACTCGTGGCTATATTGCTTGCAAAGGATTTCATTAAAAAAATACAGGAAGGTATCATGGGCTGGCAAGTATGACGGGCTTTCTAAAAGACGGTCGAAATTGATACGAACTCGATCAATTTAATCTGATATCCGCTTCAACAGCACTTTAAAACAGATATTTGTTTGATTCTACGAATTTTATTTTTCGGATTTTATTGATTTATTTGTAAAATTGTAAACCTCGGCTTCTACGCTGAAGAAAAGTTAACAAAATGTAACTGCGACTAACAAAACGATGGTTTCCTATGCACATGCGACAACAAGCATGAATATAATACAGGATATTGCAGTGTGTACACGAGACATACGAAACATTGGTTTATTGACATTTATTTTTATTTGTGAAAAAACAGTTACTGCGAAATAGTTGGCGTAACTCCGGGTGTTGAGATTCGCTAGAGTACGTTGGCAAACGATCAACAGTGTAAATGAATGACGGGCCGCATTTGGGCACAGGTTCAGCCCGTACGAGTGGGACAGCCCGAGGAACTGTCTAGACGAGCCGCCGGTGCTGGAGAATCAGTTCACTCTGTTGAACTCGCTGTGGTTCACTATCGGCTCCTTGATGCAGCAAGGTTCGGATATCGCGCCGAAGTAAGTCCCTACGCCTCTGAGGGTTACAATTCCGCCACAAACGTCGCAACGGAAGATCGACATTTACAACCCAATTGATTGACAAAAAATAGCCTGCAGCGAGGTCCCCAGTTAATGAAATCAGAATGGGTAAAATTAAGTCGAAGAGCAATCTTGATGTAATTACAAAACGGAAATGTAGCCTTCAGTTGCAGAGCTTGGATGAAGAACTCCCTTTTACTAATTAGTTTCAAAGCGACCACAGCCCTTTGTGAATTTCAAGCATCGGTAGTCGCCTAGAGCGTCCAATTTAAATAGAGACGTGTCGGCAATTTCGGCTAGCCTTGGTTTCCATTTCACCGTACTTAGCTAAATACCTACAGTTGATTTAGTAGCTAAATAAACAACTAGTTTCGACATCGTATCAGATCGTGCACCCGACATGACTTCTATGCTTGTGCAGTATCCACAGCTTGCTGCATCAAAGTTTGTTAGATTTATGGACAATAGATATTGATCTTGCGTTTACATTTCAAAGAGCATGTGTTACAGTATTTACTTTGGTGTGAAATCAATATCTATTTTTGATATAAGTTTTAGAAAATACACACGTACTGCATTTTACACGATTGTTTTAACGTTAAAAATGTGGTTGAATCCTACTAAAAGAAATTATATTATACAATGATTACTAGTTATAAAAAAAATATTGTCATAAGAATAATGCTATGCTATACGTATCAAACTACAGATTTTTCGGCCATGTTGAATGTGTTCTATAGTGAAAAATTTTTTAGGAATGTTATTAAGAGGCCTATTACATTTCGACTGTGATTTTTGTGTTTAATGGTCAACTTTGACGTTATTTTTCTAAGAAACTGTAAGACCTCAATAACTTTGACTTAAGTAGTGGTAAAGACAAGTTATTAAAATAGTTTATAGTGGCCTCGGTTTTTTCATTTTTTTCTTATCTATTGATATAACGGCAAAATTCCTAAGCGAGATTTTCAAAAAATTCACGACATCACTTTTTCGAGCTCAAAGTTTGTACTACTAAAAATAAGCAAATTAAATGAAAATATTTAATAATAGCGCTTATATAGTGGTTTTGTTCATAGTGGCCTCAGAATTTTAAAACATGTATGGAATATCTATGATAAAAATCCCATTCTAAACCATAAAATTACTAAAAAGCGCTCAGAATTAACTGTGAATTTCTCCTTACTACATTAATATTGGTACGTAAAATTTATACTAGAACAAACGTTAGTTCATAAGAAATTAAATAGTCATAATTTCTTGAAAAATAAATAAGCTATAAAGCTTTAAATAAACGTATTTACAATTGCCAAATTGCTTTAAATTGCGATGCATCGGCTGCTCGCACTCAGTACCGCGCGAGCGCTCGTTGAGGTAACACCTATGCCGAATTTTTTCGCGCCGAACTATCTAGCTTGAACTGGTATAGTTGGACTCATCGATTTTGATCATGTAGGTACTTTTTGTAACTATTAATATTAAAATCGAAACATATGATTAATTTCTTTTTACTATGAGAAAAGCGGGCCTTAAAAATTTAAAAGTTAGATAGAACTTTTTTAAATCTTCTACATTGTATTTTGTTGGCCTGTAAACACAGATTACGTTTATTGTAGGCTCGATTCCAGATCATTCTATAGTATTTTCTCTACATAACTGGTAAATATTTTTTTCACCACACCAGCACGAAAAAGATCGTTTTCTTGCCAGAATTCAGTGAGTAAAAACCGTTTTTACTCACTAGTGAGGCAAAGTGATTCAAATTTCGGAACACAAAATCCTTCCAATGACTATTCAATGGAAGGATTTTTTTTTTCAGCACCCATGTGCTGAAACAAACAGCAGCCACCATGTAGGTTAGTAATAAACATTGACATCAATTTTATTAAATAACTACAAACTATACGTTTTAATTATTTTAAATTATATAAAATACACGCTTATTTAGTATTTTCATGTTTTAAATAATTTTTTCTTTTAGTTGTCATGTTTTCCATTAAAATCAGGTACTTAATTAATATTAGACTCTATAAATAAATGTTACGGAAAGCATTTCCGAACGCATATTGTGGAACTCTAAAAGAGTTGCGACAACTGTTTGCTTTTTTACCAGAAAAATCACGTGAAAGGTATTTGAAAGCGTATGACATAATTTAATTAGTGGCGACTTAAAAAAGGTCCTAAAACGTATTCTGAATTGGTATTACTGTCGTATTTCATGGAATTATTCCAGGTTAAGCAATCGAGTACGAGTTTATTTAAATCTTAATATTTTCTCACTGGAAGAGGTGAACAGTTTTGTATGCAACGCGTTAGAAAAAAATAATTTCCAGTTATAAGTATACATAAAGAAGTAGTCTTTATTAGAATCACTCGCTACGCTCGGGATTCAATTTAAGACAACTTCACAAGCTCAAGATTTAAAATTGGCACTCACAACAGAATTATAAACTTTTTCTCACTTGTACCATAAATAACTATTATACATAAATATAATAAATATCTGTGTTACTCAATTGTTTTGGTGAAAATACTTTCCCAATTATTGAAACTGTGTTTTTGTATACGAATTGGAATGTCAACCTGTTTCGAAATATTTACAAAAAAAACGACAGTTCTTAGTATTAGATTGCTGAGCATGGCTAAATGTTATATAAAAATCAATTAGAAATTCAGTAGAATCCGTTTATAATGATATCGAAAGGAATTGACAAACACGTCATAATAAGCGGACGTCATACAAAGCGTTTTGTAAAAAAAAACCCTTTTTATGTAAATATGTATGTACTTAAATATTTTAATAGAGAAACATAGTAACTACATTATGCATACATACATATTAAATCAAAATTAAAATTGAACGTTACAAACACATTATTATAACACATAATAAGGGTATTTTTTAATGTAAGTAATCTGTAATTTTTGTTTGCTTTTGTTTTTTCGTTTTATTGTTAAATCAGTTTCTAATACGATTGTGTATAAAATAAATCGGTATTGTCAAATTATCAAGACAAAAACGAGCCAAGTGCCGAAAGTGTCGTCGAGAATCAACGAACATTACCGAAGGTGTAAATAATAATGTCAGTCATTATAACCGGACATAATTGATTAAATATGCGTCATAATAAGCGACATGTAACTGTAAGGGAAGTCATTATATCCGACTTTTTATAAGAGTTTTATATGAAATTCAAAATTCGTAATGTAATTACGTCATAATAATCGGTTGGTCAATATAGGCGGAGTCATAATAAACGAGTTCTACTCTATTTACAAAGTGTATCGAAAAAAGAACTGTTATTAGCAAAGTATATTTTTACTCAGCTATAAATATAGGTCTAATGTGTCATTGATTTTTTTGAAATTGATTATTAGATCAGTTGTCATTATTAACAATATTTTAATTAAAATATCTTTTATATAGTAATATTCAACAAGGACAATAATTAAATAACAAATTGCTATATTATAGAGAAAGTATCAAAGTCATTTAGTCGTAGCTATAGCAGAGTGTCGTGAACTCGTGACCCCGGGCGAGTTGTCGCCGTGCTTCGATATACCTAATCTTACAAAATGCAATTTTGTGATAGGCCTCTTAAAAATTTTGTTTATATTCAGGCCAATGGAACATATTCAAAATTGCCGAAAAATCAGTTGTCATTTGATTCGCATAGTAACATCATCAGTGAGATTTTGCCACGAAACAAAAGAAGTAAACTTTCTTTTATTTATTTTTCTTTGTGTTATTAATACAATACTGTTTGCGTCAGAGCGGTATCAACTCGCATGGTTGCCGGCATGTGGTGGTTCTTCACACTGATCATGATATCTTCGTACACGGCTAACCTGGCGGCCTTTCTGACTGTTGAACGAATGGATTCCCCTATTGAGAGCGCAGAAGACCTCGCCAAGCAAACAAAAATCAAGTATGGAGCACTGAAGGGTGGATCTACTGCTGCGTTTTTCAGGGTGAGTGTTAGACTTTATTAAACTATTGTCATTAATAAATAATAACAAAAGCTATCGTTTAACCGAGACTTAAACGAACTATGGTATTGATAATATCCTTGAACTACAGCCAGTAAGTATCACAAAATGTTCACAGTTGGCATTACCGTCATGGAGTTTTTTCTTTAGCTTACTCGAAAGATAAAACAAATTATGAAGATTATAAAACTGTTTAGACTGAAAATGTAAAAATATCTGAAAATACGTTTCAAAGCTTAAATTTACTTACTAAAGCTAAATTCACTCATTTGAACTCAGGTGAATCTAAGTGGTGATTCCGCAGTACGTAAGCTTTCAACGCGAAAGTCTGGCGAGAAAACACAAAGGCCACAGTTTTTCAATGGCCACGAAGTTACAATTTCAGATATATTTTTATAATTTCTTTTGTTTGTTTGTGAAACAATGTTCAAGAAATTCCCGGTCGTGGAATTAGTGAAATAAAGAAGTGTAGTTTTAATTAGCTTTTAGAAAATTTATATTTCCTTTGCCATTGGAGTGAAAAATATCCTTTGACTTGGTGTGCTTGTGTGAGTGAATGTGTGTATTTGGCCTTGTCATTGGGACCATTGGATAGTGTAATTGCTTCTGGCGTTCTATCTAATGTAAAAAATCCAAATTTATCTTTTATTTATTTATCTTTTGACTTTTTGAATTTCATTCGTAGTAAAATTACTAGTAAATGCACTGCAATTTGTTTGCCTAAAAGTGCGTTCGTAAAATACCTAAAATTAGTCATCGAAATATAGCTAATACAAAAATTTAAACAATACACAAACTTTTGTTTTTGAATTCCAGACAAGGCTTACTCCCGTCGATAAAATTATATTGTAAATTTTTCGTACTAACTAAGCTTTTTTCTAAGATGTAACAATATTTGCCCGAAACATGGGGACAACTGGGATCAGCAGTAAGTCCGTACCAACGGAGCAGATTTTACTGTCATCATTATAGTGAGAAGGGTACACAAATCGCTGACAACTTAGTTCCCTGCCTAAGTTCTAAGAGCAACCAATTATCTTTCCCATGGGTGTCGTAAAGCGTCCAGGGTCACCATAGCAGGCATGAACTTTACCGACCATAAATGATCAATCATTAAATGCCCACAAAATAAGTGTTTTTACACGTGTATATTATTGGGGCCCCATATAAATAACTGTGAATATTGTGTTTTAGTAAATTGACCAAATACCTAAACACACTATTTTGTATGAAATAGACATAAAAGTAATATTTTTGCAAATGAGCGTTAGTGAAAACCCTTTTATTGATAAGATAAACACTAAAGTAATTATAATAATGTTATTTGTAGATAGCAAAAATAACGTAGCAATTACGAAAAAATCATAAATATAGTCTGTTTTATTTATATTTGCGTTCGGATTGAGGCAATAAGTAAATCATGTTTATATATTTTATTTCGGTATTCTGGCTCGATTTTGTCTTTGTTTTTCAAGCCTTTATCATTCGAAATGAAATCCCCGTTTTCTGCGTCAAGAGTTGCAACTTCCGTCCTCCATAATTATGGCAAATATTTGTTCAGAATAATTTACTTGATTTTCAGCTCATTCTCTTTTGTTTGGTGCTATCCGCATTCGAGAGATTCCAGACTGGGATATTAGTTTAAAGCAACAAACGGGATGATGTTTTTGTAATGTTTATTTTCTGCATTTTTTTTTTATTATTACAATATAATACTATCAAATAAAATATAGATGTGGCCATAGAGTTTGTATTATGAATCTTGATAGCCAAGTGATGCTACATACAAACAAGAAGAAAGAAAGATAGGTTATCATCTTCGCCTTTTCCCTGCATACAACCCATAATACACCAGTCATTGCTTCTAAAGCCATACAATTTTAAGATCTCTAACCTAACCGCCAGAACACTATTCTTTTATCTCACTTTTGCTAAAAAGTGCTTGCTTTATATATTTTGTCAATATCTCCAACTTTAACATTCATTATAAGTCTTTGCATTCGAAACCGGATTGTAAAACTTTTAGATCCATTTATAAACATTTTGTTAAAAAGCTATCAAATTTCAAAGATTGGCAAGACCTTATTGATGGAATTCTGATATCTTTTATCCTCAAAACCAATATAAATTGTGGCACCTCAAAATAAATTGATTTAAAAACGGTCGGAATGGTTATGTAAATCTTAAGACACTCCATTATTCCCTCAGTGCCTATCTGATTGCGGTGACAGAGAGATCCTTTAATTTGTATTTGGTAGATTTGTAAGCCACGGCGGCGGTCTTAAAGTTATCGGCTAAAGTTAAAACGCCAAAGTAATAAAGAACATTTTTTTTAAGAATAATTTTTAGACGTCGCGTAGGGGAAAGCCTTTTTTCGGTTTAATATTAGATCTTGAAACTTATCCAATAAGTGTCGTATTTATCAAATCAACATAAAATATTATAGATTATTTTTTTTTTAACTGCTTATAGTAATAAGAACATCACTTCTTACATTTTTTTTTTGTCTGCACGTGTGGTGTAGTGGTTTAAGCGGTCGCCTCGCCGCTCTCCACTGCACTGGTGTTGTGGGTTCGATCCCCACATGGGACAAATCTTTGTGTGATTCGCAAGATTTGTTCTGAGACTGAGTGTGCTTGTGTGAGTCAATATTTGGCCTTGTCATTGGGACCATTGTATAGTGTAATTGCTTCTGGCGTTCTATTTAATGTAAAAAATCCAAACTATTAAACTATTAACTATTTTTGTTTTTTGAACAGTTCGTATCGTCATCATTCATATCGTGAGCAGCTGCTACTTAATATAACGAATTACACGCGGAAAAGTCGCGGGAAAAACTAGTACAGAATAGTAATGGAACTTTATTAACAATAACTTAATAAATGAACGTCAAGTTATGACACAGCCAGTATTTTCAGTCAAGCTTAAAAATAAATGTACATTGTTATTTTTTAAATACACGAGTAACTGAATATAAGGGTTTCAGAACAGACAAAAAACTACATTTGAAAACCTTGTAAAGATATTCAAAAACATTAAACAACCCTACGCTTGTAATCTCAAGAGAAAACCGCGTTAGGAAGCTCATTTCACAATCAAATCGTACGTGTGAGAAAAGAAAGCTTTTTTGCTATCACATTGTTTAAGAAAAGAGTGAGTGAGTTCAAGTTTGTTATTGAGCTTTGTTTAATTTTGAATAACAATCATTTGTTTTGTTAAAACCGTTGCACAACACAAATAGATACTATTTTTAAAATCGATAAAATGTAGGTATATTTGTCCATAACTATGAATTAATTTACGCCTTGGGCAGTTAAACTAAATAGGACCAGTGATTGTAGGGCGTCCCCCGCTACCAAACGTGGCAGAGCGCCGCTCTTGCACGTCATATAAAACCAATTGTCAAATCAAAGTTGCGCGGAACAATATATCCCCCCGCTCCTCCGCGAGTAATGGCATACTTATTTGCATCTTTGCCTTCATTGACTCTCCATATTGATTAAGTGCTCTGTCTGCTTAAGGCACTACTTTTTATCATGTAAAAATAAAATACATACATTTGATTAGACGATTTTAAATACGCCCTAGCTCTCACGCTGGCGTTGTATTACCCATAGACAAAGCATCACTCGCTCCGCTCGTTGACTAGACGTAACATAAACTTTTTAGTCCTACCAATTCCTACTGCGCGTAAAAAGCTGCGCGTGCCAGATAATTTGACGTCTTAAACGTCAAAGACCCGGCGCGGGTCTTATTTCGCTTGGTGTTTTTTAAAATTAAACCAACAAAATCTCTTCAAAAAAGTAAAGTCGATGGGCACATCGACAATGAAGGCCATCACTATAGCAGTGACAGTAAAATTTTTGCAAATGTGTAACTGTCAAATTGCCTTATATTTCTTCTTGACATCTATGTTCACTGGTATTACCCGTATTATGATGATGGTAATGAGCGTAACTGATAACTGTCGTAGACAAACATAGATGTCATAACGAACTGTCTCTGTCAGATCAGAGACTCAAATCGAAATAATGAGGTTACATTTCATGAATAGACATCATATAGCCTATCTCTCAGAATAATTAGGCTGTTCACCGTCACATACATCATGACAGAGCAATCGAACAACTAACCAGAATAGTTTGTCATGTTTATTGCTTTTGAATTAGTTATAGAAATGCTGAGTTACAATAATAGAATCAGCGACGCTAGGTTGCTATATTCATACAACATAATTCAATGTATCATTATTACATAATAATATCATAATTCATGATCCGAAAATTTACAGAGTTATACTGCTAAAGGGTTTTTTCTAAAATAGAATACTCACGATTAAAATTAATCACCATCATCATCTTATTTATTTATTTTATTTTGGATTTTTTACATTAGATAGAACGCCAGAAGTAATTACACTATCCAATGGTCTCAATGACAAAGCCAAATACACATTCACTCACACAAGCACACCCAGTCTCAGAACAAATCTTTGCGAATCACACAAAATTTGTGCCATGTGGGGATCGAACTCACAACACCAGTGCAGTGGAGAGCGGCGAGGCGACCGCTTAAACCACTGCACCACACGTGCAGACAAAAATTAAAAATATTATTAAAAATACAATATATTATTCTTATTCTCAATTACATTTAGATCGTCCTCTAGTCTAAAGGATTCAGCTGAATATCAGTATTTAATGTTGAACAACTGTCTTGTATGAAAATTAATAAATTTATAAATAAAGCCCGCATCCCGTGCTAATAATAGTATGAAAAGGTAAATATCAAAGTCAGTAGGTACAAAAAGGTAAATTATAATTTCATATGAGACATTATAAAGCCAGAGCTTCGGCACCTACGCAGTGACATACATTTCTAAGTGCCATAGAATAAACATGATAATATGTCAAAGACTTATGAATTTGGTGTTGGCAAGGACCTCATAAATATGAAACGTTCCTGAATTGAGTCGTTAAGAGGTGATGGTAAAGATTTATGGCAGGTAATCTTGTACCGAAATGTTGTTGAGATTCGAGCGACATTGTCAACTGCTAACTACTTAACATAACAGGTATAATTTAGTTTAACTTAGTAGTTATACCAAGGGGATTTGGTTTGAAGTAGTGGTTCGTTTTAAAAATATGCTGATTTGCATTGATTGACATATTCTTGAACGTTGAATGTTACTCAAGTATTAGTAATTTAATGAATCAAAGGTATACTTAGAACGTGTATAATATTCTTTATTAAATCAAATGAATACCGTTAATTTCAGTAAAGATGATATAGTCTGTTCTTTTTAAGAAACTTTCTATCTTAAAAGACGAGTGTTAAGACGCGAATGTTTATTGGTGTAAATAGTAAAAACGAACTAAAAATGTTAAATAACTTCAAACGATACGAACAATTTTCTTCCAACAAGTCAAATTTTAAAATTGTGTTTGATTGAATTTTTTATTTATTTACTGGGAGGTTATATTGACATACCCAAAAAAAAGAAATGAAGACTATTATTGCCTTAATACTGACTATTATATTCAGTTCTAATACTTGATTCTACTATGTTCTATTAACAGGACTCAAACTTTTCCACATACCAACGAATGTGGTCATTCATGGAATCGGCTCGGCCGTCAGTATTTGCAACCAGCAACAAGGAGGGGGAAGAAAGAGTGGTTCGAGGGAAGGGTGCCTATGCCTACCTAATGGAGTCTACTACCATCGAATATGTGGTGGAAAGGAACTGTGATCTAACGCAAGTTGGAGGCATGCTGGACTCGAAGGGATATGGCATAGCTATGCCTCCAAGTAAGTGAAGTCAATCTTGGTACTGAGAATTCCCTGAGAACAATATTACTTTTTCTTTGCACGAAAAAAAGCAAATACGCTTTCAAATAAATAAATTATAGAATACACATAATTTATTTATTTGGAAGAGTGTGTGTATTAGTATACACACACGCTTATAAATATATAAATTATGTGTGGAATGATAACAACTAGTACAAAATTATATAATCCGTAAGTACTATAAGCCCCAATTTGTTTTGATACTTTAAAGTCGTAACGTGGCTTTTGATCCATATAAAATAGGGACGCTACCATATGTGAAATTAATGCAAACCTGACAATATCACAAATATATTAAAAATCACGTTAGAATGAACGAGATAGCTATTCCCACGGTTTCCAACGGCGTCGGTATGCTAATGTCTTAAAGGCATTTGTCGAATTTCAAAAAAGATGTAACCAAATTGGCTGATGTCAATTTGATCATATTTATGTAAAATTAAGAACATTTATTATTTTGTCAAGTTCTTATTTTTAATTAATTAAGTGTAGAAAAACCAAATATTTTGTGGTTACTATCTTTTAATTCGATTCATGAATCGAAAGAAAGTGGTAAAACACTTTTTTTACATCGATTTTCATCAATGAATAAGGCCGTAAGTCAAACACAGAGTAACTTTTCTAACAATTGTATTTAATTTCTGACAAAAGCATCCTTTTAATTTATAATGTAAGTTTGTCAGACTTTAATTTGTGCAAAACTGTTAAAAATTGGTTCAGTGACAACAAAACTCATGCTCGAAATAATGAGAAAACTTTTATAGCCGAGCTGCGTCGTCAAATACTACGTAGTTTTATTTCAATATAAACTTTTATGAGCATGGTTGGTTAAGTGCAAAAGTATTTTATGCGGGATCGAAAATATGCAGCCATGGAAAGCATGCTCTATATTTTAACCGTCGAATTGTTTTGTAGACTCGCCATACCGGACAGCTATAAGCGGGGCTGTTTTGAAACTGCAAGAGGAAGGAAAATTGCACATTTTGAAAACAAAATGGTGGAAAGAGAAGCGTGGCGGAGGGTCCTGTAGGGTAAGTAAAAGGAAAATGGCGTCGTTAGCCACTCGTAGAGCGCGCAGAGCGGTGTAAAACTGTTAGATGACATCTCCCAAATATTGTCCGCCTCTACTTTCATAGCTATTTTCTTTTTCCTCTTTTTTACATTTGTGCCTATACGAAAATAAAGATAGATAAAATGTAGCGTTTGTAAAGAAAAAGAAAGTCCAAGAAAAATTTAAAAAAATATATGAGTTTTTGACAAAGTACGCGCTAGTGACTTGTGACGGCAAAAGCCTATTCATAATTCATTCTTCAAAGACAATTTATTTTTACAGGCAATTAATCAACACACTGTTATCAGGCGCCAACAAATTGTTAATATAAACATTTTTATCCTACAAATTGTAAATAATTTTGGTTTTTGTAGCGATAATTTTTAAAGTTCCTTCAATTCCTTTTCAACAGAAAATAATTTATAACCCTTGTTGCTAGAGGCCAGTAAACAAGCATAATAGATCTGATAAATTTATCAAGTATTAATAGCGGATTTTAATTACCCTGAACAAAGCGAGGCATCAAAGAAAACATAATAAAAATCATAATTAGTACTCGCCAAAAAAAAAATTCTAATAGTTTGGCTTTTTAAATTTTTTGAACAAAATGGTGTCGCTATAAAAAGGGAGGATTGGTCACGTATTCACGTATCGAACAATGTTTGAATGAACAGGACGAGACATCAAAGTCGTCGTCGACGGCGAACGAGTTGGGTCTCGCGAACGTGGGCGGCGTGTTCGTCGTACTAATGGGAGGCATGGGCGTCGCTTGTGTTATCGCTGTCTGCGAATTCGTCTGGAAATCACGTAAAGTTGCCGTCGATGAACGGGTAAGTCACATTTCTTCGTCCAATTTCAGACATTGTACTATGATGGTTTCTTCTCTTGAATGTTTTAGGATTTTGGGTTGAGTTGGCCAAATTTTCCCGTCCCGAACCTTAGTTCTTATAAACTTCTTGTTTCCGTTTTGACCGTTTCATTTTTGACAAGATAGGTGTTTACTAGACGTGAGGTATTTAAGAACGGGACGGAAAAATGTGGCCATCTTGAAGCATAGTGGTTTAAGCTATTATGCCGGCGCTCTCCAGTACGCCGGTGTAATTGGTTCGATCCCCACTTGGGACAAATCTTTGCGTGGTTTGTTCTGAGTGTGGTTGTGCTTTGTGAGTCATATTTATGAATAATGTTTTGACCATTTGCTTTCAAAGACATTTCAAATTTTTAATTGCATTAAAGCGAATACTCTGGAGCAGTAATCATCTTATTAAAATTTAAATAATATGAATTTTTCATTCCATTTTATTTAAGTTCAACTTAAACGATTTACATTAAACATGATTCACATGTTCATTCTTAATTTAAATTCGTAATTAATTCGATTAGTCGTTCATTTTGTTTCTTATTAACTTATATTTTTTTGTTCTAGGTTTACTTTTAAATTGTTCAATTTATTTGGTGACTTTATTTATCTGTAAGTTTCATTTATTTTTATTTTTGAGTAAATTAAAGCTAGCGGGTTTATATTACGCTAATTTGCACATGGTTTTTGATTTAGCCATATTTTATAAAATATTTCTAATGATATAATCATGTTACGCTAAAGAATTTAATATTAATAATTTCAGAACGTAGCTATGTATCGGATGATATTTCAGTGAATCTTTGTTATTTCACGCTCTCACTATTGTCTGGATCACAGAAAGAAGAGGTAAGTTTTTAACAATATGCACAGCAAACACAAAATGCATTTTAAAAAAATGTTCAAAGTTAAAATAATGAACATATTAAACATAACTATATGTATGTAGCATTACGTTCAATTAGCTACGAAGATCGTCCCAATACAATGATGTCTTTCTGTGCAGGCATCACTATGCTCGGAGATGGCTTCAGAGCTGCGATCGGCACTGAAGTGTCCGGGCGGGGGCGGCGCCGGCGCCGGCGGCGGGCCTGGGGGAGCCCGTGACGGCGCCGGCTCCCCATACTTGCACTACGGGTTCAGCACCAAAAGCCAGCTGCACTAGCGACCAGAGCCCGCCTCGCCACCTAGCGACGTGTAGCGGGTGACAGGCGGACGCTCTCATACAAGCTATAAACCCCCAAATACCAAGCCGAGCATCGGCAACTGTGAATGTTCAAACTAGCGAAGGATCGTTTGTCGAATCGAATGGTAGAGTAGTTGTTTACGATATATTATTGTAAATAAATTCATATCTTATTTGTATAGGTTAAGTGCTGTTGATGTAAGCCAATACCAAATATTGTTTGATCAGTTCATTTGTAAATTAATCATGATTTGTAGCCAAACCTTTGCCAAAGAATTGTGTGCCAACGTTTTACGATTTATTGTAAGTGTCAAGTACTGCTACGTGCACTCTTGATGTAACAATTTATTTTTCAATCCGAGGTTTTTTTACTATTGTATACCTTTATATCGATCGACTTGATATACGTTACGTACTTTGTAGGTATATCGATGTTTTATATTATAAATCGATTAGAATAAATTAACATTTCATTAAATTAGTTATAAGAAAATGTTGATAATTCCAGTTAAACAAATCTGTACATAAATCGACCTTTAAGAAAGCAACTGCCAAAGTAGACGTTAGTAAAATTTACAACAAAATTATTTTACCAACTTGTTTTTTCTGTAATCTGAAATATTTAATTCTATGAAAATTTCTAATATTTCTGTTAAATTGCTTGGTTGTAAATGATAATAATACTTTTAACTGATAATAAAAAAACTTAGAAAAATTATGAGATGAATAATCATTGTTACATTTATTTTGGGACATAAATAGATAACTCTATAATATAATTGTAATGAGAATCAGTACATCAAAAATGGCGGCTCAAGAAATGCCAATATCTAAAAGTTCACTGTCTGTATTATATTTTGTAAATTTACATTGCCGAGTTTAAATAAATAAATCGTTTTATTAACATCCATGTTGTTATTTATATTACACAACCCCGAGTATTTCATAAAATATTTATGATGTGTTAGAAATGATGGCATCGCGGTATGTCTTGTTTATACATCCGATATTACTGTTTTTAATAAACTCTGATAAGGCATCAAATACAAAATCATAAATTATTTGATCAAGGTTTTTCTTGTATTAAGCATGACTTTGTATATTTAGTAGTCTACCTGGCGGTAAATCAGAGGTAACTTTAGCCCGTATGTATTAGTTGATCTAAGTGTTTTCGTTGCGTATATTTGAAGAGGCTTATCTCCGAGGTCCAGCAATGGACAGAAACATGTTAACTTAAAATTATAATTCTCTAAAAACCTAGGAATTGCCAACTTTTACCATAAGAAACAGAGATGCAAGTCTTGTAACAATTTCATTCAAGATTTTTAAAAATCACCAAGGCACTTTTAGGCATGGCTCACGATATTTCCTTCACCGTTAGCGAGTGATAATTTATGCAACAAATGTACACATGTCTTCGAAAAGACGATTTATTCACAGAAGAGAGTGCCGTGGGTTCGAACTCGAGACCAATGAATTAGCAGTCCTACGGTCTCCTTATAGCTGCTTCTCAAACTTCATGTTGCTCTTCAAATTTTATTAAAAAAAATATATATTATCCCCAAATAATGGATGATTTAGGTGTAGTACATAAAACAGGAATAAAACAAATAGATAAGGAGGCAGGTAAATGAGTAACCCTTAGTCCATGAAGGTATTATACCTTTTATACGAGCCAGCTATATGAGTCATTCTGCCCGTAATTTATACTGCTTTCATGCTCGTAAAACGTTACACCTATCAAATATTGCTTTGTCGCTGGTGTAAAGCGCTTTTTATTTTTTATTACAGACAAAAATATTACTGTATTTCCGATTGCTGTTCTCACTATATTTGTAATGGTCGTCGTAAAGTAACTAGAGATTGTTTTTTTATGGTCGCTTGCTTTGATTTTTTGGAGCTGCGTGTGAACAAGAGAAACAATCTGATGTCTTTTGAACTGTCTGCCTTCGATAAATTCGAAACAAAAATACAATAATAACACTCATACTAAGAAACTGACGAAAAAAACCCGCGCTGAATCTTTTGAGTTGTATCATGCACGTCTTTACGGACGTCTCTTATCATCTTTTGTACCTACATATACAATAGGTAATACGAGAAGTAGATAGCAACCAACGGAGGATAGGACGGAATCCTGAGATCACGGGTTCAAACCCCGCTTCATGTCCAAAAATTTGTTTGTCTGTTTCTTATGAGATTGCTAAGCATGGCCAAATGCTATATAAAAATCTATTGAAAAATAATAACACTATTTTAGCACGTTTAGCTAACTAAGATTCAGTAAAAAGTAAAATTTTGTTATTACTTTTATATCTATGTACATTATTATATCTATATCATAATCGATAACCTAACATCGCCTAGGGTTCTCACACGATGGATTGGATGGTTTTTAGAATCTAGGTAGGTATCTACGTGTTTTTATATGTAGACAGCTTTGACTCGTCCTATGGGGGTGTTAGGTCATCAACTTCAGGTGAAGTATCGATTAACATGCGGATTAGTCGACGCGTGACCCATCTCTTCTCGAACCATTTGTCCGTGGAATGACAAGTGTCATCAAAACGTCAGTGTGAAATCAGACCTGTTTACGCGCGTGCGCCGGCAAATTGCGCTTTTTAAGAACTCTCGTTATATCTGTGAAATTGATAGAATAATTGAACTATATTACGACCTGCAAGCTATCCTGGAAGAATCGATTTAAGTTGCTAGTAGCTGTGTAACCTATTTTCTGAGAAGCTGTCTTTTGATCGTGTAGGAATCGCGGTTAGGTTTTAGCTAGGACTGCCTAAATACAATACAATATCAATATATATCTTCAGTACGAGTGAATGACCCTAGCAGAGAAAACACCAACACCTTATCTTTAATCTACCGCCAAATGGACGCCAAACTTGTTTCCTTCATCTTTGGAATAAACAAAATACGATAAAATACTACAAACATACACAAAAACAAACTAGAGAAATATTCACCTTCTGACATTGAATAAATTCTTATCCAAATTAAATATATGAACATTAATACTACAGCTAAACAAAAATATAATCATAAAAAATTATGGGACTGGCAGGATTTGAACCTGCGACCTTCTGCAACCGGACAGTCGCTTTAACCAACCAGCTACCAGTCGCCTCTTGCCAGGACTCTAAATTGTTCAACTGTATGTTACGTCATTTCGTGACGTCTCGTTCATCCATTTGTTCCTATCTTAAGTAGGATATATTAGGATATAATTTGCTACGCATAGCTAAATGCTATACAAATCAACAAGAAGTTATAATCATATAATTTTACTGAATCTCTCCAATTTGTCTTCAAACATCCTGTGAAACTAATAAAAAGAACATTGAAGACCAAAAACATCTTAATATCGTCAATTTCGCCACAACTCCATCAAAAGTTACTCGCATGAAAGTTTGTTATTCTCACAAACAATATCAAAGGCATGTTAAAGCCTAAACTTTTAATCTATTCCACGATACTCAATGTTAGACCAAAACTAGCATTTCAGATAGTGAGAGAAACTTCTTACAAACATCACTTTTTCTAACATAATAGGTCATTTATTACGGCAAGCACAAATGTACGCTATTTTTTACGGCAGTAGGCTTCTATATTACATATAGCCCTAGAGGTAATGCGGTCATTTCTACCCTCAAAACGGCAATGAAGAAATTGTGTTACAATGTGTGGGACCCACATACGTCCTTGGCATTCAATATGTGCTATAAGGGGATTTTGGGGAGACTTTACATATGCCTTAAGCGACTTGTTAGTGCACAATGATTTATAACGTCGTTTATCAGCCTTAAAGATTTTGTTGAATGAAAAAAGAAATGGTGTCGTACGATTTCTTTGAGAGGAAATTGCTTTAACTTGTTGAGAACTTTGCACTAAGTAGGTTAGATGAAAGACTAACTTTTCTAATTGATAGATATTGTTTGGTCATACTTTGGGAGCTATTTAGCGGTCTCATAGATCGGTTGACCATTGGACTATGTGGTAATTACGCAATATAACATAACGTCACGCCTATATTACCTAGATTTATTATTTATTTATTTATTGAAAAAACACTAAAGAAATATAAAGTTACATTAAATAAATTGAAAATATATACAAAGGTAAAAATAAAACCGGCCAAGTGCGTGTCGGGCCACGCGCAGTAGGGTTCCATAGAAAAATACTTTTTAACTAAATGGCGTCCTTCAGAAAGGAAATGTTTGTAGTACACGAAACCAGCTAGCACGTATGACGAGATGTAAGCGAAGCACATGGCGTTCCATCGTCTCTGCCTACCTCCGTGGGATAAAGGCGTGATTTTATATATGTATTATGTATGTTTATTTATGTTTCAAGAATTTTTTCGGACCCCTATTCCTCTTGAACTAATGAAGTGAACTTATCCGCTATAGTTTTCCTTTAAAGTTCATTACATGTACTACCGACACAATTTTTTTTAGATTTTAGAATCCAGTAGTTTGGCTTTTAGAGGGGGGGGGACGCCCTACTTGAACAAAAATTTGCTCTTTAAAGTTAATTATCTCGCAAACGGATCCCTAAATCAAAAAACTGTCTTAGCAACCCCTAAACGTTTTTAAAAGTCCTATCTAACAATACCCCACACTATGGGGTAGGCGACAAAAAAAAAACATCCCTACTTTACATGTAGGGGAGCTACCTGAAAAAAAAATATTTTTCCAAACTTTACACTACGACTTTCTTTGTTTAGTTAACATACATGTTTATGCAAAATTTCAGTTTTCTAGCACCAACGGTTTCGTCGCTATGCCTTGGACAGACGGACAGACGGACATGGCGAAACTATAAGGGTTCCTTGTAGGTACTACGGAACCCTAAAAAGGCAAATATTAACATTAAGTTAGGCGTCATAGTATTCCTCCGCATCGATCTCGGTTGTGGGAACCGTGTTCAGAAGGCAATTACCTAGATTGATGTGGCAGAGGTGTACAACACCCACATTTCAGCTGTCATAATAAGGTCCCATGTGATAGGGATTAAGCCTATCGCCACACACTGGTCACAAATCCAAATCCGTGCTGCTATTAAGAATTTTCTGATGGCAAAATTACAAATAACAATTTGCCCGACCTCGCGGTGCAAAGCGCATAGGCTAACCACTAACCCAACGAGGCAGTTTAACCAGTAAGTTTAGTTATTTATATATTTTCATGGGAAGGCTACTGTAATCATTTACTGAGTTCTAGAAAAGAATCACCACCGTTGAACTTTACAGGTAAGATATGTTATTGTACGGACCAGTTAGCTCTTACACTATTTAGTTGTAGGTATGTTAAGTTGCTGAAGTACACACAAGATAAAAGCACTCACATAAATGTATATTAAGTAATTTAAATTAAAAATGTTACAAAGATCAAGTTAGTGTCTCTTACTCTTGTCAATCCAACATTGTCTTTCCGTAGAGTACAGACGTATTCGCTAATTAATTAAATAAAATTAAATAACGAATCGCTGAATCGTGACCTAGTTGCTTCAATAACCGGTAGTAATGTAAATAAGTGAAAACGTTCTAAGTACTGTATTAAGTGTGTCAACATGTTTAGTGACTAAAAACCAAACAAATCATCATTGAAATGGATAACAGTCCCTTTAACCGCAGTGGCAGGACTGCGCGCACCCCGCCGCCTACGCCTACGCCTCGACTACAAGCCGACGAATTGTTAGAGGTTGTTCCAACGCCTGAACTACAAAACTGGTTGGCTACCATAGATCAAGGGCTAAATGAGATATGCTCTATTGCTTACGATGGCAAATTAAACTCTGACCAGAAACTAAGAATAAATGGTATGTGTCGGAAAATCCTCCATGGAACTTCGCAATTGACGATCCAGTACCAATCTGTCAAGCAAAAAGCAGTTCAAGCCCACTCTATCATTAAGACCCTCCAAGAAAAAGTGGACCTATCGATGCACCTAGAGAACCTCAGGCAAAGTATTGAAGAAGTGAAGTCAAAACCTACAACGGGGACTTCCTTTGCCGATATGGTCAAAAAAGGCACCAACAATTTTATTCAGCCGCTAAAACTAAGCTCTGTTGCCATTTATCCAAATGATAAACAGAAATCCAGCGAGGAAACAAAGACTCTTGTACAGAAAATAATTTGCCCTGAAGAGATGAAGCTACAAGTAAGAGGACTTCGTAAAACCAAGAATGGTGGTGTCATAATTAGCACTGAAACGAAGGAAGACGTAGAAAAGCTAAAAAAATATGCGCAGTTAACATCATCAGGCCTTACAGTCGACGAGCCCTTTAAACGAAAACCTAGAGTAGTTGTAATAGGAGTGCCCTCAACGATGACAGAAAAGGAAGTCTTTACCTGCCTTTACCGCCAAAATGTCGCCGATATACTCCAAGATGCCGACCTCGATACCTTTTTGAGCACAATTAAGCTAAGCCACAAATCAGGTAAAAAAGACGCCGAGACTTGTAATTATGTCATTGAAGTACCAGCGAACATACGCAGAGCGCTGATAGCTAAGGAGCGGGTTTTCGTTAATTGGTCGTCCTGCCCAGTGAGAGATTTCACGTTGGTTACTCGATGCTATAAGTGTCAGCAGTATGGTCATGCGGCGAAATCATGTCGAGAATCTACGTACACATGTGGACATTGTGGCGAGCAAGGACACTCAATAAATGACTGTACGCATAAGGCAGAAGTGCCTAAATGTGCTACCTGTCTGCGCTTCAAGAAACCTAGCAGTCATGCGACGGGAGCCGCCGATTGCCCGGCGAAAATAATGGCCGAACAAAGATACGTCAACTCGATCGATTATGAGGGCGCCTAAGAGCGCCGTTATTAAAGGTATTACCTGACCTATTTTTATTTATACTAGTTTCTTTTTAAATATGATTTATAATATAATTAATGAGATAGATATCTTTTCTGTATCAGAAGCAAATGCCTGTGATGCTGATAATTGCAAACAATATATTTCTTCGTATAGTAGCCCACTAACCATACTAACATTAAATATCCGCAGTATTTATAAGAATTTTACTAATCTATGTGTTTTCCTGCAAAGGCTGGACATAGACTGTGACCTCATTGTCTTAAGCGAATGCTGGCTATCCAAAAAATATAATCTACCTACCATGTCAGGATATACCACTTACTATAGCAGTAAGAACTATAATCAAAATGATGGGGTTATAGTGTATGCCAAAAATCACCTTAATGTTATAATTGATGAACCTAACATAAACGACTGTAATAGGTTGTTAATTAAAATTGGATCAGATTTTGCTATACTAGCAATATACAGACCACCTTCTTTTAGAAATACTACACATTTTACTGATTCTCTGAACGACGCCCTCCAACACCTATCATACTTCAAAAACATAATTTTACTCGGTGACATAAATATCAATATCCTCCCAGGCAGCACCGATACAAATTCTCAAGAGTATCTAAATCTATGTTCTTTTCATGGCTTGCTACCAGCGCACACACTTCCCACACATCAAAGTGGTTCATGTTTGGACCATATCATTCTTAAATCAAAATTTCCATCCAAAACATTTGTAATTAACTCGTCAATAACCGATCACAACGCTGTCCTACTAACCTTAAATTGCAAACCACCTAAAGCAGAAATTATTCGCACACTTGCTAAACTAAATGTGAATAATCTCGAATATGACTTAAACAACATTGACTTTGCCCCAGTTTACAATTCTGATGATCCGCACTTTTGTATGTCTTACTTAATAGAAGAGATACAAAATGCAACTAAGAAAAACACCTACACTATTCGATTAAGTAATAAAAATCGCAACATAAAGCCGTGGATTACCCCGGGTCTCGTACGCTGTATGAGGCAAAGAGACAAATTGCACAAAAAATCTAAATCGCAGCCCAATAACTACATTCTACAAATAACATACAAAAGATATCGTAACTTTTGCAACGATCTAGTGAGAAAAGTTAAAAATAATTATGATAAGAATGAATTTTTAAAGGCTGGGTCAAGTACTAAAAAAATATGGAAATGTATTAAAAATGTAACCTACACTACGAAACAACAAACTGAGTCATCTTCAGGATTATTACAAGCACATGGTTCGCCAAACACATCCGCTAACATTGTGAATAATTTCTTCATAAATGCAGGTAAGACCCTAGCAGAAAAAATACAGCATCAGACACAATTCACAACAAACTATTCTGCTCCAAAAAATAGACACATATTATCATCTTTTGTACTATTAGACACTGACGAAACTGAGGTCGAAAGGTTAATAATGGGGCTAAAAGATGATTGCGCAGTAGGATGGGATAACATATCGAACATTTTCTTAAAAAAAGCAAGGAATATCTTAACACCACCACTAACAAACATCTTTAACAAGTGTTTATCCAAAGGAATTTTTCCAAACTGCCTTAAAAAAGCAATTGTTGTTCCCGTATATAAATCCGGGAGTAAAACCGAAGTAACTAATTACAGACCTATTTCATTACTGACTTCTTTATCTAAAGTGTTTGAAAAAATCATAAACTCAAGATTAATTAAATATCTAGAAGAAAAATCAATATTGTCAAAGACTCAGTTTGGTTTCAGACCCAAAGTATCCACTGCCGATGCCGTACATCATTTAACTAACTATATAGTACAAGAACTTGATAAAGGTAACCATACAGTGGGTATTTTCCTGGACCTCGCAAAAGCCTTCGACTCTGTTTCTATACCTACTCTACTGCGTAAACTTGACAGCATAGGTGTTAGAGGCACGCAGCTTAAACTTTTCAGCAGTTATTTAAAAGATCGAACCCAGTGCGTAAAAATTGGCAATGTCACCAGCGCTGAGCAAAAAACCACATCTTTTGGCGTTCCCCAAGGAAGTGTCTTGTCATCTACACTATTTTTAATCTATATAAATGACCTTTGTAATCTAAAGATAGAAAACGGAATAATAGTTTCTTATGCTGACGACACTGCCCTACTTTTCACGGGCGCGTCAGAAGCAGAAGTCCACATGCACGCACAGCACGGCTTCAATACTGTTAATAAATGGCTTCAACAAAACTTGCTAACACTAAATGCAAATAAAACAAATTACATGAATTTTTCGATGCGCAATACATCTAACATTACTAACTCTCGCTTGTACGCTCACTATTGCAATGACCCCACTGCCTCGCAAAAACAATGCATGTGCCCGTTAGTTAAAAAAACAAATAAAATAAAATACTTAGGTGTAATTATAGATGATACTCTATCTTTTAAAGAGCACATAGAAGCTTTAAATAGCAGGGTTCGCAAGTTAATATTTGTATTCAAAAAGTTACGTCATATTGCTGACACGAAAATAATCAAAATAACTTATTTTGCTATATGTCAATCAATACTAACTTATTGTATTACATCATGGGGTGGGGCAGGTAAAACATTATTGTTATCGCTCGAAAGAGCTCAAAGAGCTATTCTAAAAGTAGCCACTCATCGACCTTTCCTATTTCCCACTAACCTCCTCTATAATTCCTGTAACGTACTAACAGTTAGACAGTTATTTATTTTGAATACATTACTTAAACAACACGCAAGTCTTCCCTTTAATCCTGACCATACTAACAAAAGACGAAAAGATATTGTTTGCATCCAAAAAATCAGATTCAAACACGCTTTTACATCAAAATTTTATATATTTCTAGGCCCGCTACTCTACAATAGGCTAAATGCCATGCGTTACATTTATCCACTTAATCATAATGACTGTAAGAAAGCTATCAAAGAACTGCTCCAAAAAATGTCTTATGAAGATACAGAAAAGTTACTTATAGTGTTAAAATAAGTATATATTTAAATTAAATTAATTTATATAATTGATAAATAAATAAAGTTAAGTTAGTTAGTTAGTTACTCCAATTTATCTTAAGAGTTGACTACCTCCTAAAAATATATTTTCTTTTCCTTTTGTTTTCTTTCTAAAAGATTATTTAATTTTAAGACCATTTTTGTAATACTAGTCTATTAGCCTGAAACACAGGATTACCTAGTTCAGGCACCGAATTGTTTATATATACACTTATGTATATACAATAATATTAAATGCTGTTATCGCTTATGTATTTGACCAATGTATTTTAATAAATGAATTTTATTATTATTTATTTTATTTAATAGGTTCGTACCACGGTAGTCAATGTACTCAAAGTTATTTGTGGAGTCATGTTATTTATATAATTGCTGACACGCGACCGCGACCTACAAATGAATTTGCTGTGGCAGCAAAGATGTACGGTAGCGAGATCGTACAGTTATCATTATACTATTTGCGTTATGTATTCCAGTTTGGTAGGGACATAAAATTACTAGCGCATGAGGCATTATATTTTTGCCATCTGACGTTTACTTAATAATTAACGCATGTTTTTTTTACAGAGGTCTAACTAATTTAGTTTTAAGTTTTGGTAATTATGATTTATGAAAAGCATTTAGCATCCAAACAATACCTTGACACTACACGCATAACTGCAAGTTTAAGTATTACCACATAAACACTTATCATAACATATAATCTTTCACGGCCTTGTAACGCGGTGGCCTCATTCAGATTTGTAAAAACTTTACAAAAGGTTTAATAAACGAATTACCAACAATACACAAATTTCAGGAATATTACCTAAAACCACAGAGCTAGTGATAATAACAGCAAATATGCCGACAAAACTAGTTGTACTAAACATCAACCCTTACTAATCTCTTGCAAATGCTCGTCAAAATTTTAATAAGTCTGTGCCTAAACTTAGGTACAAGCCGTCAATGAAGACAAAAGTGTAACATAGGTACATTAACAAGACCCGCAGGGACTGCGACAATTCAACGTTAATTAGCCAAAACAAAATGGCGGGTGTCGGGCGGTGAGCGTGCATGCCTCGGATAACTTGTATATTTAACGCTGTTTACCCTGCGTAGGTAACGCTACAAACTATTAGGGCAAAGAAGGGTCACTTTGCGTTAAACTGTTGCGTTATATAACATGCCAATATTTTTGACTGACTCACATCATTGATGGTGTGCTATGACTGATTATAACTCTCACTCTTTTCAAATAATTAACAATAGATTAATAAATTGTGGTCGAGGGTTCGATTCCCACTTAAGACAATTCTTTGTGTGCATGAACATGAGGGTTTGTCTTAGTCTGGGTGTTTCTATGTATAATATGTATGTATTTACAAAAGAAAAGTATATATGTATTAGTATCAGTTATTCTAGTACTCATATTACAAGTTCTGCTTAGTTTGGGACTAGATGGTGTTGTGTGTGAGTTGTGAAATATTTATTATTATAATTGTTATTATATTGTACGATTGCTTTGCATATATCTTTTTTTATTTGTTAGCCTCCTAAAATGTACTTAATTTTTAGCATGTTTAGAAATCTATTTACATTTTGAATTTGAATAATAATTTATGGACAATAATTGAACAAGAATTTACGTCTTTTACCCTTCCTTTTTAAATAGTTTATGTCTTGTTCTAAATAAAGTTTATTTTATGAATACTTAACACTGTGGCTACACTGACAGAGGCGCTTACTACGAAAATGCAAGTGAGTTACCTGTACCTACTGTATATTGTGGCAGTGTATATCCATCGCTCAGTATTAACAACATACGTACGTTTACGCAGCTTGTCAGATATATTAACATTTTGTATTCACGGCTGTCGACACGTGGACATCATAACACGTCAAAATTATTCTACAAACAAACATTTTGCCCGACATAATTTATATTCGCGCTAAACTCAGAGTCATCAAAAGAACATTTTATTTTCTTTTTTATTTGTTTCGAGAACCGCATATTTTTTTGTATATTTTAAAGTAAGTAAAGTTAAAATTACTTATTAGAACACTAAATCATTATTAATAATTTAAATCAAAATAAATACCGATTTTAGGAACTAGATAATAAAAATGAATACAGAATAATTACAATAATACAGTGCTTTTATCTTCATATACAAGTTGCAACTGAGTTCATATGTCTCAGACTTGCTATGCTATGATGGTACCTAAAATGCCATAGCTCAACATATTGTTGCCAAAAAAATAAATAAGATGTACAGACGTGATATATTTATTAAAAACTGATATATCTTAATAACTTTGATAATTTTCAAGTAAATTCATTCAATAAAGCCAGTAAAAGTAAGCAATATGGCGCAAATTCAGTCCAAATCATCTATGATTGCTATTTCATTTCAAAGTACTAGTAAGTAAAGTACAAAGCACCGTGTAAAAAAATGATGTGTAAAACTCGCACGCTTCCCAAATCACAATTTCCAACGATAAACCATTGAATACGGGGTTTCCGGTTTCCGGTTAGACGGAAAAGAGGAAAAGGGTTTTTGGGACGGAACCCAAAGCGCTGATAATAACGCGACTGGTGTTGTTCACGCCTCGTAGCACCTGCTACGAATGCTACGAGTGCTACGCAATTTATTTTTGTATAGGTTATGTTTCTACTATCTTCAATATTGCTCTCGTACTTTGATAGGCTCTTTCTGATCCGGATTTATGATCTAATTTTGCATCGGAACTATTTCCACTTACGTCAATGGATATGAGGATGAAATAGGTTTATTACGTGGAAATAGACTTGAAATCGTGGCAATAGTAGATATGTGAAGTATAGATCTATATTAGGGTGAATTTCAACAAGCGATTTTTTTTGTCATTTCGGTGGACTTTTTTAATTTCAATGCTATCTATATATTTTAAGTGACAAATGAAACTTTAGCCAATTTTATAACATTGTGTGTGAGAAACATCAAATATCATCAAAACTTACATAAATATTTAAGAATGAATTTTTTAGAGTCCATTGAAATGAAAAGTGTCTACCGAAAATATAAAAATTTACCACTGAAATGATAAACTGTGCACCGTTTCTTACTGTGTGATAAAAATGTTATACCAATATGAACACTACTCAAGCAAATCAGTACTTACGGCGAAATTAAATACACAATTTTGAAACAAATTAAAGGCATCTAGCTCGAGTTATAACAGCCACCGAAATGATCCTACTTTTGTCCCCATATCACTGAAATGATAAACTTACTTTTGTGGCGGGAAACCGCAAGACGTAGGGACTGGTGCGATCGCGCCTAGAGCTTGAGCCGATCTGATGCGAAGTGAGGAAAGGTGAGAAGGACATAACAACGCTATGTTGACGTGGCTATTCTACTTAAACTTACTGTCCTCTGAAATGATACCTTTATTCCAGACAAAAGTTGACTGCCTGTCAAATTTATGAGAAAGAAGATATTATGCAAACAAAAATGGTTTTATTTGATCGAATATATTATAATTTAATGATAAAACAGCCGATTTAAATCCATATTATGAATATATTTGCAGGAGAAGGTATTTATGAGCGGAATTGGGTTCGGGACAGGCCACCGTGATGATAAAATGACACTTTGTAATTATTATTTTTTTGGCATATTATAGGGTAGAAATCAATGATTTTTTTTTGCCAAGGTAGAGAAGTACTTACTTTTTTGAGAAAAAATATATAAAATAAAAAATCAGCACATTGCACTACCATTCTCAGGTTTGCCGTGTATTTTTTATGCTTGTGCAATTCACCCATTATTGTAGTAAATATTGTAATACGTATTGAAGTAAATTATCAGTTAGACATCTTTGTACATGATAGATTTTCAACTAGCTGTCTGGTGAATTCAGCGTTAACTGATTAAGTTAATCACGTTTCTAATGGCTTTCATTAAACATAATGTGGTGTACACGAAACAATCTGTTATCTCGTTAGCTGAGCAAATTGAATGTGATCTAGCATACGAGCAATAATCACGTACAGGAGCGAGAACGTGTGGGGCGCGGCCAAAGAGCCCTTGTTGTGAGACACACAGCAAACTTATTTGATGATGCAAACGTGTCCTATGCTCCTTCAGCAAATCGCATTGACTCTAGTGATGACGACGGACATCTTAATACGAATAATCGATGTCATAATCGATGTTTGTTCATGGCCGACTCAACTAGGCGTTAGGTTAACTCTGAGTTAACTGGTTGATTTAATGACGCATGTAATAGCTTATTTTTTTTAAAGCTTACTTTTAAATTTTCAAATAGCTATTACTAGTATTCTTGTTAACGCCATCCAGCTAAAATAAATTCGCTTGGGTCAGGAGAAAGGTCACATCCAATGTGTAATGGCTAGGATTTGATCCCATGACCTCTCGATCGTAAGACCGATGCCATATCGATAGCATCACGGCCGCTTCTTAATGTCGTGTACAATCAGTGAATAAAACAATCTGTTATCTCGTTAGCTGAGCTAATTGAATGTGAACTAGCATACGAGCAATAATCACGTACAGGAGCGAGAACGTGTGGGGCGCGGCCAAAGAGCCCTTGTTGTGAGACACAAAGCAAACTTATTTGATGATGCAAACGTGCCCAATGCTCCTTCAGCAAATCGCGTTGACTTTAGTGAGGACCATGGACATTAATAGCTTGGAGAATCGATGTGGCGGATGATTCTACAAGATAGCAAAATTTTTCGATCCCCACACGGGACAAATCTTTGTGTGATTTGCAAAGATTTGTTCTGACTCTGGGTGTGCTCTGTGTGTGTGTGAAATATATGTTTGTTAACACCCTCGCGACACAGGCGTTATTCTTAGTGCGGGCGTCGTATTTAAAACTCAAACTCAAAATATATTAGTGGTATTTTTTTTATAAAAGTCATTGAAAATAAACATACGACTCGTATATGGTAAGCAAAATAATTAATATTAGTTAGTAGTCAAAAGACAAAACAAAACTAACAAAGTAAAAGAACGCGACCCATTTTGTTCTTTTTTTGTGATTTCAATATTTTTACATATCGATTTTGTAGCTGACATTCAGGCATCGAGCATGTCAGATAGCTTCAGCATCCCTAGTCGGCATTTGCAAATCTTTCGGGCTCAGTGAACTATCGTAAATCTATTACACGTAACGTAATGCACGTTGGACGTAAATTTAACACACGTACGTACCGCAGACATTTAGCTGCGTCAGCGGCATGACCTGAACAAACCTATTCCGTTTTAGGGGACTTTTAGAGACTTTAAAATCACAGTTGATATGAAACCTCGTTGGAACATTTGGCAAGCGTTGTGACGGTGAAGCGTTTTACCAAAGTAATTCTTTTTTGGGTACAAAATGCACGATCTAAATTTTTCTACTAAAACCCATACTAGCAGGCTATCTAGTGCTATTCTGAGAATAGCACTATAACTCTTAAAACAGTCAAAAATATAACTATAATAAATATATATTATTTATTTATTCAATGGTTAGTTACATTTACAAATTTTTATGATTTTCTCGCCAAATACAGCTGTGCGAGATGCGCTCTTTAGGTATTAAAATAACCTACCTATCCCTTGTAAGTATGAAGTTAAACATTAACAATAATTTATATTTTACAAATACCGAATATAAATTAAATGTGATAACTAAAATTTCAATTTTTGCAATTAAATCATGCACCTCATACTTAAACGCAGATAGTGTAAAACCAAATTTAACATAATAGAACCGAGTATCATGCTGGCAGATAAACCTTACAATCTACGGTGCCTGTATGTATTTGTAAAATTTACTATCAAAACGTAATGAGAATGTAAAATAAAAACTAGCTCATGGTAGTTAGTTTTTAAAGCTCTGCCTGTAGAAAAATAAAGAAGCAGGTATACAAAACCCACTACTACCAAATATGTTCGGAATGTCTAGCATTAACATAAATGGATAATAATGTAACTGTTATGGCTGCCGACTGTACACTAACGGTAGATACCTACCGATCGGAATTTATAGATATTTGCTCGAAGAATTGTCGTCATTGATGCGTTTTATTGCCTCGGGAGAACTATAAAAGCCTGCTGTGCCCTAATTCACGTTTGTTAGGAACCTAAGTTTGGTGAAGTGTACCATTGCGGCAGTTTGTACATTCCAGGTCAGGCAGAGATGTATTCTGACTGAAACATCATGAAGTTACAGCCTTAGCATTTTTGGCGATGATATCAGGTGTCTGTTTTTAGAGTTCCGTTTATTTAAGTACCACAAAAAAGTCTCATAATTTCACCATCTGTTTACAATTTTGTTCAGTCATAAACCTTATTTCTAGAACGCTCTAAATGGACGAGTTTGCATTGGCACATCAATTTGTTAGTTGATATGTCTTGCCAGTAATAAAATTAAAATATTGTTATACCTGTTATTATATATTCTATTATTGACGATCCACGCCGCAATCAGCAATCGAATAACGCTAGTACCATTATAACAGTAGTTTAATGAAACGTTAAGCAATAGAACACAAGTATCTATTTAGTGTCATGACTCATTTATTTCGAACATAGAACATTGGATTATCCCATGACCGACAGCAATGGGCGTCCTGTTGTGCCCATAATCTCTGGGCCGTTTCATACACGACCCATGGGATATTGAAACGATTACACTGGGTTAGAACGCAACTCATACAAAAGAGGACGAAAAATAAGTGAGCACTTATCAACTTGATTCACGTAAGCAGTTTTCCTTTTTTTATGACAGTAGTAATTTTTTGTAAATCTAATCTTGCAACCTGTCGCCAAGAAGGTCGCTGGGACTGGATGTGGAAGGTTAAGTTTCGACTGTCGTGGCGTAAATTGGGCGAGGCCTACGTCCAGCTGTGCACTATGAAAGGTTGTATGATGAACCTGTTACCAAGCAGTATTTCCCCTCTACTGTGCGTATTCTAATTTCATTGATAAATTAAGATTAAGTTCCGAATTACTTACTTTCAGCTATCTTAGTATCTAACCTGAAAAACTTTTTTGGAAAGCGTTCACTACGCTTCACGGAAGCCATTGAAGAAAGATAATAAGGTGGCTAATTAAAAAACCACGTAAACAAATGAACAGATTGAATACCATCAAATAAGAAAAAAATATTTCGAAGGATATTTGTCGGATATTTCAATCAAAACTTTTACAATCTCGTCAACAGTCAGCGCACGTATCGTTGACACAAATTGTTGACGAGTGTAGCAATCTCGTCAACAAGCGTCACATGTATCGTTATTTATTTGGAACAGGCACTTCTATTAAATTATTTTTTGTCTGCAATACAACTTGCGTAAATTTTTTGATGTTTTTTTTTTAAATAAGTTACCTACTGAGAGACCTAATAAGAAGTAAACTGCTTCGTTGGTCAGGTGGTTAGCATAATGCGACTACTCACCGCGAGGTTTCAATTCCGAGGTCAGTAAAAAGTGTTATTTGTGAATTTTCCGGCAGGCAATTCTTTATTTATTTTAGTAACACGGAGTTGAATCGTGCCCGGTGGATGGTAATAGGCTTACCCCAGAGCACATGGGACCTAAACCTAGGTAAAAATAATAGGTAAAAATTTTACGATACACATCTTCTATCTTCTTCTACTACACACTTCTGGATAATAAAGGCATAATGTTTAATTTTGTATGCTAGAAATAAGTTGCGAAATCTTGGGTTAAAGCGCAAATCGTTAAGAACAGTCGACGCTATAGAATTTGGTATCAAACTGTTTGATTTAATTCATATTATTATTGCCTCTTTGTTAGCAAACATATTTTGTGAGCCGAAAAAAGCGACTGAGCAATGCTTACGGCAGTGACGACATCCTGCTAAAATGCTATATTACTATTTTTGTATTAACAGAAATAGTTGCGCATCACAATTTGACTGCACAACTGGTTCGGAAAAAACAATATATTGATTAAAAGTAGAAAAAGGTTTGTAACGCTTTATACTGAGCATGTTCATATTCTGCTATATGGCAGAACAAAAGCCATAGAAAACATTCAGGCTCGTAAATAAACGTCAATCTACAAAAACACACAGACCTTTAAAAGCTTGCTCAAATTAAATACAAACTCAGCCTTGAATTGCGGCGCTGAAAGGTTGTAAACCTCCAAAAAAACGCTGTGAATGAAAAAAGTACAAATTTACATTTAAATTCTGCTCTCAATGCATCGGTGGGCATTATGTTTACACGAGGACAAGTAATGGCGGCCAACATTTAGCATAAATTAAAGGTAGCCGTGGAACAGGGTTTTATCATGGATACGAGATTGTTGTGCTGATTTCAGGTGTCAGTTTCTTTTACTATTTATTTAAAATTTATTCATACAATTGGGGAAAGTGTTGACTTGGTGTTTACACGACTACGGCGAAGCCAAAAAGAAGGGTAATGATTTTGGCAGCCTATGTATGTATGTTTATATGTTACACCGTAGCGCCTAAACTAATGAACGGATTTGAATAAAGGAGGTGTCATTAGATTTGTAAGAATAGGCCGGGTGACATAGGCATATATAAATTGTATTAAAATTTTATATAATGGGATTTAAACGTCAGATAAAAAAGTTACATAATCATGACGTGTTTAGTATTAAATGAAAGGTCTTGGCGAGCATATTACAAAAATGTAAACTCAACATGATATGTTGAAATACATAAATAAACTTACAATATTATTGTAAGTTTATTTATGTATTTTATTTAATATTATGTATGTTTAAGTTAAAATCTATAGTTTTAATACGGCCGTACAGTTCTCGCAGTCTTTTCTGTGTAGCAAACCAAGATTAAGTACAATATTATTACGTAGTCGGATTAGAGCTTTAACTTTATTCTTGTTGTAAATCTAGATGCTTGACTCCCTTGTCGGTCTTATGACTAAAAAATCCAGTTGCTGATAGAAAGGTTCGGTTAGAAGTCCGAGTATTCTGTATATAAATAATCCGTGTCCGCTCGAAATCTGGCAGTTGACAACACCCTTGTGCCTTGGAAATGAAAAGCTGTTGGTTCTGTGTCTGATCTTTTATCGGTTGTATCGGATAGCAACCCAGTCGGATTAAGGGAGGACAAATAGAGTGTGCACCTGTGTGTCACACAGCCGTTTGGGCACTTTGAATCTCCTAGTACAGTTGGCTAATCTCCGTTGAGATCGGATATTTTACTATTGTTCTAACAGATGCCATGCAAGGATTATATTGAATAAACTACAGTCTCAGTAACAGATACGAATAAGAAACTATTTTATAATTTAAGTTTTATTTACGTAGTTCCAAAGTATCTCTGGCGTGTAATCGTTACCGTCGGGGCAGTCTGAGCAAAAATGGTTGCCGCAAGACCTTCGTTTTAATTAAACTACCGCTTGATGAATGTCTACTGAAACAAACCATTTTAATGATACCACCAACATTTAAAGAATTTTATTACCGCTGCTGCATTCCGACTTTAATTTAGTAGGATGTTGTTGATCTTTACTTTGAATTTATTTTGCGAAGTCGCTTGGTAATCTAATTAAATAAAATTCATTAAGTAGTAATTGCCTTGATGTTTAGTAGTTAGGTTACTCTCCTCTCACCACGAGGTTTTAGGTTTGATTTCCCGGTCGGGCAAAGTGTTATTTGTGAACTTTCCGTCAGGAAATTCACAATAGCAGCACGGAGTTGGAATTGTGTCCGGTGTATGGCAATAGGCCCCTATACCATTGGACCCAAACATTACAGTTGAAATGTGCGTATTGTACACCTCTGCCACAGTTTTCTGAGTAATATAGGCGTGATGTTATGTAATTAAGGTAGTTTTCATTAGATATAAGTTGGGATGTTGATTTTGCAACATATTATTCGGTTCGATTGAGGTCGCGGGTTCGATGCCCGCTTATGACAAATCTTTGTGTGCATGAACATGGCGGTTTGTCTTAGTCTAGGTGTTTCTATGTATAATAAGTATGTATTTACAAAAGAAAAGTACTTATATACAGGGTGTCCCATATTTAATGGATAATCCTTTACCTGCAGATTGGGGGCATCACGCCTGATAGGAAAATGCAAAATTTGTAGAAAAAAAGTATCATGGATTTTTAAATATCGAACATTTTAGATTTTTTCACAAATTAGCCACTTTCGTCCACTCTTCTTGATGCCATGTTCGTAAATCTCAGATTTTTTCCAGTCTGTTTTTGGAATTCAATTCTTGAATAGATGTACTATCAAATTTACTATCTCATTATTGTACAATTATTTCATTTAAAAAACTACAAAGATTAATAAAAAAAAAAATTACATGACATTTTTTTTTACAAAAAGTTTGAACCCTCATGGTGTAAAAAAAATGTATGGAGACCTGTGTGCCCATCACGGAAAAAATATGCCAGTTTCATTGTGATTCTAAAATGGTATAAAATATTTTATTTTTTTTTTTATTTAAAAAAATAATGTGAGAAATTATGACCAGGGTCCGATTTTTTTTAAATCACTTTCTACCAAAATGATATCCTAGTTGATAATACTAACTACTTAAGCGTATTAAACTAAACTAAATAATTACGAATCGTTCCAAATACTGTTTTTTGTAAAAGTTATGCTTGATAACTTTTACAAAAAACAGTTTTTGGAACGATTGACAGCGATTATAAATCTTATAATACCTATCTATGAAAGTATCGATTAAGATCAAAATACTGAAAGTAATTAAACAATATTTTTTTTAATTTTGCTCATCACTTATCTGGGTAACGAAAAAAAAAACGCTGACACTCAAATGTGTTCTGTAAAAAAGGCGCGCAAAATTTTTAAATTTGCGGATGTGAAATTTTCAGTTCTCTCTAAAAGATTTTATAATATTGTGCTGTGACTTCAGACTTGTTTTTTGCTACTTGAATTTGGACTTATCAACATCGGCAAATTAACAAACGATATTGTACTGTGACTTTGGATTTGTTTTTGCTACGAGAATTGAGACTTGTTATCTTCTTTCGTAAAATGCCGCGATATCTGTATACACCAGGAGAGTATACACAAATGCTTTGCTCTACCGAGAAAGGTTTCCGAACGTTTTTTGTTAATTTTCCGATGTTGATAAGTCCAAATTCAAGTAGCAAAAAACAAGTCTGAAGTCACAGCACAATATCATAAAATCTTTTAGAGAAAACTGAAAATTTCGCATCCGCAAATTTAAAAATTTTGCGCGCCTTTTTTACAGAACACATTTGAGTGTCAGCGTTTTTTTTTTTCGTTACCCAGATAAGTGATGAGCAAAATTAAAAAAAAATATTGTTTAATTACTTTCAGTATTTTGATCTTAATCGATACTTTCATAGATAGGTATTATAAGATTTATAATCGCTGTCAATCGTTCCAAATACTGTTTTTTGTAAAAGTTATCAAGCATAACTTTTACAAAAAACAGTATTTGGAACGATTCGTAATTATTTAGTTTAGTTTAATACGCTTAAGTAGTTAGTATTATCAACTAGGATATCATTTTGGTAGAAAGTGATTTAAAAAAAATCGGACCCTGGTCATAATTTCTCACATTATTTTTTTAAATAAAAAAAAGATATAAAATATTTTATACCATTTTAGAATCACAATGAAACTGGCATATTTTTTCCGTGATGGGCACACAGGTCTTCATACATTTTTTTTACACCATGAAGGTTCAAACTTTTTGTAAAAAAAAATGTCATGTAATTTTTTTTTTATTTATCTTTGTAGTTTTTTAAATGAAATAATTGTACAATAATGAGATAGTAAATTTGATAGTACATCTATTCAAGAATTGAATTCCAAAAACAGACTTGAAAAAATCTGAGATTTACGAACATGGCATCAAGAAGAGTGGACGAAAGTGGCTAATTTGTGAAAAAATCTAAAATGTTCGATATTTAAAAATCCATGATACTTTTTTTCTACAAATTTTGCATTTTCCTATCAGGCGTGATGCCCCCAATCTGCAGGTAAAGGATTATCCATTAAATATGGGACACCCTGTATATAAGTATCGCTTATTCTAGAACCCATAGTACAAGCTCTGCTTAGTTTGGGACTAGATGACGTTGTGTGTAAGTTGTGAGATATAAATATTTATTATTAAATATTTTGTAACACATTTATTTAAATTTGGTTGCTATTAGAATAAAACGTATTACGTCGGTAATCCTAAATCAGGTTGGTAAAGCAGAACTAACAACTTGATCAATTGAATCACAGCCAATGGGCAATTTTCCCAAATTGTTAGCAGTGTTACCACGTTGCCGCGCTGGACTGAAATACTAATTCGCTGGTCATAATTGGCGCAAATAATATTTCTTCTATAAATCAATATTTTAGTTATTTAAACTTAGTCTTGAGGTCAAAAGGCTAAATAAAATTCATTTTTATTTCAAACAATATTTCAAAAAACTATTTTTCGAAATCTTGTTTATGAAAAACTAGATTTTCGAGTTAACACGAAAATATTTCGCAATAAATTCGGTTCTAAATGCTGAATGAATTAGTGTTTTTGTCAAATTTAGATTCAGGTTCATTTATTCACAAGAATGTAGTACATGTGTGTTATATTACATAGTAAAGAACTGTTACATTCTACCATAACAACGGAGTGCTGGTTCTTTAACGATTAATTCATAAAATTAGTAATAAAAATGTAAATATAAAGTAAAAAAATATGAATTCCATGAATAAGGACGAGGTAAATATAATGTCAGTGAATTTATGGATATTAATAAAATGTCAAAGATAAAACAACGTTGTGACAAGTTTATAACTGATTTAATTAAGAAGTAATCTAAACATTTTTGATATAATAAGTAAATACAATTTAACATTGATATTTAATTAGGTACATGACATAAATTCTTTTCAGGCAGTATAAACATTTTTGTGTGTTGTTAATGTTTTTGTGTAATGTCAATGTTGCATTACCTACTTTTACATGATCAATATTATTATTTTTTGTCTTGTAGTAATTCAGATATTAACCTGCTAAACATTAAGTTATTAAAAGCTTAGTTAAACAATATGAAAAACAAAAAGAATTGACTCCACCTACAAATATCCGGTTACAGTTCCAAAGAAGAAAGAGTACATTGGACATTATTCACGACAACAACGTTGTTAATATCCCCGTTGTTGTTTACAATGTATGAGAGTAAGTTATATATCTAAATGCGATCGAGATCGTCTTTAAGCGCGTCGTACAGTGGGACGAAAATCAAGTTGTGAGGACATAGACCTCTTATCAGAAAAGTATTCTCACTCACTCACTGTACACCTATATAATACTTATATAATATTTATGCAGTCTGACATAAATTGGCGTGATTTTTTTATATTGATTCTGTCGAACAAACAATAAAATAATTTTTCAAAAAATTACGAATTTGATCAAATGTTGAAATGGGACCACAAGGAAAGCACCAGCTTTCAAATATAAAAAGAATCATTAAAATCGCTTTACCCAGTCGAAAATTATGAGGTAACAAACACAGAAAAAAAAATACAGACAAATTGAGAACCTCCTCCATTTTTGAAGTCGGTTAAAAAGTCGGATAACATAACTAAAATACTTATTTAAGTCCTTATTGCTTAACCCACCATTATCTTTTCAACCGAAGCACCGTCCATGGCCTATTTATATTCGGACTTTTCCACTAAACAATATGCGTAGATGTGATTATATGCAGGGTTTTAATCCTTTCCCCGAGCACTCGCACGGCCCGACCATTCGTGGCTGTCATAGAGAATAGTGACACAAAAGTGTGTCAGGCAGTACGTCACACCCCCGGGATATGATTGCAAAAATATCAGACGAGTTTGAGCGATTTGACGAGTCGGAGGGTCGCATCGAGACTGACGACGCACAGAACATGTTTAGATATGTGATATCGTTACGGGGCAAACATTTATATAACATCTCCGGTTTTTTTTTGATTTCCTCTTGAGGTTAACCACCTCAAGAGGGAGTTTATTTATCTGCTATTTGATACAGAATATCTTTTTATTAATCAAAATTTATAAAATTAAAATTAAAATAATTATCATTTATCATTAAATTAAATTAAATATTAAATGAGGAAATAAATTAAGAAAAGAAAAATTTAATAATTTGACTGTTTATATGTTATTGAACAGTTTAAGTGTGTTGTGTGACAGTGTGACATGAAGGTGTCGATGGAGTGGATGTCTGTCGTTAGTTGTGTTAAGTCGTATGGATCGAGTTGGTTAAGTGTGCAGTATTGTTCGTGTCTGTGTCGCATTTGGGTATAGTTGGGGCATTGTGTTAGTAGGTGTCTAAATGATTGAGCTGTAGTGTTGTCGCAGGGACATGTGTCGTTGTCAGTGATCTGGAGTCTATGTAGGTATTGTTTATGGTATGCGTGGTCCGTGAGTACCTGGGTAAGAGCGAAAGCATCTCCGGTTCACTACAGAAAATCCGTACCTTCCTGACGTATTTTCATTCGAGTAATACCAAAAAAAAGTAGAGATTATACTAAAACGCTAGTCGTTGCCGCTGCTGCTGTGATCCGGTTAAAAGAGCCGACTGTTTACAAATGATTGTTTGGATACGCCTAAGGGACTTGTTTTAAGAGTTAAAATGAGCTCAGCTTAAAATAATGACGGATTTTTCAACAAAACATTGCAAACGGTTGAAGAAACTCAACGTGGAGTGAAATTTGTCGTTTAGTTAGTTCAGGCACTGTGCTAACACTGATAAAAATCGTTCAGCACTTTTTACTCTCCCAGCAATTAAACCATTTCGATTACAATATCTTCCACTACGCTTCATAACTTTAAAAATTTGAACTGAGCGTTCTCCTGAATAAATTTCTGGTTCATTCCATATCGTTACGACAGACATATACTCTTTAAAGTCAGACGTCATTACATTTATGACTTATTTCTTACACGTCATGAATGTAATGACGCGTATATTTATATCTCACGTTATATTATTCATTCATTTCACTTTACGAGCAGACACTTTATATACAGAGAGATTCTCCTTGAAGCCAACTCTTTGTACGTACATTTTTCAGTTGTAAATACGCTTTGAGCTCATCCTGAATTCTATTACAAGCTGGCTTCACTCGACCATTTGTCTTTCATTAAACTGTTGTGAGTTTTTTTAATACTGAGATTATGATATCAATTTATACTAGACATTAATACACATATTTAAGTTAGAAAAACAATGAGGAAGTTATAAAACAAAATTCAGTTTAGTTAAGACGACGATAAGTTGTCGCAAAGCAAAGAGTTAACTTCACGTTGTTTAAGCATCAAATGTGAATAACGAGACTAAAAATGTTATTTTCTACTAAAAACACGTGTTATATTGTAGCTTTTAGGTTCTTGTACATTTATACAGGTACAAAGAAACAAATAGGTGTATACCTATTACCGTTTATTCCATACGGGACTTGTTTTATTCACCTGTACCTCTCGTGTAAGAACATCGACTCAAAGACATCGCAAAACAGTTCTTCAAAGAAACTTATTGAAGTATAAACATATTCTCTTTTCCTCTTGTATGTAAATTTCCGTTAGCGAGTGTCAGAGAGCGTAGCGTGGGTTATTTAGCGTCACAACATCGATGATGCGGGACGCGAGGCGTGACATATTCATAATTAATCAAAAGAAAGGTGGCGGGTCTCATCTTTGTAAGTACGGCTGTAGGATCTTCAGGGTCAAGCAGTATCATTACCATAGTTGGAGTGAAGTTTACAATCCATGGTTAGATAGTGAACAGCGTGTGTGAAATAAAACCTGCCGGAATTACAAAGTGGTTTTTTATAAATATATTATAAGCTCCAGTGACCTATTGGGATCCTTCAATAAAACTTTTAAACCATTATAAATTGTTTTATTCTTTATTTTTTGATAATAAAACCAGATAAATGTCAAAATCCGCGTCAATTTGTGAAGCCTATACATGCAAAATAATTAATACCAATGACGGTGTCAAATCGAATTCCAATGTAAATAAATATAGGCAAACTCATGGTGAAAGTCTTGATTTATAGCAGACAAGACTTTGATCCACGCTTCACTCACAAATGCGTACGGTACCGCTCGTTAGCGCTCCCACCACAGCCTATCAACTAGACACACTAATTTATTAAGACCTTTATTTGTTCATCCTTCTAGAGAAAACGTTAACGAACCTGATCGTTTCAATTTGTTCTACTATACAAACACTTTGTGCTTCAATGCCTGAATGCTTAGTTAATGACGCTGTTCAAGTTAAACAACATGCTATTTAACACGCTTATATTAGCTTCACCTGTATGTATGTATGTAACCGACTCCTTTGGACTCGATTTTGACCCACTTTAAACGGACAGATTTCATTCAAATTTTGCACACCCGTCAAAGATCGATGACACTGCAATAATTCGATAAAAAAATTAAAAAAAAAAACTCTCTTATAAATAAACCAAACTAAAAAGTAGAAAATAAATAATAGTTTAAAAAAACACGCTTTTAAAGTGCTTGGCACAGAGCGCCCCACGCTTTTTTCACAATAATACTAGTATTTTTTGTTCATTACCATTCTCAGCTTATATTAGGATTTTTTTTCACTTTTTAGTTAGAAGTACTTTAAAAACGTGTTTTTTAGTTTTTTTAAACTATTATTTACTAAGGTAAATTATCACTTGAACAAAACAACCAAATACGTCGAGTGAAAAAAATGCGACAACATTTTCACCCCATTAACTCGTTTTTCCCAAACAATTGGACAACAAAGTAAGCCTGCAGGCGAATTTCACCTTTTGAGAATCGAGCATTTTCCTGCAGTAATCACGGCCGTACGCTTCGACCGATCGCTCTCGGCGAGGTACAGATCCTGAATATCAAAGTTGTATCGCTCAGATTGTATGCGAATCGGCCGCCGTGCTCTTTTCTTACTGAATGTACAGGCCCCAAAGGCATTGTGATTTATTACATGAACGTAGGAATCTTTTGCTGGTTTAGATATATGTGTGCTATGTTTAGTTTTATTTAACGTATACATTGCGTTGCAGTTGTATAACATTGTTTGCTGCGAGAAAATAAAATCAAGGAAATATCATACTTTATCTGATACGCATGGATAGAAATAATCCGAATGTTTTGTGATATCAGGATAATTTTTATTGTATGCACACAAAAACACAAGTCTAATTGAACTCAAGACGCGCGACGGCTTGTTCTTGTTAGTAAAACAAAAGTGCTTCTTCGTGTAAAAAGTTCGAATAATTCTCTTATCATTAATATTTTAAACTTTTATTGAATTTAACACGAAATTTTGCGGCTCAATTGGTAATCAATGACATTAATATTTACATGATCCGATATCCCAACGTTTTGTTTCAATCACACCAGCTGTGGTTACAGTAAATTTTAAATTTAAATCTATCGAATTGGATACGCGACAATGCTATTGTACCTTATTTTAATATTGACTATATTTTATATTAACTCTTTATTTACTTCGGTAAATTTTTTGAAAAATATAGTTTTTGACTTTAAAGCTTAATACTAGTAGTAATGTGTATGTACAAGTTCGGGTATTTAAAACAGGGTGGTAGCTGCAAGCATTTAAAAGTTGACTCAAGCACCGTAAATAAATAAGACACGTACATTACGACGTATTCAACGTCATAAAATATAATAAGATGCTAATAAACATGATCTCTGGACGATTATTGTGTATATTACGTGTGTCAGTCCTGAGAAGCGTCAGGTTAATGTACCGAGGAATATTTGTTTCGGTATTTGTAAATTCAAATTGCCACTTTACGAGCAATTAAGTACCTAATTTCAATTTGCTTTTAATGTCAAGAGTGGAATTTATTACGCTTTCACGCTTGTCTCCGGCTGTATACTTAACATAACAAATGGAAGTTGATAGATATTATACATATTAAACATTTTCTCATGTTTCGAGTGCATTGTAGCAGAGAAATATAATTTGGAAGATTTTTTGTATTATGGTAATAACAAAGCTTCAATTCAATTGTTTATTTTGCGAAATATTGGTAATAGTGAAGTTACAATATTAATTAATACATTTGGTATAACCATAAACAGCTGTATAGCATGCACATTTTTATAGTCACAATCATAATATTAAATTTACTTTAATTTCATGCAAAGTCAAACGGATAAATTAGAATAATCATAATATTATTATGTAATGTCTATTATGACACAAAATTCGTAAGTCATGTTGAGATTAATAATTAAATTCTAATTACAAATTAGATATTGATTTGTCAGACAGATATTCTTCGATAGAATAGTACCCTTTAGATAACAATAACGCTATTACTTTACTATTGAATATACATAAAGTGCAGGTTTCTAGAATCAAATTTGGACGTTTATTGTATATTCGTGGAATCATGCAAAATATACTATTGTTAAGTAGCGCAGTTCTAATATTGTTAAGTAGCTTTAAGAGAGATAAACGTTTTAGCAATACTAAATGGATGAAATTGAGAAATATTCGTAATCACGAATTCTCTATTAAGCTTACTTGCTGCCACGGCGTTTTATTCTCGACCAATTTGCTACTTGCTGGTATTTTTTTTAAAGTCCCTCGTTGTCTGATATGTCCGAATGAAGGCACACAACTTTCGGTGTTCCAACTGTTAGTTGCAGTTTATTGTTAGGTGATTCACTAAAATAAATGAATTATAAACTAATTCAATTGAATTTATTCAAAAATCTCAGTATATATAGGCTTAAAAGTATTTTTTTTTTTAATTTCAACTCATAGTTGAAGTTTAAACGCGTCAGGAGACTGCTAAGCAATCAAAACAGGTAGTTTGTATAAGCCAACTTCTGCTTAGCACTCCCTCGACGCAGACGATTAAACCTGCAAATATTCTTCAACTTGTTTAGCTTAATATTTGTGTGAGGAGAGCAATAGGATATTCTGACTCGCGAATTGTATGAGCATTAGAAAATCACTTAGAGTTGAATTCTAAGAAAACAACGTCTCAACAAAGGAAACGTTTTAACATAAATTATAAAGTCCTTGAAAAAAATCGAGGTCGATAACTTGTCATAATAATATATGTACCTATGCCCGCAATCTGTCGCGCACCCAATTGTCTGCTTTCACCCAATTGGCGATTGCCTCTTTAAGTGTAAGGGTCTGAGCGAACCTCGGTAAGCTTTGTTATGATTGCAGTTAATGATACCGCCAAGAAAAAAGTCAGTTTAAAGTGGCCAGGTTTGTTTCAACGATTAAAGTACGGATATTATGAAAGCGTATCAAGACATATTGAACAAAAGCGAATTCAGCAAGAATTCAGCACGAGTTTATGTATGTAGTATGTTTTAAATAGGGAATTCTTTACTCTTAAAATTAAAGTGCAATTTAAATAGTGAAAATTGGACCTGAAGTTTAGGTAGTTATAATATACTTTAATATTTACTATGCCTACTAATATATGCCTATAATTATGACAGAAATGCGTTCCAGAATCAAAGCAACGACAAGGTGTTATAAGGCATCCAATCACGGTTTGTGATAAAAAGCTCATAAGAGAGTGCCAAGTACAAATTAATGCCAGGTGGGGTCGGCAGTTCAAGCCCGCGAACTGCTGGCGGTCGCCATATTGCCTGCAAATTAAATTTTCTCGTAACCGTCATTAAGACGCACAGAGTTCCTCAGTTAATGAAAATATACGATTGGCTTCGTTACTCGACGACCCTCGTTATTTATGAGTTCGATTGAATACCTACCGTAGAGGGTAATAATGAAGTTTCGGGACGGAATGAGTTTCATAAATAAATTTTCCTTTTATGTAAATAAAATAAAAAATAAATAAAATTAAAAATTCTTTATTTACACAAAAGATGCTTACATTTGGTTGTTCTATATTTTTTTTTTACAAATGTTGGTAAGTTTAGATTAGGTAACTAAAACTGATTCCCAAACTAGGTCAAGGCCTGTATCTTGGGATCCAGCGTTCAGCCGCACAAAAGTTAACAGTACTTTTTGTACAGGTGGTCGCTGTTCACACTAAAGATAATGCAGTTGTGTGCGTGCGTATGTGTGTGTATGTGTATGTGTGTGTGTGTGTGTGTGTGTGTGTGTGTATGCGTGCGTGTGTGTGTGTGTGTATGCGTGCGTGTGTATTTGTACAGTTTTGTATTGGTGCATGTGTTTTTGTCTAAGATAGTAGTCACAGACTATGTTATCGTATTTCGGGATTGGCATGGAGCGCATCCGTTGTAATGTGTGAGTGAAATATAGGAATAGTTTGACAGGCGTATTGTTCGTGTGTACGTACTTGTATGCGCGTCCACGGCTGATGCAAAGACTGGGTCAGCGGGTCCGAATACCGTGATCACGCCGCCCGATATCAATGTCGCTCAAAGAGTTTTGGATGCTACAAATGTATCAAAGAGACCGGAATTCGTTTCGACAGTTAAATCGATTCCATTTTGTGTAAGACCGTTCGGGTGAAATGTAATTTTATAGTTTCTTCGTATTTTCCAGACATTGGAACCAAATATTATTAAAGTAGTTACATTGTAAGCCGTTAATAAAATGAAAGTTGAGCAAGCTTTCAAACCTTAGTTATTTTTTTGCAAAATAAGAAAAAACATCACATAAGTAACGTTTCTGTATAATTTGTGTGGTGAGCTTGTCCATTAATTGCCTTTAAAAAACAATAATAACATAACATGTGAAATATGTGTGTAATACATCTCTGCCACGCCCTTCTGGACAATATAAGCGACATATATGTGTGCTATGTTAAAAAAGGCACCTAAATAAAAATTAACGTTAACAGATAAAAGTCATATTTATGTTTTAGCGTATTTTACATCAAACCAAGCAAATTCAATTGTTTGTTTAGCATGTTATTGTTAACAATTTAAACATAATTAATTGTACCTAATTACTGCGTTAATGAATATAATTTGGTGCCAAAACACTTAGATATATTATTGCATTGATGTTATTTATCGACAAATATTAAGCGTATTTATTTAATTGTTTATCGCCCGTTGAATTATTCAGCAATTTAATCCACTTAAACAATAGACAGTATATCAATTATAAGAAAAAAATACAAAATAATTGTAATTTAAATAAAGCACTATAATTAAATACAGCATTATAGAAGATATATTATTATAGGGTATTCAAGGTTCATTTAGACAAATATTTGGAATAGATTTTCGAATTCTGTTGGCAGTGTGTGTATTTGTAGAAATAGTCATATTTAGGTCTAAGGTAGAAACCTTGTAAACCTGTAGATTTTTTTTCAACGAACTAAATGGTAAGTTTACGCTTCACAACTATATTAGTTGTAAAGCGTAAACTTACCATTTAGTTCGATGAGTTATTCCTCATCATCATCATCATCATTATCAACACAGAGACGTCCACTGCAGGACATAGGCCTCACCATTCGATTTCCACAGCGCGAGGTTTTGTGCCGACTGAAACCAACGACTCCCCGCGATCTTGACAAGATCATCTGTCCATCTAGCGGGAGGCCGTCGCTCGCTGCGTTTGCCTGTTCGTGGCCGCCACTCAAGGACTTTTTTGCCCCAACGGCCATCTGTCCTTCGAACCGAATCGAATCGAAATTCTGCCTGCCAACTAATACCTAGCTTAATAGTATTTTAATCAGTCTTTCGGGTTCTGGGGCTGTTTCCACTGTATAAGACAAAGTAGATGTCATAAACCAACTCACTGATACGTCTCCAAAGTATGCTTTAGAAATACAGCCACCGCGTTCCCGAGAATTATACAATTATCACAACCGCCACGTACACCCCTGCAACACCAATGTTGTACCATGAACTTAGTTTTAATATTTGCTGCCGACAAATATTTAAACGAAACAAAATGAGTTTATTTCAATACGGTGTTTAGTTCTTCCGCCTCCTAATGCCGTCTGAAGGTATTTCGTGCATATTTTTTGCTCGGTTCTTTTTTATTACAGCTCTCGTTTATGACATATTACCCGAATATTTACGTATTTTACAGACATTAAAATTGTTTTTGGCTATAGTCAAAAATAAGGGCCCTTGTATAACACCATGTTTAAAAAATACTCGGTTAATCATTTTGACTGACGAGTAAATGTCTTAAAATGATAACGAATTATAAAAAACGATTTTAAATCAAACGATACGAATTAAAAAATAAACCAGTGAGTAGTTATATATATTTATAATTCATATAGCTTAAATTCACAGGAATTACCCAAATACAGATTTTTTAATCCAATATTAACCAAAAGGTAAACGAATCCTTTGAAGTAAGCTTACAGGCTGTTCCATATCCTCTAATAGTTTGAGCAGGTAAAGTATAAAAGTTGGTACTCGCCCTTGTGCTGCAGCATTTTCAAGTTGAGATTTTCCGGAATAAAAGTAGTGAATTGGAACAATGAGATTCAGCGAGCGCACAGCTGTCGCATTACAAGTTTGCTGCAGCGCTATGTGTTTATTCGACACATGGCAAACATCACAGCAGCTCTCGGAAACGGAACGGCCCGATATTGTCACTTGCACTATCAACTATGTACTATCTACGCATCCGTGACGATCGCAATTCACGGTAATTGCACCTGAAATTTGAATAAGTAAAAAAATTAAAACTGTTTGATCAACTGTATTCAAAAAGTATTTTTAGCCATCAATATTTTAAAATCTGTTATTGTATGATTTCCTAGAGTCTTAAGTTATTTTAATTCTGAGAATCTTAGTGATTTTGGAGACAAACTTACCTTATGTGGAGACATTCATATTATTATGACCCTTAGCAAGAAATACTCAATGATAATTACCCATATTTGAATGCGTTGCTTCGTTAGTTCATTTCTTGGGTAAATGAGATTTTAGATATATTTAATATGTAGATAGTTACCAAAATATATGAACGACAACACAATAAACCGAATACTTCCTAGGTACATGTATCAATTTCAAATCAATCCTGTCAGCAACTTCCAATCCATTTATTGAAGCTCACTATACCCTAGTTCGAAAGACGATTTGAGATGGTCACTCTGGAGATATTCGACCAATCGAAGCACTCAATCTTACAGCAGAGAGCAATGCAGTTAGAGTAGTAATAGCGGTTGTGTCTGAAGTTTGTTTTGTTCAGACCTCTGCAACCACTAATGACCTCCCCATTCTTCGATTTAATAAAAGATCTCGTTTACAGTTCCTATTACTTCGTCTAATATTGTGTTACGAAAGTTTCTTAGAATATATTGCATTGCAAGCAATCAGTATTATTTGTTGATTCTGCTTCCTGAGGGAACGGCCATTAGATATTATTGGAATGAATCATTAAGTCTAGGAGTTAACGGAGAAAATAGGTGAGTAATTATGCGTTATTCACGGCTTGTGAACTAAATATACATCTGCAGTTGATACAGTTCACTGCATGAATCACTCAACGCATTGAATGACAGTAGTAATTGCCGTGGTTTCAGTATAAAATGTTAATTAATGCCTTTCCAATACTAGACACAGAAATAACATGATACAAACATTGCAAACGCATTGTTAAACGCGATGAATCAACCGTGCAATAAATCAATGGGTAATATTTATACCAAAATTCCCTAAAGTTTTTAAAATGCTGTTGTTTATAGGTTTCATAATCTATTAACTTTAATTAAAATATTGTATGTCTGTGAAAACGAAATACTTGACTTCTAATTGATTATTTTTATAGCATTTAGCTATGCTTAGCAAATTATACTAAGAAGCAGCAGTAAGGTCGCAGTTCCAAATGCTGCCAATCCCATATCTTTTTCAACTGTTTCTAGTATACTTGACTTATATAAAATATATATAAATTACCCAAAAGAATGTGGCAGACCTTTATAGAGCCCACACTTCACCTGTTATATTTAGGTCTCATATTATTATGATCTCTCCTTGCTGCTATTATGACATTTTATATATATATTGTTGACGGAAAAAATCCCAAATACCTAACACTGTTGGCCAACCATTAGACTATCGAGACAGTGACTCACAGAAATATTGTCAGTAAAATATGTACATGAAAATATGAATACGAGTCTTAATCACCGCGCATAAGAATTAAATTTAATGAGAAATGAAAGTTGTTCCGCAGCAGATAATATTTGCACAGTTTTTGCCAAACGTACAACTAACGAATGTACCGTTCCACCATTAAAATTAATTGAATGAGGTTCACTTGTGTTGTGTTAATAACTTCTGTAATTGCATCATCTGTAATTCCAACTTTTGCTTGATAGCTTGGTCGGTATCCGATGTCGATAAGACACTATTATAAAAATATAAAAATAAATTGTAAAATTTATATGGAAAAAAAATTCATTATCTATGTTTAGTTTTGAATAAAAGAATGAGTAATTAAATTTGGTAGTGAAATAAAAGAGTAGCTGGTTTAATTTTATTTTATTTTTTGTTGTTTGGAACAACAATGTGCATGTACCTAACTTTAAATGTATATTTTAACGGTGCACTGCATAGTATTCCTGTAACTATAGTGAGCAACGAAGTGAAAGCAAAATTCCTTTGCAAAACTTACCTTTGAGTTATAAATTGAAAGTGAAATTGACTATGAATATTTCACTCGTAGATACTTTTATTATAAAAATAAAAGTCCTGTCTTTGACAGGGTGCATTCCACAAAGCAACGATCAACAACTAGTAGCTTTAGTATATGACTCAAAATAGCTTATTTCATATAATATGCTCTCGATGTCTGAAGAGGTCATTGAAAACGTCGTCAGATTTTATCCACGCTCGATCGACTTCTTGAGTAAGTACTTTCTAAATCGCTGTCATTTACATTTTAAAGTGGCGTGTGGAGCGAGTTTTCAGTGAAGCCTGGCTCCAGTCGAGAACTTAATTATTATAGTTTGGACCTTCACAAACGGTGGTTATCTCTTGGTTTGTAGAATAAAAGGACAGACCACGAAGTTTGTAACAGTTCACAGACGCGGCTCCGGGCATCCCCAAACAACACTAGTTTAGAACTTCTCTAATAAATTTAAACCTCCATATATGATTGTTTTAATTTCTTTGTGTCTCGAGAGCTAGTCGTCTAGACAAGTTTCTAATATAACATTTAGGCCTGTCTCTTTACTAATCGTTTCGTGGAATGTTGAAAACGCCTTATGATATTTATTTACAGTCAAAACCTGAGAAAAACACCTCGGTTTCTCATTTATACGAAATTGTTAAGATTTTTTATCACAATACACATATAGCCGTATTTAGAGCATCAACAAAATTACTTTATTTAGAAACGCCTAGATAGATAGATAGATAGAAAATTCTTTATTGTACACACAGATTAAATACAATTTATAGAAGAGTCTTATCTAAGTATGCACAATGGGCGGCCTTATCACTATTAAGTGATCTCTTCCAGGCAACCTTTGGATGGACAGGATTGAGTTAATCGACATATTAGTCAGTGATGTAGTTAAAAAAAAAAATAGAAAGTACTTAAAACTAGAATAAATGATGTATACATACATGTATACACAACTATAAATATATACAATCTTAATATAAATACATACATACACTTAAATAAAATATCCATACATAAAATAAATATATATGTTGATAACGCATACACATAATAAATATAATTATAATATATAAATATAAACATCACACACACAACACAGGTTTCTGAATCTTTATTACCTATACAATCATATGATTTCAGAGCTGATATCAGTAAATTGTTACTTATATTTTATTATTATCATGTTTCTTTACGTTAACATTGCGATTGATAAAAAACTTGCAAATTACGTTGTATGCTTGTAAAAAACAATCTACAATAAGTTAAGGTTTAATTTAAACATAGAGATGAGGATTTTTTTTCTTGTCTTTTTTTCGCCAAGTCGAATTAGCACATACCTAAAACGTTGGTTTAATAAAAAAAACATATACTTAATATTTTGTTAACTAAAGTACACTTCAGATAGTCGATACAGGGATCACAAATGTTGGCCAAATACTTTGAAATACTCTGCCTCACTTTAATAAAACTAATATGTAAGTTATAAATAGATTAATTCTGTTCCACGTTTTACCGACCTATCAGAAATAAGAGAATCCATTATATTAAAAAAAGTTTCTTTGCGCCAACTTGCCGCGAGAATCGGAATATCTAATTTAATTGAAATCTGAAACTGAGACAATATTTATACTATCGTTCATTCCTTTTTCACAAAAAATAAACAGTATTTAACTTGACACCATAGCAAGATGTGACCGCACATTTAAACTTAAATTAAACAAAAATTGGGTAGAAGAATACAATATATACTTTTATTTTATCAAACATATCAGGAAAAACACGAACATACTCTGCATATTTAACTAGTGTGATTGTATCAAAATTCTTAAAATTTATTCTCGAAAAAAAATCTGCAACCATTTTAAATTCACTTTAAATACAGCTATTTTTTACAAAGTGAATAAAAAGCATTCGTGGAGTCGCCATCGCTCGTTTTCACATTGCACTGTCCAGCTTTCGTATTTATCTCTTTTCAATGCCTAGCCCAGATATTGTAGCATAAAATTTTATAGACTTGTGTAAACTCGGTCGTGTACAAAGTTGGAAAAGTGGTAATGGTCCCGTGGAGTTTTCAGGGATCCTCGTTGGCATTGAATTGAAAATGGAATATTATTTTCACGAAGTTTAATTTACAAATAGTCTGTGTAACTAATAGAAATGGTTTAAAATGTACTGAATAACAGTTCAGTGAATATTTGGTGTTATTGTTGTTTAGTTGAGAGTATTTCTACCGTTCTAATATTAAATATAAAGTAACACAACACAGGCTATTCTCTGAGTCGGCGTAGTTTGTCGTGGAACTTTATTACGGAACCAGTAGTATTTTTGTACAGAGAAACCATAAAGTGTTTACTAACAAAGTTGCGTGGACTCGCTAACTTGGTCCGGCTGGGAGCAGTTGTGAGAAAAGCTGAGCGCCGGCTGCAACTCAGAGCGATTCTTAACAGCTTCATTACTGACGGGAAACTTCTAACTCTTGCTGGAAACCTGCTGAGGCTGTCTCGGTCCTGACATTAATTGACCCTCTTCTAAAATGTTTTAAAAATTAATAGACGTTTTGAACGTTTCAATAAATAATATTTTTCACTTTAGCTGTACAAAACGGTAATTATCGTAAAAAAATACATTTTATAGTCTATTTCATTAAGTTTGTTACCTCAAGTTTTCAGTAATGCTTAATACAAGTCAATCCTTGGTTACCCAAATTTGATCTTAAACAATATACAATGTAATACTATTAACTTATAGTTTTAATTAAATGAAATATTAGTTATGAAAACTACATTTATTTGTAGACATACTATTTACCTATTTAGACTTACATTTAGTGTTTCTTAATATATTTGAAAAAAGTTGTATATAATAATATATTTATGTTATAATATAACATCACGGCTATATTACACTGAAGGGAGTGGCAGAGGTGTACAACACCCACATTTTATCTGTTACGTTTATATTAATAGGGAATGCCCGGTGGATGGTGATAGGCTGACCCTATCACCATCCACCGGGCACAATTCCGACTCCGTGCTGCTTTTCTGAATTTCCTGACGGAAAGTTCATTAATAATACTTGGCCCGACCCGAGAATTGAACCCGAGACCCCGCGGTGAAAGGCACATACGCTAACTACCACACCACCGAGGCCATAGATAAAGATATTTGCCGTTAAAGAGATTTAATATCAACAAAGTCATGCGAAAAAATACACGCACTATTTAATTTAAAAAAATATATATGTTGAATCCCTGGATATACAACCCAGACGGATTTTACTGATATATAAAAACACTGGAATAAATATTTATAAAATATCTGACCCCAATGACACTGCTTGGCTTAGGCTAGATACAAATTACATTTTAAAAGCCAGTTTCCATACAGAAAATTTGCTGTCAGCAGCCGGCGAGTTGTTGTACATGCATTGTTCCAGGATTTATTTATATTGTAACATTTTAATGCATGATGAACTGCCGGGGAACTTCTGCTTCGGTGAACACACCTTTTACACTAAAAACTACATTCATAAAAGTCGTATGCATAAGAGCCTTTTCATTAAAAATTATGAAATGTAATTGTGGTAGTGTTTTGTATGCTGTTTGCTAATTTGCCAAGTAATATGAGTTTTAATATGCACACTATTTTAAAAGCTTAGGTTATATTATTATGTTCTTACCATAGAGTACATAAAAAAAGCAGGAGAGAATGTCACATAGAAAATGATTGAAGCACCAAAATGGCAGCGGTCTGTTTATGTGTGCGTGTGTTAGGGGTTACCAGCCATGAGAAATATTACCCACATTTTTACAATAATTTTAATAAATATTTTAGAGGTTTAGTTCTTATATTTTTTTATTTGCTGCTTTTTACCATAAACATGATATAGGTAGTTTTATACTACCGTGGCCAAAAACCAAACAATATAAAACAACTTTATGATTGAATTTCGAAACAAAGTTGATTTTATATTTCTAGCAGTCGATGCGGGCCTGCAGCTGGAAGTTGTTTGTTTTTATTAAGGGAATATGTACAAAATTCGTTGCTCTGGGCACTCCTGACGCAAGGCAGCGAAGATGCTTTAGTGCAGCTACCCAGTTTTTGGAAAATATTTTAAAATTACGACTCCTACGGCGCTTCCTGATTCTTAGATGGTGAAGATGCTTTAGTGATATACAGGGTGTCCCAGTTTAGGACCTGGAGCCGAAATTGGATAGTAGGGTAAGTTATGGCAGTTATCAAAAAAACAAAAATTCTCCATTACATAAACTATCAGAAAGTGCTTGAAAACGTCAACAAAATGTACAAACCAAATAAAATATCTAAGTTAAACTAAACCAACAATCACGAAGCTTAGATTCACTTACATGCGATTTTTCAATATTTCAAATAAATATTGGCAAATAAAAAATAAAGAAAAAAATAGTAATAAACTAAACTAAGAAATAAAAAGTTTTAGATTAAAGTACTGGTATTTATTAATTTAATACTTTATTTAAAACAATATACTATTGTTTTACTTTTTTTGGTACGGCAAAGCTGACAATGCGAATAAGTCCACCTTTTGTTTTATATACATAAATCAATTTCCTCGAAGTGTATACTGCAGACTACACTATATTTTGATGGATACCAACTGTTATCATTTCTGCAGTTTCTAATTATTTTTATCCAATAATTTTTCCATGCGTCGTTTGCAGCAGGAAATCTATAAAACATAGAATAATAATTTATACTAAATGTATTATACTACTAAAAAATATTTACCCAAATTCAGGGTAAATGAAAATATTTATTGACTGTCAACACTGATAGTTTTGGTATATTTTTTTACGAAAACAATATAATTTCGGCAATAAGCTGAATATATTACTTGCTTACCTATGAAAAATGATCCCCTGGTTTTTTTTTATCGAGGCGCTATGGTTTCGGCAGCTTTTCACAACACAAGACGACATTTTTAATTATTTTACTTGAACATCCGAGCAACAGCACAGTCCAAAGCGTAATGGCGGGCGATTGACTTACTATTGTGTCAATGTGTGTGTTCTGTGTGTACGTGTGACTTACTATGGGTGCTTCAGTAAGTGTTTCAAGAGACGGAGTCCTGCCTTTTTTTATGTAGTCAATGGTTCTTACTTGAATTTCATATTGTAGCAAAGAGCGTGCAGTCATGGATGATTATAATAAGTGTTATCTACTGCCAGAGTGCCAGCGTGGCAACGTAGGCAAGTAATTACGTCGAATAGATAGAATAGAGCCATTTTCGTATGGTATAAAATTTTACCTTCATGTTTTATTCACTTAAATAGAACCATGTTGAAACCGAAACGTTCCACAGAATCATTTAAGCTCTTCGATTGGTTACTTAAGTGCATTTCATATCGGAATTCCATAAGGCGTCCTTATTATACTGGATGCAAAACTGTCTTCATGCTCGTCATGTTTTTATTAGTTGGCATTCAGCCAGTGTCGACCGGGTCCACGAGGGCCATCGAAATCTATCTCCGATGGATACCCACCTACCAATAAACTCTTACCTGTTGAATAATGGATATTTCAATGTATTTATTTCCACTTTGAATGCTCCCCTGAGTCCAGCTTACTTACCTTATTTGATTCACATTTAATGATGTTTACGACTGTGGGCCACTTTACGAGCAAATCGCTCGTGCTTGCCAAATACTGGTACATGCCACACTGCAAAGGACACCCTGTTGTGTTCATTATTTGCTAATCCTTTCATTCACTCCAATGTTAAGTACTTCTATTTACATTCTCCGCTTTCGTTTGACCACGATCTTTGTGGTACAACACATTGAGTTAAAAGGTAAGCGTTTTTGTATTAGAAACAATTGTTGGAGCTAAGTGATTTAGCTACAGTGAAGCGATGGATGCGACGCCAAAGTTATCATGTTTGTCCGAGAAAAAATAGATAAGCTAGTTTCTTACACTTCACTGAAATAAATATGATAACTAAACTGGCAAAACGACCTTGCTTTTAAATCTATCTCATCGAAATAATGTTCATGTACCAACACGAGCTTAATTAAATATGATCTTATTAATTGCTGTTAGAAAATTCATGTTGAATTGAGACGAGAGGCAACCTTTGAGGTATAGAGGAAATACTGATGGAAAAGGTCAAGTCAAGTCAGGATATACAATCATTGTAATTGTAATATACGCTAAATAGATTTACGAGTATTATATTATAACTATGGTCATTTTGTTCTCATATAGTCTTGAGGCTAGCTACACACAAGCGTTTAAATTGACAAAATTTCGCGTATTATTTGGTTTTTGTGAAACTTTAACTAGTCAATGTGCGAAAATTTCTCATTACTATATTGCCTTTGTGTTGTAAGCCTAAAGTAAGAGTTATTAAAAAAAGGTGATTTTTTAACAATATATTTTTCAGCCTGTCTATATTAAATGAAATACAGGAACAAAAAAGCGTGAACGGTTTGAGTACTTAGTGCCTAGGGGTAAACCCTGCCGTTCTTTCTCTTCTCTTCTTCTTCGCACTCCATTCCACTAATCTATTTTTCTTTCTTCATGTATTATTATTATTCTATAATGATTATAAATGTAGGTATATATATATACATATATTCATAATATATATATTATTCATAAATCGTATTATGAATGTAATATGTATATGTTATGTTTATGTAATTAATATGTTAGTACTAGGATATGTATATTTTATATTATTCTATATTTTTATATAGCACTGAGTTAAGCTCGCCTTTTGTATCCTCTTACTTTAATATGTTTATATATTATGTGTAATTTTTTGTGTACAATAAAGTGTTAAAGAAATAAATAAATAATGAAAAAAACTCTCAAAGAAATATATAAATAACATTTAGTTATCTTACTGCAAATAAATACCTAGATTACAAGCAGTTTAGGCTCAAAGTAAATAAATTTTCTAAACTTTTGGATCTAAATTGATTAACTGAATTTTATCTGTCTTTGGGTCAGAATTTCGTGATCTTTTAGTACCAAACTAATCAGATTACTATGTAGCTTAAGGGTTTTAAGTGTTGTGTTACTAACTAAAGATAAACAAATAATCTTTTTTCACAGAAAAATATAGATTTTGGATCCAAAATTAAACTAATCTAAGCCTAATAAGTCACTGTATCTGACAGTGACAAAGTTATACTATCTAAACAGTTGAAAAAGATATGGGACCGGCAGGATTTGAACCTGCGACCTTACTGCACACCGGGCAGCCGCTTTAGCCATCCAGCTACGGTCGCCTCCTACCAGAACCCTAAATTTCTCAACTGTATGGTACGTTATTTCGTGACGTCACGTTCATCCCTTTGTTCCTATCTTAAGTAGGATACAAACCAACATGTCGAAGTTACATTCAGCACAAATGTTGTAAAGAATGAACGCGTACGTATGTTGTACGGTGTGCAGTAAAGTCGCAGGTTTAAATCCTGCCGGTCTCATATCATTTTCAACTGTTTCTTAGTATAATTTGCTAAGCATAGTTATATGCTATAAAAATAATCAATTAGAAGTTAAAATGAGTGACTAAGTTATTAGACTAGTATCTATAATTTAAGATCCAACATGTATATTTTCGTACACAAAATTCTCGCAGCATTACCGCGTTGTTGCTGTGTTTCACTTCCTACTTTTTGGGTCATAACTACAGATAGATACAACATATCTTAAAAATCGATTCTGTTAGTATACTCCAGAGCCATTTTTATTACACCCATTTTTATTCCAAAAAGTGTTCAACAGTGCGGTCTACCTCACATCCATTGCAATAATTTCGATATCCTGTCGTCCTGAATCACTTAATGCCACCAAATATTCCTGAAAATCGTTTTTGCGAACGTTCCAACGGTTGAAGAGCACTTGTCGTGTTGATTAGAGAAACCTCACTTCCTATTGGAATATTCACTTCTGTAATAGCTTGTACGAGTACTGGCTTTAGATATTAATTTGGTTTCCCCTTTGGTAGATTAGTATATAGTAGTATTTTTATTAAAACTGACGTGAGTTTGTAACATTATTAAAATTGTGAAATGCGTCGCTGCCCGCAGTGCAAGACTGGCTGCGACTCAGGCGCGACGTATCGCACTCTCTTGATAATGCCTAGACATATAGGCGAAACCGCGGTCGACTAAATAGACCAACATTACGTGAGTAACACCCGTATTTTCACAATTTTAATAATTATATAGTAGTAGTTTACTGGTGGTAGAGCTCTTGTGAATGAGCTCGAGGGCGGCAGCACCACCGTCTCACCTTTAACCTGCCGCCAAATAGTAGTGCTTCCATTACTGTGTTCCGGTTTGGTAATGAGATCAGGCCCTGAAATTACTGGCACATGAGGCATAACACCGTAGTCCTCTGCTGCAGCTTCTATAAGCATCAAAAGCATCTATAATCTGCTTTTGTGGATTGTTGATGTCCACTTACCATCAGGTGGACTACACGTTCGTGAATTTCCTGACGGAAAGTACGAACGGAAAGAATCAAACTCAAGACCTCGCGGATACGCTATAACCACTGGACCATCAAGGCAGGCAGTAAAAGAATGTTAGTATTCAAAATAAATTAAAGTAAACACACCCAAATAGCGGGCTGACTAAAATATTGCACCCATACCCATCTTACGTAATATGTTGCAATAACCTCGTAACAAGTTAATCTATTCACTTTGTTTATCCTTCACGGCTTTAACAAGGTTGCTGTAAGTAGGTAACAAGCTAAAATAGAGACTAGCTTTATCAGTACTAACTGCACATGTTATAACGTTAAGGCGTATTTGACGTGCTAAGGGTATCCGGTATGGCTATTCCGTAAAGGTGACTTATTTCCAGTCGATTTCGAAAGCAATTAATAATTTCGTTTGAAACCGGTTCATCTCGGATTTAGTGCATCCTTATTTACATACATATACGGTTGATAACTGCTTGGCAAAAAAATTGACAGCTTGCCAGTTACTATCCTCTTGCAGATTTGACAGCTTTACAGGCAAGTAACGCAATTTCTTATGTCAAAATCGGAAACTGGTCATGGAGCAGTTTCTCAGTGATTTCTTGTACTTTGGCGAGATAAAATAATGATATTTAAAAGGTTTTTTTACTTCAGATTAACGTTATACAACAAATCAATAACTGTTTAATACTAATTTATATCATAAAATACTAATTAAATACGTAATGCAATAGAATTTAGGTCATATTATTTTCAGTCATAGATCTCGAAATTTTTCATACGAAAACTTATAAATATGACAAGTAGCACGAATTATGCCAGTCTGGGATATAAAAAGCACTAAATGAAAATAATGTATCTTCAAAATATTGAAACATTAATATTATGTAGCTAGGTTGTAGGCTTCCTCTTTCTCGCCAAAATAAACAAATTTTAATGAATTCTGGCACACGGGTAAGTGCTTTTTATCGACGTAGTTCAAATCTAGTTACATACTTTAATAAAAAACGAAAAACCTGATTCATTCCATTTCATGTATGGTGGAGACCTTTGCCCAACAATGGGACAATACAGGTTATGCACCAGATAATGTAACTACTTACATTCTGTATTCACGATTATTAATTTATTTGGAGTTTACATTTATAATTTCTTATGTACGTAACGTAGTGTCTATGTCTATGATAATTATGTGAGAGAAATAAGAATATATTAAAGAAAAATCAGAAGTTTTGAAATTTTTTATTATTTCACAGAATTTCAGGAACATTTCTTCTAATGTTCGCTGTTCTTGCACTTATGAAACTTAAGTCTAAAAAAATGTTTAGCTCTGAAATCACCCGCCGCTATCATCTTTATCATAATACTATTATAATATAGGTGTGCTATATTCGTGTAATGTACCTGAAAGACAAAAAACATTACAACACAAGTGAGAGATATTTTATGTAATTTCATCGTGTCACGGAGGACTAAGTAGAAATTATAACGCATACTCACTGTTTCTAGTACATAGCAGTAGCAAAGGGTTAAAATCACATTTATATATCGTTTTTATAGTTGTCATAAAAGATTATCTTGAACTTTGATATATTTTGTTTTGTATTGAGGATAACTTTTTTTTCCATCACATCGCGTTCCATTCTTATTTTATTTAATTTTATGCACTCGTTTTACACTAAAGAGAAAATCTCTCCGAAAATACCTCTTACCATAATGACTTATATTGTGTTTGTTGTTATAATATGTACAATTTTCTTTTGATATAATCAGTTAAATAATTTGAGTTTTATTGTTTGAATTTGTTACATTCTTTATTCAGTTTAAAGCTATTTATATGCTTTTTGTTGTAATGAAACGTTCCAATTTTCTTCAGTCAAAGACATTAGTTGCCACAGAGTAAAAATGCATTTTAGTAGGTGTCAACAAGAAGGTTTTATCAATACAAATAAATAAAATTTAATTGTCTGTTTTTATTTTAATGCCAAAATATTTATAGTTATTTGAACGATACTTATTTATAAAATCCAGTTTTAATTTATTTAGCTACCACGCAGACAAATCCGCGAGCGAAAGTCAGTTCGTTAATTTTATTATTTTATTCTCGCGATCTACTGAATATTGAACTGATATTTGAGATTACGCTAAACGTCACGGGAGTGGAGCTGTAAGGTTTAATGCGGGTCAAAACGTGGGCGTAGCTATTACTAATATAAAGAATCCCACGCAAACGAGGTGGCGGGAAAAGTAGTTAGGATGTTCAAGTTAAATATTGAAAGCCCAAAAACTTAATTTTTATGATTTTGTGTTTATACTCTTTATAGCTGGCGAAACCTCACGGTAAGCGGCCGCAAATTTCACCTCTGTTTTAATACTAAAAATATTTTTCTTTTTTTTTTTAAGTGGCAGTCAGCAATTTTATATTTTTCTGCAAAAATATATTTTTAAAAATGTAGAAGTCATATTTCACTCTTTACATCAATTTCAAATGTAGTTTAAAAAGTATTATTTTATTGTTAAATAGCTTCTGCCCGTGGCTTCGTCCCCGTTAATTTCGATATTTCTGAGTTATTATATCTTTCAAAATTGAAAAACCTGCCTAATTTACCCCCTTTGGGAGTTACATTTCGAAAAAATCTATCCCAAATTCATCTACAAAATTTATTTTATTTACTTGTAAGGAGCATAATTATTAACATAATTATACAGGCAGACAAAATCCAAAAAATATGTTTCGGCTTCTACTGCTGTTCTAGTCTCCTCTTATTGATTTTTCTTAAATGTGTTCGACAGGCATTTATAATTTTAAATTTTATTATATCTATGGATTAGCTTTTATTATTAAAACCATTAAACTTTTTTTTTTTTTTTTTTTTGGCATTTGCACATTTTTGTGCTTGTATGCCATTTTCAAGTTAAAAACGGGGAAACGTATAGAAATTAAAAAACAAGGAATTTGGAATTAGGACTGGATTAAGAATGATGTTAAAGAGATTAGTCTAAAATATATATGTAAATATAATAATTTTACTAGGATATAAAAATATGGGTAAAAGTTTGTAAATAGGAAGGTAAACATAATAATTACATATATTCAAATTTTTATATTATTACGTAAAATAAATTGGGCAATAACTTTATAAATATTAATATTAAAGTTAGAAAGGAGGCAAGATGCCGATGTAGGGAAAGGAACATGTAAATTTATTAAATTGCTAAAAAAGGAGGCATAGTCATATAAAGGACAGGCAAATAGAATGTGATTTAAATCTCCCACACCAGTTCCGCAGAGGCAGTCAGGGCTATTAATTACGTTAATACGCGCTAAATGAGATTGAGTGCAGTTGTGTCCAAGTCTCATACGTATTATAATAGATGTGACTAATTTATTAAAGAGACATTTGGAAAACCACGGTTTTGCTGGTATATTATGTTGTATGCTCCGGTAAAACTTTCCTTTTAAATTATCCTCAGCCCAAAATTTATTCCAGGATTCCTGCAAATAAACCCTGGGTAAGGTAGACAAATCATGATGGTAGTTCACATAAGGAAAAATGTCACCACACACTACTGCATCCTTCGCCAAAAGATCCGCCTTTTCATTTCCTGAGATACCACAGTGGGCCGGGACCCAGGCGAAGCTGACTGAATAACCCTTTAATGTGCATTTATGTAAAAGTCGACGGATATCAAAGATGATGGGTTTATTTTGATTATAAAACGGAAATTTAGCTAATGATTGTAAGGCACTCTTACAATCTGTTACAATTAATGATCTCTGTAGTCCCATCAATAAAACATATTCAACCGCTTTATACAGCCCAAAGCACTCTCCAGTGTAAACGGAGGATTCTGGGGGGAGTTTTATTTTTTCAATTATATTATATTGAAGGTGATATATTCCAATACCCACACAACTAGCGCCCTGTTTAGAGGCGTCAGTGAATATGTAGTGGCAACCCAGCCAATCTCTGTCTATTGTGTAGTTAAAGTTTGAATTGTGACATATGTCATCCTTAGAGATACCAATATTGTATTGAATGTTGGGGTCTAAAACGAGTTCATGGTAATTGCAATGAAATATGGGTAGTAACTCGGATTGATGAGCTGGAGCTTCAATGGCTTTCCATTTTGAGAGGCTTTCTATAAGACAAGGAGCAGATCTTTTTGCCCAATATCTGGATGTGGCCACTTCCTCAGAAAGATCAGCTACTCTTTTGGATAGAGGATGATTTACAAACTGTTGACACCTAAACACAAATCTATCCGACAAATATTGACGTCTTAACCGCAGGGGAGGATCACCACATTCTACTTGTAGGCAATTTATCGGACTTGATTTCATTGCACCCGAAACAATTCTCAGAGCCTTTGACTGTACTTTATCCAGTTTCTGAAAGCCAGCAACACTACCAGGCTCCAACAAAAAAGTTCCGTAGTCTAATACACTTCGTATCAAAGCATTGTAAATAAGCTTCAATGAAAATGGGTGGGCACCCCACCAGACCCCTGAGAGGCATCTAATAATGTTGATGTTTTTTTCACATTTTGCTGCAATATATTCACAATGATTAAGGCCTGTAAGATGAGAGTCTAAAATCACGCCCAAGAACTTTACTTGATTTTTTACTGGTAATGGTTTTTGATCGAACTGTACACTAACATTAGGTGGTTTACGCATTCTAGTAAATAATACAACATTACTTTTATTTACAGATAAATCCAAACCATTTCTTAAAAGCCATGAGTTTAATATAGACAATGATGATGTTAAATTGTCACCTATTTTGTTTACAGATTGCCCACTGCAGTATAAAAGTAAATCATCGGCATACTGAAGCACCTGCACAGATCCATTGAGAGACGTTTCTAAATCATAAGTATAAATATTATAAAGAATAGGGCTTAGGACTGATCCTTGGGGAAGGCCCTTCCATACCAGTCTACTAACTTTAGTGTTATCAAGGTAAAGATTTATTGATCTTTCAGATAACATATTTAAAATGAAATTTGAGAGCATAACTGGAACATTTAATAAATTAAGTTTTTGTTTCAGGACTGATAAGAGTACACTGTCATATGCTGAACTGACATCCAAGAAAGCTGCAATTACATGTTCATTTCTAGTAAAGGCTAAACGAATGTCAGTGACAAACACACTCAGGCTGTCTAAAGTACCCCTTCCTTTTCTGAATCCAAATTGAGTGGGAGCAATTAGCTTGTTACTTTCAACAAACCATTCTAAACGAATTTTAACTAGGTGTTCTGCAATTTTAGCCAAAACAGAAGAAAGAGCAATAGGGCGGTAAGAAGAAGCTTCACAAGATGGTTTGTGTGGTTTTAAAATTGGAATAATTGTTTGAGATTTCCAGGAATAAGGAATATTACCAGAAGTCATGATAGTATTAATAAGATCTAAATATTTGTTAAGAACTGGTTCACTCAAATTTGCAATGAAGGAATATGGGATACCATCATCTCCTGGGGCAGAATCTTTAACATGTGAAAGAACACCTTTTAATTCATTAAAAGAAAAGGGGGAATTTAGTCCAAATGGGTCATTATTATTAGAAATGGATAATGGTATTGAAATAAAACTATTTTCTGGAACATAAGGTGGAGCCAACTGATCCATAAATTGATTAACTAATTCTGAAGGAATTTTATTGTGTGTAGAATTGTTAATGGCGGATTTAAACCGTCTTATATTACGCCAAACAACAGATGGACAGACATCAGGGCAGATAGAAGTGCAATATTTTCGCCATCCATCAAATTTCTTTTTTTTAAGCAATTTCCTTGTGTCACGAGAAACTTGCAAGAAATTTTCGAAATTCTCATTAGTCATCATAGTACAATATTGTTTTTCTGCCTTTTTCCTCTTTTTGACAGCCTGAGTACATTCATCATCCCACCAAGGTGGGGAGGGTATTCTACCAGAAGTTACATTTTTAAGAGGGAATGTTTGGTCAGCAGCTTCTATCAAAATGTTTGATAATAGATCAGAACATTGTTTTTCATTCCCTGAACATGTTTTAGGAATTCTATGCATTTTCTGCTCAACACAATGTTTAAATGTACTCCAATCAACATTTGTCAGTCTGTATTTCAGTCGAGGAGTGGGAGTTGTAACACTTGGTCTATTATAGGGAAAAGAAATGGTTAAAGGAAAATGATCACTGCCATAGGAAGAGGGTAAGGGCGCCCATGATAGAGATGAAGCCAAATCAGGAGTGCAGACAGACAAGTCTGGGGCACTTATGCCTTCATCTGGGTTTGTGTGGCGAGTTGGAAGGCAGGTGTTTAAAATACATAGATTAAGGGAATCAAAAACTTCTAATAATTGTTCACCATAATAATTTGTGGTTGAACTACCCCAGCATTGATGCTGAGAATTAAAATCTCCCATTACTAAAAATGGCTTAGGTAATACAGAAAATAAATCATAAATTTCAGAAAAAATATTTACAGAAGGGCGAGCGAAATAAAGAGAGACTATACAAACACTATTTACAACAGCAGCAACGACAGATATGTCATCACTATGAGGAGGAAGAGGAAAAGGTTTATGAGAAAGTGTATTTTTGATAAGTATGGCAACCCCGCCATACCCATCAGGTCTGTCAGCTCTTAGGCAGACATAGCCAGAGATTCTAAATGAGAATCCTGGTTTAAGCCATGTCTCTGAAAGAGCAAGTGCAATTGGTTCATATTTATTTATAATATGTATCAATTCACACTTTTTATTTATTACACTTCTGCAATTCCATTGAAGAATTTTCGCTTGATTGTCCATTATTAATGAGTTGTATGAAAGTTTGAATTAATGAGGCAACGTTGGACGGTAAAGAATTCGATAGAGATAAAGATTTAAATAAAGCTAATATTACATCAATGATTTGTTTGTCGTTATTATTTACATCATTATTATTTATATTATTATTTTTCAGGGCACACCCATTAGAGGGAGATGGACCATCATAATCTTTAATAAGGGACTGGTGTGTTTCACGGTCATATCCTCTTGTAAATTTAGGCAGTGGTTTTGGCTGTAGGAAGACGGTCTTTTTGTAAGATTTATTTGGTGATGATGGTGATGACGGATGTGTTGAGGGTGATTTATCATGGTTGGAATTATTGTGAGAAGTGGAAGTTAATATCTCGGCATATGATTTGGAAGGAGGAGGATGTAATTTTAATGCCTCAGAATATGACACACTATTCTGGGCCATGTAAATTTTGATTCGTTTTTGTCTTTCCAACTCTTGACAAGATTTATTAGTAGCAAAATGTAGGCCGCCACAAAGGAAGCATTTTGCACAGTCCTCCTCCAAGTCACATGTGTCAGCTGTATGGTTTTGCCCACACTTGTAACATCGAGGAGAAGACTTGCACTGCATCTTAGTGTGACCGAATCTGCAGCAATTAAAACATTGGATCGTTGGGAACGTATATAATTCTACCGACAGGGCATTATAACATAAGAAAACCCGTTTGGGTAACACTTGTCCGTCGAATGTAAGAACAACCGTTTGAGATGGTTTCCATACTGGAGCTGAACCATGGACTTTATAATTTAATCGTCTGGCTTTGATTACTTTGCCACAACCAATGGGAACGGATATATTTTCAATGATATCATCCACAGTCCATTCAGTAGGTACACCACGGACTAAACCCATCCGTGTTATACTAAAGGAGGGAATATAAGCTTTTAAGTTATGTTTTGTTAGCGATGAGTCATTAATAAATGAATTTGCATCTTGGTATTTATTAAAAGATAATGTAATTCGGTTTCTTCCAATCCTCTTTAGACTACCATTAATAATACTTTTGTACAAGTTTTGTTTTAAAAAGTGTCCAAAGGCGACAGGATGAAGTGTTGCAGTGTTGTCAGAAGATTCTTTTTGTACATGCACAATAAAAGGAGATGCATCGGTTGATTCGTATTGAGTCCTTACTACCTGCTGAGGTGGCTGTGGGGGAGTTATATTTTGAGAGCAAGTTGAATCTTTAGACCCAATGTCTAGAGATTCAACCCGATTACTTTTATTGGTAATTTTAACAGGTGATCTTTCTCTGATACTACATTGTGTTTCATTCACAATGTCACAATTGCAGTCCGACGGTTTATTCTTATGGGAATGCTTATGCTTCCTTCTTTTATTGCAATTCTTGCATACTTTACGGGGCGACCGAATTCTTTTTCTATCGGATCTTAAAGAGCTATCCGTAGCAGTACTGGAGTCAGTTAACATATGCTCATTATCAATAATAATATTTAAACCGACCGGGGGAATATCCCCCGGGTCGGGCGGCTCATTCATCACCACAAAAAAGAATAAAAAACTTACAGAATCTCCTCGAAATACTATTTACAGAAACTAAATAAAATAATAAACTAACATATATACTATTATTTACACTACTAATCTCTAATAACTAATAATAATTAAAATTAATTTCAGAAACGAGAAAAATCACGTCCGCCAAAATCAAGTTTCCCGCGCTTTTTTTTTCACCATTAAACTTTTTATTACGACAAGTGATTTCAACCACAGATAAAACATCATTAACTAATAGAGTGCGCGCCACAACTCAGTAAAAAACTGTAAAACAAAATAATTTTTACTTCCATTAAAACTATAACACAACAATAAAAGTGGATAAATTTGTATATTCCTCGTCCTATTAAATAAGAAATAATTTAATATCAGTTGATAATTTACAAATTGGTCATTTCCATTCAGTTTTGCCTATTGTCGTAAGCCATTATTAATAACACGCACTCTGATTTTTTGCTATTTCGAAATGAGTTTTTAAGCGTAAGTATTAATATCAGGCAAGTAACCAGGAGAGTAATCCGTGGTTTCGTTATGTCAAAAATGCATGTTTTGAGTGAAAGAATTACTAATTGACAGAAACTATTTGTTAAGAAACCAAAATCTCAAATAGCGAATAAGCCCACGGTACACCTTTACTTATATTGTTATTGTCTAAGCTCACTTGACACTGAAACTTGAATGTCTAGCCCACTGTGTTCACTGAGCGTGTTATGACAGAGAGCTTTAGTGCTCAAGTAAACGAGACAAGTCTTAAGTATGAATATCTAAGTGTTGATTACACGCATACACATTTGCATCCCAGTTGGGTCTCGTACGTAACTCAATTTCCTAGCACTCAAACGGTTTCCCGTCGCGGGGGAGGGGAAAGACGTAGGGGGTCCAGGGGGATTACTCATTTCCGTATCGTACAGCACTTGTGTTATGCAAATTTGTTTACACTTTACCGTGTAAGGTAATAAACACTTGGCTAACTGCTCTCGACGCGAAGTACGTTTTTAAGTACTTAGGAAATTATAAATAAAATTAATATCCGATGCTGTGGGAAACGTAGGATGTATTCGAAATGAGTATAATATACTTATGCCAAAACAATTAAAATAGCAAGAATCATTGGGTGCTTCGTTTGGATAATAATATGATGTGCAATCATTGACGTATAAAGTAAGGACACGGCTAACGCGCGATAAATGAACTGAACCTTTTTGGAGTCAATCAGACTACAAAAAGCGCGTAGTGAAATTGTCTGTGGTTGGCTGCCTCCGTGAGCGGTCAAACACGACAAAATGCCTAATTGTGCACTGAAAAGTTGTACGAACTACCAAATTAAACATAACAAAAAAGATTATGGTATTACATATCACCGGTAAGTCACAAATATCTTATTATATCCACCTCTTTATATTATTTTATCAATTTTATTTGCTAAAATTTTTCGTTCCGACGCCATATTCCTTAATCGTGAATATCCGCGTGACATGACTTACTGCGCTTAGTTGAACTATGCCGCGGGCGTTCAAGAGAATATTTTTGGTAATTTAAAAAAGTATTTGTTATGAATTGTCACATGGTAGTTCAATGCAGATGGCGTTACTGATCCTGCTATTCATAATGTCAAATTTGAAGGGCAATTTGTTCGGACAAGCCATTTCTTTAGTATATATTTCTATGTGTGCAATAATGTTTCGAGATTGAGTCAGTTTATCAAAGGGCAGATTCCATTTTTCTTCAGTGTTTACGAGTAGATGTGTACTATATTTTGTAGTTTAAGGGATATAAAATACCTGCAGTTTAAAGGAAAATGTTATTTTACCCTCATCGACTTGAAAATTATTGGGGTATAAAGAAAATAAGAGCGTTTATTTGAGAGGATGCGGCATAAAATATATAAACGATTTGTGTACATAATCCACGATGCCAAAACATTGATAAGTGTTTGTTCTCTGGATTGGATTCGTCCACAGCTTTGCTTTCGAACATTCATTGAAATGAGTCACGAGCTTGTTAGCAGCCATTGTGCTCTGTTTGACAGATACACGTCTATTGTTTTTGGATAGTTTGATTTATCCCTAACAGAATTAAATCTCGTGAGATTTTTAAATTCGGTCGCTTTGTTTAAATCTCATCTGTCAAACCATTCCCGTGGAATAATCGAGACTACTACAGAGTGATTTAAGAACATCTATAGGCAGCCATAGCTATATTTTCTCTTAAAAACTTTTAAATATAATGGTTTTCGGCTTATCATTTTCCATAAAAAATATTCTTAATTAGTTTAACGTCTTAAGCACAAAATTTAGAAGTAGGTTCGATTTGAATTATTCTTTATTAAATAAAATTAAACCTAAGAAAGCTACAGCTTAGCTTTCTTAGGTTTAATTTTGTCTAAACATAGCTTAATGCTATAAAAATAATCAATAAGAAGTTAAAATAAACACCTCTCGAAAAATAACATTAATTCAAAACAAATGTCAAAACTAAATATAAGGTCACAAGGACAAATGTCAACACTACCTTTGTCAAAGCAAAATATCATCTGATTCTGGAATTGCCATTCCAGAATGTGTTTTATTTTGTAAGTCATGAAACACTAGACGGTCATCTTAAGACAACACTCATTACCTTTTGAACATGACACCTACTCATACCAGGCAGACGCTTTAACCACTAAGCTACGGTCCCATAATTATTTCAACTGTTTCTTAGTACAATTTGCTAAGCATAGATCAAGGCTATAAAAATAATCAATAAGAACTCACTACCTTTGTCAAAGTCAAATAATTATAGGCTGACCGTTTAACTGAGACCTCGCCTGCGCGGTACAGGGGCGCGGGGGTATGACGACAAAGGGGACTGAAACAGCTGCGGGCGGTGGAGGCACTTAATGAAACATACAGGAGATGAAATGCACCAAGATATTTCCTAAGATATGTGACATCATAGGAAAAAAGAAATAGTGATTTATCAAATGAAAAATAGTTAAGAAGATACAAAATTTTAATGAACTTATGTACGTAAATAAAATAATTGAGAATAAACTATTATACAATTTTTTATCTAAACATATAATTAAATCGTAAGAAAGTCAAAACTTTTTTTGTGTCCAGTATACGTTAAAAGCCATTTGCTTGCACTGACTGTTTACTTTATGTCTGAAGATTTTTCGATTCATCTTGAGATTGTTATTACATGTGTACCTCTCACAAGGTGTCTGCAACTGTTAACACATGCGATCGCTACCCATGTAGCGAACGGAATGAACAATCACAAAAATTTGCCCACCGCCTGCAGCTGTTTCAGTCCCCTTTTTCGTCATACCCCCGCGCCTCTGTACCGCGCGGGCGAGGACTCAGTTAAACGGTCGTGTGGTTTCGCCCACTCCCAAATATGTTGTTATTTTGTAAGTCATGAAACACTGAACGGTACTCTTTTGTTACTTCTCCTACCTCAGCTTTAAATAATCCGTGTAGCTTTTATAACCTAAATGTAGCGGAAACTAATGATATAGCCTATATTTTATGGACCTAAACGTGCTAGCTCCGCAATTTATTGCTTGTTGTTTATTCGTATATTATCCAAAGCTGCTCCTTTGTTATCGGATAACTAGGTATTCCACAAAACATTTTGTGTACTCTAACAAAAACATTTTCTTTAGAAGGTGAACTAAGTTAGCAAACTGACAGTGTTTTCAAAATAATTAAAAGTTGGGCTGGCAGAAAGCACTGGAATGAAGAAAAAATAAGAAAAAGTGTTGTGCCTATTAGCTGAGTTTGTTAGCTGAGGGCGATGCCGAAACCCCACTACAACCAAGGCAAGCTCCAACCATTTTCTGGTTAAAGAGTCCTCCTTTAGAGGCGACACGACGTTTAAAACGTTTACCATTCCATTAAAGCCCCCGTTTTGCATACCGGGTTCACCTGCCCCTAAAATTAGACGCAAAGGCAGGTTCATACTTATTTTATGATGCTTAGGAACAGCAATCACCACAAACAAGTGAGTATTTGTATTTGTTGTAGACTGAATATGGATATGATAAAAAAAAAGCATTGCAAGTAAGCTGACTGTCTTTTAATGCTATAAGCTAGGTGGGACACATTATATTATGTAGGATGTGTCATTTTTAATATGCCAGCTTATCCTTAAACACAAGAACATTTCTACATAATTATGATAGTATGATGAAAAGTATATGTATGTATTAGTACCTCTCAGTTATTCTAGTACCCATAGTACAAGCTCTGCTTAGTTTAGGACTAGATGGCGTTGTGTGTGATTTGTGAAATATTTATTTATTTATTAAATAAACTTTATCATCAGTGGCCTATTTAGGAACTTATGAAATATGTCCATCAACTGTCACGCATCGGCCGTGGCCACTCTTCACATAACATTTAAATTCAGCACATAAATCGAAACGTACGTGACACAAATAATAGCTTTCAACATGTACAAGATTTTTATAAATTTGGATCCAGTAACTGCCTCGTTGATCTAGTGGTTAGCGTATGCGCCTGTCACCACGAGGTCTCCGGTTAGATTCGGGTCGGGCATAAGTGTAATGTGTGTTAACTAAGTTGAAATTGTGCCTGGTAGATGGCGATAGACTCAACTGCTTATCACATAGAACTTAAAACATAACATGGGAAATTTGGGTGTTATACACCGCTGCCACTCCCTTCTGGGTAATATAGGCGTGGTGTTATGTTATTTTATGTAATGTGGATCCAGGAAATTGCTGATAATAATAAAACATTTCAATAACAATTGAAAACAAACTAAAGCTGAACAAACTTTGACCCTTGTAAAGTTATATCAGTCTAGTATTTTCATAGCCAGTCATTGCACAAAATTAAACTTTTTCGTAACACGCAGAATCGTAGAATTCTTAGACTGGCTATCCAACAAACATGCGATGCTATGGATATGTATTATTAACAAAAATAATCACTTGGATTCGAGTTTGGCGCACAAAACTACGCTAAATATGGTCGGTCGGTGGTCCGCGCCCGAGATGGCGATTCTATTGATTTAAACAAACACAGCCTCAATAGCCATAACTAACTACGCATCTCTAGTGAAAACTGGCCTTAGACTGGCTTTCAAACCAAACTATACAAGAAAGTATATCTAAACTCTACACGAGGTATAAATTAATCAAAGGTAAATTTTTGTCGGTGTAGATAGAAGTGGATTTATTTGTTCAGAAAATATAGCGATTTATTATTTAATGTGTAATATAATTTTCTTTAATTAATACTTAATTCAGTTATTATAAAAAAAAGGAAAGTTTTATCGCTGGATTTCTTGGTAAACTCTTCTAAATTTTTTGTCCAGATTTGGCCAATAATCGTTAAATAGTGTTTCAGTTCACTATACATTTAAGTTACGTGGAACGTAACTTAAAGCTGTCTTGCTTGTCTCGCTATCGCTTAGGTGGACTACTAGCCTAATAGTTTTCAGTAGTGCATGCTTGCTTACAGACTAACGTCTAACATAAAGGAAAAACAAACAGGAAACACGGGAAGACTTTCCTGTTTTCTCCTTAATTTAATGTAAGTTGAGCAAAACAATTGCTTGTGCAATGCTTACCTATACCTACGTGTATTTAATAGAGGTAAACTATAAACACAGTATAAATATGTACAAACAGTACGGAAACTGCCTACAAACGTGCACACCGACGAGACCCCTAAGCGGCACTCGCTACTGAGAGCACCGCGACAACCGCTTAGGGGTCTCGTCGGTGTGCATGTTTATGTGTGCGTGCAGTTTCGCACGTTTGTAGGCAGTTTCCGTACTGTTTGTACATATTTATACTGTGCTATAAATAAGTTCAACAATATTATCTGCTTTCATATGATCGAATGGCGGAGTTGGTATTGTACCTGCCTGCGACTCTTAGGTCGATTCGCACTCAAGATAAATCTCTGTGTGCATGAACATGGAGGTTTGTCTTGGTCTGGGTGTTTCTATGTATGATAAGTATGTATTGACAAAGGAAAAGAATAAATATGTATTAGTATCAGTTATTTTTGTACCCATAGTACAAGCTCTGCTTAGTTTGGGACTAGATGGCGTTGTGTGTATATTGTGTGATATTTATTTATTATACTTTATAGGGTTTTGAATAGCTGTATGATATTGTTTGTTTTTATCAAAACATTTTTATAAAGCCTTAGAGCAATAAGCCAACCGGAGGCGTCATTGTCAGGCGTTCTACGCTGTGAGATGTGGAAGAGCGCCGCTCTTGCACGTTGTCACGTTTTCATATAAAACTAGTTGTCAAATCATATTTGCGTGGAACAATCTACCTCCAATCTTCATACATAATAAAGTCAATTAACTATTGACATTTTTATTACTAGGTGTGGTTGTCTGGGTTGCCTATTTTAAATACCGTCATTGTAATCGTGGTATTTTAGAGAAGTACAAAAGAATTATATATTATAATCTAAAATAAAAAATACAACAGAGAAACAACATCTCTACTGATTTTTAAACTAGTGAAAGTAACACATGAGATGAGTACCTATTAAAAGAAAGTTATAAAGCATTTTACCGGCGTTTTTTATTTGAATAACAATGCTTAAAATTCTCAAGTTTCAGCATAATCTAATTGAATCCAAAGCCAACCACTTTGTCATCCAACTGTACAGTTGTAATGAAATTCAGGTCTCTTTAGTTATAGGTAAGTATTCTTTACAAAGATTAGTCTTACAGTCGTTGGAAAATGCTTTTATAAAGGTTTGAAATTTACTCGCTAAGGAGGACAGGTTAGTAAACTGTACGAAATTGTTACTTTATTAAGTTTTTACAAAGGCTGTATTTGTATTTCTAGCTAGTAAAAAAACGAGCTAAGAAGAAAACCTAAGCTGGAAATAGCAAGCATAGAAAGTTCTGGACTACATTGGCATTCGTTTTTGGAATGCAACTACTTTCTTATCATTGGGGAAACCCAATATCATTAAACAGAGATAATTCATAATTATCATGATTCGGTCCTTTTTATAACATAATCCCTGAGCTAAAATGTATGGCCGTAATAGTGTTATTATTATCACAACCATAAAATGATACAATTAAACCTCTAAAGGTAACGTATCCCATATATCTACCTAATTTAACGAAAAAGCAGGTATGTATTAATATTAGCACGTACAAATGTATACTTATTACCTGTACCAAAATCTTTTCAAAAATAGTAACATTGGTAGCATTAGCTATATACTTATAATAAATATGTAGAAGTAAAATATCTGTACATTGAAAATATCAAAAAAAATTAATAGCAGGGGGTGTTACTAGACCGACACCGAACTCAAAAAGGTGATTAAATTATTTTTTGTCTGTCTGTCTGTTCAGGCATCACGCAAAAATTACCGGTTCGATTACGATGAAAATTGCATAAGACCATATGCAATTTTATTCTGAGGGGTGAACATTGAGGGGTGTACGGGCTCTGCACCTAATTATTCTTTAATATCCTGGGCACCACACTGGGTACTTTTTATCCCGGAAAAGTAAAGTAAGTATATAAATTAAAAAACAAACTTAATTTTGCGGTTCGGGAACGTTTTTTTATTGATGATTACCACGCAAATGAAATCGCGGCAGATAGTTTGTTTGTTTGATAGCGCTAAGTTTAAAAACTACTGGGCGAATTTTGATAATTACCTTTGAGTTTGATAGTCTAAGTCTCAATAAAGGTCTTAAGATATTTAACATTACGCTAAACTCTACGGGCTGTCACGGACGCACGTGTCGCAATTTCTATTATTTCGAAATGTCAAGTAGTTTCGAAGTAGGTACATGAGTTGTACCTATTTGTCTGTTTTGATTTGTTTGAATATCATTTTCCTTGAGCTTTTGTCGTATATTTGTTTTGTTTGGTTTGGTAATTGATAGGTAAGTAAGTACATACATGAGTTACATAGTAGGTACCTATTGTTATTTTGACATTGTTACCTTTAGTATTTTTTGTTCATAAAACGACATTCACGCGGACGAAGTTCCGGGTAACAGCTGGTTCTTAATAACATGCGTTTCAATCGTATAAAGTAAAACAGCGTAGAAAGAAATAATGGCAATATTCAGCATACTCCTGTCGGAGACTGAGTGGTGTTTAGGAGTATCCTCCATTAAGCCAGGGCCGCGAATCATTTGTTATTCTTGTTGAATATATTATTGCACCTCTATTCTACCCACACTCAATTGTAATTGAAGAGAGAGGTGACTTTTGTTTCGTGAACTTATTCGAGAACTCAGCTGTATTCAGCTTCGTTTGTTAAAGGATCTTATTGTTGACTCAAATTCAAGTACCACTAAAACTTTTAAAGTTACTAACATTTGATAAGAATGACTGAATGAATGAATGACAAATATTGGTGACAAAAAGCAACAAAAATATTGATTTAAATCTGTATTCAATAAAATTATTAATATTTGTATTGAATGCCTATACCAAAAGCCGATATGTTTCACGGCAAAACACAAAAGATTTTCTTTTAATGCATTTATAAAAAAACATTGAAACAAACTGCTCTTTTGACGAAATAATTTTGAAGTTTGACTTAATGGTGCTCTAAACAAATGCATAAAGCTAAGGAACATTATTATTTTCCTAATGGATGTTTAAATACAAAGAAAATAAAAAATGTTCGTGCTTTGTAAGCACAACCTATTTGTTACTTGTTTGACTGATATTTTTAAATAAAAGACCGGGTCTGATGAGTAAGCATTTTTTCCTGGCAACATTTTAATTAAAGATCGGCAAGTTGGATTGTGGCAAGAGATATGAATTCGCGAAACGTCCATTTTTATACCACTTTGAACGATTCGGGGCCGTAACTCTCGCACACCTATATCTGGAGCACGGGTACCACCGCCTCTATAAGCGTGCTCAGAGCAGTTCTAGGGTGAAATATGACTTTTATGAATGGACGAGTTTTGTGCAGTTTTTGGAAGACCAACCTTTTCATGTTTGTGAGCCATTCCTGCCTTTAGCTCACTCTCAAATTGTTCTCATTTCAACAAATTCGTAATTGGATAAAAAATCTATACAACATGACGAACATATAAAATGAAACTTATGACGTTTGGCTAATTGGCGATAAAATAGTTTTATTAAAATGAACATTATTAAACTGTTAAAAGTTTACATTATAATCAAATTAATTATACCTGTTGTAAAATAATTTTATTTGAGTTCAGTTTAAGTCGTTTGTTGGTCGACGATGGACTATTATTCAGTGATGCCATAGAACCATTTAAATTAATCTCGTGCCATGCACAGTTGCAATTCCAAATGTTTTATGACTAAGTTTAATGAACTGGCTACTAATTTAATATCAAAGGTTATATTTCGATTGGATAATGGATGATCGGTACAACTAAAAATGATTTAGTCCGTGAAAATCCATATAATAAACTGTACAACTGCACATACGTTCATAGCAAAGTTGCTAAAACTAGCAATGATATAAGACCTCTTAAACGAGGTTTAATTACATGTACTGAAGAAGAAAAAGAGAGTACCATCGTAAAGTACGAGTTAAAAAATGATTTTTGTTTAACCTTACATTTTGATTAATAATATTTTTTTTGTTATAAAGTAATAAACCATGGTGCTTTGTGTTTTAAAACAGCATTAGCAGTATCTATATCAAGATGGCAGATTAGAGACCTTCTTTGTGATTTAATAATTCAAGTCTTTGTCAAGAAAATAATGACATTATTCATGAAATCGATGAAGTTTCAACTTAGTAAGTGGATATTCAAATATATTCAATACATTCATTATTCATACTTATGTTATATTGTTTTGTTTCAATTTCGAGAGTATTAGTTCCAGACTAGTGTCTCGAGGGATAACAACTAAGTTTGATATCTTTCTGAAGCTACTTCAAATATGTATTTTCTACGAAAAGGAATATATTTTGTCAAAGGAATGAGTCCGTACGGAGTTCAGGTATAAGTAAATATTTTCATTATAATGTTATTGGCTTCACATTTCTGCTTGTAATAGACTGTTGTTTTTGCTGAAATACATTGAATACATGTGTCTTTATTGGTTCGGTATATGTTCAAGAACGTAACCAATATATTAGCGCTATCAATAACTCACTATGTTGGCCAACCGTAGATCGCACGTTCAAATTTTAGTTTTGTTTGTTATGCTCCCTAACCTGTTTTTCTCTTTAAACATTTAAAAATACGCATCAAATTACATCAAGTCCTTAGTAAAAAACCTCATCGCAATTTTACCTTACCGTAACAGTCGCATTCATATGTCGTTACGGTATGTTACTTAATAAATTAAATAACATTACAGAAACATATTCAAATTTATTGTCTTTAAGTATGCTTTGATTTAAATTTTTTGAAGTTTTGATGAACTTGCGTTGTTATTAATGTCTGCTTGCCTGATCGGTTAGCAATTAGTGGAATCCCACGAGGGCTTGTACTCTCTATGATCAATGATGCTTTATTTGCTGCAAATAGGTCGGTGACACCAATGTTAATGACTTTTCGGCCATCTTTTTCGGCCAACGTTTATCTATATCGTACTTTTCTTTGAGATCTACGACTGAAACTTTAACAAGGTTTTATTCGCGAATAATATGTATCGCCAACAATGTGCCATACTTTTAACGCATAACTCAAATGTTCCAAGAAAATATTTATTTGTGAATTCAAAATCATTACGGGCAATTAAGTTCCCTTTAATTCAGTTTAAAAGTATAGAGTGCAGTTTATTGCTCTTTCACCCTTGTCTCCGTGTGTCTACCTCACGTAGACAAACGAGAATAATAATAGGTATGAATTATAGAATAATAGGCAGAATAAAGTCTTTTTTTTTATGCTACGCCCACAGCGAACGAGCGTGTAGTCCACCTGATGGTAAGTGGAGGACAGCCCATGGACATCAACAATCCACAAAAGCAGATTATAGATTCATCGCTGCAGCTGAGGACTACGGTGTTATGCCTCATGTGCCAGTAATTTCAGGGCCTGATCTCACCACCAAACCGGAACACAGTAATGGAAGCACTACTATTTGGCGGCAGGTTAAAGGTGAGACGGTGGTGCTGCCGCCCTCGAGCTCATTCACAAGAGCTCTACCACCTATTGAAGAAGATATGCCACTATTTTATCAGTTACTAAGTAACAAGTAACATTACATAATATAACATCACGTCTATATTACCCAGTAGGGTGTTGCAGAGGTGTACAACTCCCAAATGTCACCTGTTAAGTTAAGACTCCACGGGATAAGAGGTGAGCCTATCGCCATCCACCGGGCACAACTCCAACTCCATGCTGCGAAATTTCCTGATGAAAAGTTCTCAAATAATCTTTTATTAAGTAAAGAGTTTCGATATCAAAATGATATCGCACAATTCCTAGAAACCGGACACACAAGATGACTGGATGGCGGAGTGGGTAGTATACCTGCCTGCGACGCCAAGGTCGTGGGTTCGATTTCCACTTAAGACAAATCTTTGTGTGCATGAACATGGGGGTTTGTCTTAGTCTGGGTGTTAGTATGTTTAATAAGTATGTATTTACAAAAGAAGAGTATATATTATGTATTAGTATCAGTTATTCTAGTACCCATAGTACAAGCTCTGCTCTGTGAGTTGTGGAATATTATTTATTATTTATTTAAACCCGTTATTTTCTGACTGGCTGACGTTGTAATAACAGGAATAACATCAAGGTGTCAAATTTACCGTACATTTCTGTCAAGCTTTAAGGGTACATTGCTCTTGAATGCTAAATTGCTCGACAGCCTATAAAAATGGTCGGCTCTCATTCACACTGCTAAAATGGTCTCATCATTATTGTTCGCAAAAAATGAAGGCAAAATACAACGGCTTATCTATACATAAAAATGTACAGTCTATAGTGTAAATTTTTCATGTCTGTAGGTAAAGTAAAGATATTTAGAAAAAATAATACCAGGGGTCACTATAACAACAGTAAAAGTCAAACCTTTTTTTTTAATTTTTGTCTGTATGTCTGTCTGTCTGGTCATGCGCGCATCACGCCAAAACTACTCTATAGAATTGGAGGTGTTTTGCACAGGTAAACTAACTAAAAAACTAGTATATGTTTCATCTTTGTATTCTATCCCAAAGGTGGTAAATTAGGGAGTGTAAGTTTATATAAGTAATTATGAGGTTCGTCAATTTTAAAGGAAAATGCATGAAATTTTGCACCTAGGTTTTTACATGTCGCAAATGAACTGTAAGAGAGATTTTTTGGCAATATCACTCCACAAGGAGGTGAATTAGTTTACATAGGAAGTTAGTTATTTTAAGAAATTGCACTCAGGCTACACGACATAAATAAGAAAGAAAAAATATAAATTTTTGAAAATACCTCTCCTTACGGGGATACATATATGGGGTTGATAGTGTATGAGGAAAGTTTCTCAATTTTGTATGAAAAAACATGGAAATATCGAATTTTACGGCGCGGGCAAAGCTAGTAAATAATAATATATGGTAATAATAAGTAATATTTTAAACTATGTATGTGTGTGTGATAATAAAATGATGTTACCTAGCCTTTTTCAGGCTTAACGACAGCTTATGCATGTATATGTAATAATAAAACTTGTTTTTTTTACTAATTGAAGTATTTTATGCAATGGAAATGCAAAAGAAAATATTCGCCATTCGTGGGCGGAAAGATTGTGTCGTTGAATGCCACTCCAAATAATGTATTGCCATGAAAGTTCACGGGAGCCCGAAAAATTGTTTATGTATCAAACCAATGGCGGGGAAAACATTTATGTTTGTATTCAACAACAACATTGTGAATACCGTGAGAATAAACTGTATTTATGAAGTCATTTGTTACTTGATAAACATTTTATATTGAGAAAATAAACTTTATATATAAACAGATATTTTTATGGTAGAAATCTACTGAGCGCATCGTTGGTCTAGTGGATAGCGTATGCGGTCTCTTACTGAGAGGTCAAAGTTGTATTTGATGCCCGGGTCGGGCAGAAGTGTTATTTGGGATTTTTCCGTCAGGAAATATTCAATAGCAGCACGGAGTTGGATTTGTGATCTTGGCTTACCCCCTTTGGGACCCAAAGATAATGTAATACTATGGGACCTAAACATGTTAAAAAGGCAGTGCCCAAAAACTGTATCGCCAAAACCCTTGTGTCACGAATATAAGATAGTAAATAATTTCTAGTTTTGTGTATGACGATTATCTAGTAATAAGAGACATAACTTAGGCGGGATTTAATAAACAAAAGAGATTTTCTATTTAAACATGAAGGATGAACCTGAATCTAATTTTGTTTTGATAGAATTATCACGTTTTTTTGCACTTGTTTACTAACTTTTTCCATGACATCCCAGCTTACTATGAAAATATCCGGCTTAAAATTAAACTTTCATATTATTGTACATACAATACGGCAGTTTTTATCTTGACAAAGCCACGGAATAGATAGCACAGCAGCGATAAACAATCCCATAGTCGATTGGTCATACCCCTTTGGGTGTTTTACATTTTTGCTTCTGAGTCAAATATTGATAAATATGCGATAGTGATGGCGTGATTGTAAATAATCTTGTGCTTAGTCGATGCCGATAGCATCACCCCCTATTGCATGGGACATAAACATAACAGGTGAAATGTGGGTGTTGTACACCTCTGCCACGCCTTTCCGTCGTATAGGCGTGATGTTATGTATGTGTGTAAGTTAGAAGTATGTAATCGTTTTATTATTGTACCAATTTGCCAGCTCCAAGAGGTTCTAATAGAGCAATATGACCTAAACAAACAACCAACAAACAAACATCGGAAATAGAGTAAAAGGTTTTAAGAATACTTTATGTGGTTATGTTAAAAGTAAATTATATACTATGTACAAACGGCTACCAATAAATATATACATTTCCAGAATAATCTGGTCCCGCATTGCAAGGGAAGCATATGCATCGCGGGACTATCTTATATAATACTAGAAATGTATAGGTTGAAGTGTAGCCGTTTGTACACAATCAGCTAACATATAAGCTTTATCTGTCTATGAATTGATTTGCATAATTTCTAGTAAAGCAATTATGAGAGTTAATTCAATAGAGTCTTTGAACTCGAGGTCAGAAAAGCCTTAAACTAACTTATTCGTCTCGACTATAACTAATTTGTACAATGTTAATTACTAAATACAATTATACCCACAGAGTAGATTGAAGCGACATAGGTTTCACTTGCTAAATACGAAATATCAGAAGCTGTATGACCTAGAAACTTCACTCGGGGTAGGTATCTCGAATATTTGTCCCAGGGATCAAATGGTGCACAATCAATGGTGAACTCAGTCGAGTCTCAACATAATTCTACATTATATTATCCTATTTATTAAACTGAAATGTTTGATTATTAATGTTAAATATAAAAGAGAACGATCAGTTGATACTTTTTTAGATCATATATAATTTAACAAAAAAAAACCGACATCAATTACAAAAAATGCACTTAAAAGTAAGAAATACTTTAGTAATATTTAACGTCTCGCCTCACCTGTGTATAACTTGAAAGAAGACAATAAACGACCTTAAGGTACCTATATCTAAAGAATTAACCTCGTATTCCCAACCGTTAAGGAGTTGTAGGTACCTTCCAGCATCAGCTCAGCAACATAAAATGTTGACTGCTAGATATATATAGCAAATATCCGAGTAATAAAGGTAAATAAAAGTTATATTAAGTTGTTATATATTGAGCTTTTATTTAGACAAATAAAAAACAAATTATAATACGAAGAATGTAGATAGTCAAGAAAACTCCATACCATATTTACGATACTTCTTTTATAAACCGCGATAAATAATGATGGTCGAAGCTTCGCAAGTGTTACGTATGATCATTAATGTCTTAGGCAACGTGTGATGAATTGATTGATTCTGTCTTTACCACCGGATAATACCCAACCACCAACATCCTGATTAGTAAGGAACAGAAGCGAACTGCCAATAAAGACCAGATTCATGTGACCCGTAGAAGATGTTGTATCACCTTGTTATTGTAAAGAGTGTTTCGAGCTTCGGAGGTCTCTATCACTGGTCATTACTGCCACTGATGTGAGGTTTGGTGTCTGTGGTTTTAACGTTTATCCGCTCGTTCGATCCTGTGAATACATTAAACTTTATTACCGACTAGCTGTTGCCCGTGACTTCGTCCGCTCTTAACGCCATCTATTGCATTTTTATGTTAACTTCATACTAACTTTAAAACCCTTAATTACACTCTTGTGAAAACATTTTCAATTGCGGCCCAACGACATAAGTAAAGGTAGTGTTTTAGTTTTATTTTACAGTCTCTTTATTATTGATTCTCAGGCATTTAAAATATAAAACAGATATTTTAACTGTTGTCTAAGAATGGTTTAATTCCAAAAGGGTTTACACTATGGAGAGTGATGGGATACCCCATTACCTATAGTTGGCGGTACAACTCTTTCCCCGATAGATTTTATGAGTATTGCTCAATGAAAAGCTGCCACGAAGCCTTTTTTACTCAACCAAGAGAAACGGTTAGGAATTATTAATAAATTGTTGTTATTTTAATAAAAACTTAATTTTAGGAAAAAGTCTAAGATGATACAGACAATTTTAAATTTCAAAAATACCAGTAATGACAACAAGAAACATAAATAGTAGCTTCACTCAATACATTTTACTGCATCCTGAGTAAATAACACATTTATATAAAACCAGCCAAGTGCGAGTCGGACTCGCGCACGTAGGGTTCCGTACCACTATACATCTAAATAAATGTTTTCTTTATTCTTTATTATATAGGAGTTGATTGAATGAAAGGTAAAATGCAGTTTACGATTTGTAACGTACTAAAAAAAATAATTATTAGATCTCGTTCAAACCAATTTTCGGAGGAAGTTTGCATGGTAATGTACGTCATATATGTATTATTTTTACATTTACCATTCCCTTATTTTAAAAGTTACGAGGTGGGGAGGGGACACATTTTTCCATTTTGGAATCGTCTCTCGCGCAAACTATTCAGTTTAGAAAAAAACTGTATTAAAAACCTCAATATCATTTTTAAAGACCTATCTATAGATACCCCACACGTATGGGTTTGATGAAAAAAATAAATTTGAGTTTCAGTTCAAGTATGGGAATTGTTTTTTTTCTATTTTTGTATAAAAATCTTAATGCGGTTCACCGAATACATCTAATTAGCATAGCAGTACGAAGTAGACCTATTATTGAGTTCTCCGCGATATTTATTTATAAAAGTGGTAAAAATCGCATTTCCGTACATGAAACTTATACCAGTGTGTGAAGGATTGATATTTGAACCAAATAGTGCAAAAACTGTGACTGTGCATAATTTCAACAACAACAATTCAAAAATTTCCGCTTTAAGTGTTGTTGTGCAGTGCATTGACATTGAAAGACAATAGGGAAGGTCAAATTCGACGATACCTATTTAATTTTACTAAGTTTCTAACTCAAGATTATACTCACTCTTTTCGCATGCGTATACTATTTTGGTATTGAGACTGATACGATCCACGTTCGATCCTCACTGACATTTCTTCTTTTTGTTTTATTTATTTTTTGAAAACATAATTATCGAGTTCGAATCCCACTGATATTTTGTATAATTGTTTTGATTTTGGATTACCGCGATGGAATGCTGTAATAATGCATCGGCAGCGATAAATAGCACTCTTGTGTGCACATATTGTAGAGGAAAATACTACTACGAATGTCTTAACTTGACATCGCAACAATATTTAAATTTGTCTAAAGATTATAAAGCTTCGTGGAAGTGTCCCAGTTGTACCAATGTCACCAGACGTACCCAGTCAAATGTAAACACGCCTGTGCGTAGTTATACGGAAGTACCTCAAAGCTCAATGGATATGTCATGCGACAATTTGGATGGACAGAGTATAATGAGCTCATCTACTCGTTTGGTTAACAAACAGCACTATAAGGCAACTGGCGGGGCTGACTTTGAGACATTTGCTGCGACTTTAATGTCAACTTTGAACCAGTGGCGCAGTGATATGACTGGAGACATGCACCAGATTCGCGACGATATCAAGTTAACGCTAACTGATATACATAAGGATATGCAGGCATTACGCATGGAACAAAATACATTGAAGCAAAGAGTTGCAGACCTTCGGGGTGACGTCATAACTCTTCAAAATAGCGCCCAAAGTCAGTCTCTAGATATTGACACCATTAAAAAGCGCGTTGACGAGCTGAATTTTTCAAGTGAGTCGACTGTACCTGAAGCTGTTTCCAGTCTTGAGACCAAGATAGACATTTTAGAACAACAAGCGCGTCAGTGTAATGTGGAGATATGCAATGTACCTGAAAGGCGCAACGAAGATCTATCTGTGATAGTTAAGGCTATAGGGAGTACCCTTAAGTTGCCTATCATGCCAGGCGACTTGGTATCGGTGCACAGAGTACCCCATGCACACCAACAAAGCACTACCCAACGACCAAAGAACATCATTCTCAAATTCACTACACGCTTGCAGAGAGACAACTTGCTTAGTGCATTTCGTAAGGCGCACTCGCTGAAGACCGACCAAATTAGCATCACTGGGCCTTCTACTTTTGTTTATATTAATGAACATTTGACATTGAAAAAGAAACAGTTATTTCGCAAGGCTAGAGAACTTGCCAAAAATCAAAATCATAAATTTGTTTGGGTCAAAAATGGCACAATATTGGTGCGCGAACGTGAGGGTCAAAATGCATTTGCTATACGAGGAGAAAATGACCTCCAGAAAATTAAATCTAATACAAAACAAGCTGAGTAACTGTGTCTTTTTTTGTTCTATGTTCTTTAACGGTAATCTCCCCTTGCAGGGATTTATTAATTTATGTAACTTATCAGAATACTTTTTCAATTGCATGCCGCATGCTTTACAGATTATTAATTTATATATTTTTAATGTAATGAAAATAATACCAATATATTTTGCCGATTTAATTGTAATTTATTGTAATAGAAACAATACTGTACACTTGGACTCAAATTTCGATTATTTGCCTTTAATGATAATATTTAATAGTGTTAATGAATTTAATGATGTGAACAAATTTATTAATTTGGACTCAAATTTACGGTGTGCCAAAATTATAAAATTAATACTTTTAATAAGAGTGTCTATTTATATGCACGTCACTTTGGACTCTAGGGCTAACTATTTCCTGGCACTGATGTTAGACTCGCTTTATTATCTGGCTATATCTGTTACTATTTTTAGCAATACTTTTGCAGATTTATACGAAGTTACCCATAAGTACTCTGTTTATGGATAGTATTGATCGCAATAATATATTTTTTACTATCAGAACTGCGGGGGCATTAGAACTAAACTGCAAAGTATTTTAATGAGCATTCTATCATTCTCGTATGACATAATCATTTTAACAGAGACATGGCTGATTCCTGACATCTCTAATGAAGAGTTTGTGGATTCCCGATATGTTGTCTATCGATGCGATCGAGATCGCAATGCAACTGGCAAACACGATGGCGGTGGGGTCCTGGTTGCGGTACTAAAAGAACTGAAGTCATGTTTACTTGATGTGCCTGATCGCTTGCGTAATAGCTCAATGAACAGCATTGAACATCTGGTAGTTGGCCTCCCAAACGAAAAGGACAGTTCAAAAATGCATGTAATTTGTGCGGTGTACATACCTCCACGGACTACTAACGATATATGTATATACAAGTCACCTCGACACTCTACACGACCTCTTCAGTGAGCCTAATGTCCTGAGTTTTTTCATAATTGGAGACTACAATCTGCCTGATATCACGTGGCACGTTACCCAGTTAAAGGTGCTGGTATGAGTTGTACTGGTACATCAACGGTCAGCTCACAGTTGGCACAGCTTATGTCAGCTCTGGACAGCTATCAGTATAATAACATGCCTAATAACGCTGGAAACATTCTGGGCCTGTTTATTACTAACATCGGTCTCAATACTCTTAGTCCACCAATTGACTCTTTATCATCCGTTGACCTTCGCCATCCACCATTTGTAGTCATAACTCCTTTAACTATATCTGTAGAAGTGATTAAAAGGAAACCATTGAAAAAGTATAACTTTCGTAAGGCCAAATACGATGTTATTAATGAACAGGTCAATGAAGTGGACTGGTACATGTTGTTGGGTCATCTGACTGCAGAAGACGCTGTGCAGGCATTTTATGATGTCCTAGGTGAAATTGTTCAACTTAATATCCCTGAAGTAAGGCCGCGGGCATCCGACTTTCCGATTTGGTTCTCTCCACCCTTGATTAGGATCTTCAAGAAGAAGCAGAGTCTTTGGATTAAATGGAAAAAATTCGGCAACCTTAAAGATTATCACACATTTTCTGAATATCGGGCGACATTCAAAACAACCTGTAAGACGTGTTACACATCTTACATTAATTCGATTGAAGACAATTTGTCAACTAACATCAAACACTTCTGGCGATATATCTCAAATCGCAAAAGCAAATCTGGCATTCCATCGACGATGCTGTATCAAGACCGGAAGTCGGATGCTCCCGAAACTATTTGTAATATGTTCTCGGATTTCTTTCAATCAGTTTTTGAACCAGCACCTTCGTCTCTACCAGCCTGGACTCCTCCGTCGCACTGTGATGCTGATACTATTACTGACAAGTTGCACATCGATGACTTTAAGATACTCAAGGCGTTGAAACAACTTGACCCAACTAAAGGAGCCGGTCCTGACGGGTACCCTGCTCTGTTTTTCAAGAATGCTGCTTGTAGTGTATATAGGCCACTCCACATACTATATAATAAGTGCCTAGAAGAAGGTGTTTTCCCAAAATTGTGGAAAGAGGCAAATATAACGCCGGTACACAAGGGAGGGCCGAAACAGGAGGTTGAACAATACAGACCCATCTCTATTCTATCAACCTTGTCAAAACTTTTTGAAAGACTAGTCCATAATGAAATCTACCCAATGTTGCATAATGTAATAATACCTCAACAGCATGGGTTTGTAAAGCGTCGTTCTACGGTTTCTAATCTACTTGTCTTTACAAACTATCTCTTTGAAAATATCGATAGACGCTTACAAGTCGATGCTGTCTACACAGACTTCAAAAAGGCATTTGACAAGGTTGATCATGAGATTCTACTAAATAAGATTGCTTTTAATGGCATACGAGGTAATCTGCTTTGCTGGTTCTCCTCATATATTACGAATAGGACACAAAAGGTAGTTGTGAATGGCCATCAGTCTAATATAATTTCTATAACTTCTGGCGTTCCACAGGGATCAATATTAGGGCCTCTTCTTTTCAATATTTACATGAACGATATCTCAAAGTGCTTCAAGGGTACCAAATTCATTTTGTATGCGGATGATTTAAAAGCTTACAGAGCCATCACCTGTCTACAGGACTGTTATCTGCTCCAGGAAGATCTTGATCGACTCACGGCTTATTGTATTGAGAACAAGTTACAACTTAGTATCCCAAAATGCCAGTATATAAACTTTACAAAAAATAAAAATATCACTAAATTTAATTACCAACTAATGAATGTTAGACTAAACAATACTGGGCTAGTGAGAGATCTTGGTGTTCTCCTGGATGATAAAGTGTCACTTAACCAACATGTAGAAAAAGTGGTAAATAATGCATTTAAGATGTATGGATTTGTGATGCGGTCATCTACAGAATTTAAACGTCCTACCACCTATCTTCACTTGTACAAAACGCTTGTAAGATCACAATTGGAATACGCTGTTCCTATCTGGAATCCATTCTACCAGAAATATAAAGACGTAATAGAGAATGTTCAGCGAAAGTTTTTACGTGCAATGAATTATAGGTGTTACCGGACATACTCTGACTATTCGCAGTTGTTAAATAAATACAACCTACTGCCTCTTGAGACGCACATACTTGGAAGCCAACACTTTGTACGCTATTGTCCACAACCGCTTTGACAGCATCGCTATTACATCCCAAATATGTTATGCTGTCCCTCGTACTGTCCATAAGCGTAATGTGCGTGCAGGTACACTATTCTCGGTGAATACCTGTCGAACCAACTCTGGACTCCGTTGTCCAATACGTCGTCTAGTTGAGTCCTATAATAAAAACTTTATGGATATTGATATTTTTGCTGACTCTCCGTCGAAATTCAAGTCCAATGTCTGTAACATTTTAAAGGCTGAACATAAGGCAATATGAAGAATTATGATTTAATTAGTTGGTATTGTCTATAATTATAATAATATTGGTATTAAATATTAAATATGATTTAATTTTAATTTAACTTATTATTCATTTTGCATTGTATATATTATTATTCTTTTTTATATTTTATTATTTTAATGTTTTCATTGTTAGGTATGTGATTAATTATGATTGTAATGTTCTCAATTTTAATTATTTTTTATTTAATTTATAAGTAGCTTTTTATTTGTCAATTAATTAATTAATTATTTGCTTATTTTTATTGTCAATCTGAGGATAATGTAGTGGGCTGCAATATTGTCAACACTCATACAACTAAACATTGTTATAAATCAAATATCTCAATAAATAAAATAAAATAAAATAAAATGACTAAGTTTCCACAGTATAGCTCTTATAGTTAAGGAAAAAAACAAAAAACCCGACTGCTTAAAAAAAAGAACTGAAAAGATAAAAACAAGTATAGCATTATCTACATTAAATTCATTAACAACAAATGAAATATGTCAAACTAAATTCTTTATGATGTTGCAGGCGGTGACAAACGAAGTTATATAGTAGTAACAAAGTATTGTTTGTCCCCGCCTGCAACATCATAAAGAATTTAGTTCGACATATTTCATTTGTTGTTAATGAATTTAATGTAGATAATGCTATACTTGTTTTTATCTTTTCAGTTCTTTTTTTTAAGCAGTCGGGTTTTTTGTTTTTTTAATAATTATTTTTTATTTCACTCTTTTTAGTTCTTTTAACCGACATGTTTTTTTGTATCTATTAATTTGTAGAAATCAAATCTCTTTGAGATCAATGAGCCTTAATCGTGAGTTAAACTATCAAATGCAAAAACAATTATTCAAATACAACCGGCAATTTCCAAGATTAGCGTGAGCGAACATACAAACTAACTTCCACCCACTTCGGGCGCGCGAGCGTGCCGATATATAAATTGGTAAATTGTGTTTAATCAGTAATATAAATGTGATAAGAAGTATATATTTTTGAAGTGGTCTTTTCATGGCCTTTTATTTGATACCCATATTACTATGATGAAAAGAAAATCCATACCTCCCCCCCCTTTTTTTTCATTTGCCGGCGCCATTTTGAAAATTTATATAGCCTATGTCACTATCACTGTTTCGACGAATTCAACGACACCTCATATGTCAAAATCCGTCTAGCCGTTTGGGCTGTAGGGCGGTACAAAGAAATAGACATACATACATACATACTATACATACGCTCGAAAAACATAACCCTCCTTCTGACGCAGTCGGGTAAAAAGGGGCTATAACATACGGACAGACAGACGGACGAACAGACATGAGGAATCTATAAGGGTTCCGTTTTTTGCCATTCGGCTACGGAACCCTAAAAATCAGGAAGATAAAATTATTAAAACTTAATTGGTTCCTGTCAGTTTTAAATCTGCAATATGTACAAATATGCTGAAGTTGAAAATAAATATAATTGAAAATAAAGCTGAAAAGCCTTTCCATTTACACTGGGACGTGTTCGAAGCTTTACTACTCAATCATATATTTATTGTCAAATTCTCTGCTTGAAATCTTGATATGATCCGGTAATATCTCGTGTATGATATTATTATAATATCTTGAGTATAATATTAGATGATGACATGCGGTATCAAGCGTCGATATTCCACGTTATAATATTCGATATATATTATGGAAGGTGAGTCTTCAGGAAATTATGCAGAGTAACGTATGAATTTTTCATTCGGTAGGGTTATACTAGGCAGTGGTGTTCATGCATAGACATCAATTTGCATTTGTAAAAGGCTCGCTGCTTTCTTGAAATAGCGTATCACCCATTCTTCAGCTTTATTTAAAAGATTGTAAGAAACGGAGATTACAGGCTCACAGAATTTAAATTGCATAAAGTGATAAGTACCTAGATAATTTTGTAACTGGATACGTTTACAGATTGTTTTGTGTTATCGGATTCATATTGTTCTATCTAAGAAAATTAGTTCCTATTGTTGCCCATATTTATTTTTGGCATAATCTAACGTGGCATGCCTTCATTTGGCATAGTGATAATGACGCATAATATTAATTTGGCATTTTTTTTGCCTTATCACCCCTACCGCACCCTTATCTTTTGTTTCTAATAACCATTAGGTGAAAAAGGATTATGCCTAATAATTGTTATGCGAAAAAAACATCATGCCTAGTAACTATTATGCAAAAAAACATAATGCAAAATGATAGTTATGCCAAATGACTATTATCCCAAATTAATTTTGGCCTAACATGTTATGCCAAATTAAATGATGACAAAAATATGCTAAAAAAGGGATGCCAAGTTAATTATAGGTACCAGTGACCAAGCAATTAGGTATGCAGGGCAAAATTTCTATGTCATCGTAAAGACTGACTACACCACTTATAGATATTTTTACGTATGAACCTGAACAATACTGCTGAAATGTGGATGTAAATACACTTTTGCCATTGGCGCGATGTGATGTAAATCAGGTAGTCGAGATTGTAGGCCACAGAATTAAAATGCATGCATTTATGGAGGTAATAAGCTTTTAATTTTGTAACTATAGGCTGACCGTTTAACTGAGTCCTCGCCTGCGCGGTACAGGGGCGCGGGAGTATGACGACAAAGGGGACTGAAACAGGTGCAGGCGGTGGGGGCCCTCAATGAAATATACAGGAGATGAAATGCACCAAGATATTTCCTAAGATATGTGACATCATAGGAAAAAAGAAATAGTGATTTATCAAATAAAAAATAGTTAAGAAGATACAAAATTTTAATGAACTTATGTACGTAAATAAAATAATTGAGAATAAACTATTATACTATTTGTTATCTAAACATATAATTAAATTGTAAGAAAGTCAAAACTTTTTTTGGGTTCAGTTTTTTCTAAAATATAAGTATACGTTAAAAGCCATTTGCTTGCACTGACTGTTTACTTTATGTCTGAAGATTTTTCGATTCATCTTGAGATTGTTATTACATGTGTACCTCTCACAAGGTGTCTGCAACAGTCAACACATGCGATTGCTACCCGTGTAGCGAACGAAATGAACAATTACAAAATTTGCCCACCGCCCGCATCTGTTTCAGTCCCCTTTGTCGTCATACCCCGCGCCCCTGTACTGCGCAGGTGAGGACTCAGTTAAACGGTCAGCCTATAGATACTTTCAGAAATCGTAGCTACATATGAAATCTGTATAATATTAAAATAAAGTACAAAAACATTGTCGCGTATCCAATTCTATAGATTTAAATTTTAAATTTTCTGTTACCACACTGGTCTGATTGAAACAAAACGTTGGAATATCGGATTACGTAAATATTGATGTGTTTGATAACCGCCTGCAATATATTTTATTTTAATATGACTACAACCATCGATACGAAAGAAGAAGAAGAATATTAAAAACAGTACTAAGCTGACATATTGTATCTTAATTATGACGGCTTTCGTTAGTGTATGTTCTGTAATAACTGGAATTGAAAGAGTTTTGTAACCATATTATTTTGTTTAACGACGCAACAAGCTGCAGATCTTATTTAAAGTGGAATTCTTCAAGATTTATATAATACCTACAGAAGAAGTTATAAGTTATTATTATAATCTATGTTAAATTGAACTTTTTGAATTTAAATTGTTATTTAGGTAATGGATAGACAGCATGAGCGACAGCAAGAGCGACAGCGTGAGCGACAGCGTAAGTGACAGCGTAAGCAACAGCGAGAGTGACAGCGTGAGCGAGAGTGAGATCCACAGCGTGAGCGACACGGAGATCGATAGCGAGAACAATAGCAAGAGCGATAGCAATTACCACTTTAAGATACCTTACATTTGGTTTTATTATTTCGGCACAAATAATGTTGTAAAGTTTCATAAGTAAAATTAAATTTAACATGATACTAAATCTCAAACCAGCAAGGAATCACATACACTGACATGTAATAAATCATAATGCCTTCGGGACTTGAACAATGAGTAAGAAAAGCTCCCGATGGTCGATACCACTACAATCGGAGCGATACTTTGATAACCAGGATTTTCCCATTCTCCTACAGAGAGCGGTCTGTAGAAGCGTACGGCTGTGAGATTACCGAAGGAAAATGTTCGATTCTCAAAAGGTGAAAATGGATTTCGCCTGCAGGCTAACTTCGTTTACCGATTGTGTGGGGAATAATAAATTATACGGTGACAATGTTGTCTCGGTATTTGTAACTTGGGAAGGCAATTGTTTCGTAAAGTTCATGTCTGATGGCAGGGCAAATAGCTTTTGCGAATGAAATGTAAAAGTTTTGCTTATTATCATTTTTAAGCAAACCTACAAGGTTTTGTGCTATGGTTTCTTATCTAACAAGCAACCTGTCCTCGTTTCAATCTGGGAACCGTTTACTATTATAATATGCATGTATTATAAATTGGTATTTTTAAGCTGGTTTAGATATTTGCACGATATCACGCCTTAAAGCCAGTTATAACTTATAAGTTTACAACACTGATACCCACTAGTTAACGTGTCAAGTTTTAAGAGCCTCGACGCAAGTATAACCTAAGCTATTTTTTGTTGTTCCAATTAATTTACTGCAGAACCACTATCGGGATAATGCAAACATATTGAGTTTTTTATTTATAATTGGTAGAAAAAAGTTAAGTTTTCATACAAACAGACATATTGATATTAACGTTAATTAAATTTGTCTGTATACGGATAGATACTATAACTCTGATTCCAATCTAAAATACTAAATCAAAAATACTAATACTACTTTCCTTTTCAGCAAGTAAAATAAATGAATAGCACGAATTATTAAAACTTTTGATGAGTTTGTACATCGTATATTACATTTTTATACACGTTTATATGTGTATTTTATACGCCCGTATTTGTTGTTGATATAGATGAGATAGAACACGAATGTTCGCTCGCTTACTCAGCAAAAAAAGGTGGATTTCATACGCGTCGACGCGGGTAAACTTTTATATCCATCTATTGTATATTTTGTGTTATTTATCTGCGTGTCGCTGACAATATGTTTCCGAATTATATCTTCGTAACTGACGAAAAACGTTGTAATATATTTTACTACTCCTTTTGTCCTAGGTTAAAGAATATAAGTTGTACTTCACTGTTAGTTACTACTGTATATTAGTAGTAAAGTATGGAATGCCCTGCTCGAGTCTGTGTTTCCGCATGAGTACAATCTTGGTGTCTACTAAGCAAGAGTAAATCAGTATCTAATAGGTAAGCGTGCTTCACCGTAGACCGCATCATCACTTGCCATCAGTTGAGATCGTGGTCAAACGCGGGCCTATCCACCAAAAAAATAAATAAATGTTTTGTTAATTTTAAGGATCAATTTTAAATCATAAAAAAAGATTAAAGACTTTGTTTTCTTGAGACACAAAATTAAAACTATAACAATGTATTTGACCTTTAGCCACGAGAGGTTAATTTGTTTGTGTTTCGAGTTTCATTTAATAAAGATTGTTTTATCCGACGATAAAAAAAATCACTCTTAGCATAAAATCTATAGACTTTTGCCAGTATACTATTCATATCACGCAGGACACCTACATTATTCAGCACATTTCCGACAGCCGAAACTTTATAGAAGTCAAGTCAAGCCTATCATCTTTATCCCTGTCAAAAGTTAGACAGGTACAATCTCGTCCGACTACAGAGGTCAGATGAGGAACAGATGAGTACAATCGTTTATAGGATACAATCCAATACTCGACTCTTGGAAAGTTAAACATCGAAACTGTTTTAAATGGAAAAAGAAAATATTTCGCTGAATTGAAACTATCTGTCGTTGAATATGAGTTTCTTTCTACTTTTATAATATTTTTTTTTTATTATTTAATGCTGGTTACTTGTTTTTTTAACTGTCTTTTAATTAGGCAATAAGGCCAAAACAATAAAAACTTACTATTTTGGCAAAGAACTAGAAAGTAATACGTAATTTAAAAGCCCAAATTATAAACGGATATATTATATAATGTTATTATATAATATATCCGTTGAACGTTGACTATGTTGAACGTCTAATCTGACATGAGATACATGTCAGATTAGACGTTCAACATAGTCAATTTTGAATTAATGAAATCACTATATTTAATTCAAATCCTAGTAATTGTATTCCACCCACTGTTAAAATGAAATTTACTCCAAGCTTTACTCGTCTCTCTGCTCTAATAACAGAGTCAATTTATCAAAGCTATTCAAAGATCTATGAGCCTAATCTTTGGTGACTTAATTAAATTATAGGTTTCTCTTTTTTCGTCCTTAAATACGAGTATACATTCTATTTTAATATCAATAAACGGTAAAGATCTTTCCAAACGATTAATTGACGCTTCCCGTGACCAGAAGGCTGGCTTTTACTTAGCACAAAGAATTAGCATTGCCATACAACGTGGCAATGCTGTCAGCCTTCTGAACACGGTCCCCACAACCGAGATCGATGCGGAGGAATACTATGACGCCTAACTTAATGTAAATATTTGCCTTTTTATTTTACCTTTATTTATTTTCCTAATCTTTAATGTAACATTATAATATTTCTTCAGTGTTTTTAAAATAAATAAATGAATAATACTAAATATAAACGGTGTAGAAAAGATCCATTGAGAAATCGTACTGTTCACGTTAATTAATCGCCGCGTAATAACATCTATATATGTACTTATAGGTGTTTATATGAGAGAATTAATTTGGTCGGGCTGAATAAATATCGCTTTAATTACATTAGGTGGGCCATAATGGTATTTTAAGACCTCCTTTATGAAATAATGTCCAAAATACGGTCGTGACGTATGCATAATTATATTATTTAATTTTCTCGTATTGAAATTTATTCAGAGAATTATTATCATCCCGGGAACATAATCTCCTTGCTGTGCACCACGGGGTATATTATACCGGGTAATTATTTAAGGGATTTTGGGAATAGGCTACTGAATTCTCTTGCTTAACAACGCTCATTTTGCTATTACAAATCGCTTCGAAGGTAAAAATTAAATCGATTCTGTCTAACGATTTAATTTATTCATTTGATGTGTCTTTATGAAAAAAAAAATCAATGCCACTACACGTTGGCTTATGCATTTACTATAATACTGAGTCATTAAACATTTAAAATATTTTAATTAAGAACATATTACGTATTTTATATGATATGTACTTCGTCTATTTACATATCAATAATTATTCCTCTGTCTGAACTGCACCACCCTAGGTTGACTGTAAGAGAATGCCATAAGGCATTAAGTCCGCCTATGTACTATTTGTTTGTGCAAAAAGTTAAATAAATAAATAAACATAACTTTTTGTCACTTAGTTGCGTAGATTAAAAAAATCTATTATCTGATCAAGGTTGTCGGCTACCATGAACATTAGTTTATTGAAAATATGAATCAAATTGGCAAACAATAGCTGCCTACTAAATAACAAGCTTCTAGTTAGTGTTTGTAGAATAATACATCAATGAATTTAAAATGAGTCTTTCGGCAAAGTTCATATTTTCCCTAGGCTTCGGTATTTTCATAAGTTCTAATTACTTAAGCAAACAGAAGCTTTAAAACAGTATAAATCATGTATATGCCTAGTTGTGGTGTGGGCGCTAACGAGTGGAGTACACATTTGTAAGTGAAGCGTGGATCAACTTCTCGTTTGCTATAAATCAGGGTTTCAACCAACAGTTTATGTCCTAACTTTTTTTTTGAAACCTTTGGTCACCTTTTAGGTAAGGAGCATTTTGTTTTCATTTTAATCACAATCTAAATATTTTAATACTTTTTTTCTTTCTCAGCAGTCTTTTAAACTATCACTACAACGCTATTATTTAAATTCCATAGATGGAGCATGACCTTGTAGTTCATACAGCCGTACATACGAAGATGAGACCCGCGACCTTTCCTTTGATGAATTATGAATATGTCACGCCTCGCGTCCCGCATCATCGATGTTGTGACGCTAAATAACCCTCGCTACGCTCTCTGACACTCGCTAACGAAAATTTACATAAAAGAGGAAAAGAGAATATGTTTATACTCCAATATGTTCCTTTGAAGAACTGTTTTGCGTTGTCTTTGAGTCGATTTTCTTACACGAGAGGTGAAAAAAGGGGGAAAAAGAAGTCCCAAAGGCACGTACCTATTTATTTGTCATCTGGAAAAATGTACAAGAACCTAAAAGCTAAAATAATAACCCGTGTTCTTGACAGTGCTGCTTACCGGAGATTTCAGTATCTGCCAACTCTCCGGAAGGAACATACAACCAACTTTTACACCCCAGGACCCTGGGATATCTACCTAAAAATCTAGCCTGTATTGTAATAGGACATCGTTTCACTCTGTGTTGCTTTTCCGGAATTTGTTTGAACAGAATGTCAGGAAGCGTCATATCCATGGGCGTCCACAATTTTGGTCCAGGAGTGCAAAGCAGGAATTTAGGCGGAGGAGTAGGATAAGAGGTTTTGGGCTTGGGTTTTACGTTGCTATGTTTAACAAGTCATCAGTTTCAGCAGATTAACAAATAGTAGATACTATTTCCAACTGTTATTATAGAGAGTGGACTGACATTTAGTAAAAACAAATTCCGAGAAAGCAATACAGATGGCGTTACTAGCTTTGTCACACAATTTTATTGTAATTATTTCTAACAATGCCCGCTCCGCTTTTAACAGTGGCAGTGTTTAAAAGGGCCGTAAAATATAAATTACTAACTGTCAATGTATCTGAAGTTATCTATTTCAAATGTTATCTTTAATAAGACGTATTATTTCAAGGCATCAAATAATTTATTAACAGGCTCTCTTTGTCAGAAATGAATAAGTTACTATTTAAAATTAAATTGGCCACACCTTAGTTTACAAAATAATAATAATAAAAATTATTCTATAGTTAATGCGTAACTTATGTCACATACCATTAAATAAAAACTGCATGATATAAAAAGATAGTCTTACGAAAACTGTGCAGGCAGCTACGGTTATATGATAATAATATACAGCTCGTCTAGCGAAGCTCGCTTTTAATTGAATTCAGGAAGAGCTCGAAGCGTATTTACAACTGAAAAATGTACGTGCAAAGAGTTGGCTTCAAGGAGAATCTCTCTGTATATAAAGTGTCTGCTCGTAAAGTGAAATGAATGAATATTATAACGTGAGTTATGAATATACACGTCATTACATTCATGACGTGTTTCTTACTTTAAAGGGGTACGTGGCTGACGTAACGACCTGAAATAAACCAAGAAAGAGTTCAGGCAAACTTTTAGTCTCAAGTTCAAACTTCAAGAACTGTGTTCGAAGTTATTAAGATCGAATTATTTTTAATTGCCGGGAGCATAAAACTCTGAGCAAACACTTTATCAGTGTTAGCACCGTGCCTGAACTTGAGCGACTAATTTCGCTCCACGTTGATTTCATAAACCGTTTTGCAGGTTTTTCTTGGTAAAATCCGTCATTATTTTAAACCGAGCTTAATTTAACTCTTAAAACAATCCCTTGGGCGTATCCAAACAACCATTTGTAAACAGTCGGCTCTTTTAACCGGATCATGGCAGTAGCGGCAACGACTAGCGTTTTAGTACAATCGCCGACGCCTTTATTTTTCGTATGTTTTACATAAATAAAAATACACGAGCAAGTGTACGAACCCTCTGTGCTAAACTGGAGGTGTTATACCTATAAGTATTTGCTCCATAACGATATCTACGTTACGATATCACATATCTAAACATGTCCGTGAGTAAAATGCTTTCCCCGGGGCGTTTTCTGTGCGTCGTCAATCTCGATGAGACCCTCCGAACTTTCTGGTATTTTCTGCAATCATATCCCGGGGTGTGACGTACTGCCTGACACACTTTTGTGTTACTATTCTCTATGAGTGCCACGGACGGTCAGGCCGTGCGGGTTCTTGGTAAAGGATTAAAACTCGGCTTAAAATGCCGAATGTAATATAATCACATCTTCGCAATTTGTTAAGTCTAGAAATCTTGCCATTTTAAGGAATAGTAAAATTCCATAGACAGTTAATCCATTAAATCATGAGCGGCAAGCAATTTGGAGTTTGGTAAGTGTTTGGTTCTGACGCAAGGATGCTTAGGTAAACAGCGCTACGCTGCAATATTGGTCTTGTGGAGATCTTCTTGCACTTGGACCGTAAATGAGCATATTCAATAAATAAAGCTATTTTCATTTTATTTCAATAGTAAAAACCAAAAAAGCAGCTTTTCTAAAGCAACACGCACGAATAATAAAGATCCTGTTTACAATATTTTACAACCTGTAGTACAAGCTACATTTGATTGAAAATTTTGTATGTAGTGTAGATATCAAAATTTGAAGTTGCTGAATCAAACATAAATGTAATGTAACTATGATAATCACAACACAAAACGGTATTAACATACCTTTTTTTTTAACCTATTTTGTCCCATTGTTGGGCAAAGGTCTCCCCCAAAGTCTTCCACTCTCCGCTATCCAAAGCTTTGCCAGTTTTCCAGAAAGGTGTCCAAGTCATCGCGCTAGCGTTTTCTCGGCCAGCCTCGGCGACGACATCGGTTCTCCGGCATCCATTTTGTCGCGATTCTTGACCACATAACATACCTAATATATAAAAAAATTCTCTGCAGAAAGTATAAGTTACCTTCGTTGGTGCAGTTACACTTAGTAAATTAATAAAGTTTCTTGCTGAATTCCTAGTAAAACAAAAGATTCAGCGTACCTGTAATGCCGGCTCCAGACACTTGGTGATAAATACAAATCAGCGAACACCAAACAACAAACGCTGCGTTTGTTGATATTTGCCTGTTCTTGTTTGTGTTCGCCAGTGTTCGTAGTAAGTGAAGGTGTACTGTGAAGAGAGACATAACTGGTGTAATGTGAATGTAATACATCTCTGCTACACCGATCTGGGTAGTACAGGCGTCCGTGATGTTATGTTGTGTTAAGTCCATTCAAATAGGCTTGAGGCAAAAGGTAAACAAAGAAAGCTATATTTTCCGATCTTTTAATAACATTTTTGTTAAATAACATGTCGCTTTGCTTATGTTTAGAACAAAAAAAGTCAATCCGAAACTGTATCTTATCCAATATTTATTTTGTTTATTTTCTGTTTGACATTTTAAAATTAGTAACGTCTTCACACGTTACCGATTCAAAATTATTATTATTCGATTTTAATTTAAGAAAAACTTTAAATTGATCAAATGCTCTGAAATATTTTTAGTTTAATATTAATTAGTCGTTTATAGTTTATTTTAAAGAAAAGTCTTACAATTTCACTTGTTTCATTTGTAATTGCAAAATATTGACTTAGTTTTCTGCAACTAATTAAATATGGAGTCATGAGTCTATTTTCATTTCAATTTTTAATTAAAACGGACAAAATACATGAATAAGTCACACTTTTATTTTCATAATCATATTTTCGATTTATCTTATTTCAAGACCTGATTTATAGTCGGTGGTTGTTAATTATGACACAATGTCTTCACTTAAAAGAGTTCTCCTTCAATAAAGAACGGCATTACTGCAATTGTAATAAAAAACAAAAACACTGGTAATTCATAGGCATGAGAAAATACAACAAGATGACCGTCATCAGCTTTTTAGACATATACTGACACGTTCGCCAAACGCGAGGATGCCTGATGGTGGTGGGTGTTTGTGATAGGTGTTGGGCGTTTGCTGTTCGCTATTTGCTGTTTGCGACAAACAGCCAGCGTCTGGAGCCGGTATAACAGCTTGAAACGGTATACAAATAGCAATCTTCTCTTTCTCTTTCTATGGAAAGTACTTTAATTGATTGTTATTCACTTTCATCGAGTATTGTTTCAGTATATATTATTTCACCTGAAATGCAATCAATTCATCTGGTTTGCAGGGCACTCTACGTTTCATTTACCACAATGTTGACCAGACAAGCCAAATTTCTAATAATTGGTGCTCTCTGCTGTTTCAGTTGTAGACGGAAATTGCCATAATTATTCCCTAAATGTTTTCCTGACAGATGAAAATGGTTGTGAGTTTCATTTTGCTATCATTTGTAAAATCCGTTCAATAATGGCTCGTCTGTATGGTGGATTATAAGTTTGGTTCTAGCGTATGAATTTAAAAGGTAAGCCACTAAAATGTACGAGTAAACCTTGTTATATTATAAAACATTTAAATTCGAACTCGAAAATGGTGTAAAATCGAATGGTGATTAACTATTGATAAAATACGAACAAAAACCTTAACATGTACTCTACTTTTAATCGATTTACCAAAAAGGGGGATCCGCAGGCGAAAGCTTGTAAGTCATACACATAAATTTAATATTCATAGAATTTTTACGTAAATATAAATCACAGACTATATCAAAGTATTCCAAGAACCTCTTCGTGTTCTACTTCATATTCCGAACTATGGGTATCTAAAACCTGTAGACGTATGATTAGAATCTTCCGGGAAATACAGGCGAGGCAGTTATGCTAAAATGTTCTACTAACCCATTTTTCATGTAGACACTATTTTTGTAAGCCGAAAGAGAATGTATTTAAAGTACCTACTTCAAAAATAATTTTATTTTAGGATTCCCCGTACGTTTCGCTGTTCGAGCAGTATTGGCCGAAAATGTCTATCATGGGTCCATATTGGCTCACCTAAAGTTCTTTTCCCGAAATTGTTCTTCCTAACGATTTGTAATCCGAATCACTCTCCCTAAAATTTTTCATCCTAATGTTTTCATTCATACTATTTGTAGTGCTACCGGCGATGTTCATAACACTGATGTTTCCGAAAATTGTTATTACTAATATCATTAATGTAAATATATTTTAACTTCTACTTTTTTTTATCATAACGCTTTTATCCCTAAACATAAATTACCATAATATTTTTACTCATACTCAGAAAGAAACATTTACCAAGTGTAATAAAAAATATATGTGGGTAGAAGATGATATTTATAGTTTTAATTTGAGGGTATGATTATTATTTAGGGGGTATGCTTTACGGGTCCATATTGGCTCACCTAAAGTTCTTTACCCGAAATTGTTCTTCCTAACGATTTGTAATCCGAATGATCACTCTTCCTAAAATTTTTCATCCTAAAGTTTTTATTCATACCATTTGTAGTGCTACCGGTAGACTTATTCCCTAAAGATGACTGTGATTTCTTTTGCAATAGTTTCTGTCAAAAAGTAATTATTCCTGTCAAACAGATATAATTTCTGGTTTCTTAAGTAATAGTTACTGTCAAATAGTAATAGTTACTGTCAAAACACGCATTTTTGACTTAACGCAATCAAATTACTCTCCTCAAATGTATGCTTCGTTCACACGTAATAAAATAAAACAAAAAACACTAAATTTGTCTATTATTTTATTGTCTATCTGGAATTGAGACAAAAAAAATATTAAAAAAGCGTGCATGAGCAAAAGAAAAATTGAACGTCAAAACTGGCGGACAATTCTTTACATTTAGAGTACGTAGAAAATTGTTTTCCTTTTTGCTGCATTACCTAGTAAATTGAAAATAAAAATATTTATTTAGGTCCAAAAAACAAATAAAAAATCATTGTTAAATATTAATTAAAGTGCCTTTAGGTGTAATTAGCTAGTTCAGTTTGTTGTTTGTGCAATTATTCATATTTAATTAGTAAGTACCAATTTTATTTCATTTTAATGTTTTACCCTAGTGAAATTATATTATACTTATCCATTATTCTAGAATTTTATATCACGTAGTTGACCTTATCTTTCAGTGGCAAATATGATGTTAGTTTTATTTATTTTTATTAGTATTATTTGTATTGATAAAACCTTCTTGTTGACACCTACTAAAATGTATTTTTACTCTGTGGCATCTAATGTCTTTTACCCGTAGACAGAGAATACACAATATAAGTCATTATGGTAAGAGGTATTTTCGGAGAGATTTTCTCTTTAGTGTATAACGAGTGCTTAAAATTAAATAAAATAAGAATGGAACGCGATGTAATGGAAAAAAAAGTTATCCTCAATACAAAACAAATATCAAAGATCGAGATAATATTTTAAGACAACTATAAAAACGATATATAAATGTGATTTTAACTCTTTGCTACTGCTATGTACTAGAAACAGTGAGTATGCGTTATAATTTCTACTTAGTCCTCCGTGACACGATGAAATCACATATCTCTCACTTGTGTTGTAATGTTTTTTGTCTTTCAGGTTCAATACACGAATATAGCACACCTATATTATAATAGTATTATGATAAGATGATAGCGGCGGTTGATTTCAGATCTAAACATTTTTTAGACTTAAGTTTCATCAGTGCAAGCCTAGCGAACATTAGAAGAAAATAAATGTTCCTGAAATTCTGTGAAATAATAAAATTTTTCAAAACTTCTGATTTTTCTTTAATATATTCTTATTTCTCTCACATAATTATCATAGACATAGACACTACGTTACGTACATAAGAAATTATAAATGTAAACTCCAAATAAATAATAATAATCGTGAATACAGAATGTAAGTAGTTACATTATCTGGTGCATAACCTGTATTGTCCCATTGTTGGGCAAAGGTCTCCACCATCCATGAAATGGAATGAATCAGGTTTTTCGTTTTTGATTAAAGTATGTAACTAGATTTGAACTACGTCGATAAAAAGCACTTACCCGTGTGCCAGAATTCATTAAAATTTGTTTAGTTTGGCGAGAAAGAGGAAGCCTACAACTTAGCTACATAATATTATTGTTTCAATATTTTGAAGATACATTATTTTCATTAAGTGCTTTTTATATCCCAGACTGCCATAATTCGTGCTACTACTTGTCGTATTTATAAGTTTTCGTATGAAAAATCTCGAGATATATGACTAAAAATAATATGACCTAAATTCTATTGCATTACGTATTTAATTAGTATTTTATGACATACATAGTATTAAACAGTTATTGATTTGATGTATAACGTTAATCTGAAGTAAAAAAACCTTTTAAATATCATTATTTTATCTCGCCAAAGTACAAGAAATTACTAAGAAACTGCTCCATGACCAGTTTCCGATTTTGACATAAGAAATTGCGTTACTTGCCTGTAAAGCTGTCAAACCTGCAAGAGGATAGTAACTGGCAAGCTGTCAATTTTTTTGCCAAGCAGTTATCAACCGTATGTGTATGGAAATAAGGATGCACTAAATCCGAGATGAACCGGTTTCAAACGAAATTATTAATTGCTTTCGAAATCGACTGGAAATTAGTCATCTTTACAGAATAGCCATGCGGTGTTGTTCATAACACTCATGTTTCCGAAAATTGTTATTACTAATATCATTAATGTAAATACATTTAAACTCCTACTTTTTTTATCAGAACGCTTTTATCCCTAAACATAATGGATGGTATTTAAAAGTGCTTCAATTTATTTCCATTTAATTTAACTAATTTTGCCTTTGTTCCACCAAATATACTGAATGTGCACCAAAATATGTTCACTAACATATTTCATAGTAAGCACCTATTTAAGAACTGTTGCAAATTTGTAAAAATAGTACTACACCTATTTTAAAAACAGATTGATTCTGTGTTATGGTTGCAGTTCTAACCTAACCTAACCTACTACTTTACCCATAATTGACCTATGCTATAACTATAGCTTTTATTTTGTGTAACAATCAGATTACACAAAATAAAAGCTAAAGATTAAGACAGTAAAGATTATGACTTTGAATAATAGTGTAAAAGATGGTAATGCTGAAAAAATATAGGAAAACTAATAAAAGTACAATAGATGTTTATTGCTACCGACATTAGGAAGTTGAATGCTTCGAATTATGAACATTAGTGACAGAGTAGTTAGAAATTGTAATTGTTAGGATGAAAAATGTTAGGAAGAACATTTTCGGATTTCCAATTATCGGAGTTGAAACTTTAGGTGAACTTTGGCGCACCCATGCTTTACATAACGTACTAAGTTGTGTCTATTGCTAAGTTGAAGAAAGATAATTATGTCTAAAAAACGAACTGTTTAGAATGATTAAAGGTCGTTTTACTGATTTTTGTCTAAAATGAATAAAATTTATAAAAAACGACTCATTTACGGTTATGTTTATGGCCTGGGAGTTTATACCGCAGTTTTAACTGTACCTAAACCAATAACTATAAGACCGATTCGGTTCTGGCACTTCGCCGACCGCTGCCGCGGCACGCTCGCCTCGCTCGCTCGGCTCGTGCGTTGTGGTCACAGTTCTAACCTAACCTAAACACACCAATAAAAGTGAATATTTTAAAGCTATAGCCGCTAATATTAAACTAATTTAATTGAAATGTGTATATGAAAACATGTATTTAACTACTTGTACCATGGTACTATTAGTCTTATATGTCTAAACATGTTATGTGAAAATAACTAAATAATTAAAAAACTAAAACTGTTGTGTGGTAAAAGTTACGTAAAATTAATGTATATAATACTGATTATTATGAATAAAAAAAAAACCTAAACAAAAAAGATATGACTTTGAATAATAGTGTAAAAGATGGTTATGTTGAAAAAATTTAGGAAAACTAATAAAAGTACAATAGATGTTTATTGCTACCGAGATTAGGAAGATGAATGCTTCGAATTATGAACATTAGTGACAGAGTGGTTAGGAATTGTAATTGTTAGGATTAAAAAAGTTAGGAAGAACATTTTCGGATCTCCAATTATCGGAGTTGAAACTTTAGGTGAACTTTGGCGCACCCGTCTATCATTATATTTTAAATCATAAGATTTTTTTTTTGGTATTAAGATAAGTTAGATCAAATCATAGGTAAACTAGCAGCCACTGAAACCTTTCTGAAAATAATTAAATTATGTAAAGAGATATTTCATTCGTTATATTTATACGAATGAGTCTTTGATGAATTACGACATAAAATCGGCCAAAACGCGCACGCCCGGAAGAAAGCAAGGGTACAATTTTTGATGTACCCTCATAAACATGAAAAATCACAGAAAAAGGTTTTTTCATTGCCATGTTGAGGGCTAAGGTTGGTCTGAAGCGGAGCGGGGAGTTTTAAAGAATTTGATGTTGGGTATCGTAAAAACGTGAGATGTCGGGAGGGTGAAATGGCTTTATTTATGAGATCATTCTGCGCTTTGTTTTATTTCACAAATGCGGTGCTTCTTTGGAAAGAATTAAGACGCTCTACGTCACCTAAGGTATACAGACAAACCTCTCCACTATAGCGATAGATCGTAAGTAAAATGATGTATAGGAACGGGGTTGATGTTCCTCTAACACAAAAGGAGAATCCACCGAACACTTAACTTGTTAATACAATAAAAGTTACCTACGCTTATCTCTGATGGTATCTGGATGATATTTCTGCATTCGTACAAAACTTATGTTTTTCTATGGGTTTTTTCGAAACTCCCGTCTGACGTAGAATTTACAGATACAGCACCACTATGTCCCTTTTTCACGATCCATTGATGTATGGGTCCACCCATACATCAATGCATTAAAATGGATCAAAACCTACTGCAGCTCTAAGGCGTCCCCCACAATAGGCGTGCGCGATCGCCGGGCGTTTGCGTGTCAGCCAAATGCAACAGGAACAAAGGGCGTGTAGTTCGCCGATAACACATATAGTCCATTTGACGATATTTATCGGCTACACATGTCACTTAGTATCAAGTGATCTGCATCCTTCATTTCATACACAAACTAGAGGAGTCTATGTACACGTTGGATGCTCGCTGAATAACAATTTCTTTACTATATTTAACAAAACAATATTGTAAATTTACAACAGAAGAAAGTATACAATAAAATGGTATTTATCAATTTGCATTTATGCAACTCCAACTATCTATTCCCAAACCACTTCAAATCGCTTGAAGTATGAATGAATTGTTAATATTAAAATATAGGTTTTGTAAGCGGGGGCTGCACTGCGGTGCCGGAACTTTGCAACGATTTGCATTTAAAGTACTCTTCAGTGATCGCAGTTTGCGGAAAATGCGAGCGCCGCGCACAGACGATCTCGATCGCATAAAGATATAAATTACTTTTGTACATTGTAAACAACAACGGGGATATTTACCACGTTGTCGTGAATCATGGTCGACGTGCTCTGTCCTCTTTGAAACCGTAACCGGATATTTTCCGGCGGAGTCACCTTTTATGTAATTTATTTTTTCTTTTAAATGACGCTCACACTAGGAATTACTTCTGTGTCGCAGGGGTGTGTTCGCAAACATACATTTCACACACACAAAGTTCACCCAGAGTCAGAACAAATCTTTGCGAATAACATAAAGATTTGTCCCGTGTGGGGATCGAACAACACCGGTGAAGTTGGAAGCGGCGAGGCGACCGCTTTAGCCACTGCACCAACCGTGCACTTTGTTTGAATTTCAGATACTAAGCAATCGTTATTTAAGTAGGTTTACAATGTTAAAAATAATAATTATTTCATTGTAGCTGCTGCCCGCGACAATTTTCATGTTATATATCACAATAAATACAAGTATTTAGCTAAACTAACCTTTATTTAAGTAAATATAAAGCAGATCAAAATTAAATTAATGTCGGTAAGATAAATTAACGTCGGAACGCAACAGCGGTAATAAAATTCTTTACATGTTGGGTTCGTCATTAAAATGGTTGGTTTCAGTAGACATTCATCAAGCGGTAGTTTAATTAAAACGAAGGTCTTGCGGCAACCATTTTTGCTCAGACTGCCCCGACGGTAACGATTACACGCCAGAGATACTTTGGAACTGCGTAAATAAAACTTTATTTATGATTTCTGATAATGTTTCTTATGCGAATCTGTAGACTCAACGTCTACGAGGTATTTAAAAACACTCGTTATTGAAACGAAAACAACAAGATTACTGAGACTTAGACACAAAGAAATGCATCCTCACTTATACAGGGTGTAAATGACAACGGGACAAAGCTGCTAAGTTACTTCGAGACTTCGTTTGTTAAATTCTAAGCCGATCTAATCCTGATGAAAATCATTAAAGAGAGCCTGAATAAGGCTTAATTTTATGGACAAATGAATGTGGGTTACCTGCATCTTGTACGATAAATAAAATATAAAAAAAGAACAAAATGTTGTTTCCAAAACCCTATTCCATGGCTACCATTAATGTATGCTAAATGCTGGCCGCCATTACTCGTCCCCGTGTAAACATAATGCCCACCGATGCATTGAGAGCAGAATTTAAATGTAAATTTGTAAATTTTTCCATTCACAGCGTTTTTTTGGAGGTTTACAACCTTTCAGCGCCGCAATTCAAGGCTGAGTTTGTATTTAATTTGAGCAAGCTTTTATAGGTCTGTGTGTTTTTGGAGATTGACGTTTATTTACAAGCCTAAATGTTTTCTATAACTGTTGTTATTACCCTATCAAAAGTACCATTTTCGACTTATTATACAATAATGTTTCGCTTATTATCAAATGAGCTGAGCTGCGGAATAAAAGGGAATAGAATAATATACACGGATCGATGCTCGAAGTTGTTCAAGAATATTATATGTATACCTAGGGCAGGCATTAAGCTTGGTAGAAACAACTTAGAGCGAGAAGTCGATAGAAGGATCCAGTTGGGTTGGGCAGCATTTAGCTTTTATTTAGTAGGACGCCCCCCTGACAGGTGGACTGACGACCTGAAGAAGGTCGCTGGAGGGGGCTGGATGCGAAAGGCGCAGGACCGGGTGTTGTGGCGCAAATTGAAAGAGGCCTATGTCCACCAATGGACTACGAGATGCTAAATGATGAATGATGAGCACAATATACACTCAAAATTTACTGTCTGTTTCTCCAACAGTTGAGTATTAAAGGCCTCGAGCTTATCATCGTGCAATACTCATAAAATCCGTAAGAGGAAAGGGTTGTACCGCTATCAATAGATAAATAATAGGTAATGTGGTATAATATACAACACGGTGGCAATCTGACCTTTCTACCTGAATGGGTATTATATTTATATGCATTCAACACTTTATCTAACATTTTAATTTACCTGTTGCCTAACATTTCCACCGCTGGACTTTTAGAGAAATTATTACAGCTATCTTTAAAAATAAAGTAGCACGAGCAGTAATAATTCTTAACGGGGGACTTTTATCAGCGCCAACTAACTGTTCAATTACTCTGATTGTCTAGCAATTTCTATGATTTTAGCTAAGCTACCTATAAAATTTCCTCACTGTAAAATATATGTAATAAAGCGGTAATAACTTCTCGTCTACACAAACTAAAATATCCAGATAACAAACATTTCTAATTAAAAACCAGTACATAGATTCTCTAAAGTTTAATATATTCACAGGGTCGAATGAGCGGATAAACGTTAAAACCACAGCTACCGAACCTCACATCAGTGGCAGACCAGTGATAGAGACCCCCGTAGCTCGATACACTCTTTGCAATAAAGAGGCGAAACAACATCCTCTACGGGTCCCATGAGTCTGGTCTTAATTTCCTCGATAGTTCACTTCTGTTCCTTACTAATCAGGATATTTGGTGGTCGGGTGTTATCCGGTGGCGAAGACAAAATCAATCAATTCATCACACGTTGCCTAAGAGATTAATGCTCATAAGTAACCCTAGTGATGCTTCTTCCATCATTATTTATCGTGGTATTAAAAGGAACCCTCGTAAATACGGTATGGAGTTATATATAATTATAGAGTTTTTTGACTAAACGCTTTCTTTTATTTATTTGTGCCTTGACTAGTTTCTGCCTTTGTCAAAATAGAACGTATAATTGTCCTGTCATTTTCAGACAAAAGAGAGTTTAGCTAAGTTCCTGTGCGAATTAAATTGAATAAGCAAAATAAATAAATAAGACAGTACAGTCAACAACTTAAGGCGTTGAAAACCTAACTTTAGTTTAGTATGAATTTCTCAAAATTGACATTATTTAAAAGATAAACAAAAACTTAAAATCTTCTTCTTCTTCGTCGTGTCGATGGCTGACTTGCCATCGTGGTGAAAGGATTAGCCAATTCGCTTTGGAGAACTCGCGAATTGCTCAGGGTGCGCCGGACGTAGGGAATCGTTGTGTACGTCACTCGGGGAGGCTCCTTTCATGCACCCCAAAAAAAATAATCAATAAATAAAAAAATAAAATAATCAATAAATAAAAAAATAAAATAATCGATAATTATGTGTATTATTTTATATATCGTGATATTTCTAATGTGATTTTTTTTTTGTTGTATTTTAGTTAACCAATTTTGAAGTGGCCAGCGACTTATGCTTTTGACTATGCATTTTCCGTTGTTATAGCTTATTATATTCCGTCCGCTACCATCGCTAAATCCGGGGCAAGATTAAGAAAAAAGATATCATACGTCTGAATATAACTTTGATGGGATAAATTGAATTAATTTAAAACAAAGGAACATTTTAAGTTGTTGCATTAGACATAACTTGTGTTTGTGGGTTACAATAGGCCCACATGCCAAACAAAAAATAGCCAATTGAAATAAATTAGCTTAAATAAAGTGTTATGTAAGCCCTTTTTACGTAAGAAAACTAGTGGCATGTAATAGTTTACAATGCATGCATTAATTTTATGCCACCAGTTTTGTAATGCAAATAAGGGTTTACGGCACTTTATGGCCTACTTTACGGTATTCTGTATTTATAGTCTCCAAAGAACAATGGCCAATTCCCGAACAACCTTTTATAAGCATATTTTTTTAGCATGTAAGTGATGAAAAAAATACTAAAGCATGTAAATTAAATTTTTAAACAACTTTAATTCAGACATTACGATTATAAGAGGTCTTAAATAAAAGATATTTTAGTATAACGTTTATGTTCCTGTTGCATTAAAACCTCTTTTTAACCGACTTCTAAAAAAGGAGGAGGTTCTCAATTCGATTCGTATATATGTTGCTTTTTTTATGTTTGTTCACGGATATCTCCGTCGTATAAGAACTGATTTGATGATTCTTTTTTTGTTGGACAGGAGATGATTCCAAAGGGGTCCCATTGTCAGCATGTCGTGATCTGATGATGGGATCTCAGAAAAATCGAGGGCAACCCTCAAATTTTATAGGCACATGTAATGTTTTTAGTGTGTTTTTCAAAGCTACACCAGTATTTACGTATTTTTATGTGGATGAGCTGATGATGGAAGGTCAACTCCTCAATGGTTAGGAGTTAAAGGATAATTCTTTTACTACTGTACACATATTCAGACTGCTAGTTATGATGTCAAGTGAGCTGTTGGAACGGAGATATTTCAAAGGTGGTCCCATTGTCAGCATGTCATGATCTGATGATGGGATCCCAGAGAAATCGGGGGAAACCCTCATATTTTATTCATCGAGGCCAGGATTTACGCTTGGTCGCAATAATTTTATGTGGTTGAGCTGATGATGGAAGGTCAACTCCTCAATAGTTAGGAGTTAAAGGATAATTCTTTCACTACTGTACGCATATTACTACTGCTAGTTATTGTGTCAAATGAGCTGATGATGGAAGGTCGTGACCCTCAATAGTCAGGAGAAAGGATTTAATTCTTGTTTATTATCAATAAGTTTTCCGTCTCAAGTAACCGTCGTCTCCTCATTCGAGAAACATTCTTGCTCGGTCTACCCATCACTTAAAATCGTAAAATAAAATAATTTTTAACAAAAAAAAAACCGACTTCAAAAAGTAGGTAAACTAAAAAGCAAAAAATAAATTTACTTCGCACAAAATAATACGTTTTTTCATTTAGTTAAATAGAAATTATTAAATAATTATTTTATAATTCTGAAGTCGGTGCCAAGTAAGAATTAATAACTCTGTATAGATAATATCAATCGTTCTAACAACTTTTGTCTGACTGAATATTAGTTATATTTCTGTGGTAAGTACCAATACTGGGCGACCGCGCACTAGCACAACTACTACGCCTTGTGTGAACTGTAATTTGATATTGTAGAAAGGTTGTTTTTACTTGGCACCGACTTCAGAATTATAAAATAATTATTTAATAATTTCTATTTAACTAAATGAAAAAACGTATTATTTTGTGCGAAGTAAATTTATTTTTTGCTTTTTAGTTTACCTACTTTTTGAAGTCGGTTATTTTTTTTGGATTGCCACCTCTATGGCTTGCACCATAGATTGTCAACAGACATCGGTCATGTCATTGGTTGTCGTGGAATTGATGGCATGTTTGTTTTTAAGAATAGCATCATCAACAAGCGGAGCGAGTGATGCTTTGTCTATGGTCGTATATCGTTCTAATGATTCAATGATTGTATGTCGTAGCTAGTACATTCCATACTCTGCTCTGTGTGAATTGTTAGCTTGGTATATAATCTATGATTGTGATTGTTGACTACTATGTGTCCGAATATTCGCACTTTTATCATCACAGACGACCAGTTGCTACTTCAGGTGGTTGTCATCTAAAGCCATATCGATACCAGAAGTATTAATTACTTTAAGTGACATTTTGGCGAAAATTCTATAATTATATATACTGCTAGATCCAAAAATGGTGCTCTATCGATTGGTATATTTGACTTAAATATTTGAACGTCCAAAATCATTACTGTTCGTAGATCTAAAATATGATTCGTGGAGACAAATCAATATAATTTAGGCTTTACATAACGCTAGAGTCATTGACTTATTGTTTTACTATTAAACCAAAAATAAACATTGCATTTTTTTATCAATAAATGATCTCATTTCTAGGTGATTTGCATTTCAATATAGTTTTAAGTGCTAGTCACAAATTCGTTCTTAAACACAAGCAGTTTATTCTCACGGTATTCACAATGTTGTTGTTTTCCACGCCATTTGGTTTGATACATAAACAATTTTCCGGGATCCCATGAACTTTAATGGCAATATATTATTTGGAGAGGCATCCAACGACATCTTACCACCTAAGAATTATGTATTTTCTTCGTTGTTCTCTACTTTTAAAACGGAATAAAAACCTATAACAAATTGTAAAGTAGTCCTTAAGTATGTGTTTGTTATTTACAAACTCGTTTTCAATTTTTGATCTAAGCCCTTTATTATTATGTTTTACTTGTGTGTATAAATAAAAACAAATATCTTGGCGGGTGTTAAGTTGCCTGCAAATGAATTGTCATAGAATCATGCGCTGCTCTGATTGGCCTCGCCCGAGTACGGTGCCCGTTAATGACTAATTTCAATTTTAAAGTGCAGCTTAGTCCTCTGCAATTAACTTTACACTCGACTATCAGTTTTACTTTATCGAAGACCACCTTCGGCCCGCGTATTCGTGTCAATTAATCCCTGCTAAAACCTACATGTGTGCAAAGCGGCCGTGGCGCAATGGATAAGGCATCGGTCTTACGATCGAGAGGTCGTGGTTTCGAATCCTGGCCATTACACCACGGACGTAAACTTCCTCTTAACACAAGCGAATTAAGCTTAGCTGGAGGGGGTTAACAAGAATACTAGTAATTTGTATTTGCAAATTGCTAGTCAGCTTTTTAAAAAAATAAATAAAAAAAGTGTTATCAAAATTGAACTTATATTTTTTGCGTGAAAGAATAACAAACATCCATACTCACAAACTTCTGCATTTATATTATTAGTAAGGATACATACTTAAAACCAAATATCGTTCTAAATTCAACTTAAGTTACAAAATTGTTTTTATAACACTGGTCTTAGCGGCTTATTTCTGAAAAGCGTTGTTTTTGTTAACGTTATTAAATAGATTCGAGAGCAACCTACTCTTCTACTAAGAGCTTTACAGAAGTTTATGGTAGACTTACCACCTTGATGTTATTTCTGATATTTCAAATTCAGCCAAGCGGAAAATAATGCCTTTCACAAAATGTCTTATCATCAAAAGAGTAAAAGAGGATTTTATTTGGGGTAAGACGTGTACCTACATTTTCGTACTTATAAATAAATAAATAATATCTGTATCTTTTACATGTCCCACTGCTGGGCTCGGGCCTCTTCTCATGATGAGAAGGGTTAGGCCGTAGTCCAGCACGCTGGCTAAGTGCGGATGGTTTCCTTACGATGTTTTCCTTCACCGTAAGCGAGCGATAATTTATATGATAAATACACACATATCTTCGAAAAGACGATTCTTTACGATTTATTGATAGAGGTGTGTGCCGTGGGTTCGAACGCGAGACCTTTGACTTCGGAGTCCGACGGTCTCCCCCTCGGCTATTTTTGTACTTACATACATATTATCACGTTATTATCCCACGTGACTAGAGTAGGCAGACGATGAAATGCCAGGTTACGCTCCTTTTCATACATTCATCTCACCATACAGGACCGAAGATTTCGTTTCTATTTGATTATTCTATAACAAAGACTCAAGTATTATTATTAAATACCTATTCTTGTCTGTTTTCGTGGTATCGAGTGACGCAGACAACGGTTGGGCAATAAAATACTCTATTCATTTGAAGCGAATTGAAATTGGGTACTTAATTGCCCGTAAATTGGCAATTTGAATTAACAAATACCGAAACAAATTTTGCTTGGTACATTTATGTTACGTATTTCAGGCCTGATATTGCCTGATATGCTATACACTTTGTTCATCAAAATGCCTTCGACGAAAAAGTTTTATTGTTGTTAGCATACAGTTTTATACCTATTTACACATTAAATACGTAAGGCCGCCCTCGGAGGATCGAAAGGATACCAAATTGACTTAAATTAAAGTATATTTAAAATTTTACAGTAAAATATAAATTCCTAGTTAAATGTTTAATAAAGGATAAGATATGTACGAAAGTACACAAATCGGGTAAAATGTATATGATGACATCCATCGCATGTAATGCTAACGCTGAGTCTCGTTTTGGATACAAAGCTTGTGGTCGGTCGACGCATGCGTAACACAATACACATTATCAATACAAATATAAAATATTACAATTAAAACAATATTTATTAACCAAATTATGCATTTGGTTATTCCTTTTTAAATCGCTTTATTTTAAAGGCTACAACAGCTACAATGTTTACCAAAGTCCGCGTTGTTCAGTTGACAATAGATTTTTACATCAAATGTTCGTATTCCTAAAACTCTTATGCCGAACCTATTGTGAATATAAAACCAATTTAAACAAGATTATAACAAATATTTATTTTGTAAACTGTATCAAAAGTTTAAGCCATTTACTAAAATCGATATTTACCCGAGTTGTACCTAAATAAATATTGAACTATTACCCTTAGGTCGTTTCGGGTCACAAAATGTATACTCGAAATAATAAAATACACAATGTTAACATTAGGGGGTAACAATTGTCTTTATAATTGAGAGGCTGATGGTTCAAAGTTTGCTCAGCGAATGAATGGAACCGTCTCGAACGTGACTGCTTTTAAGAACTTCTGAAGGTATGTAATAATAAGGTTATTTTCTTTCTTCAATAAATTGATTTTAGATTTTAAATACATGAAATTATGTAAAAAAATATTACTTTTATTCACTGAATAGAGTTAATATAAGTTTTGCCATTTTAAATTGTTAATTTTATCCTTATAAGTACTATAGGCTGACCGTTTAACTGAGTCCTCACCTGCGCGATACGGGGGCGCGGGGGTATGACGACAAAGGGGACTGAAACAGGTGCGGGCGGTGGGCAAATTTTTGTAATTGTTTATTTCGTTCGCTACATGGGTAGCGATCGCATGTGTTCACTGTTGCAGACACTTTGTGAGAGGTACACATGTAATAACTATCTCAAGATGAATCGAAAAATCTTCGGACATAAAGTAAACAGTCAGTACAAGCAAATGGCTTTTAACGTATACGAATATTTTAGAAAAAAGAAACTAGACCCAAAAAAAGTTTTGACTTTCTTACGATTTAATTATATGTTTAGATAACAAATAGTATAATAGTTTATTCCCATATTTTTTATTTACGTACATAAGTTCATTAAAATTTTGTATCTTCTTAACTATTTTTCATTTGATAAATCACTATTTCTTTTTTCCGATGATGTCACATATCTTAGGAAATATCTTGTTGCACTTCGCATTAAGTGCCCCCACCGCCCGCACCTGTTTCAGTCCCCTTTGTCGTCATACCCCCGCGCCCCTGTACCGCGCAGGCGAGGACTCAGTTAAACGGTCAGCCTATAATATAATTATACACGAAAGGGTGATGACGTCACTGACCGCGTTTTCAAACAAATCACATATAAAGATTTGTTTTTGACGTTTCTATTAAATTGCTTAATAATACTAGACGCTTGACATATTCTTATAAATAAGCCAACAATGGTATGTCTTATACTCCTGTGATTTTATGGCCTTATTTCGCCTAAGTCTTTACCAAACCACAACACAATAGTGCAAGATCTACTAATTGGCGGCTGATTCAAATAAGAGTTAGGTTAGATTAGGTAAGAAAAAGCTATGCACCACCTTCTCACCTTTCTCACCTGAGAAAAAAATTTAGTGCTTTTACAATACTCTGGTTTGGCGGTGAAATAAAGCCTGCAAATGGTAGACATCTGCGTCTCTGCATCTTTTGGGCACTAAAGACATTCAAGAGCTTTACTTACCATTTGCTATCAGTTAGACTACACACGCGTTTGTTACAAACAAATAAAAATATGTGACGCCATAAACTGTAAAAAAAATTGGGGTTCAAGGTTCAAAATAGTATTTGAGCATGCACCTGACAAAACCTAGCGGTTGCACACCAATCAATATGTCACTAATCAGTGTGCAGCAGAAAAAGCGTCGCAGAGAGTACAGGTTCCTGTGGCATTTCGACGTTAATTGCCCATCGATCGGACGAACAACCATTACTAGCGATATGGATCGATTAATCCATCAAGAAATATGTGTATGCTGAAAATTTTGCTAACAAGGCAAATATACTTCTGAAATGTTGTGAGCATAGAAATCTTAATAATAAGGCAATAGAAATGTCAAAGACGCGTGACCTTGTCGCCGCGCATCTGTCAAGTCAAACACAAGTGCGAGTTGAGGAATTGTCGTCTTAATGTCATCGCAAAAAGAATAATTTTGTTTGCAGGAATACAAGCGCATTTGTCTAATCGAACACAAGTGCGAGTTGAGGAATTGTCGTCTTAATGTCATCGCCAAAAAGAATAATTTTGTTTGCAGGAATACAAAAAGTGGTATTTGAAAACCGGCGACATGCGTCCCAGTGTTAAAAGATAGTCGATAGCATTTCTATTGACTAGTTATTAAGATTTCTATGGTTGTGAGTGTCTACCTAAACTGATGGGATATATCGGTTATTATGTTTTACGTTTTTGTTATATTTTTGTAGGAGGAAACATGACAAAAACGCGACATAATCTATCTGGTGCTCCTTATGCTAATACAACTACTGCCGAGGTGCACACCAATCAATGTGCAGCAGAAAAAGCGTCACAGAGAGTGTAGGACCCTCTGGCACTCCAACGTTAATTGCCAACTGACGACGAGCAACCATTTATTTGCGATGAGGATCGATCGATCAACTCAAAAGAAAATGACCAGACTGGCTCTGTACCATGACATCTTATAGGCATTCAAATGCTATCCGATTTTAAGCTAAAGCAATTAAAGCCCGCTTAATGTAACAATTTTGATTTGTGTTTAAGTAGATAGGAAGGTGATAAACTAATTATAACATACAAGCACTTGGAAGCAAACTTGTCGAAACAATAACACTATCGTGAAAATATTTATTTGTTATGTACTCCGTACGGACTCATTCCTTTGACAAAGGTATTTACGTGAAATATACATGAATATTCATATTGATATCCCTCGAGATACTAGTCTGGGACGACTACCAATGGTCTTATTGAAAAACATAATAGCGCAAATATGAATTTTAGAATCTTTTTATCAACGGGTAAACACGTCCTCGATTTCAAAGATCATTTTATTATTATTGACAAAGAAAGATATGGCTCTAAAATATTATAAAACAGATTAGATTTGAGCTCGCAACCTCTTTTATCTAATTAAACACAGTTTAAGTTTCATATAGCTTCCAACGAGTGCACCAATTATATCTGCCCACTATACACAAACCATTTTAGTCTGAAATTTATTATTTTCTTTCAATATCAAATAGGTGGCCAGTTCATTAAACTTAGTCATAAAACATTTGGAATCGCAACTCTGCAAGACACGAGATTAATTTCAATGGTCCTATATAGCATAACTACCTAAAATAATAGTCTACCGCGGACCAACAAACGACTAAAACTGAACCCATATTTAATTAGATTACTACAAGTGTAATTAATGTGAAAGTATGTGTAAACTTTGAGCAGTTTAATGATAGAAATTTTAATGCGACCATCATAGTACACTTTAAACCAATTTATCCTGGCCAACGGCAAAAGTTTTGTTAAATAATTATATTATTATGAACGTCCTGTTGTATAAAAGTACTTTGCAATTATGCGAATACGTAGAAATGAGAACAATTTGAGAGTGCGCTAAAGGCAGGAATGGCTCACAAACATGAAAAGGTTGGTCTTCCTAAAAACCGCACAAAACTCGTCCATTCATAAAAGTCATATATCACCCCTAGAACTGCTCTGAGCACGCTTATAGAGGCGGTAGGTGCTCCAGATATAGGTGTGCGAGAGTTACTCGGCCCCGAATCGTTCAAAGTGGTATAAAAATGGACGCGAATTCATATCTCTGGCCGCTATCCAAGCGGTCAGCGCCATTCCCGTCAGCGAAATGGTTTATACAATTTTTGCAACCGCTTTGTACTTAAGTGACTTTTCATTAAAACACTCCAGACTAAACTTGACTTTTTCATTGGAGACGGTCTTTTATTTAAATATATCTGTCAGCTTCATTCAGCGACCTGTTATTTATACGACAAAGTAACAAATAGGCGGTGAGAATTATTTGGCAAGATTCCAAACAAAAGTTGTGTTTACAAAGCACGAACACTTTTTATTTTCTTTGAGCTTCATTATTAAAGTAATAATGCGCCTTGGCTTTATGCAAAAAGTCTTTCTGGAGCACCATAAAGTCGAACTTCAAAATTAATTCATCGGAAAAACAGTTTGTAGCATAAGTTTTTTGTTTAACTGTTAGTACTAATTGGCATATTTATATTGCAGGTTATATATGTTATTAGAATACTTATCGCTTTCTACTCTACACAACACTAGCTATTGAAGTAAAGTAAGTTTCGCATGATTATGGCATGTTCCTATCACATATCCTGGTGGTAGAACTCTTGTGAATGAGCTCGAGGGCGGCAGCACCACCGTCTCACCTTTAACCTGCCACCAAATAGTAGTGCTTCCATTACTGTGTTCCGGTTTGGTGGTGAGATCAGGCCCTGAAATTACTGGCACATGAGGCATAACACCGTAGTCCTCAGCTGCAGCGACGCACCTATAATCTGCTTTTGTGGATTGTTGATGTCCATGGGTTGTACTCCACTTACCATCAGGTGGACTACACGTTCGTTTGCTGTGGGAGTAGTATAAAAAAAAACATCTTTCGTACCATATGGATCGCTTGTGAATTTGGGTCGTCAATAATAACCTCAACAATCTATGTCTTTGCTATCATAGCTTTGACAACATAACATAACATCACGCCTATATCACCCAGAAGGGTTTGGCAGAGGTGTGCAGCACCCACACTTCACCTGTTATGTTTTAAGTCCCATGAGATAGAAGTCCGCCGGGCACAACTTCAACTCAGTGCTGGAGTTAAGCATTTCATAAGTTTGACCGATCCGGGAAACGAACTCGGGACCTTGCGTCGAGAGGCTCACACGCTAACTACTAGACCATCAAGGCAGTAGCTTTGATAAATAAACCCGAAAACAGCTGAGTTCTAGAGTAAGTCACGAAACGAAAGTCATCTCTCTCCTCAATTACAATTACAAACGAGTGTGTGCAGAATGGAGGTGCAGTAATATATTCGCCAAGAATAATAAATGATTCGGGGCCCTGGCTTAATGGAGGATACTCCTAAACACCACTCAGACTCCGACAGGAGAATGCTGAATATTGCCGTTATTTCTCTCTACGCTGTTCTACTTTATACGAATAATGCTACCAATGTTACTATTTCTGAAATGTTATTGGCACAGGTAATAGTTAACGTACGTACGTGCTAATATTGGTTAATGAAATACCTATCTAAGAGCACGATATTAGGTAGATAAATATAAGGGATACATTACCATTATGGGATTCATTGTATCATTTTATGGTTATTATACCTACTGAAAACACTATTACGACCATTAAGCTCTTGTATTCTATCTGTATTATCAGTATTTTATAAAAACCGGCTAAGTGCATGTCGGGCTACGCGCTATTTTGAACATAATATATGTACTTAAAAAGGGCATTTACTATCTGTATTGAGCAAGTAACCACAAACCACTTCTCATACAAGTTTTTAAAAGATTTTTGCTATGTAAAGTAATTGCATGTTACAATTTGGGTCTATATTAATTAATGAAAAAAAAAATTATATATTAATTAATATAGACCCAAATTGTAACATGCAATTACTTTACATAGCAAAAATCTTTTAAAAACTTGTATGAGAAGTGGTTTGTTGGTGGTGGTTTGTTGAGCAATGCCTTAATATTTTTCATAGACCTATTAAACGATACTCCACACAAGGGCGAAGGTGACATAATCAAAAAAGATCCCCACTTTACATGAAGAAAAGGAACCCAATAAAATAAAAAACTAGATTTTATTTTACCATTTTATTGACATATCTATGTAAAATTTTACTGAACAGACGGACAGACGGACATTGCGCAACTATAAGGGTTCCTCATAAGTACTATGTAACTCTAAAAAAGGTCCGAAAATACGATAATATTATGAACTATCTATTGCCCGCGACTTCGTCCACGTAGATTTCGTTATAATGAACAAAAACATGCATCGATACCTTCGACAAACTTATATATTTGGTACAGTAATCGGGTCTAGGGATCAAACCGCAAGCTAGGGATTATACCAAGTTTCTTCGTAATCGAACCGGTAGTTTTGGCGTGATACCTGAACAAACAGACAGACAGACAAACAAAAATTGTTCAATCACATTTTGGGTTCGGTGTCGGTCTAATAACACCTCCTGCTATTTCTTTTTTTATACATTCAGTGTACAGAATTTTTTTTTACTTCTACAGATTTATTATAAATATATTATTATATAGATTATGTCTGTTAAATGTTATCTGAAAAACGTATGACAATGTAATTCAGAACTTGCTGTTTCTAGCTCATGTTTTTCAGCCTTCGTAAATAATTAGAGGCAGTAAATAAAACAAATTCGAAAAGATTTCTCAACTGTCCTCTTAGTTATTTTAATAACCTCCCGAAAAAGTGTTACAAAACTTTATTTTCCAACGACTGTAAGACACAAATCTTTGTAAAGAACACTTACCTTATAACTGTACAGTTGGATGACAAAGTGGTTGGCTTTGGATTCAATTAGATTATGCTGAAACTTGAGAGTTTTTAGCATTGTTATTCAAATAAAAAATGTCGCACGGTAAAATGCTTTTAAAATTTATTTTAATATCTACTCATCTCATAGGTATTTTCTTTCGCTATTTTAAAATCAGTAGAGACGTTGTTTCTCTGCTGCTTTTCGATAATAGATTATAATATATTAATGCTTATTATACTTATCTACATACCACGATTACAATGACAGTATTGCAGTACTAGTGTTAATGTCCACTCTACCACACTGTGAATAAAACCTTAATACTTTTCTGCTATAGATTCTTTGAGAGAAAAGATTAATTTTACTATAAAAAGAAACAATGTCATTTGTAGATTTTTCTAACTATAAATTTCTTCCATCAATACACCAGATGAATGTAAATATTTCAAAGGGCAGCTTCCTTCCACGTTACACGAGTATATAATCTTATTTACAGATTAAAAATATATCCCAGATCAAAAGACTTCTGTCGCAAAAAAAAAAATATTTTATAAAAGAAACCCAAGGAAAACACATACACAAGGAAACCCAAAAAGTATGCTGGAAGATTATATTATTATCAGAAAAAATAAAAATGTACACAGATTACGTTCACGTAATACACATGTATACAATCTACAAGCGACGGTTTTGCTTAACTTTCATAAAATTAAGAAGAAAACAGAAAAGTATTGCCTCGTTTTCTGTTTGTTTTTCCCTTTATGTTAAACGTTAGTCTGTAAGCTAGCAACACTAGTATACCTAAACTGTAAGGGCCTATTTACACGGTGTAAGTTTTGCAATGCAATTCTCTTGCTTTTAAACGCAATAAACAAAGCAAGCAATAGAATTGCCACTATTTAAAGCAAGCATCAAGATTTCAACTGAATCTATGTAGAAAAAGGTTCAGAAATAAATAGCCCGATATTTTAGTACTATACATTTTAAAAATATGTATACTTCTTTTTATTTTTTACAGAATAATAATATACTCCTGGCCCATTTTTATCGCGCCTTCCTTGTTCTAGTAACCTACTACATTAAATTCACGATTTTTTTTAATGATTTTTTTTTATATTAGATACTTTTGCCAATACTAATTTATAAATTTTATTATATATGTTTATCATAGAACACTCATGCACGGATTTGGTGTAATGCGAGATTTAGCCCCGATTTCAGAGTTGTTAGAAAAACCTAATTGGCAGGATAAGGACACACATAAATGAAAGTGTGTTCTTCTTCTTCTTATTTATTCAATGGCAACTGAGTCTCCTTGCGGTGACTATTTCTGCGAGAAATAGTCACCGCAAGGAGCGCAAGTGAGGAGTATAATTAAAATTGTTAGCGTCCAAAATGGCGGGTGATATACTCGGATTCTGACGATGGCGGCGCAGGCGAACACACGCTGCCAGCGCCAAAAAAAAACTGCTGTGTTCTTTATTCAAGTGTAACTTATGTCACTTATTGAATCCGGTCAGATTATATTTTATGAACCTCTGAACTGGCGTTTACAATGCCGCGCAACTCTTACAAATAAGTTTAATTCTGTACAATGTCGTGCACTGCAATAACTAGACTATTTTTTTTTACACAGTTCGAAGTTTGTTCCGTTTTAGGTTATTTTAAACTTTGTAGCGAATCCGGGATTCATTTAATTAAGGTCAATTACAACATTTATTTTAGTAATAGTCAGCTATTTGTGTCACATGTGTGGATGTCGTCATAGGAGAGCATTTACTGAGACCACAGATTCTAGACGTGATCTGCGTTTATACCTACGGGTTCAAATTAAAGTAATGAAAAGAATACGATTTCTAATCAAATTGAATGACAAAACTTATCATCGACATTTTGATGTCCGAAACATCGAAGTCAAATTCTTATGAGAACGTGATTTTAATTCTATAAGCTATGTCACACGGTTATCAATGAATTTCTCGTAATATAGATGGGAGGACCCTGTTTACCTATACCACGAGATATTCAATGGTGACCGTGATAGATGACGTTGCGACGTGACATTAATATTTTCTCGTTAGGTTGTATACCTTAGGGATGAGGAACAACGTACAAACAAGTCACTAGGTCTGCCCGCTGCGATAAACGTAAATAATAAGAAAATTTACTGAGATGATGAGTGATAATGGGCAGCTCAGATTGATCGAGAAGCAAACGTGGTCACCGGATGTCGCTCAGATGATGACCCAAAATGAATGGAAATGAACATGTTAGTCTATGAAAACCATTTGACAGTTATCATCTCAAAAACCAAAACTTTAGCATGTACCACCACGCGACAAATAATTTGCGATTTGTACCACAATCATAGTTATCAAGCTTTAATATTTTGTATTAAATTAATGTTCAATTATCATTTTTAAAATATTTCCGCATTATAAAGTCAGCTACATAAAATTAAAAATTATTTCTAAGTTAAATTAAATATATAACAATTGGAAAAAAACATTACAAGAATCTTACTTGAATTCTTTTTATAAGCGTTCTGCCACAAAAAGGATTCTTTAAATATTCTTTAATCAAAACAAACATTTTTGGCGGTTCATGTCCTTAACATTATCTGGCCGTGGAGGTTCAATAAGTGTGAACCTCTCTTTGCTTCTAATTTCAGAAGCAGGTGAACCAGATATGCAAAACGGGGGCTTTAATGGAATGGTAGACATTGCCGCCTCTAAAGGAGAACTCTTTAACTAATAAATGGTTCGAGCTTGCCTTAGTTGTAGTGGGGTCTCGGTATCGCCTTAAGCTAAGAACCCATTTAGGCACAACACTTTTCCTTTTTAACACGCTTATATTAGCTTCACCTGTATGTATGTATGTATGTTTGTATATATGTATGTATGTATGTATGTATGTATGTAACCGACTCCTTTGGACTCGATTTTGACCTACTTTAAACGGACAGATTTCATTCAAATTTTGCACACCTGTCAAAGATCAATGACAATGCAATAATACGATAAAAAAAAAATTAAAAAATTTAAAAAAAAAACGCTCTAATAAATAAACCAAACTAAAAAGTAGAAAATAAATAATAGTTTAAAAAAAACTAAAAAACACGCTTTTAAAGTACTTCTAACTAAAAAGTGAAAAATAATTCCTAATATAAGCTGAAAAAAGCGTGGGGCGCTCTGTGCCATATTTTTCGTCTATCGAGCAACCCACGCTTTTTTCAGCTTATATTAGGAATTATTTTTCACTTTTTAGTTAGAAGTACTTTAAAAGCATGTTTTTTTTTTGTTTTTTTAAACTATTATTTATTTTACCGTAATTCCAGTGCTTCCTGTCAGCTAAACTTTTAATTATTTTGAAAACATTGTCACAACGGCAGTTTGTAAACTTAGTTTACCTAATCACGTTGGCCGCCGCCAGAGGGTCGAAAGGAAACCAAATTGACTTAAAATAAGACTATAATTAAAATACAATTTAATTTAAATGTCTACATTCTAAGATAGGTGACTAACGCTCGATTTTAGAAACGAAAGTGCACCAATCCGGTAAAAATGGTTGTATGGCATGGCGCGACGTGCACTGCTCGTATTACTGACGCTGCGCCACGGCGCATGTAGCTCCAAAGGTACGCCTGACGCATACGTAACAACCTCCTAAAGAAAATGTTTTGTTAGAGTACACAAACTGTTTTGTGGTCATACCTAATTATCCGATAACAAAAGAACGGCTTTGGATAATATACGAATAAACGAAAAGCAATAAATGGCGGCGCTAGCACGTTTAGGTCCATAAAATATAGGCTATATCATTAGTTTTCGCTATATTTAGTGTATAAAACTACATAGCACAGTTATGTTTTTAAGATATTATTATCATAAGTGCGAATGAACCTAGAAAGCTGATTTTGGATAGGGATTTGAGGTCGAAAATTTTAGAGTTTGTAAGCTTCTACAACATATTATGTTGTAGAAGCTTACAAACTCTAAAATTTTCGACCTCAAATCCCTATAAGCTGTTGCCGCCATCTTGGAAAAAGTGGTGAAGGTTTTAAATTTTTCGATTTGTCTTGGAGTAGTCTTTAAGTAGTCTATGTTACGCGCCTCGACTGCCTTAATCGTCTAGTGGTTAGCGTATGTGCCTCTCATCGCGAGGTCGGGCAAAATGTTAATTAAACGACCCGTTAAGGAAATTCATAATTGCAGGCGTTGGAATTGTGCACGGTTGATGGCGCTAGGCTCACCGTTCATCCCATGAGACTGACAGATAACAGGTGAAATGTGGGTGTTGTACATCTCTGCCACACCCTACTGGATGATATAGGCGTCTTGTAATATTATGTTACGCGCATATCAAAATCAGTTTAGCCGTTTAGAAGATTAGCCGATACAAGCAGACAGACAGACAAAAAAATTAAAACTATTAGGCATACGTATTGTCCAAATAACTATATCACATTGTTTTATGACATACAAAAAAGACAATTCAATTTTATTTATTTGTATTGATTAAATCAAATAAACTTTGTACAACTATAAAAATAACTGCTTTTCACTTTCGTTTTGCTATAACGCTAATTGAATGAAGAAAATCTAATGAATAATTGAAGATGGTGATTGTATTGTCTAGACATTACATTGAATATTCATGAACTTTGAGTGATAGTCCATCTCTTATTGAAAATATTTAAGGCTCGTAAAAACAACCGTTTTGATTTATTTATTCAACTTTTTTTATTAAATGCAGTAGAAACTCTTTAAACAATGAAACATTTCAGACGGAACAGGCAGATACAGCTAGATAAGGAGAATACAATTTTATTCTATAATTTTTATTTATTTATGGACCGTCCATAATTCTTAATATGTACATCGAAAAGACATAAATAATAATACTCATAATTAAAAACACAAAACAAACCTTCAGTAACTTCATGCCATTCATTAAATTATATTACAAATACAAACTTAACCTAAGTTATTAAGACCCAATTAATTTTCTTTCATAAAAATATTATTGAAATAGATAAATTAGATAATAACAATAATGGAATTCAATTTTGTAAAACACAACAATTTAATAAAATAAAATAAGATCATACATTAGAAACTCAAAACAGAGATTATCTACCTAAACTGGTCCCTAACTAACTAACGCCTAAATAAAGACTCAGTATTATTATTTCATTAAACCAGAAATGTTATCAATGAAAAAAATAATATCTCTTTAACAGAGAGCAGTGATAGCCAAGTGTGAAGTGACTCTGAAGTCAACGGTCTCAGGTTCGAACCAACGGCAAACACCTGTCAATAAATCGTGAGGATTTGTCTTTTCAAAGATGTGTGTGTGTATTTATCATATTATTATGAATTATCGCTCGCTAACGGTGTAGGAAAAGATCGTGAGGAAACCTGCATGTAGGAGACGGTCTAAAAAGTACTACAGGTCGTGCGTAGTCTACCAATCCGCACTTGGCCAGCGTGGTTGACTATGGCCTAACCCTTCTCATCATGAGGAGATTCCCGAGCACAGCAGTGGGACATCTATTGCTGCTATTATTATATACCTATATATATATATCTCTGTAACAGACCACAAAAAACATTAATCCTTTATATCTTTTTTCCAGACCAGATTCAGCTATTATTCTTATTTATTAACTGTATTTTAGATGAAGCCACTGCCATCAGACCACAACGCCCATAACGCAGTACAAGTTTTAATGATACTCTTTGTTCTTCTTCTGATTCTGATTGTGAGGCTAATCAAGATTTTCGAGGCACAAGGGAAACCTCGTTATATAAAGATGGTCATCCATCCAACGATCGATCGCGGTTAGCAATGCCTAACCTGCAGGTCCAGGTGCCACCGATTCCTCGCGAGCCACGAGCTCCTCGTAAAGGACCACAATATAAAATTGTAATGATGCACCATAAAGCAAATCGTGTTATAGCAGTTCATCCAAAAACATTAAACGAATTAAGAGTAATTTGGTGGAAACTTAAAAGCCGAAATCCATTACATTAAGAGGTTTTTAAACAAATATAGCCGTGCCCGCTCGCAGATGTTCTTAAATCTCTCTGTAATAGTCTCGATTATTCCACGAGAATGACTTGATAGATGAGATTTGAACGAAGCGACCAAATTTAAACAATCCACGCGATTTAATTCTGTTAGGGATAAATCAAACAATCCAAAAACAATAGAGTTGTATCTGTCAAAAACAGAGCACAATGGCCGCTAACAAGCTCGTGACGCATTTCAATAAATGTTCAAAAGCAAAAGTGTGGACGAATCCAATCCAGAGGACAAACACTTATCAATGTTTTGGCATCGTGGATTATGTACACAAATCTTTTATACATTTTATTCCGCATCCTCTCAAATAAACGCTCTTATTTTCTTTACACCCCAATGTTCTTCAAGCCGCATGAGGATAAAATATATACTTTTTTTATATCTCAGGTATTTTATATCCCATAAACTACACGTTACTTACTCTTAAACTCTTAAGCAAAATAGGATATTTCGTACCATTTCGGTTGACTGACTCTATCTTAAAACGTAATGGCATATTATTTTCTTTATAAAATCATTAATTCTATTGTTTTAAGCTACTGACTTAAAATAAATAACTCATGTTTTCATCTGCATCTCAAGTTAATTTAATTTAAAAACGTACGTCGCGTCGAGAGCAGTTAGCCAAGTGTTTATTACCTTACACGGTAAAGTGTAAACAAATTTGCATAACACAAGTGCTTTATGATACGGAAATGAGTTATCCCCCTGGACCCCTACGTCTTTCCCCTCCCCCGCGACGGGAAACCGTTTGAGTGCTAGGAAATTGAGTTACGTACGAGATCCAACTGGGATGCAAATGTGTATGCGTGTAATCAACACTTAGATATTCATACTTAAGACTTGTCTCGTTTACTTGAGCACTAAAGCTCTCTGTCATAACACGCTCAGTGAACACAGTGGGCTAGACATTTTCAGTGTCAAGTGAGCTTAGACAACAATATAGGATGTAAATTTACCTAATATTCTTAGTAGGTCAAAGAAGTTTTAAAGCGAATGCACATTCTTATTGTTATATACTGTGATGATGACCTTCACAAAACGACATTGAATTATTATTTTGAGCTATTATTATTTTTAACATTCCATTTTCACCACACATGCGTAAATATTATGTCCAAAAATCCTTACACATAATGTCCAAAGTACAATTTGATTAACCTAGTACACGTATCTACCAACCACCACAGAAGTGAATATTCCAATCGGAAGTGAGATTTCTCTAATCAAGACGGCAGGTGCTCTTCAACCGTTGGAACGTTCGCAAAAACGATTTTCAGGAATATTTGGTGGCATAAAGTGATTCGGGACGACAGGAAATCGAAATGATTGGATGTGAGGTAGACCGAGCGACCTCCAATGATTTTTGGAGGTACCTATGGGAATAAATCTGTTGGTACTGAATGGAAGTTTTGTTTGTTTACTAAATATGTTTTGAAAATTTTTCGAAATTAGATAAAGAATAAATAACACAACAATATAATTTATCAATAAAATTGCCGTTAGTGTTAGGCGGGAATAACTCCTTGTTTTGTGTAATAACTGTTTTTAGACGAACCTTTTTGGTAGGATTAAAGATAAAGATAAAGATAAAGATGATTTATTTGTCATAACATGCGTACATAAGTTGTTAAACATAATTATACATAGTCTCAGCATGCTCTGTCCAGAGAACATACAAATTCTGTTTAATTAACATTAGGTTATGTAAATAAAATTACCTTAATTATTAGGCAGCAAAACATTATCAAATAACACAGTTTTTTTTATGTCAATCTTTACATGCAATGTGAATTAAATACATAAATGGTAGTCAAAATAAAGAATAGTGTCAGTTAATATAAATCTAATGTCAATCAAGTTAATTATACAATTAATAAAAATATATTAAAATTATGAAAATGTATCATTAAGGAAATCATTGATAGTATAATAACATTAGCATATAACACCGATAAATGAAAGTGACAGATGTGTTTTTTTTTTCAAATGTATGTGTATATTTTATCGGTCGAATAAGATCTATCCTAAATCTTTGAAATAGGCCTTAATTCTAAGCTATTTTGAACAGCAATTTATTTTGAAGCTATTAGAAAACAAATTACACATTCACATTCATACTTTACCAGAGTATGATAAATATATTTCAATAAACACTCATAACATAACAGTTAAACGTAAACAAAATTAAACTGACGAGGAAGTTAATAAAACGATAAACTTAAAGTAAGATGGATATCTTTTTATTCTCACTTTTTCTTGCAACAAAAAGGAACTCTGACAAAAAGAGATTATCATTTTGAGCAATGCTAATTCACTTAATCAATTTCACTCCAAAAGTTTAGGATTTATTACGTTGGAGTCTAAACTGCTTGCCATCCAATTCATTTAATTATATTATCCTTTAACTCCTTTTGATTCTTTTCTTATCTCTGTATTTAACTAATAGCTTTAACAAATAAAAGGGTCGTAAAAGTACAAATCTCAATTACCCAAAATCAAATTGTTTTCAATAAGCAATGATACACCCCTACAACAGTTTTTCTGTCAACTTCAAACTTCAAACTTCAAATACATTGATGTTATAAAATAGTTAAGACCACCATATTTTACCCTAAGGCATGCAATAACAGATCATACTTAAATCTATTCATCATTATTTGTTTAAAATTATACCAAATTATAAAATTTACACAAGAATAAGAATAACAAAATTAAAATAATAAAGATTGTATAACAACACAAAGTAAGATAAATAACTACATAATTAAAACTATTATTTTTCTATATACTAGTAATATTGCCACTAATGTTATCATCTAAATATTCTTGAACACTATAATATGCCTTACTAATAAACATTTTTTTCAAATTAATTTTAAATTTATTTAGTGGGCTTATTTCTAATAACTTCTTTGGTAGTTTGTTATAAACTCTGGGTGCCATACAAAAGATAGTTTTGGTAAATAGTGTAGTATTATGTTGTTGACACCTAATTTTATGGTTTTGTCTTTTACTACTATACTGAACAAATAAATTCATATTAGTTTTAACAAATATTATTATTTCATACAAATATATACAAGGCAAAGTTAAAATACCGAGATCAATGAAAAAAGGCTTACAGCTATCAGTTTGTTGTAATCTACACATGGATCGTATACACTTTTTCTGTACCTTAAATACTTTATCTTTTTCATTGCAATTGCCCCAAAACAAAATGCCATATCATAATATGGACCCTACATTTCCATGATATGCTGTTAATACGGCTGACTGGTTTGCTACTTTAGAAAGCATGTAAAGAGCATATGATTGCTGATTTAGTTTTAAACATAGACTTTCTACATGTACAATCCAGTTTAAATGACTATCTATATTTAAACCTAAAAATTTTGTTGATTCAACTTCATGAATTACGGATCCTTCATAAATAACATCTAATTTTGCATCTAGTCGTGGTATTCTGTTTTTGAAGGTCATTAAGTGAGTTTTTTCTAAATTGATTTGTAAATTGTTTGCTGTCAACCATTGTATTATGTCATTTAATGTATTATGGATATCTGACTCAAGAGAGGACTTATCTTTGCCCGTAAAAATTACTGTGCTGTCATCAGCAAATAAAATTGTATGGTGTTTAGTGACGGTTGGAAGGTTATTGATATAAATATTAAATAGGAGGGGGCCTAATACACTCCCCTGAGGTATACCGAGTTTTACTTCTCTGTATTCTGATACAAATTGTTTTTCTGTTCTTGAAATCGGGCATATTCGAGTAATTTGGGTACATTGTTGCCTTTCAGTGAGATACGATTTTATTAAGTTATAGGCATTACCTCTTATCCCATAGGCATGAAGCTTTTCTAATAAAATTGTATGATCGACTTCACTGTAGTTATCAGATTCAATTCAGCGAGTGTCCCCAGAAACTACCTAATCTGATTTCGCCAGGACAAACATGACAACTTTAACACCGCTGCGGAGTAGGCATTCCATTTATCTATACCAAGTGCTAAGCTTCAAGATGCCAGACAACTTGCCAACTTCTATGTAGATCTTAGTTCCTGCATAAGTTGTATTTTGAGTTACTTTTTAGGGTAATACTTTGTAAGTAAACGAGTTTTACCCAGGGACAAATCCAATGAGGAGGTTATGGGGGTCACGAAAAAATACTTAGAATATACGGATAAACAACAGTATGACCAAAACGTACCCTGTACCAATATTTGCAATCACGAGAAGTTAGGTTCCTAAGTGGTCCATAGTCGTAAACATCATTAAATGCAATTCAAATAAGGTAAGTAAACTTGACTCGGGGGAGCATTCAGAGTGGGAAAAAATATCTTAGAACATCCATTATTCAACAGGTAAGGGTTTATTGGTAGGTGGGTATACGTCGGAGATATAATTCGATAGCCCTCGTGGACCCTGTCGGCACTGGCTGAATGCCAACCATTGTAAACATGACGAGTGTGGAGACAGTTTTACTGCATTATCGAATTAAATATGAAATAGACTTTACTAACCGACTGCAATTGTTTTATTAGCTTCAGTGAATATTTACTCAAAAGTTAGGTTACTTTAAAAACCACTCATCAAAAATCAATGAAAATCAGATACTACAAGTTGTATTTAACATATGTTATCTCTAAATGCAAGCTTTTTAGGCCACAGCAAATAAACTGTAAACAAAATGAAAAATCAGTATCACAACCTTAGTTTTTGCCTTTAAAGAGCGTTCTCCATTAGAGCTCATGCTACTCTAGCAATAAGTTAAAAGCATAAAAAATACTACTCCAATTATATTTTATCAGTCTTATTAAAAAGGCTCTTATACATATAAGCTTTTTAAACCTTTGTAGTTCATTAGAAAAACAGGTGTGTTCACTGAAGCATAAGTTACCTGGTAGTTCATCATGTATAAAAATGTTACAATTTAAATTAATCCTTGAAACAATAGCATGTACACACGGCTACACATCAACCTATTCATTTCCAGTGTACGATGGTCTTGCATTGTATCAGTTTCCAATGCAATGCGAGACCAGCTTATACTAGAAATGTATAGCCGTGTGTACACGCAACTCGCCGGCTGCTGGCTGACAGCAAATTTACCAGCCTAGTTTCTAGTTGCCATAAAACTGGCTTTTCAAATGTTGTTATCTAGTCTAAACCACGCATCGTAATTCACTGCGGATGGATATTTTGTAAATAAGTTGTGGAATGAGCTCCCTGCCAAGGTTTTTCCTCAAGACTACAGCATGGGGTTATTTAAAAAGAGTGCAAATAGATTTTTGAAGGGTCGGCAACGCACGCGTGATGCCCCTGGCGTTGCAAGTGTCCATAGGCTACGGTAACTGCTTACCATCAGGTGGGCCGTATGCTTGTTTGCCACCTCAGTGGAATTAAAAAAAAAGAAAAAAAAATATTTTATCAGCTGGGTAGTTCTTTGAACCGACTAAATTCATCTGAACAAAATTTAATTTTACTTTCAGCTTTGAAACACATGATTAAACTGAGAGACTCGTTTTAAGGGTTCCGTAATACCTACAAGGAACAATTCTATTTTTGACATGTTGGTCTTTTCGAGGCATAGCGTCGAAACCGTTAGTAATCGAAAACTAAAATTTTGCATGGATGTGTGTGTATGTTATTTATGTCAAGAAAGTGGTTGAATAAAATATTGAAAAAAAATCGTACCTTCCTTGAATGTAAGGACAAAATTATGATATAAATTCTACTGATTTATTATAGGGAAAATGCGACATCGACATTTTTCTGTCGGAAAATGGCAAACGGACACGCAATATTAATTAAAAGAACACACTACAAATATTTTTTCATTAAATTAAGAATGTAATTATTCAAAAATATATTTCTTCCCAGTTAGGGATAAAGCTAAACTGTTCAAATAGAAAATAACAAGTCATTTTGTTTGTTGGTTACAAAAATAATTCCATCCATAGACATGAAAATTGAGCCTCTAAAGAATTACCCATTGGCATTCTAATTCTAATTCATTTTCAAGTTAAAAAAAAGATCGATATGCCATGAACAGTGACTGAATAGATTTAGTTTTGAACAGTGTGTTTTTATTCTAATAATATATTTTTTTTATATATATTATGTACATACAATGTCCGAAAAAATAATAATGTCCATAATATATGACAAACACAAGGTATGAAACTTAAAAAAAAGCGTAAAGGAAATATGACATTCACGCCATATTCATCCGATTATAACCGGCAGTTTAGTTCACGTTATTTACTCTTATAACTGACATAATATATATTGACAATAAGTGAATTATGTCACGAGAAAGGAAAAAAATACCAAAATATGATGCCAGATACTTGTATTATTATTATATTACTGAACGCCTCATAAAGACAGGGCCGAAAATATAATAATATAATAAATCATTTATATCAGGCTGCATAGGCCCATATAAATATAAATGCAACAAAAAACTAAAGTAAAATGGCAAATGTTTATACCTTTTCGAATTTTGTAATAAAAGTTTACGTGCTAAATGCATATTTTTCTGCACTATAGATATAACATAACATAACATCACGCCTATATTACCCAGAAGGGTGTGGCAGAGGTGAACAACACCCACACTTCACCTGTTATGTTTAGGTCTCATAGCTTAGGGGGTGGGCCTATCGCCATCCACCGGGCCTATAACCATGAATTTCCTGTCGGAATGTTCACAAATATTACTTTTCTCGACCCGGGGATCGAACCCGAGACTTCGCGGTTAGAGGCGCATACGCTAACCACTGGACCATCGAGGCACTATAAATATTTTAAACTTCACTCTCACAGTTCAATTTTACTTCAGAATTATTTTCCAAGTTGGTAGTTTATATTATTATTGGCAGGACCGAGGCAGCCTCAGCTGGCTAGTTTTCATCAGGTTTCCAGCAAGAGTTAGAAGTTTCCCGTCAGTAATGAAGCTGTTAAGAATCGCTTTGAGTTGCAGCCGGCGCTCAGCTTTTCTCACAACTGCTCCCGGCCGGACCAAGTTAGCGAGTCCACGCAACTTTGTTAGTAAACACTTTATGGCTTCTCTGTACAAAAATACTACTGGTTCCGTAATAAAGTTCTACGACAAACTACGCCGACTCAAAGAATTATACAGGGTGTATTTTTGAAACGGGGCAGTAAGGGCAAGTACCTTAACCGTTGCAGTTACAGCAAAACGTTCTTAAAAGACCTTCCCTAACTTTTTGGGACATTTTGAACTGCATTCACAGATTTTGTAAAAAACTTACAGTTAGCAAAAAAAATGCAAAAAGTTCAATTTTTTTTTTTATGCCAATCGATTCTATTTCATGTGGGGATCAAAAAACTCTATGGGACCATTTTAGCTTTCAGTACTAGAAAAGACAGAAATCGCCAAAAACGTTTCCCATACATTTCGGCAACAGAAACGAATTTCTACGATGGTCTAACTTTTTGTTATGGCCTGGAAGTGGGTAGAATTGACTGTAAAGTAAATAAAAAGAATTTTTACCCTCAAATTTCGAATTTGATTCGAAAATCTGTGTGTTATACTTAGTTTCAGCTGAGAAACTCCGTATGAGTTATTAATTAAGGATTTTCGCTAAAATGTCTTCTAATCGTGAAAAATTGACTTATTAGAAGCGTATTTTGAAAGAACCCTGCAATTCCAGGTTTTTCAAAAGATTTGTAATAACCTTTCTTGTTGGCACATGCCGCAACGGATACTTATTGCGGTACCACACTAATGCAGCTCCCGCATTTCGATTATTGACAAAATACGCTTCTAATAAATCAATTTTTTCACGATTAGAAGACATTTTAGCGAAAATCCTTAATTAATAACTCATACGAAGTTTTTCAGCTGAAACTAAGTATAACACACAGATTTTCGAATCAAATTCGAAATTTGAGGGTAAAAATTCTTTTTATTTACTTTACAGTCAATTCTACCCACTTCCAGGCCATAACAAAAAGTTAGACCATCGTAGAAATTAGTTTCTGTTGCCGAAATGTATGGGAAACGTTTTTGGCGATTTCTGTCTTTTCTAGTACTGAAAGCTAAAATGGTCCCATAGAGTTTTTTGATCCCCACATGAAATAGAATCGATTGGCATAAAAAAAAAAAATTGAACTTTTTGCATTTTTTTTGCTAACTGTAAGTTTTTTACAAAATCTGTGAATGCAGTTCAAAATGTCCCAAAAAGTTAGGGAAGGTCTTTTAAGAACGTTTTGCTGTAACTGCAACGGTTAAGGTACTTGCCCTTACTGCCCCGTTTCAAAAATACACCCTGTATAATAGCCTGTTTTGTGTAACTTTATATATAATATTATGACAATAGAAATACTCTCAACTAAACAACAATAATACCAAATGTTCACTGAACTGTTATTGAGTACCTTTAAAACCATTTATATTAGTTACACAGACTATTTGTAAATTAAACTTCGTGAAAATAATATTCCATTTTCAATTCAATGCCAGCGAGGATCCCTGAAAACTCCGCGGGACCATTACCACTTTACCAACTTTGTACACGACCGAGTTTACACAAGTCTATAAAATTTTATGCTACAATATCTGGGCTAGGCATTGAAAAGAGATAAATAGGAAAGCTGGACAGTGCAATGTGAAAACGAGCGATGGTGACTCCGCGAATGCTTTTTATTCACTTTGTAAAAAATAGCTCTGTATTTAAAGTGAATTGAGTGATGTGAGTGTGAGTGAGTGATGAGTGATTCAACAAATAAATGTTATGGTTCAAGATACTCATATTATGAAATCACTTTAGTTAAGATAGAGCAGTTTGAGAGTTATACCTAAATAATGATGCATGGAAGCCTTTATTTTATTGTCCTGTCTACCATTAAGTATTATATATTATAATAATGCCCACTTTCAGTTTTGATTTTGTTTTGGGATTAACAAAATATAGTTACTTCTAACATTTGAGCAATATTTCAAAAAAAATACAAGATTCTTTTAAAGATAAGAACCTATTGTTCCAATTTCAAACTTTAGTCTACTTAGGTATTCTATTGCTCGAGGAAACTTGTCGAGAAAAACTTCTCTCAGTTCTGAAAGGTCGGTAAAATGTGGAATAAAATTAAAGATGAATCTATCAAATTTTGCAACTTTTGACACGGCACGACTGACAAGTTAATAAGAATAAAGAGCTTGGACGTTTATTGTAATTAACTGGAAACCAAGTTATTGACTTCTATAATTATATTTTTAATACATTAATTACTAATAATAACTCTAGAATGTTGTAGATTACATGATTTTGCAAAATCCAATCACCATTACTTGTGCATTGAAACAATACTAAGCCTTGGAGGTGACAACAAATGAATAAATGTATACGTAAGATATAAAAGCCACGCTTAATCGAGTTAGATTTTTGATTCGAGAATCGATATTTGTAATTGTACATCAATACATTAGTCTTGAATCAATACCTCTTGTCTGCGGTGATTTGTCTTTCCTAAAAAGACTAGAATAAGAGATTGCCTGATCCCTGATCCCCACGTAACTCGGAAGCATTGAGCTTTACTACGTTAGATGCTTTAGTTCTTTATAAATCGAATAAAGCTATTTGAGATGTTAAACATTAATGTCAAAAAAAGTTTTGATACGGCTTGAAATTGTAAAATAGGTTCAAAAGATTCAGGGAACAATAGAGTTTATAAACAAAGTCATATTATCATTATTTAGACCCATCCAATTGATATCAAATTTTAATTAAGGTTAAAAATTAAATATTTTATAAACGATAAGTACCAAATATACAAACTTTTTTATGGTTTTAAAATATATATACGAGTATGATAAAGTGATACAACTAGACAGCAATTGTACAACTCACAAATAGAAAATGTTGTACACAAACCCTCGAGACACAAAGAAATTAAAACAATTCATTTATAGAGGTTTAAATTTAATAGAAGTTCTAAACTAGTGTTGTTTGGGGATGCCCGGAGCCGCGTCTGTGAACTGTTACAAACTCCGTGACTCTGTCGTTTTATTCTACAAACGAAGCGTTAACCACCGTTTGTGAAGGTCCAAACTATAATAATTAAGTTCTGGAATTCTTATACTAATTTTTGTTAAAAAAAATATTGTTCTGATTTCCACACATAGTTCTGCCTTTACAGAAACATCCTCTAAACAACTTTCTTGCAACGTCTGCGACAAAGTTTGGCCTAAGAATACCCCTTCGTGATTTATTGCAATTTCAGTTACACATTTGCATAGTTTATGTCATATCACTTCCATATATCTTATATCTAAAGATATCAATACTATTAATATCAAAATGGAATTAGAGTTCCAAGAAAACGAATGACATGCACATGTTTAACATTAATATAATTTTACTAAAAAAAACAGACGTCAACTTATAAAAATTCACTAAAAAGTAAGAAATACTTATGTAATTTTCAAGGTCTGGCCTCATCTCTGTATAACTTGAAAGAATACAGTAAACGGCCTTAAGGTGTACGAAAAACAATATAGAAGCCTCAAACATTATATAAGATATAAGAAAAAAATTACAATCGAATGGAGAACCTCCTCTTTTTTTAAGTCGGTTAGAGATATAGCAAATGTAAGGAAGGTACAGCACAGAAGTATATATAAATGTACTGATATAAAAATACCGTAGTAGTTTGAAAGAGCTACGATGTTTTAGCTCCTGTGCAAGTAATTTCAGATATAATCATCACTATTATACGTCCAAAAAACGCAGTAAAGGAAAATTAAACTGACTTTTGGATTTATTGTAGTGAAATAGAAAATATAAATCTGCTCCTGTCTATTTAATTGCTACCGGCTTTGGGAATTGCTTTTACTTATACTTTGCTTGATTTTTCAACTATTGTCGTTCTTTGCAAGTATACGTGTCTGCACTTTATAAAATAAATACAACTCAAGGTGGGTGAAGTTAGTGGACACTTATAGTTTGATTGTCCTTCTGAGTCATTATACCTGGTCCACCCGTTTGTTTTTTTTATGACATTTCATATTTAGTAACGCATTCATACGGTACCGATTCGATTAAAATAATAAATAAAATATAAAGTTCTTCTCAAATACAATATTTGAGAAGAACTTTTTATCGATTGATTAAATACTTTTCTTTTGTAAATACATATTTATTATACGTAGTAATACCCATTTATCTTGAGTAGGAATCAAACCCGCAACTTCTGCGTAGCACGTTGCTGTACTACCGACTCCACTATCCGGTCGTTATAACAACAGCTTTCATGTTTTATGCTGGGTAATTCTCCACGTCAGTATATTTATACAGTTAACTGTGACAGTGGAACACATTGGACCACCGCCAAGAGATCGCGTGACCGTGGCGCATCCGACTCACCTGCTTACTCTTTGCACACTAGAGACAAGTCTGATGCAACACAATTGCTGACACACTGTTTATTCAATTATAAAGAAAATCTTGGCACTGTTGGCTCCACATTTCTCTGGAAATTGCTTTTAATCTGCTTAAAATGAAAATTTAATAAACCAGCGAGCATGTATGACAAGATGTACGAATGTTGAAGAAGTAATAACTTTATTTCCCGAGACAAAACTCGACAAACTACCTAATATTGTAGTGTTAGACTTCTGAATCTCGACAATTTTCTATTAAAACTTTAACAAAAGCAAAAGAAAAGCACTGTCTGCAAGTTCTTAGAGGAACATCAACTAAGATATGGGTGATTCCTGAGAGAAGCGTTCCTGGCGTAAGATCCATGGCATTTTTTTTTTTTCAAGTTTTGTGAAAACAAAAAATATGTAGCAAAAGAGAGCTTAAAAACAAACTTTTCTGTCCATAAGGCACTCACGTAAACATAATAGTTTCGGAAATAAAAATATGTTTGTTTTGGGTCGCCACGGATCTCACGTAAAAAACCATGGATCTTAGGTAGCATATGAAATACGAGGCGGCATAGCTTAAAAGTCGTTTATTTTAAAGAATATTAAACGAAATTGTAAATAAAACATCATTTGTCTGGTAATAATATTTTTATTCACTTAATCAGCAAAAACAAAATCAACAAAAGTTAGAATAATTATAAAAACGTGTTTAATTTTAACAAATAATAAAGGTAAGTCAGGGATGGTGGTAGAGGAGCTCAAGGGGTGGTAAAGCCGCCATCCTACCTTAAACTACCACCAAATACGAATGCTTTCACTACTGTGATCCAGTTCGGTGGTGAAATCAGGTCCTGAAATTACAGGTACATAAAGCAAAGCACCGTAGTCCTCAAATGAAGCGACGCATCTACAATCTGCTTTGTGGATTGTAGATATATTCATGGGCTACAGCTACATATAACATCAGGTGAACTACATGCTCGTTCGCTACATACGTCGTATAAAGTAAATATAAAAACTAGACAATTGAGGACTCTATGAATGCTGGACTACCGTTTTTTTTTTCCCAGTGCATGGAAAAGCATAATTATAAACCGGCCAAGTGCTTGTTGGGCCAAATGCAGTGTAGGGTTCCATAATCAACCGTTAGAACATACCTAGTAATACAGATTTAAGTGGGGCTCACTGCTTGACCTACTTGTATTAAATATACTTGTATTAATTAATTTTATTAAATAAGTAACAACTTCAAACAATTCATTATTAACAAAGGTTATGGATTTTGTACGAATTATTTCAAGTAATTGCATTTTTCAATTCGGACTTAGCCGTGACACTTTTCCTTCATTATATTATAATACTACCACAAAATCGTTGGCTACAGAAAACTAGCTCATGCATATACCTAAGTTGCTATACCTACACTCGGCGGGCACGCGGGGGTCCAGGGGCCGTACGCGTGCGAACGAAAGTAGTCTTAGAAATTGTGTCTGTGAGCGATGCCCGAGCAACGCAAACAGAGCGCGCAACGTATGTACCGTATTCAGTAATACCACAGTAACGAATTATTCTGTATTTCTTGAGCCAATTGTTTAGCTTTTAGAGGGGGAGGGCTATTTAAACAAAAAAATACTATCCATGGTTAAAAATATTTTTAGCAGATCTCAGAGTAAAAAATTACCTTTGCATACCCTTAATGCTTTTAAAAGACCTATTTAATGATGCTCTACATTAAGAGGTACGTGAAAGAAAAGAAAAACCCCTTTACTCTTAGCAAAAGTACCTACCCCATTTTTTTTTCTTCAAGATTTAATTTTATCACTTTGTAGCCATAGTTATCATACATATGTTTACAAAATTTCAGCTTACCGGCACTAACAGTCTAGATGCTAGGGCCCGGACAGACAAACATAGTGAAACTATATGGCTTTCTAGTAGATAATACGGAACTCTAAAAAACACTTTCATTAATTGACATCATTAGTAAATAGATAAATAGCAAGAACAGTGTCAGTCTACAAGGTAGTACCTTTGGCAGAACTCGCCAGCGTACAGGACAAAGATTCATGGCCGAAAACAAAGATCCGTGGCTTAAAACCCACGGATCTGCGCCCACGGATCTCACGACAATTTACATTTTAGGATATAACAATGAATCTATTAATAATATTATACATATTTTTACTTGAAAGTTTACTCAAGGATATAAGTATTCATGATCTTAAAGCATTAAGGTGAAAGTATTTTCAACTACGTAGTAAAACAAGCTATGGAATGTATCAACCCTGTAGGACCAAAACGTGTAGTAGTCAAAGAACTCACCTAACTTATTTTGCGCGGAACTGAGCGACACCACCTTTACGTCTGAGCACTGCCAGTAAACTGGCGATGTGTCGAACCAATCGCGAGATGCCTACCACGTTCGAACCGAATTTGGTTGCTATTTTACGTCGCACGGTTGAAACGACGCCCGCCGCGTGACATGTTTTTGAATGACTATAGCTACTATAAGTTTAATTTTTTTATAACAGTTTGATTATAATAGGATAGCAGCACTTTCTAGGTATTCAAAAATATATGAATTAATATAAAGCTATAAACGTAGACAAAATAAATCGTCATTACAAAGTACAGGTTACGCGTGTGACACGTAAAATTCAAGCTAAATCACCCCGTTTTTCAGTTTCAAATGGATTTTAAACCAATTTTCAGTTTTACATTGTTATTTTAATCAATAGGCCTCATTACTATAATAGTCAAGGAATCGTATGAGTGCTAATTAAGTTATGTATGTCTATTATTTTAGATAATATTACGATGTGACCGTCAAAATCAAGCTTCCCAGGAATCACCCATATTCATTGTAACTTAGGCTTTAAAACAAACAATTTTGTAGATAGGTACGGTACTTTATCCACAAAGCTTAGTGTCAGATGCGAAATATGCTGGGCCCCGATTTTTGTTAGGAGCGGTCAAGTGTTTAGATTAAATCCAATAAACCTTCTAAACAATTTGGTACGGGAAATAAATCCATGAAGCAATTCAACCAAGACTGATATTTCTTACAGTAATGTCGTATTACTAATCTAATCAACATTTGTAAGAAGTATAATTATAAATATGACGAGATGTATGAAAGTTGAGAAAGCGAAAGAAGTATGTATGGAGCGTAACACATGGTGTTGCATCATCTCTGCCTAACCCACACAAGTCACAAGTCGTCATTTTAAATTTGTATTGTAAAAGTGTAAATATTAAAGTTATCTATCCGAACATTGCTTTATCTAGTTCAATATCATCATCCCAAGTAGATGCACATTTGGCTGATCCAAATTTCGAAATCAATAAGATTTATTTTCGTCTACGACGGTAGAACGTAGTCACCTGTCGGCAAATCTATTATGTAGGACGATGCACTAGAACACGGTCTAGTTATCGATATCTAAAAATACTGCGAACACTGTTGGCCAAACAGCTGTTTATAACTGCATTAAAGCAGTCATTAAAGTTTCGAGTGCACCTAGCCGCGAATCGCGATTGTCACGGATGCGTAGATAGTACATAGTTGATAGTGCAAGTGACAATATCGGGCCGTTCCGTTTCCGAGAGCTGCTGTGATGTTTGTCATGTGTCGAATAAACATCTAGCGCTGCAGCTAACTTGTAATGCGACAGCTGTGCGCTCGCTGAATCTCATTGTTCCAATTCACTACTTTTATTCCGGAAAAACTCAACTTGAAAATGCTGCAGCACAAGGGCGAGTACTTATATAATTTACCTGCTCTAACTTTTAGAGGATATAGAAAACACCGTTTAAGATTACTTCAAAGGAACCGTTGTTTCTTTGAAGTAAGCTTACAGGGTTTGCTTTGCCTTCTTCCAAGCAAAACTGCTTGATAAGTTTTGATGAAATTTTGCTTACGTGTAGTTTATGGTCCACAAATCACTTTTTGAAGACTTATCATGTAAGGGGAGCAAATATGACAGGTAGTTTCTAAATAGGCGGCACGTGAAAAGAACAAAACACATTGCACATTAAGTTTGCTAGGTAGGTTTTACAAGATAACTGACAATGGGCTACATGCAAAGGAACCGTATACTTTTTGATAGTCAAGTATAATTGCTATCGAGATAAGTAGGATAGGAAGCTGGAGCTGGTACTTGGATTGATTTTAATTCAAATCTCTAAGTCGAATTAAAGTCAATCTAAGCCCCGGTGTCAAATCATTTTATTACAATAAGTATTGGGGGCCGAGTCACCCACGTCCGTAGGAGGTTACCCTGAAATGAGAATCCCTACACGTGGTCCCTAGGTGGTGCCAATCAGGTGACAATGGTGGTAGGCTTCGGCCGCGGCTTATGACCACCCACCGATCTAAGCCGTGTCGCCAAGCGGCCTTGCCGTGTTCCGGCACGAAGGTCGGTGTTGCCATAAGAGAGGAAGGGTCGAATTGGTTGCTTGTAGCCTGCAAGCCGGTCTGACGTACGCTGTTTTCCCCACACTAGGCTGCTAGTCGTGGAGGGTAGCGGGATCCGAGGCACGGTTCACCGCTGGCCGACCGCAGTTAGTAGGGGGCCCAAGTACCGAACTAGCCCCTTGGGAAAGGCTGCCCCGCCAACTAGCGAAAAATCCCGGGTTGCGCCATAGTGCCGGTTGGCGACCGGATGAGAGGGCCCTATGGACAACTTCGGGGGGGCTCGGGCGTCCCCGCAGTCTCCAGACTAGTATGCCACTGGTGTGGCCTCGCAGTGTACGTCTCAAAGGTAAGCGGCTCATAGCCTAAATTCACTGCCGTCCTCCTTCCTACTTCTCTTCAAAAAATTATGGCATTAAAAAGAAACAAGAGACATGTTAAACAGCGGCTGCACTCCCTCTCATTAAAAGTGCACCTCTCAAATATCCGAGGATTGCACTCAAATCTCGACGCAGTCCACCACCACCTTGAGACTGAAAAACCTGCTCTTTTGTTTCTCTCGGAGACGCAGATAAAGTGTCCGTCTGACGTGGCGTACCTCTCGTACCCAGGATACTCCCTGGAGCACAATTTTAAGCCCCGTGCTGGTGTGTGCGTGTACGCCCGCGACGACATTTGCTGTCTGCGTCTCCGATGCTATGAAGATCCCAACTTTTCCACCCTATGGGTACTGGTAGACACGGGCACGGAGAAGATTCTCTATGCCTGTGTTTATCGGTCGCACAGCGGAGATCGGGAGACAACCAGGCTCGCAGAGTACCTAAGTGAGGCGGCGGAAGCCGCTCAACATAAATACCCGACTGCCCAACTAGTGTTGCTGGGGGACTTCAATGCCCACCACCAGGAGTGGCTGTTCCCGTACCAGCACACTGACCATGCTGGGAGAGAGATACGCAAACTGGCTTTGGGTTTAAATCTCACTCAGCTGGTCCAAGGAGCAACAAGGGTTCCAGATGTTGACGGCCAAACAGCCAATTGCTTGGACCTTCTGCTGACAACCGACCCGGATCACTATGCAGTGTCAGTGTCGGCACCTTTAGGCAGCTCTGACCACTGTCTAGTGAAGTCTGTGTCGGTGTATTCTCCACCCGACTTTAGCCCAAAAGGCAAAAGACGGATATGGCGATATAAGTCAGCAGACTGGGATGGGATGCGCTCATTTTTTGCATCCTATCCGTGGTTGCCCATTTGCTTCTCTTCGGGTGATCCTTCAGCATGCGCGGATGCTATAACAGATGTGCTGCGCCAAGGTATGGAATATTTTATTCCTTTTTCCGATGCAAGCACATCTAGCAAAGCACAGCCTTGGTTTGGAGCTGAATGCGGACGTGCTGAAGCACAGAAACATGAGGCTTTCCTTGCCTGGGCTGATGCTCGAAACCGCAAAGCTAGCGACTTACCAGATAAGAAGAGAGCCTATAACAGGGCAACCAAGTCCAGCAAAAAAGCTCTACGGAAGGCTCGATTTGACCATATTCGCCGCATTGGGAACAAACTAGCTACACACCCAACAGGGAGTAAAGCGTTTTGGTCCCTAGCGAAATCAGTCGAATCGAACTTCTGCCGCCCCTCACTACCTCCACTGCTGAAACCTGATGGGTCACTTGCTCACACTGCTGAGGAGAAGGCGAATTTATTCGCTTCCATCTTCGCAGAATCTTCGCGTCTAGATGCAACTGGTGCTATACCCCCTCGTCCACTAGTTTGCGAGACATCTATGTCGGACATACGCATTCGTCAGACAGAGGTTCGTAGGGTTTTGCGGAGTCTAGACGTGAACAAAGCAAGCGGTCCTGACGGTATTCCAGCCATAGTTCTGCAAACCTGTGCACCTGAATTGTCTCCCATATTGACGCGCCTCTTTCGCCTCTCCATGGCTGCTGGACAAGTCCCGAAATCTTGGAAGCTTGCTAATGTGCAACCAGTGCCGAAAAAGGGTAGCCGTGCCGACCCTGCCAACTATAGACCGATTTCAGTCACTTCCATACTCTGTAAGAGTATGGAACGTGTACTTAATAACAGACTCCTGGCATACCTGGAAGCGAACGACCTCCTCAGTGACCGGCAGTACGGGTTTCGCCGAGGCCGTTCTACTGGAGACCTTCTAGCGTATGCCACGCACATCTGGAGCGAAGCCGTAGAGAAGAATGGAGAGGCTTTAGCAGTCTCTCTCGATATCTCGAAGGCTTTTGACAGGGTTTGGCACGAGGCCCTTATTAGCAAGCTACCGTCCTTCGGTCTACCCACTAGTCTCTGTGATTGGGTATCAGACTTCCTGAGGGACCGATCGATTCGGGTTGTCATTAATGGCAGCTCGTCCGATCAAATGGCAATTAATGCCGGAGTCCCTCAGGGGTCCGTGCTCTCAGCAACGCTTTTCCTGCTACACATCAACGACCTACTGATACCAGGTACGTTTGGATACGCAGATGACACAACGGTTGTTGAGAGCTATATACCCAACGCACGAGCTAGTGGTGTCCAAATACAGTCGCTCAGGGAGGCAATGGTCGAACGCATGAACGTGTCTCTGAAGGCAGTCTCCGATTGGGGCGAAGCCAACTTAGTCACGTTCAATGCTAGTAAGACTCAGGCGTGTCTTATCTCCGCCAAACGGAGTCCATTCACTCTGACTCCTACCTTCCGAAATGTATCCCTTCCAATTACCGATCGTCTTGAGCTCCTCGGTATCTCGCTGACTTCGAAACTCAACTTCGGCTCACACATCGAGTCGAAAGCTCAACTAGCCGCCAAAAAGCTGGGCATCCTGAACAAGGTGAGACAGTACTTTACACCGAGGCAGTTGCTCGACCTCTATCAAGCACAAGTCCGGTCGTGTGTGGAGTACTGTTCTCATCTGTGGGATGGTTCAGCAAAATACCAACTTGAGGCACTCGAGTCAGTCGAGAGGAGGGCCAAGAGAATTATCTGCGATAACGATCTGACGGAAGCTCGACTACAAAGTCTGGAGCACCGTCGCAAGGTTGCCAGCCTATCGGTCTTTTATAGGATACATTTCGGAGAGTGTGCCGAGGAACTACACGAACTTATCCCTCCGTCCCCGTTTCACCATCGGACTACCAGACAAACGGCACTCAGGCATCGCTTCACGGTAGATATTCCACCATTACGCACTAAGCGTTTTGCTTCTACATTTCTTATGCGAACTGCCAAAGAGTGGAACGCCTTGCCCGAGTCTGTGTTTCCGCATGAGTACAACTTGGATCTCTTCAAAGCAAGAGTCAATAGGTATCTCATAGGTAAGCGTGCTCCACCGTAGACCGCATCATCACTTACCATCAGGTGAGATCGTGGTCAAACGCGAGCCTATCCACCATAAAAAAAAAAAAAAAAAAAAAAAAAAGTATTATAATTTAGTTAGCTAATTTAGTTATTTTAATTTTATATTTGATGTTTGTTTTGACGTGTTCAAGCGCCCCTTGGGGCTCATGGAAATAAATGATTTGATTTGATTTGATTTGAGTAAGTAGATATAATAATTATTTCTTGGTAGTTTTACTAGAGGAAATCTTTATGTTTTTGAGTTATTTTTTTTGTATGATTTTTCTTATTTATGTGATTACTTGGACATAATTGTAAATGTTTCCTTTTAACTTCTCTATAATTTTGAATATGTCACAGTGCTCAATAGAACGTCGTCCAAATTAAAAAAAAAATTGACCATGCAGTATAAGAAACGTTGTGCTCTTACATTTCAATTACAATTTACCGCCCGTAATACTTGGACATAAATTTATGTGTGAATTGTATTTATGCGTCATAACCGAGGGTTTTAATATTAGAGAACCGAGTAAAACAGATGCACGAAATAATTTCAGGCGGCATTTCTGGGCAGATCCTAATTCCGGATTGAAATGAATTCAATTTGTTTCCTGTAAATTTGTCAGCGAATGTACAACATTGGTGTTGCAGGAGTGTACGTGACGGTTGTGATAATTATATTAATTCTCGGGAACGCTGCGGCTGTATTTCCTAAACATGAAACTCAGAAGACGACGGTTAACATCGGTGAGTTGGTTTATGCCATCACTGTGTGTTATACGCATACTAATTAAAATAATACTTAGAGATATTAAAGCCGTGTAACGAGCAGAACCTAAATTAACATTATGACACGGGTCTTATAGTACTTACACGAGAATGTATTAAACTAAATTTTAGTATAAAGGTGTTGATAAATAAATTAATTGCTTGCTATTTCAATATTTGTATATATTATTTATTATATAATATATAATAAATATGCAATAATTGATATACCTACAAATTTCAGTTCAGTTTCAAGAATCGATGTAGCTTTGATTTCATCATAGAATCAGTAGAAGTAATTGTTTCATTTTAAGCATGATTAGTTTTCAATCAAGTTAAATAATTTTTCATGGAAAGTTACGACAAAGAGACTTCACAGGGTGTGACAAATGTGGAAAATAAAAACAAATCGTAACATCAAGAGGTTTATGCGACACTAAGTATATTTTCGGATTTTTATAGGAGCGATATTTCCTCCCAACACCGTGGCTGAGGTGGCGTTTTCCTCTGCACTCGCAAGGGCTACAATGGACAGCAAGCGATACCATTTTGAGATGAAAGCTGTTTACGCCCCATATGGCGATAGTTTTACTGCCTCCAAAGCCGGTAAGTAAACAAGACATAACAGAAGTTTATAGTATTAGCTGACGACCGCGATTTGGTTCGTAAAACGTGTTTTATTTGTACTTTTTCGTAAGGTTTTGTAAGCTTCATTGGACCTCACCTTGGGAAATGCATTACGCAAACCACCCCGCCCGTGGGGGGCGAGCAGAGTGGTTATGTGGGACTCCCCGTTCCTGCAGATGGTAAACGGCACGAGTATACCCACAAACCCCGCGGTGTGCCTTCGTCGCTGAAAGGTGGTGGGTCGGCGAGCCCTGGATCGATCTTACATCCACAGGGCCCGCCACGGCGACTGTGCCCGGTCCGACTGCCACCGGGCACCCGACTCTCCAGTCAACCTCCAAGATAAAAACCTTAACCTAACCTAAATAGAACTTACCCTTCAAGAATCTTAAATTGTGTGAACTTCTATAAATGTATATGTAGCACTGGCAGGATTTGAACCTGCGACCTCTAAATTCCGGGCAGTAACGACTAAGCTACGGTTGCCTCTTGCCAGAACCCTAAATTTCTCAACTGTATGTTATGTTATTACGTGACGTCATGTTCATCCATTTGTACCTATCTCAAGAAATATTCATAGTATAATTTGCTAAGCATGCTATCAAAATAATTAGTAAGAAATGTATAAGTTTGTTTAAATGGACTTTAATGAGGCATGTTTGGTCATACTTTACCAATTGAAGGTATTGTGGAACCTAACTATTAAGGGTACTAATTATTACCTCCGTCTCAATAGAATAGAATACATAACAGTGCTCTAAATTCCGTGATCAAATTACTGGCATATGAAACATAATTCCATCATCCTTCTATAATATTATAATTATAACAATTTCTGACAGCTTCCGTTCGGATACACGCAAGGAAACAAGCTTCATACCGTATGTGACTTACGGACGTATAAAAAGCCGCCCATTCATATACCTACACCATTATTACATTACTAATCTACAAATAAATAAGAAATCATCATAATTTTACGAATGTTTGCCTTTTATTTATGCTATAAATGGATAGATTATATTGTTGACAATTATTATTCAAGTATAAAATCCGTCTCTATTATTTGCGTCGATTTAATTGTCGAACATAATTGACGAGCGAATAATAATTAAATTATCTCGCTTCATGTTTGCCGATCAACAACATCATTGCAACAATAGAAGTATTTGCGAACCCAAATCGTATTCATCAACGCAGTTATTTGGTACCATTAATTATGTATTAATTGTTAACAATAACAAGTTAAACAAACAATGGAGTTTGCTCGGTTTTGCATTCTCTACAACAAATGGCTTTAAACTGTTTGATTTAAATTGTTTTATCCATGTTTATGATGTTAGGCGTGTCGGGATGTTTACAAACATTATGGTAATTAATATTTACAGTTCTCCTTACAACTTTTATAAAATATTTACCGCCTATCTCGTTGTTCAAATAAATCGTTTTTTCATTGTATTAACGCTAACAACATAAAATAACAGTAAACTTTTAACCTCAAATAAAATTTTATTTTAAAATAAACTTTGAAAGAAATAAAAGTAAATTGAAATAAATAATCGTTTTTTCTTTTTGCTAAAATGCCGCCTAAGCTTGCGTTTCGTACTCTTTTAATAATACCTTCTTCCAATGTCTGTCGTCCCAAAACCTATTTGGAAAATACGAAGTAGCAATAAAACTATTTTTAACCCGAACGCTCACAAAATAGAATCGATCTAACTGTCGAAACAAATTTCGGTCTCTTTGGTACATTTGGAGCATAGTAAAAATAAATAAGTAAGCCAACTCCCGGCGTTTAGGAGCGCACGATACCTAAACTTGCTCGAGGCTTAGGGTTGTCACTTGTCAGATTGATATTTTAAATTACCTGTACTGAAATTATTTTTTTAATTATAAAAAAACGTTTTTATTACAAATCAAAGCATTTATTTATGTCAAATCAAAGTCAAACTTTCGCAAACTTTTTTACAAACTTTCTCATTTATAATATTAGTTAGTTAACACTAGGAAGTTACATGCATATACTTTACCTACCATTAAAGCAAAAAAAACAAATACCATGTTCTTCTCTCTTTTAACTTTAACTACAACTAAAATGAGAACCTCCTTTTTTGAAGTCGGTTAAAATACCTAAAACCTCGAGAATTTTCTCAATATATAGGTTCTCTTCTGAAAACTACATCAAAATCAGCCAAATGCGAGATAATCGCAGACCAACATACATACACACTATGAAAACTTCCTTTTTTATATCGGTTAAAATAAAAATAATTTAATAACACATCACAAAATTGCGCATCATATTTATAATGTAACATCCATTTTGTGAAATAAATAAACCAAAGAGGCAACGGCAGCGTTTAAAAAACATACCTACATTATTATTAAGTATTTAGTAGTTATTATCAAATACGTATTTTATTAAAGTTCACCTTTCGTGTTCAGAGGGTACCTTAAAGAACGTTAATTCTGGGTTTGAAATAGTGTCGTTTGAACAACCATAAACTGCACAATAATATCTTTTGACTCGCGAAGACATTTTGCAGTGCAGCGCGTAACCGTACCTAATTTTTTAAACAAACACCGACCGCTCACAGTAATGACACGGCCCGCACTACCGCTGACCGAGTTTGGGCCGAGCGGCGTAGTGTGCGTGCGTACGTACATGAACACGGGGCGTGGCAAGCGCTACGCGTACATACAAACGGCGCGATGTACCTTTGTTCGAAGATAACTTACTAGTTATACTATGTTTGGAGCTTCCAAAACTCTTTGAGCGACGTAATTCCGTGTGTTTGCAGTCTGTGAATTGATATCGGGCGGCGTGATCGCGGTGTTTGGACCCACTGACCCGGTCTCTGCATCAGCCGTGGACGCGCATTGTCGGCCTGCCAGAATTCCGCACATACAAGTACGTATACACGAACGATACGACTCTCAAACCATTCCTATATTTCACTCACATATAACAACGGATGCGCTCCATGCCAATCCCAAAATACGATTACATAAAAGGAAAACTTATTAAATAAAATCTAACGGGTATTAACGCGATCATGCATTTTTTACCTTTTAGGCTTGACGTTTCGGCAGACAGATTTTGCATAATCGCGTTAATTCCCATTAGATTTTACTTAATCATGCAACGCGTAAGTTAAAAGGAAAATTTATTTATGAAACTCATGCCGTCCAGAAACTTAATTATTACTAGAGTTGCCGCGAATACTCGCTATTACTCGGTATTCGGCATTACTCGTCATTTTTTTTGATATTCGTCGAATATCGAATAATAGCTAGTAATATTCGGCATTCGGCGAATAGTCGTCGAAAAAAAAGAACTAATGAGTTAAAAATAATCATTTTTTAAATTATTTTCCTTAATAAAACAATGCACAATATCTATTATTATCTGTAATATTATGTGCCTGTGCCTATTATATTCATGAAATTAAATTAGTAAGGTAATTAATATTTAAAATCCAACAGAGGCAGATTGTGGTGCAAAAAATTATTTTTTTCTGCACGTTCTGGAGCAAGTCGGTTTCGTTTTTCCTCGTAACGTGTGGAGTTTGTTGAATCAGCGCATCTTTCATTAGGTATCTGATTAATGAAACAGTGCTAGGTATCACATCTGATATAGGTGACTAGGAACTCGTGATTTTTGGTATAAATTAGAAATATTTTTAATGTGTTTAATGTTTTTTTTTATGTCGAATAGTAATGTCGAGTTATTCGACTATTCGCCAAAGTGAATAGCGATTAATCGGTATTCGACTATTCGCTATAAACACTATTCGCGGCAACTCTAATTATTACCCTCTACGGTAGGTATTCAATCGAACTTATAAATAACGAGGGGTGAATGAAGCCAATCGTATAATTTCATTAACTGAGCAACTCGGTGCGTCTTAATGACGGTTACAAGAAAATTTTATTTGCAGGCAATATGGCGACCGCCAGCAGTTCGCGGGCTTGAACTGCCGACCCCACCTGGCATTAATTTATACCCTGAAGCGGTGGCACTCTCTAAAGCCATCGCGCTTTTTATCAAAGATAGTGATTGGAGATCTTACACCTTGTTGTATGATGATGACCACGGTACGTAGTTTTAGACCTACATAAAAATACAATAACACACTTTAAAGATACACAACTTTTTTTGCGTATCTATAACTTATTAGTTGTGTTTTCCTGCACCTTAGCAGGTCCAATTTTTACTTCCGCTGAATATACACGTATTTTCTAACTTCTGTTTTATACTTTTTTAGTCTATTAAACACATATTCAGCCACGCGCTGTATAAAAGCTGAATTTGAATCGCATTCGTATTTTCGGACTGAAAACTCTGAGTTATTAATTCTTCTAGTCTAATTGCTTTACTTTGTTTAGCAATCTATACATCTTGGTAAAAAAGATAAACTCGTATGCACTAATGTCATAATTCCAATTCTAGGTTTAATTAGATTGCAAGAGATAATAAAGCTGACCGATCCTGAAGTAAAGTGGTTTGTCCGGAGGCTGACACCCGGCGAAGACAATCGGCAGTTGCTGAAATCCTTGAAATCTAATGGAGTGACACGTGTCATTCTGGACTGCCCGGCTGACAGAGTGCTGGAGTACCTTCGGCAAGCTAACGATGTCAAGTTTTTTGAGGACTACATGGTAGTAATCACTACACGTTTATTTGCATGTTTAAAACGGAACTGTAAATGAAAAGTTAAAAACAAACAAAAAAGCGAAGAAAATTACGTGAAGTGAATGAATTAAATTATGGAACGAATGCAAATTACTGCAATATGAATCATACTAAAGACTCGCTCTAGTTTAATATTACCTACATAAATGAAAAAAATCCTTTTAGAAACAAGAAACTATCTAAATAATATTTTTCTCATTCTCAGAGTTATGTTTTAATGTCATTGGACGCTCATACTGTAGATCTTGAAGAACTTCGTAAGGGATTATCAAACGTCACATGTTTGAGAATTTTCGATGAAACTGATGCTAGAACTAAAGCTTATTTGGCAGACTGGCAAGTCCAGAAATTATCGGACACAAAGGTTCCACGGCATACTCATGAAATCACTGTAAGTATTTTTTGACGACTGATTTGTTATTGAGACCATTCAACTTACTATACAAAAATAAATACATTACTTTATTTCCGGGAAAGAATCTTTATTAGTGTGGGGTTAATTGATTCGTTTGAAACTACTGTTCTGAGGAAAAATCGAGTTGTAATATTGACTCTCGTTACTTTGAAATATTTTCCTTTGTACCACACATGATTGCAATAAATTGTGATTATAATTATGATTATACTAACCCTTGTTTTGGATATTTGTAGTAATAGATCATACAATGTCTTTGTATTATGGTTCAGGTAGAAGCAGCATTGGCAAGCGACGTCGCACGTCTTATCACAGATGCAGTTGAAAATGCCCCGGACGGTTTTGAAATAGAGGCAAAAGAAATTGAATGTGGTTCCGAAGATGTCTGGGAAGCCGGAGAAGAATTTATTCCACATCTTCTTTCAGTAATATGCAATAATTTGTCATTATAATGTTTCAAACATAATTACCTTATTTATATTAGTAATATATTTGAATTTAATTATTTATAAAATCATTCGGTTAATTTCAGAATCCAATCGTAGGTATAACAAACCAAATCAACCTAGATAATGTCACCGGGGAGAGGACAGATTTTACCGTTGACATAATGGAATTATCAAATAGTGGATACAACAGCATTGCTAAATGGAGTCCAGAGACGGGTTTTGAGTATGGCCGATCAGAGTCAGAGACTTCGGACCGTTTAGCTGAAAAATGGCAAAACAAAACTTTCAAAGTAGTTTCACGCATCGGTGCACCCTTTTTGGTCGAAGTAATAGCTAAAGAGGGTGAAACATTGGAGGGCAATGATCGATACGAAGGTTATTCAAAAGATCTTGTACATGAAATATTAAAAGAAACCCTTCACTTGAATTATGAACTCGAAATCGTGCCTGGAAATGGGTACGGGTCATTTAATAAGGAGACAAAAACATGGGATGGTCTCGTGGGACATCTGCTGGCAAGGGTACGTGTACAGTATTTTCTATCTAATCCATTATATACAATAGTGCTATTTTCATCTACATTACATAAATTATGATTTCAGAAAGCTGATTTAGCTATTTGCGATTTAACAATTACACATGAACGTCGATCTTTTGTGGATTTTACGACGCCGTTTATGACTTTGGGTATTAGTATTTTATATTTGAAGGCAACCCCGCCGGAGCCCGAGCTGTTTTCATTTCTCAAACCGTTTTCTGTTGATGTATGGATCTACATGGCGGGCTCGTTTTTGATGGTCTCATTATTACTACATATTTTAGCACGGTATGTTACCATTAAGCCTATTCTTACGAAATAATATTTAGTATTAAAACCGCTATACATTTTAAAATGTAATCAAACTAGCATAAAGTAGTCTATGAAAATACTCCGTCTTTTATTATTGATTGTTACCGTTGCTTTCAGACTGGCTCCAAATGATTGGGAAAACCCACATCCCTGTGACAAATCACCCGAAGAATTGGAGAACATTTGGCACATTAAGAATTCCTGTTGGCTCACAATGGGCTCAATCATGACACAGGGCTCCGATATTTTACCAAAGTTTGTATAAAAAAAAAATCAAATTAATTATTTCCATTCACAGATTTATCATTCCACAAAGAACATTTTATGTTTGGTATGCTATCAAATGCGCTTAGAAGTAATGAATGCAGAATTTATTTAAGTTGAATTGATTGATTCTCGGTATTTATTTGAAACTTCGAATTTGTATTGTAAATATTAACAAATAAATCATTCACTGCCGTGCAAAATATTTTGCATTTGAGTCAGTGTTGAATAATTTATAATATTTGACATTAGTTGTGACTTCATTGCAATGCATCGAGTGTAGAATATTTATTATACATTTTGAGAGGACTGAGCTAAATCTGATATATTTTAATTTGTCATTATCTCTAATTGCTGTATCACACATACATTAGATATACTAAAATTGCAATGCACTCAAGAAAATATCGACTTCATATTTTCTTTTAGGGGTTATTCGACGCGTTGGGTGTGTGGTATGTGGTGGTTCTTCGGTTTGATCATGTGTTCCTCCTACACGGCTAACCTTGCTGCTTTCTTAACAAACGCTGCTATGGATGACTCCATCAAGACCGCAGAGGACCTCGCTATGCAAACCAAAATTAAATATGGAACTGTGATGGGAGGCTCTACGTATTCTTTTTTTAAGGTAGGAGAAATCGTTGTCTTAAATAAGTTTTTACCTTTAAGTATATATATTTACCTTTAAGTATAGATAATAAGAATAAAAAGCAAACAACACTGTACACTAATACCAATCATTTTGTATAGCAACAATAAGATATAATTCTGCGCTTAATAGCAAGTCTTACTGTAATTCGAATCGGCCGAGGCGCAATGGATAAGGCATCGATCTTACGATTAAGAGGTCGTGAGTTCGAATCCAGACCATTACACCTACGAGAACTACCTCCTAACACAAGCAAATTAATCTTAGCTGGAGAGGGTAAACAAGAATACTAGTAATTTACTAGAAAGACTAAAAAAATAAAAAAATTGTTAGTACCTCAGAGGAAATAATCTCTAGAGGGAGTCTCGTGCAGTGAACATTGCAACAAAGACGTCAAAAGTTGACAAGCGAGTGTGCGTGAAACCATTGCTTTACGATGACTTGACATTCATCTGAGAGTTACCAGTAATTGAATTTACCCCAATGTAATGGGAGAAAAAAATAAATGGGGGTAAAAATACACAATACTGCAGTTATAAAATAAACTACTGGCGCTTTAATTTATAAAATTATTGTGTGTTTGCAAAAACAAAATGATAAAAATATATTTTTACTTTGCAAAGTTAAAATATATAAGCAAGCTAAAGAAATAAAGATAAAGAATAAAGAAAGAAAATAAAGATATATAAAGATATTATTTGTTATATTTTTAAGAAAATTATTGTCTTGCTTGGCATTTCAACAATTTTTAAATATACTTCATTACATACTTTAAATAATAGTAGAGATTCTTTAATTTTTGTTGGAACATATTTGTTTACCTATAGCCAGCCACCTGGTAAAATCTTTGCAGTTAATTTAATTTAATTAACTGCAAATTAAATTTAATAAAGTATTAATTAAATTTCTTTAATTTTGTCACACCCTGTATAGTAAGTAAATCGACGAACAGACTATTGAAACCAGCTGTTATTTTAAATTATTAACTGAAGAATAAAAAAAACAGAAATACGGGTAAATATAGTATCTCAGACTGGCAACACCAAAAAATGGCGTGTGGGTTTTGAGATTAAATGTCAGAATTTGCTAGATTTTTTTTGAAAAAATACGATTGTTTTTGGATTACTTACCGATGGTAGGAGATTGTGTTAGTAGCATTTGCACGTCTGCTATAATTCCGGCATAGTTTTATAGCACAATACGACTTTGTAACTCACAAAATGATTTTTTGTAATTCACTCAAATGACCTAATTGTTTGAGGTGATAATTGACACTGACAGCGGTTTTTGTATTTATCACGTACTTTACGGACTAAATTTTTGTACAATTTAGCGTTGATGAGGCGGTATTTATAGGTACATATATATAATCAAAGGTTAATACATTGAAATGTTAAATTTATATTTTTACAGAAATCTAACGTATCAATTTATTCAAGAATGTGGGGTGCCATGGAATCGGCTCGACCGCCTGTGTTCGTAAAAAATAACGATGTAGGCCTTGAAAGGGTCCTGAAAGGTAAAAGGGCATACGCCTTTTTCATGGAGTCCACCGCCATCGAGTACCAGTTGGAAAGACATTGTGAACTGATGCAAGTTGGTGGACTACTTGACTCTAAAGGTTATGGAATAGCTATGCCGTTTGGTAAGTTCTCAATCGTAGAGATGGTGAATATTATAAAAATAAAGCACAAAACCAATTCATTATAAAATAATGTATCACGGACTGCTTTTAAAAAATACATCCGTGAACTTCTGCTCTAGTATAACTTATTCTTTAAATTTTAGATTAAAGTGCTAACCTTAAATTTATTTTACGTGCAAGTTTCTTGAGTAACTCAAATGCCCTGTTTAAGCTCTTTGAGAGATTATCTAGAGATGTTTCATAAAGTTCAAATGTTTAAAGAGTCTGATGTTATATCAGACTAAATGTATATTTATAATTATTAATTTTAATATTTGAACTTTATGAAACATCTCTAGATAATCTCTCAAAGAACTTAAACAGGGCAGGGCAACCGATGGCAGAGTTCCTTATTTCTAAGAAAATTCATATAAAATTAGTTTAAATCACGGTTAGGTTAAGCTTTACTAAAAAAAAAATCTGATTCAGACATACTTTAATGCACAAATTATATGCAAACTGCCTCAATAGTTTAGTGGCTAGCGTATGCGCCTCTCACCGCGAGGTCTCGGGTTCGATTCCTGTTTCGGGCAGTGTCATTTGTGAACTTTTCGTCAGGAAATTTACAAAAGCAGCACGGAGTTGTAATTATGCCTGGTTGATGTTGATAGGTTTCACATATCAGGTGAAATGTGAGTGTTGTGAACCTCTGCCGCACCCTTATGTGTAATATAGACGTTATGTTATGTTATGTTATGATATAATATATGCAAGATAAATTGAATTCGAGGTATAAAAAAAATGTTTCAATCGATATGATATTTTATAACATTTTATAAAATTGTTTTGTTTAATAGCATTTTTTTTAACAAAACAATAAAACAGTCTGTTTCAAACCCAAACTCAGAATGTAGGCAAAACCTGGGATCCAATGATAATTGGATATTTTGATGTAAACCCTTGCCCCGAGGGAATTGTTCGCAATATTTTTATATTTCAGACTCTTCGTACAGAACCGCGGTGGACAATGCATTATTAAAATTGGCGGAAAGCGGCAAATTGGTCGAGATTAAAAACCGGTGGTGGAAAGCGCCCCCGGACGAAGGGTGTGCTGTAAGTATTATAGTTGCTGTTTTTAGAAAATCACTACTATTAAAAACGACGTCCGCACTATGAATAACTCGTGTTTCGCGGGGGTGTTCAGAAAAATACATTCCACACACACAAAGCACACCTTCTGTATTTTTCATTATCCCATATACTGAGTGACCATAAATTGGATCACAATTTGACGTGGTCTTACCTACGAGAGGTAAGACCACGTCAAATTGTGATCCAATTTATGGTCACTCAGTATAAGCTTTAATTCTTTTACTTTTGGCAGTTGTTCAAATATTTATATTATGAAGTTTGACTCATTACGACTTTGTTTTCCTAAAAATCGTACTTTAAATGTCGATAGAATTTCGTCATAATTTTGTCCATACTAAAAAGCTGGCACATTAAATTTGTATGTTTTCCTTAAACGCGTAGACGGAAAAGATGCTTTTATATTACTTTTTTAATTAAATTAAGTTTGACTATAACTTTTTGATTTGCCTGATTGTTTATAATTAAATAACATTATTTAATTAATATTTTAAATAGTATGTTTAGTTTAGATGTATCTATAGTTCAATTTATAGTATAGTTTTTATTTTTTTAATTAAATGAAAGGTCGACTCCATATAATGCGCAATTGCTTATTATATTCAAGTATTATTCATAAAGCTTTTCTGAGTCTAACCGCTATCAGATCTCCACTACATGGTACGAGGTTGACTAGACTAATTGTCTTAACTTAGACTAATTGTCGTATTTTCTAGGCTCAGACAACCCATTTTATATATATTTTTTTTGTATTGTTTATATGATGTAATTATACTATGCAACCAGCCACAAAACCGTGTATCGTTTTACGTTCCATACTTTTCAATCCGAAACAACTATATACATATAGGCGTAAATCACACAATAACAATTACCTTTTCCGATAATCAATTCAAATTAATAAAATATGTGCGTTTGTTTTTGTTTTGAAAATAATATGGTATAATCTCGTTAGTTTTATAATATAATATTACTTAACTATCATTCTACATAACTTTATACTTATGCATTTCAGGAAGAAGCAGATGACGAAGGAGCGAGCGCTGGAGAGTTGGGAGTGGAAAATGTCGGCGGTGTATTCGTAGTATTGGGAGTAGGATGTGCCATGGCAGCCATCATGGGCATATTCGAATTCTTGTGGAACGTCCGGGAAGTCGCGATCGAACAAAAGGTACGATGTCTGAGCACAATAGCATTCTTAAGCAAATACACGAACGCTTTGAGATGTGTAAATAAGTGCATGTACAAAACTTCGCAAGCAAACAAATCAAAAGTTTACAGGAGAGATCGGGCACCATATTTTACATTGATTTTGAATACTTGTCACTTTTATCCAGTAAGGTAAATCTTAAATATATATTTATTTTTATTGTGTATATTCTATATAACCAAATCATACTCTTTGTTTTATCAAAAATAAGAGTATGCGCAAGAAAGTGGTCGTATGATATAAAATTCTGACATTATACCAAGTAATTTCATTCTGTCACAGATGTCTCAAACAGAAGCATTTTGGGCGGAGCTAGCGTTTGCAGTGAGCTTCTGGGAGACAGAGAAACCGGTGAAGCACTCAAGACCATCCTCTTCTGCTTCTTCAGCTTCTAACAACGCTTCGAGGGCTTCTTCTGTGCTTCGGTCGGCTGCGGACCTGTTCCGTCTCAATATACCCAATTTTAAATGAGCTATGAAAAAACACATTTCGTATAAAGTTTTAATTCGTATAACAACCGAACAGTATCACTCTAATTCTAGAGGTACTTGGATATTTTACTATTTACTTAATTATTCAACGATTTTAATAAATAAATTATTTTAATGAAAACAATCAAATATATTAATTATCTATTACTGCTGTGTTATCAATAAGTCTCATCAAAATTAATGAATGAGCCAGCTGCTTTGAGTACGGAGACGGCTCTCGACTGAGACCGTTCTCGTCTGGAAGGTGAAGGACTTGCAGTTGATCCAGCAGCAGACCTTGGAGGTGCCGCCAGCTTATGTAGCTGTCGAGGGTCCAGAGAAGCGCGCCATTCACTTGCTAACGCCTCACGGAATGTCACCTGAGCACACAAACAAATTGTAAATATTTTATAAGCGTTTATGAATATAGTCCACGTGTAACATGCCGGTGTGTAGAGACTTGATAAATGTCCACAATCGACAAAAAAAGACGGATTCGCAGACACGTTCAAAATAAAACGCTTTATATATGGCTTTATTGTACCACCAAACCGGAACAGATAAGTAAAAGCACTAGTATACACCTCAGATTGAAGGTGACACAGGTGGAGCAAAATGCAGATAATTTTTCGCCCCCATACCTACGATCATGTTGGGGAAGACAACATCAATATTTTAGAGTAATATTCGTTACTTAGCGCACATGAGTCTGTTCTAAAGGCTTGAAAATAATAAATTAGGTACCTTTTCCTTGACACTGATATTTTTCGCGTGGAGCATAAAGTCTGCCACCGCCACGAAGAGGCCCAGGATGCCTCCCGTGCCCAGCACCAAGAATATACCAGACGTGTTTGCCATCTGCAGGGAGCCGTTGTCTTCTTCTTTATTCGTTTCACTCTATAGCATAAATAGGTTGACAATTTAAAGCATGGTGAAAATCCAAATAAAAAACTATCTATTTGAAACGTTTGTATTAGGTACATGTTTATTATATGAAGAACATTAGATTTATAATTATTCTCCTATTTAATTAGAATAAGGAACATGCCAGTATCTTGCTGTCATTGCGACGATCGGATGACGGTGGAGTTAGTTCTATGCTACATGTGTGCATGAACATGTGGGTTTGTCTATGTATAATAAGTCTGTATTTACAAAAACAAAACCTAAAAATGTATTTGTCACAGTTATTCTAGTACCCATAGTACAAGCTGTGCTTAGTTTGGGACGACTCGATGGCATTGTGTGTATGTTGTGTGATATTTATTTTATTTATTTATATATTGCTAAATTCTAATTAATAAGTTCAACGAGCCCTTACATTGCAGTTTGCATCATTGTCTTCCTTTTCCCACCATTTAGTTTTTAATTTTTCCAGTTCTCCTTTTTCTTGTAGAGCTAAAATTGCAGCATCAACTAAGCTTTTTCGAGGATAATCTGTAAGTAGAAGAAGACAGTGTAGCCACGTAATTATTTTTATCACTTTATTTGATGGCACCAACAGATTTGCTTTAAATTTTCACACTTTTTATATGTTATATTTTGTTATTAAAGAATATTTCGCTATAATAGTATAACCACGTTACGTTTTTTTACCTGTCATCTTCTAGCTGTTGACCGAGGTATAAAACTATAACCTATTATCACACCTACCTTCTATTTTTCACTCTAGTAAGAATAAAAATCAGTAAAGCCGTTTCAAAGGAGATTGGAAACTAAAAATGTGACACGATATTTTTAGATATTAGATTGATCAGAATATATAATAACGACACTCACTTTTCGGCATGGCGATGCCGTAATTCTTCGAATCCAATTTGGGGCCGACCATTTTGAGGTCACATTCTCTATTCATATAATATTCGATAGCGGTGGATTCCATGAAGAATGCGTACTTCCCGTCACTCCTGTTTACGCGATTCTTGCCCTCCAAATTATCTGTCGTGAAGACTGAAGGCCGCGCTGAGTCCATGTTGCTCCAAATTTTCGAATATACGGAATCGTTTGATTTCTGAAATAAGTAAAGAAACTTAGTAATTGATTAATATGTTAATTTGACAGATATAGTAGTTACAAAGTACTATAAATGTAACATTACTGAATGTAATTAAAACGAGTTTTTTAAGTCAAATCCAAATTGTCTAACAAACTTAATATATAGAGAAGGCATATCTTTTTAAAATTGAATGTATTAATTATCATACTGACTCGGTTTTGTAGTGTTAAATAATTGATTATTTTTATAGCATTTAGCTATGCTTAGCAAATTAAATTATACTAAGAAACAGTTGAAAACGATATGGGACCGGCAAGATTTGAACCTGCGACCTTACTGCACACCAGCAGCCGCTTTAGCCATCCAGCTACGGTCGCCTCTTACCAGAACCCTAAATTTCTCAACTGTATGATACGCCATTTCGTGACGTCACGTTCATCCATTTGTTCCTATCTTAAGTAGGATACAATAGATAGTGTTAAATAATGACGAATGGCTTAGGTAATATTTGGTAAAAATGGTTGGATAATATGATTAAAAGAGTTCCACGATGATAAAGCCCGTAATATCATTCATTTCCTTACATTTGACCTTTCCATAGTACTTGCTTTGCTACTAGCGCATGTGGCGGCAAATTTGATCACGATTTTCCCTATTTCAGGAAATGAATATTTGATATATACCTCAAAAAACTTGTACGTAGAGCCATTGTATAGGGTTCCGTAAGAGATTTCTTTTTGATCGAGCAGATCCTTGGCAGTTTTGATATCGTTGCTTCGACGGCTGTTACTAAGAAAGGTGGACATGTTGGCCGTGTAGGAAGCCGTTATGATCATAGCAAAGAACCACCACATCCCTGTCACCCATCGGGAACCAGCTGATCTAAATAGAAATTGCGCATTAATATAAAATCTTCTTCTTTTTCCAACCCTCTTCTTAGTACATCTAGGGACGGGTTCTCTTGCTGATATATATAAAGTAATAAATACATTAAAAGAGCGGTATTTTTATATTGTGGTGAAAACCATGAAAAAAATATTATATTTATGTTTGTTTGAAGTGATACACATAATAAATAACTTAACATAACATAATCACGCCTATATAACCCAGAAGAGTGTGGCAGAGCTGAACAATACCCACACTTCACCTGTTATGTTTAGGTCCCATAGTAGGTGAGCCTATCGCCATCCACTGGGCACATTTCCAACTCCGTGCTGCTATTGTAAATTTCCTGACGGAAAGTTCGAACCTGAGACCTCGTGGTGAGAGGCGCATACGCTAACCACTAGACCATCGAGGCATTTATAAGTAAGTAGTAGTGTAATGATTGTAAGATAAGAAATTACCCTGTACCAGAAACTCTTTCGAAAAAGATCAGGATAAATGTGAAACCCCCAAACTGGAGCTGCGTTTTTTTTTAATAGCAATGTTTTAATTAAAACCTTTCTTACCTTGGTAATATATCACACCCTTGAGTCATAATGGAGCCCATAGTAAGCCACATACAATTGTATAGACTCCATATATTTTCCAAGCTCTCCGGGTTCCGATTACAGGGATGTGGATTCACCCAATCATCGTTACACATTCTGAAAAATATGTTTTTGTTATTGTGAAAAACTCGCCTTAAATCGATAACTGTAAACTCATCTTGAAAGGATTGTCTATCGTCAAAGAATTAGATGAGATCAATCTATTCTACACAATTAATTGTGGACAGACAGACAAAGCATTATGGACTTATAAAAATATATTTATAAAATTTTATAAAAAACAATAACTATACAACTTAATTTGGGAGTGCCTGTTAGTAGTCGCTTAGCAAATTTTTTGATAAGTGATTTCCAAATAGTAAATGCGAAGATATATTTTAGTAAAGAGAAACTAATAAATTAATACTAACCGAGCACATATAAGTAGGACAAACGAGACGATGACGTATGTAGTAGCCAGGTACAGCCAAACGTCTAAAGATAGGGGCTGAAGGAAAGAGAACCGATCCGGCTGCTCCACTGGAGGCTCCTTGGACAACATACTGATGCCCAAAGACATGAACGGTATGGAAAAATCCACGGCCGAATTTCTCTCTGAAGTTATTGTCAAATCACATATACCAAGTTCGGCTCTCTGAAATAATTAAGACTTATTTTCAACTTTACTGTAAGAAATAGACATATTCACATAATAGACTTTTAGTAAATAGCAGTGAATAAACCGTGGTATCAAAATGGCTATTTTATTTAACTGCCTTTTTTTTCATTTTGACATAATAGGACGATAACGACATAGGCGTCTCTTAGATTTCTTAAGATATAATTTTAACAGTCATGTCTTAATAATTTTGAATGTCCAAACGAAGCACATTAATGACTAACAACTTTTAAATTTAAATTTGTGATAGCATTCTCTTTGGCATGCTATTTTAAGAACACAGAATCTATTCATCCGCCAAAGTAATATAGCTGCTACATCTCTTGTTAAGGGTAGACTCCCGAGCGCCGCGTTTTCATACTAACGTAATATTATGGGTTTAGCTTTAATATTATTAAGTTTTTATCAAAGTTGTTTTAATCATTAATTGTGTTACATACAAACTGAAAAAAAAAGTATTAATTTTGGAACGCGCCGACATACAAACATGCATTTTGGTGTGTGGTTTACATGTGATTTGTACATAAAAATAGATAAAAACTTAATAATATTGAAGTTAAACCTATAGTACTTTTGTAAGGAAAACAGCCAAGCAAGTTTGATTTGTAAATTCAATTGTTGTTTAATACTTACGTGTTCCATCAGCTCTCCGATAATTCCATTCCATTTCTTTGTACCCGTTACCGGATTGCCGTAAGCATCGTCGTGTACTGGATATATCTCAAATTCTAGGTTTAATTTGTTAGCTTTATTGATTTTCTCAAATATAGCAGTCATTAAATCTATTGCATAACCTTTATGAATCACTGTGCCATTTTCCAATGTTTTCTTGTAATAATAAGGCGTTCCGTATTTAGTAGCAATCTGAAAACAGGCCAGTATACACCATAAATCTTTTTCTATTGTTGTCGCAGTACGGACGAAGACTAATAGCGGTTCCGACAGCGGAAGTTTTGCCATCATCAAAGTTCTTTGTAACGCTTAAAATTAAAATATTTAACACAAATAATATGAAGTTGTATTTATAATACTCCAACATGTTTACGCTAATATACGGGCTGTAATCACACTAATCAGTAATCTTAGAAATAGTACTTAATTATTTTTTTACTTATAAACTTTGTGAGTCAAGTTTATAAGTAAAAAAAACTCACCTTCAATTTAGTATTTGTCTTCAAAGCAGTGGATCGGTCATTGACCTCGTTTTGCGTGGTTATAGCATTTGTGTTAGAGTCCCAATCGCCTGCGTATAAAAATTCACTGTCACGATTCAATTTTGAATAATGTAACTCCAAATTAACCCTTGTCCCGTCTTTTTCATTAAAATCAATGTTTCCGGAGAACCCTTTTATTTTCGTCTGAAAATGTAAGTAAAATAAGAAATATGTATTTTTAAACTTTCGCGATTTAAGAACAATTTTCAAAAGTAATTCAATTTTCATAAAGTTATGCTTTGCAAGCATAACTACATATACATGCTGAAATTATAGTGGTTTTGGAAACTGAAGCAGTTATTCAGAATCATATTCATTTTGCTAGTGTTTAAAAAAAATGTAAAAAAAACACTTTTCAGAACATATTTAACACGAGAAGCAGTTAGTTTGTTCAGAAAACGTGTTTTTTTATAAGAGTGTAGTAAAATATATACTTGTCAACAAAGCTAGCGAAACATAATATATTATCAACGATTGTAGTTGTAGTACCTAGTTCAAGCAGCTGTACAAAGTTATATGACTGTAATAGTACTCGAACATGCCACATGCCTAGCATATGAATTGGGAATCTGTGTGAATGTAGCCGGAACTGTTGAATAGCTGATGAGCTCTTGTTTGATTTCGTAAAGATTATTTTGGTAAAGATAAAGTATTTCTTTACAACGCTAGCGATACATATATTTTTGTACGTTAGTAATAATAGTAGATGGTTCTAGCAGCTGCACACACGTTGTTCAAGCCAGCTTCATTTATCCGAACGCCTATAAAAATACAGCGAGCAAAGTCGCAGCGCCAAGTGAACACTTTTAAATTAATTAGGCGCTCCACCCACTGAAGACGCGTCCCGCCGCGGTTCGCGGAGCGACGGATAACACGGTGCGCCTTCCCGCGCATTGCCGCGTCGGCAGTGTGTTGTGCTAGGCGTGATTTCTATACAAATTGAGATACTTGCATACAATGGTAAAACGCGCTACGCGACGGGGCGCAGTGCAGTGGGTGGAAAGCCTTAGAGTCAGTGCGTTACGAAGGGCGACATAGTGCACATCGCTTTTGTGTCTGATTGTAATGAGTTGGTAATAAATAGTTATTGCCATCAACCATCGTTTGTTCTCTGTACTCCATAAACTGCGCATTTACACGTATTTCGCAGTAATAGTCCTTAGTCACCACATGCTTAGCGAGAAACTGGGTAAACTCAGTAAACTGTTGGTCTGTTGGTCTTGGTTAGTTTCGTCTTTTGGTACGACCTCTTGTGATTATGACTTCTATAGATTGAGCGTAAAGTAGTCCTTCTCATGGCAAATGGAATTATTTTAGACGGATATGACTCAATCATCACTATTGTGAACAATGTAAAAATCTAAGATAAATAAAGCCTCGTTTTCTTTGTAAAAAGATTACTCCAGCGCTAGCACATATACAGGCAAAGCGAAGAGCTTATTTGTTTAGTGCAGCAACTTCTCAAGTTTTTGGCGTTATCTCATTAGACATATCAATATAACATAGATATAATTAGAGATTTAAATCGTTAGATACGATACGTTCGCGTACTTCGCGTGCGCCTTACGCGAAGTACGCGAACGTGTCTGTGATCTTTGAGAGAAGTGATTTCACTTCTTCAGGCCTCTTCTACAGGCAGCTGACTGTTCACTGCTGCTGATGCAGCAGTGAACAGTAGAATAAATAATTATAATAATATAATTATAATTACTATATTTATATTTTTTTACTGATGAGTGTCTATTTATGATTATTAATTTAAATTAATAATAAGTGTATGAATCTATGAAATGATAGATTGAATTGAATGTTAAAGCGGTCGCCTCGTCGCTTTCAACTGCGCTGGTGTTGTGGGTTCGAGCCTCACATGGGCCAATTCCTAATGCAGTCTTCTTTTTTTTAAGAAAAAAAAAAAAAAAAAAAAAACATTACGTCTGGGCATATACCTTAATCAGTGCATTCCGAAGATCAGCTCCGAGAGGCCACACGTAGTCTTCATACTCAGACACAGATCCCTTTACACACAAAGCAGGTGGGTTACTAAGGTCTTTCACCCCTCCCAGTTGCATATCACGTAAAGCCTTTTCGAGGTGGGTCAGGGCATCAGCTACTAGTGCGGTCTCCAACTAGAAGTATAGGCAAATTGTATATAAATTAAAATGTACTATGTACTACAAACTTTTGATTTTAAACTTAATTTTATTTTAGATATAGTCCTAAATATTTCTGCCGGAGCGAGCTAGATAGCGGGCAAGCGCGCAAATAAACGAACTCAGCGGATATTTTTAACACGCTTATATTAGCTTCACCTGTATGTATGTATGTATGAATGTATGTAACCGACTCCTTTCGACTCGATTTTGACCCACTTTAAACGGACAGATTTCATTAAAATTTTGCACACCTGTCAAAGATCGATGAAAATGCAATAATTCGAAAAAAAAATAAACGCCCTTATAAATAAACCAAACTAAAAAATAGAAAATAAATAATAGTTTAAAAAAAACTAAAAAACACGCTTTTAAAGTACTTCTAACTAAAAAGTGAAAAATAATTCCTAATATAAGCTAAAATACTAGTATTTTTTGTTCATTACCATTTTCAGCTTATATTAGGAATTATTTTTCACTTTTTAGTTAGAAGTACTTTAAAAGCGTGTTTTTTTAGTTTTTTTTAACTATTATTTATTACGTATCATAATGGCGTTATCGATTTAACACGTGCTGCGGTTTTTAAAAACTACAAATCATTAATAATATCATTCGGTTAAAATACTTTACCATAAGGACCCACTTGCTACGACACCACCTGCCACTGAAAACTATTTATTCTTCTTTCTACTTTTAATTCGGCTTCTCTGTTTCCAGCAAGCCATACATAGAAGTCGCAAAAAAGTTTCTTGCGACTAGTATTTTCTAAGTTCTAAGTACTAACAAAAACATTAAAATGAGATGTAAATAAGTACCTGCAACGGAACATCGGTGTCCATATTCAAATCTGTCCACTGGTCCTTATTTGGTTCAGTTAAATGTAAAGTGGAAACATTCGCCATAAGATCAGGGATATCTTTGAAATCAAGTGCGTATGCGTCTAAATTTGTCAGTATAAAACTCTGAAAACAAAACACAAAAAAATAAAATAAAAAAAATACAACCGAATTGAGAACCTCCTCCTTTTTTTGAAGTCGGTTAAAAATAGCATACGTGATGACTGATCCTGAGACTGTAAAAAATATTGATGCCTTATCAAAATATAGGTAATATTATTATTGAACTTAGTTACATAAACTATAAAATATTACATTTTACCAAGTTTGAGTCGGTGCCAAATAATAAAACGAATACCACGTTAAGTCTTCTTCATTTCTACGTGGTTGAAAAAATAGACAGTTATAAATGAATCAATAAAATAAAATAAAAGTTAATTAGTTTATTATTTTGGCGCTGACTCAAAATTTGTAAAATATTATATTTTATAGTTTAATTTACTTAAGTCCAAAACTCAAGACTTAAAATGTTCACTTATTTTTTATTTTTTTGTTTGTTTTTGTCGGTTATTTTTTTTGTTAAAAATAACTTTATTAAAATAGATATTTATTAAAAAAATAATTTTATCATTCAATAACCAACACAATTTATTGCAATTTTCGTAATACAACCATTTTCACAAACGCAATATTTCCTATATCTACAACAAAATTAATAACTTCGCATACAACGTATCAGTCAGTTACGTCACCGACCGCTTGTATTTAGTATGAAGCGATTGGGCGAGACTTTTATGAATGTGTATTTAAAATTCTATTATCTCAGAAATTTTAAGTTATAAAAAAGTAAGGTGGGTGGACCATGGAAGGCCACTCTAACGAGTAAACGCTTTTTATTCGTTTATTAACTGGATAAATGAAAAAAACAAATTATCAAATAATAGTTTGTTTTATTGTGTACCATATAAAAAACTTTTTTTTAACCTAGCTTTAATCAGTATTCCTTAAACTTAAGTTTTGTTAAGCTCTTCCAAATGGCCTTGCAAGGAACACGGCTCCAAACAAGGCCAATATTATACATCAGTCGTTCAACTTAAAAATAGAGTTGTAACAATTAATATATTCCCTTTTACTAAAACTACATAATAAGCTCTTTCATTTAAGCAAAACATTAAATGCTCAATATATTTTTATCATTTATAAAAAACTCAACGAACATTACTTGAACACCATCGTATAACTAAGAATATATTAATGGAAATTATTTAAAAACAGTAGTAATGAGTATTATATTGCCATCAAATAACTTGCCAACGCGTATTATAATGAAATTAAAAACTTTTTTTTTTACCTCAAATGGTCTCTTATGGGTCCGTTCTTTGTAAGGCCAAAATGATCCTAAGAAGGCCAAACTAAAAATTATCAATGACTTTCTTATATTATGGATCTGGATCTGGATGTGCAATAATGTCTAGCTAGTCTAGTTTTTTTTGCTTAAAATATGATTATAGACAGACTATCTTATATATAACTTATCACATACTTACTTTATCACATACTTTACCGTTTTTAACATGTAAATATTTTTTATATTCGTTGCTTTGCATGTAAATTAGTTTAGTTTATTTTCAGACATAACCTTTCCATAAAAGAAATTTAAATATATACTGATAATAAAATAATTTAAAAAAAAATGTCTATTCAATATGAGTTAAAAAGTTTAATAACCCTTATAAATAAAAATATTATAAATATAAAACATTGTTTTAACTGTAACGGTACGTATTTATAACTAAAAAGTAACTGTTCATATGTTCATGATTTGTACATGTTCTTTGTAAGGCCCATGTACCCCAGCAAGGCCAACTGTCAAATTTTTGATTGGCCTTATAAGGAACCATCGGCTTTCCTGGGAACACTACCAATATTTTAACTTAAATCGAGGCAAAACTATTTTTTTTTTCTTTAGTACCATAAACATATCCTTATACGACAATTCACCGTAAAAAAATATGAAATAATAGTAGGTTATCTAACTAAAAACTTACGTTTTGCTGTGCGCGCGAATTACAATTGTAACGTCGACGATCGAAGTCTAGGAAGCGTGAGATCGCATTGCCACAATAGCGGCGCGAGCGACTCGCCGCCGCATCTGTGGCCTTGAGTTTGATGGATCTTAGTGTATAGCCGAAGGAATATGTGTTTACATGTCAATAACTACGACTTTTTGATAGTTGGCCTTCAAAGGAGCGTGGCCTTCCATGGTCCACCCACCTTAGTTATTTCAATTATGTTTCTGATATCGAGAGGTTTAACGATTACACAAAAAAATATTGTCATCATTCCTTTTATAGTTTATGAGCATTTGCAGTAAAGATATTCAGTTATTCGCAAGTTTTTTATCCAACCTATTAATTATAACATGACCGAATTTAAATGTGACACAAGTTACACTTGAAAAAAGAACACGGCTGTCACTTTGATTTATGTGTGCTGTATGTAACAAATCAAATTCAATAAACTACCGCAAATATCCATTCTATTATGTCCATCCTAAGGTTGCCTGGAAGAGATCGCGTCAAGCAATAACGCCGCCCTTTGTACGTTATAGTTTTAAGTACCTATTTCTTTGTATGTTTATTACAAATTTGATGTGCAAATAAAGTTTTCTCTATCTATCTATCTATCTATGCTTATCCTGCCAATAATGTATAAGTAACAACTGTGACATTGGGGCTAAAAGTCGGTTATCTTAGACTAGGTGATGTTGGTGTTTTCCTTATATCTATTTAAACTGTACTTATTCCTTAGTGAGTAAGTATGAATGCATTAAAGTTAAGTCCGCTTTCTCTTAGCTTCCATTTCCTTTGCCTCATGAATTAAAAGCAGTCTCGTTCCAACCGAATTCTTAAATTTTAATTACCTACGTAACTTTGTTTTAATGAGACAACTCGCGCCATCTATTTTCATTTACTGTAACCAGTACTTAATATTTTGTTAATTCGCGCTGTGCCACTCGATTGCTTTAAACTCGTATTTGTCTCAATATTGATATTCGCTGATAAGAAAAGTGGAAATTATCCAGATTTTTATCTTTCCTAAAAGATGTGTATGATATATTTTAGTGGATTCTCTGGCTAGGATAGATAACCTATCGAAATTGGCGCTAAGTGCATATATGCAATATTGTCCTATGATAAATGTGTTCTTTAATTCACCACGATCATCTTCAAACATCATAAAAAATACAAATTCTTATGAAATATATATACAAAACTCACTTGGTATTCCGTAGAATTGTCCACTTGTACGATTTCTTCCATGTACTTGTGAATATTGTTGACATTGCAGTCCAGTATGTGATAGCTCATGTGAGCCACCTTGAATATATACTTGAACGTTTCGAGATTGTCCCGAGATGGATCCAACTTTTTGAAGAGAATCGGCTCTGAGATACTTGACCAAGAGTTTATTACTTCTTGGAGCCTTATGAATGCTGAAAAAAACAAATGCATAGATGTTACACTATTTTTTATCACTTTGATCGATCACCTCTTTGACCTCTTTGAGTGCATATCAGGCACTCAAAGAGGTCAAAGAGGTGAGTTGTATATACTTTCTCTAGGTATGGCGATATCGTTTATGTCGACCGATAGGGCTCATCTAAAATGAATAAGATAGTACTGTTGTAGTCTACAGGAGCTTTTATAATAGAGAAAAGAAAATTTGCAGCCACTATAGCCTATAAGCAGAGCTCTAACTATAAAAAATAACGCCCCGTGATCAAAATTCAGTTCCGGGCCAACGACGTGGAAGTTATTATAATATGCACATCGAGGGCTCAAACACAGGCGCACTCTTTATTATCCATTCAATATCAAGCACAAAAGCTATACTACGCAATAATCCTGTGTTTTCACTGTATACAAATATGCACTATGCAGGCAGATATTTCAACCTGGTTTTCCGACCAACCAATATGAGCTATGTCTAACATATACAAAATGCGATATAAGATCTAAAAGTTATCTAGCCTTTTATTAGGATTTACCAGATGCAGAGGCAGATGTAGTATTCAAGGCGAAGTAACAGCAATCTCATATCCACAACACAACGATTTTCTTGGTAAAGAAAGTAGTTGTAAATCTTCCCTGGTATTCAAGCTTCAGACTACCCGTAATGACTTCTAGACTCATGATAAAAATTATTAAAATACTGCTGAATTGTATTCTGCTAACAAGTCCACATAACTAATATTATGACAAATAGTCTCCCTTTATGAACTGACTACGACAAGATTAGCTAAACCCCAAGAATTACGTAACCACCAAAGGTGGTAAGTATATAATTCTGCACAAATATTCAGTTGCTTACCGCTGTCGTCTTCGTATAGTATTGTAAACTTGTCCCATTGCAGCTCTTTGATAAGAGCCGCGTAAGCCGTAGAGATTAATTTCGGCGGTGGATAATAGTGAAACGTAAACAAGTCCTCCTCGAAAGTCTCGGGGAGCTCCCATCCCAGAGACAAGTGAGATATCTGAAATTGTATAGAGGGTTACATTTTGAGTCGATTAAATTCTCCTTGCTAAAGTTTGGAGCTATGAATGTTTGCCAATATATGGTTATCTACCTTCTGCTTGCGGATCCGACTGGGTGATACGTTTATGAAAGATTGTTAGGTTAAAGATAGATTTCGTTTGAAACAAGCTGTCAGTCAATAAATAATAAAGTTTAGATATATCTGAGCCAAAATTCTTACGAAAATATTCTCCACTTGCGAGAAAAATAGCAAAAACATTCATAGAAGTTACAAAGAAGTATGGCTGTCAAGTATATGTATAAAGCTCCAAACTCAACAATAGAACACAATGAATTTTAAAATAAGAATAAGCGGACGAAATATTTAAGCGACCAAAATTTTCTCCTATCTCCCAAGTCCCAAGGATTTCTTTCTCTAAAAAACGGGAATATCATGAAATGCCAGTAAAATCACGTCCGTTTGCTAAAATTAAAGTCATATAAAGAACAAACTTATGGCACTTTTATAAAAACGTGTTACAAAATGATAGCTTTTGTGAGCAAGTTTGAAGGAAATATAATTGTTGCAACGTTTTCAAGAAAAATGCAACTCTGTTTTCCTTATAAATAAATACCTGAGATCCCGGATTCGATTCCCGGATCGGGCAAAAATGTTATTAGGGATATTCCGTCAGAAAATACTCGTCAGAAAATCATCTATAGGTCTGTCAATAATAAAAATACTTTAAAAATGTTTAGAAAATACACGTACATAGTTTTACGAGCACTATACAAATGTATTCGAGTAAAATACATACATTTAGTCTGTTACACAGTAGACAAGTGTAGTCGCATATCCCATCTGTTGGTCGTGCGTCTATCAAAGCCACGATGCCTTTCTCATCTGAAGTAAATGGGCATACTGAAAAATATACACAGCAAATTAATAATAAATACAGGATATATGAAACTTGGGCCGATGTTTTGTGGGTAGTTGAAGCAATTTTACTCCTGTTTTTTAAATAGCATTCGCTTGTAACAATCTCTCCAGTTTATCAACTGATAAAATTAGTGCCCATTAAACTTTACTAACAAGTTATATTGCCTCACTTTGTAGATTTAATTAGGAATCTACTATTATTTGGTCACAAGTCTAGACAATTAAACCAAAAGGACAAGACAATTTCAGATGCGGAAGAGCGCCGCTCTTGTAGGTCATAAAAAACTAGTTGTCAAAAAATAGGTGCGTGGCAGACACCCCGCTAACTCGTGAGTTTTAAGACTTATTTGAATTTGAAACATAGACAATAGGCAGATAGGTAAAGACGAACTTTGAAACAAAAGTACTTTTGGGTATAATATAACTATGAACATAATGAAGGTATAGGTTCCTTAAACGCATAAAATACGAATAACTGAGGTTGCCTTATAAAATAGTAATATAATAACGGTGCAGCTTCATGCGTTATTATTTTCTCAGGGCAAGTTTATGACTGACAGGAAAACAGTGAACAAAACAGCCAGCAGATGGCGCCCTTATAAGATATTTTATAGAAATGCTATAAATTGCTCAAATCAACTAGTAAAGTACTCAATCTAGTATGTAACACAAAATAATCACTTTGTTCTACTGCACTGAGATATATCCTAAAAATTTAAGTCGCAATCTAATAAAAGTTCAAGTAATCATACGAAATGTATTGTTTATTACATTCAAATTATGCCTAGATATCTCTTTCACAGGCAATAGTTGTACCGATTTTGGCTCATTTATTATTGCCTTATGATATATGCATTTTCTGTCTCAAATCTACTTACGTTCCAAAGAAGTAGAATAGCTGTCAACCACTTGTGAGAGCAAGTTTCGCCCGTAGTAGGTGCCGCTCGTTGCGCTTATAATTTTCTCAAATAGTTCCACGGAACTATTCTGGTTTAAGCGGTTGAAAAGCCCTCCTGAAAACATACATAATACATTGTTTTTGTTGACCAGAGCTTTACATTTACATTTTGTTGTAAACGTACCTATAGGGCTAATAGCTGAGATGTGGCCCGCGTTAGAGTAATGTACGTAAACAGTTGCGGCAACAATTAGCAAAGCTTTCAAACTTATCATTGTGGAAATTGTTGCTTTATGAATACAAAACGTTGTTTAGGCCATGCGGGTGCGGCATGATGGCCGCCTCCACAGCGTCTGAAGTATTTTTGGAAAACATTTTAGGCCACGTCGCGTGGCCATCGCGTCGCGAGTGGCCATTACTAACCGTCTAACCGCGCTCACTGTCTCGCCGTGCCGCATGCGACGTCACATTTCCTGAATAACATTGATGTGAATTGTCAGGAAATTATTGAACTTTTAGTCATAAATATGAACAATGAATTTTGGGTTATCTGTACAATCACATAAGTATTGCTTCTAATAACCATGGCCGTGTGGTGTTTTTTATAGATTACTAGTAAATTCTAGACACTCCAATAGAACTATTCATAATACTATTGCCTCCTCCAATTTTATTAACTCCGCGTGATGCTAATTTTATTTCAGAATTAACCAGACGTTCATTCGGTAGTTGGTGCGCTCAAAAGTTACGGAGACATAGTTTTAAATAAAATAAATCATGCACTCGTACTAAGTTTGCGCCATGTGGTATGTGCTTGTGTTTTTGCTGTGTATACATAAGTGTACTCCACAATTTCAGTACTTGGAGACGGAGGAAATTTCATACCAGTTAGGTGAGTGAAGTAACATTACTTATGCGCAAAGAGCTTTTCTGTACATACTACAGTCGTTTAATTTATGAAATTTAAGTGCTGTAATACAGTGATATATTAGAGAAGTTGTTTAGTTAGCTAATGTTTCGTAACATAACAAAGTATGTTAATACAGAAAATTCGTTTTTATGACAGTGGGAACTGTTGCAAAATTAAAAATAATTATTGTTCATATTATATTGATTTTGTTCACGAGTACTGAAAATGTTTGAGTAATATTAATCGTGTGTAGCGAATATAATATGATGCTAGTATTTTTCTAGTTGATATAAGCCCCTCCAAAAGTTATCTCTCGGTATATTCGCCTACTATTTCCCATAAATTAAACGACACGATAATTGCCTGACTTTCTATGACTTTTCTCTTTCCGTTATCGAAATTTTTATATAAATACTTGAAATATTTTTCACAGCGGGTATATTCAGCAGAGATGCCATTACTGAACAATCGGCATTCAACGAAAGTTTACGCCATGGCAATATCAAAGAAATAAAAATACAACCAATCACACTGAGCCCTTTGAGAACAGATAGTTATTCAATATGGAGAGAATGTGAGTACACGAAATATCTTCTTTGCACTTGTAAAAAATACTAATAAAAATACCAACCAAATCCATTTATCTACATAAATATAGGAAACATTTTATACGCAGCCACAAATGTTTGTATTTGGTTAAGGCAGTATATCACATAAACGATTTTGTCCATGAATATTTAGTAAAAAACATCAAAAAATGCATATTCAGCCATCAATATCATGCCAGTATTTTCAGCATTTATTAAGTTCCAGCAGATATTATCAAAAATGAACTCGCGATCACTTTTTTTTTGTAATGAGAATTAAAAATACTTTTCAAATACAATGTGGATGTGTCCATTTTAACTAGCGTTGCAGTTTTGTTATGTTTGGCATATTTCACGCTAAAATCAATCGAAAACTTTAAATATTTTTTTTGTAATAAAACTGTATAGCCACGAAGAAGCGGAGTCTTCTACCGCTGGCTTTTCTCAGCTTAAAAGGAGACTCTAATCAATGATTGTAACACTCGATTGTAATTCAAATAAAATATTTTTTTCATTAAAAAAAAAAACAATGTTGTCGGAATTGGATTAATTCTTGGGTTGACTATTACAATTTCAGTATGTTCAAACAACGAGATACAACCGATCGCAATATTTGGTCCGCAAAGCCCTGTATCCGACGGTAGTATACGCGACCAGTGTGTAAAAGCAAACATACCACACTTGCAAGCCACCTGGCAGCCTCTTGACCCAGACTTCGATCTACTCAAAGAAGAAGAAGAAGAAAATGCAGAAGCAGAAGGTGAAGAAGCTGAAGACGCGGCAGAAGGAGAAGGAGAAGAAGAGGACGAAGAAGAAGGTAAGTGATAATGATTATTAAAAAAAATAACGATTTCGTTATAAACTAATAGCATCGGAAAGAACCTTTGAGATTCTTTAATACTGCCTTTTGAATTCTAACGTTCGGATTTGTTAATTTAGATGTAAATTCATTTGTTTGTTAGCACTTTTTGGAGTCAACCTCCGCCACACACTGTCGGTATTATATCGTTGCCTTAAAACTGTTGTCGAACTTTGCAGATAAGTCGTATGTTCAATTTAATGCCCGCTACATACGAAAAGATTTTAATCATACACGCTACAATGAAGACCAGTTTCACAGTTTCCTAATAAGCCTTATAAACCTATTCAGAACTTTATTGTCAAATTTATGTAGAGGCGGTTGACTATCTAAAACTTTATCAAGAGCTTGTAAAGTCGGGGCTTAGCGTGCCTGCTTAAACGGTACATTTTCGTAACATGTATGGGGACCAAGCGGCATTTTTTGTTATCTTATTATTATTAATTTGCAAATACAACTTAGGTACTAGTCATACCTATTCTTGTTAACCCCTTATAGCTAAGCTAATTTCGCTTTTATTAGGAGGAGGTTCACGTCCGTGGTGTAATGACCAGGATTCGAACCCACGACCTCTCGATCGCAAGTCCAACGCCTTAGCCATTATTTTTCATTTTCTAGGAGAAGAAGGGGAAACACCATCGGAAGATGCTGAAGAGTCCGAGGAACCCGTATACAAACCTATTTCTATAAATTTCTATCCCGATTCTGAAGAACTCGCATTGGCTTATGGCAAACTCATCAAGTATTACGAATGGGAAAGCTTTGCAATACTCTATGAAGATAGTTTTGGTAAAACTTTTCTTCTTCTTCTTATATTGAGATAACTTTGCATTATTAAAGAACCTTTATCAAAAGAAATCAATAGAGCATAAGTAGGTACTACAAATTTCATACAATTTTGCCTTCTCAAATAATATTATAGAAAAGTAAAAATGTATTCTCTCATTTCTTCTTTTCATCTTAATTCACATTCGATACAATTTGTTTAAGGATTGATGAGAGTACAAAAAATGCTTGCAGAAGTTTCAAAGCATTCACGAATACCTGTGTATAAGCTTGATCCGGATGGGGACAATCATAAGGTAATTAATTCACCATACATTTTTGATAAGCAACTTTTTATTCGGCAACTCACGCTAATTGGATGTTGACGAAAATTTGCCGGCGTTTCTTATTATTTAATTATTTATTTATTTATACATTTTATACAGGCACTTCAAAGCTTACAGACAGTATCTAAATAATTTACATAAGAAAAGTACGCCAATTACGGAGTACACAATCATACATTATTTATTAATATAATCCAAAAGTGATAATATTCGCTTGCAAATCCTTACAAAACAAAAAATAAGGATGATTAAAGATGTATATATATATATATGTATATGCTAGATGGACGGACGATCTTGTCAAGATCGCGGGGAGTCATTGGTTTCAGTCGGCCAAAAACCGCGTGCTGTGGAAATCGATTGGTAAAGCCTATGTCCTGCAGTGGACGTCTCTGGGCTGATGATGAATAAGATGTATAAAATGATTCAGTTAATAAATAAAATGTATATAATTATTTCAGATATTAAAGCTTGTGAAGACAGAAAGCCGTATGATATTGGATTGTCACGCGGATCGTATAGAAAGTTATATGAAAATAGCTGAAGAATTAAAGATACTTAGCGATTACCAGGTAACATTGTAATTGTTATACAGGGAAAGTATCCTCAATAATGAAAAGAGAAGATCTTACTGAAAGAAAACTTAATCTTTATATCAAAAACAAATAAAAAAAACGTATTGACGTTTTAAGAAATTTTAAGCGATCTATAATTAAATACAAAAAAGAACACGTTCTGTCATTCGGCACTACCAGAAAAAAAAGAAAAAGAAGGAAATCAAAATGTTGTGTTTTTTTTTTCATTATTTTCTGTACTAGTGATTTGTATCGAAACATTGTTATGTTAAAATACATAACAGAGCATACCAATATAACGTGTTAATTGAGTTTTTTTGTTTATTATCACCGTTGCGAATGACGGTAGGTGTAATTAAAACCGACGTGAGGTGACGACATTACTATTGAGAATATATGGGTTACTCACGTTAATTTTAGCCGGGGAAACTAGTCGGCATATCCCGGCTAAAATAACGTGAGTAAACCCGTATTCTCAATAATAACGGTAGGTTTACATTATTGGTAATTACATTATTAATACATTATTAATTTTGCATGTAAAAACGTCTATATAACATCTATACACACATCTTAATTGCAAAATGACGAAGATCTGAGAAAACGCTACTAATTTATTTTACATACGAAGAGTATTTTATATAATTAGGATATTATTAAAATAGTATCACAAAAGACAATTATGCCAAATGACTTTTATACCAAAAAGACATTATGCCTAACAATGATTATACGTAAAGTATTTATGTATAAAAAATATGCGAAATAAGGTATGCCGAATTAATATTATGCGTAACTATCATTATGCCAAATGAAATTATACGAAACAATGGAGAACTATTTGCATTGACGAATCCTTTAAGTATATTGCACTATAGAAATGAACATGAAGATTTAGATTCTACAGCAATTTTTGTCTCAACTACTCCGGACACTTTGAATCTATTGTAACAAATATATTTTTTGCAGCACACCATCATAGTTTCAATGGACACCACAACAGTAGCGGAGAAGCTAAAAAAACTGCCGTGCAACGTGACGTGGCTCAGCCTCACTGACTACGATAGCATCAAAGATGCAAAACACAATTTAGCACCAAGAGTTGGAAAGTGGAACACGCCGAAGTTAACTTCCGTTGCAGAATTTAGGGTAAGTAATAACAATGAGATGATTGAGATGAAGAGATTATCATTCCTGAAGAATTAATTAAACAATTGAAGTCGGTTTTTTTTTAAATACATTTCCCAAAAAAAAAAAACCGACTTCAATGACAAAAAATGCACTAAAAAGTAAGAAATACTTCAGTATGTTTAACGTCTCGCCATCTGTGTATAATTTGAAAGAATACAGTAAACGGCTTTTATTTAAAGAATTATCCTCCGTTGAGGAGTTCTACCTTCCAGCATCAGCTCTTCAACATAAAATAGTGACAATAGATGCAAATATCCTAGAAGCTATAGGTAATATACCAAAAACTAATACAGAAGCATTCAAGTTCAAATCAAATCGGTCCTGGAGTCTTTGAGTAATCAGGGAACAAAAATAAAAAAAAGAAATGAAAAAAAAATCAATCGAATTGCTAACCTCCTTTTTTGAAGTCGGTTAAAATATATATATGTACTTATGACAACGGTTTACTCTTAAATGTATACTATATGAACAAAATGTCCTGTTCGTGTGACTTCAGGCATAAACATCTTTTATCATTCTCGCTTTATATGACCTAAAATATACAAAATACAAATATAACGCACTTTTGCCATACAATGTCTTTTTTCATTAGTTAAGGTCGAGACTGAAATTAAAAAAAAATAAAAATAGTGTAAAATTCAAACACTAAAGTTCGACAGACGAAAATAACGCATTTAAGAAATACTTTATGGCTGTCCAATTTGTTTAAGTTAATTTTTTAAATATTAATTATCTTTATCTTTTTATATTTCAACAGCTGGAGTCATTAATTTTGGATGATGTCACAAACCATGTGATGAAAGCGCTTAAATCGATGGAAGACTTGCAGGCACCTTCAGCTCTTAACTGTAACAGCGTAGAGGCCTGGCCTTCGGGAGCTTTACTGCAACAGAAAATATTAGAGGTTTTTTTTTTTTTTTAAATCTTTATTATTTTAAAATATGGGGTTTTTATCCACACGGATACGTCAACCCCATCGTACCCTATCCTACAACTAACACTTATTAAGATACCCTTAATCCATAAAACTTAACTACGAAGCAAATGTTACCAATCTACACAATTCTATAGCAATTGTAGAACATGGATCAGCTAAGATAGATTGGATCCACCCTACATCTTTTAAATATTAGAGGTAATCAAATAAATATTGAAACAAAAACCAAAATGACAACACGTAGAGTAATCAGTTGTTTTTATTGTTCATTTTTTATTTATTTTTTTGGTATAAATCCAACCAATTAACAAAAATAATTTCCGTTTTATACTTAGGTTGTTTGCATATTTCCCTTTGGCCATTTATCAATCAATAATTGTAGATTTTTAGATTGGATTAAAATATAACCAGTACACGTATTTATTTAAACAGGCTCAAACATTAGGTGTTACTGGAAATGTGGAGTTCAATAATAATGGTAAAAGAAAGAACTATGTTTTGTACGTGAACGAAATTAATATGAGAAACAGACAAACTGTTGGTAGATGGGAGTCAGCCAATCCTTCAGCGATTATTGACACACGACCCGAACAAGATGAAGCAATAAATGCACAGACCAGCAAACATTTTATTGTAAGTGTTATATATAACTGAGAAATTTATCACAAATCGATATATTATCGATAATACAAATAAACACTAATTAAAAGAAGAAACATAAAAAAATTTGATGATTCCATGAAAATTAATTTTGTTTTCAACTCAAGGCATCACGTCACAAGGCCTGGGATATAAGAATGGTAATGGTGACATGCGTGTGACCTTATTCTGTAGCTTCTCTAAGTTAATGCAACATTGACGACCGGATGGCGGAATGGGTAGTGTACCTGGCTGCGACGCCGAGGTCGTGGGTTCGATTCCCACTTAAGACAAATCTTTGTGTGCATGAACATGGGGGTTTGTCTTAGTCTGGGTGTTTCTATGTATAATAAGTATGTATTTACAAAAGAAAAGTATATATGTATTAGTATCAGTTATTCTAGTACCCATAGTACAAGCTCTGCTTAGTTTGGGACTAGATGGCGTTGTGTGTGAGTTGTGAAATATTTATTTATTATTATTATTATATCCGTGCTAAAACCTGGTTTTCGGCCTTTGTTATATTTTTTCATTCTTTAGTTGAATTATAGAATGATATTTCTAGGGTCGGCAGACTAAAGCACATAAGTCAAAAATCCTAACTTTACAGGAACTAAAAAAAACTGTTTATAAAATCATAGATTTAGAAATTATTAAATGTTTTTATTAACTGTTAAAGTGTATAACAATGCCTTACTATTAAAATACAACATTTTGGTGGGAACATAATAGTTTAATATTTAGATGACTTAAGTTATGAGAAACACTTTGGTAGTATGACTTATGTGTAAAAGTTCATTAATTAAAATATAAATAAAAGTAAATAAAAGAAGTTAATACAATCAAAAACATATGTAAACTTATTGACTAGTTGGTGTCAATTAAAATTCTTGTTCTTCTTCAGATTCTATAATATCTGTGTCAGTATTTCGTACATTTTCCAAAGTAGGTAAACTTATATAAAATTGATGGAAAATATCTGGCATTAAGGGCAGCATCTAAATTGAATCTTTTTTCTCAATAGATATAGGCAATGGCTGAATAGATATTATAGGAATATTATCAGGAATATTGGAACCTCTTCTTTTGTAGTTAAAGACGAAAAAAGGTGAATCTGTATCTAACGTATCTTTATAGGAAAGAATTCCAAATTCTTGTTCATATCGTAGCCACCTTTTATCCAGCCATTTAAAGTGCCGTCTGCAGAATCTTTATTTCTTAAAACTAAGCACTTTTCAGCATGGATGAAAAGTCATAAAAATCTGTACTTTTCATTTCTACAACCTTAAACTTTTTACTGCTAGATCGAACCAACTAGATCCAATTATGGGTGTGAAATATCTGTAATTTAGTTTTCTTCTTCTTCTTTTCTATAATGCCATGATCTGTATCAACTTTTAAGTGGCTGTGGCCAGGAATCATAAACTTATGGTCTATTATTTTAATTGATCGATGTTTTTGTAATGCCCAGCTAAACATACAACTGACATGAGAATTTCTATTTTGGCCGCCGCATGTATCTGAATAAAAAAATATATGTTTTGTATTATCTGCTATGTCAGTTTCTAAATGCTTGTAAATACATTAATCAATTTGGTTAGCTCCACGAGCTGCAATCGTCTCGTTGAGTCATGAGATTGTTTTTTACTAAATTTACTAATTGACACAACTGTATCTGCATCTTAAAATTGTCACAGGTGTAGAAAGTATCAACACGCGGTTTTTTAAATGAAAGTTTTAATTTATGAAATTCCTGGCTATAGATTTTGATTGAAGGTGGTCTATTACGATCCTGACAAAATAATTAGTACATTTTGTGTATTGTTAAGTGAGATGGTAAATATTTCTTCGACGTACTCTTTCTGGTATAGTGACTTTCATATGATGGAAATGACATGATGTGTGACTTAATTTCAAGTCGTTTTTCGTTAGAAATTTTATGTTTAGGAGTAGTTTTGCCGCGCTTATCGTCGGATTGAGTACCACCTGTTGAAGATCTCTTTTTCATGACAACTGTTTTGATAAAATTGTCACTCTTGTCTAATGTTTTCAATAAACACCCTCGACAAACAGGTTCACGTTTACCATGCACCATAAAAAAATATTTATATGTCTTCATTCTAATCTTTTGCTTTTCTGGATCATCAGTGCGAATTCTTTGTGTAGATTTATCCTCAATTTCCATTAAAGATGCCATGTATGCAGACCTTTCTGAATTCTGGGCTTCTCTGAGTATTCATTTCAACAAATTAAATATTTCAGCATGCACAAGTCACGACAAACTGCCTGTTCAACGAAACGTTAACAATTGATGCAATTGGTAACTTAAAATACCGTTCCAATTTTTGTGTACATCATAAATAATGTTTAAGTACCCACAATCTATAAACAAATGTCACATTTTGATGTTCTTCATAACATAAGTCAGACCACAGAGCTCAAAAAACTTCGCACTTAAGAGTGTTCCTTATAACATAAGTCAAGTTATGTTTTTTTGTGCGTCGACCTATATTTGAATTGGGTAAGGTTGATACGGTCCGCCACTTGAATACGCCATGAAAGAGTTTAGATAGACTTATGTGCTTTAGTCAGACTGCGTGTTGAATAAAATGAACACTGATGATGTAATAAAAAATAAACCGAAAATTTTGACTTATGTGCTTTAGTCCGCCGACCCTAGATTTAATCCTGCCGCAGGTAATATCACGAAGAGCTAAACCCTACTTCTACGAGAAAGAAAAATGCGTAGGAGATGATTGTGAAGAAGAAGACCCTAAAACTAAATGGGAAGGTTTCTCCGTCGATCTGGTGGAGCACATATTCGGTATATTGAAAGAAGAAAAGTATAATTACACTTACGAATTTGTCTACGAAGAAGACAAGCCCTACGGAAAATTTGACCCAACTAAAAATAAGTGGAATGGTTTGATAGGAGATTTACTTGATAAGGTGAGAAAAATTTAATATTATGAAAATACCTACTTATCTAAATAAAATAAACCAGTAACAAAGAGCTTGTATGAAAAGAAAAATTACAATATACATTTTTAAAATTGTACATACATGGTTATTTATTTTAAATTCAATCATAAAACATCTTGTAATGTTTTACTTTCAAATTAAAATACATAACATTAACACACACAATATGTTTAGCATGTGCAATACCAATGATATTCATACATATATAACAGGTTCTTGAGATCATCGGAAAATTACAAGCTAAGTACGCCTATGCATTCCTCCACATTCTATGACAAGTCGTTCACTGTCCAAGCAGTTCGTTTATGGAATGCATTGCCAATACAAGTGAGACAATGTAAAACACTGCCTACTTTTAAAAAAATGGTAAAAGAGCACTACCAATCGCAAGCTCACTAATTTATCTTTATTGTAAAAATTGTTACAGTCTTTGTACTATCCTACTTATCATTTAAGTATTTTATGTATATGTGTATGTATTGTAATATGTATTATAATATTTATTGTTTATGTAGGTTTTTAGGTATATAATAATATATGTGTATTCTAATATTATAATATAAGTATGTGTATATATTCATATTTGTACAACGCAGTACAAGTGATTAGATGTAAGTAAACTATTATATAATTTCTTTTCTTTTCTCAATTCTTATGTATGCCATGGCTATACATTGTCTCCTATGTTTTTTGTCCATCCAGGTTGTCTGGAAGAGATTGCTTAAGCGATAAGACCGCCGATTGTGCAACATATTTTATGTACGTTTCCGATTTTATTGTTCTAGTGGTGTACAATAAAGATTATTATTATTATTATTATTATTGTTGGTTACGGTTTCGTATCTCGGGACTATGGAGTCCCGGACCTTTAGAAGGCATGCGTGGGGCCGAAGCCAACAGCGCAGAGGCCTGATTAACCATTTGCTCTAAATGTGATATTATGTTTTTGTACCCAAACCAGAAACTAAGAACACCTGATACTTATAGTAATTACACATTAAGAATTATGCTTTGGCGATTCAACATTTTACAACCTTCTATTTCATTCCTGCTGCTCGTTTTGTTTCAGAAAGCTGATTTAGCCGTATGTGACCTAACTATCACGGAAGAACGTAAAAGAGTCGTAGACTTTTCAGTGCCGTTTATGAGTCTGGGAATAAGTATTCTATTTACTAAAGAAGAAAAGATAACACCTCCAATGTTCTCTTTTCTAAATCCTTATGATTTTACAGTTTGGATTTATACGGCCACAGCGTACCTTATCGTGTCTATCATACTTTTTATTTGCGCCAGGTAAATTACTTATTTTGTAAGTTACAAACAAAAAAATACAGCTGTAAGTTTTAAAACCTTAAAGTTCTACGAGTTTCCGCTTTATTTTATTATATCACTAGTCCTAAATGGCTTATAAGATCTTTTTTTTTTTACTTAAAGCTTACGTTAATCTTAACTTACGTTCAATTATTTCTTATCATGTTTAGAACCAAGGCATATAGTAATTGTGGTTATGGCAAGGGTTCATATTAACAATTAAAAACTACAAATATATTTCTTTTAAATTTCAGAATATCACCCGAAGATTGGGAAAATCCAGAACCCTGTGAAAAAGATCCAGAGGAATTAGAGAATATATGGACTTTTAAAAATTGCACTTGGCTTACAATGGGTTCAATTATGACACAGGGATGTGATATATTGCCGAAGTAAGTTTCATCAACTATGTTAATCTCGTAATCATATTATACCTCGCCTATATCATTTGCAATTAACCAGAAAATAGTTTTGTTTTACACTTTCTTGCACACAATAAATGTACCTACAGTTTTGAGATGAAATATAAACACGATGGTTGATGGCATTTCATCAGTCTCTGATCATTTTCATTTGTCATTGTATTGTTGATACAGTACAGCAATTTTGACATTTTCAGAGCTTTTGGAACACGTTGGATATGTAGTATGTGGTGGTTTTTTGCCGTCATTGTTTGTCAAACGTACATCGCTCAGCTCTCAGCATCCATGACGACGACCTTGGGAAAACTGTCCATTAACAGCGTCGACGATTTGGCCAAGCAAACCAAGATTTTGTATGGTTGTGTTGATGGGGGCTCTACATTAGAATTTTTCAAGGTAACGTTGTGATAATAATTTATTTATTCAATACTAACCTTCTCTGACCTTTCCTCTTTATTTTTTTTGTTGATCCTTACTAATATTATAAAGGCGAAAGTTTGTAAGTATGGATGTATGGATGTATGGATGTTTGTTACTCTTTCACGCCAAAACTACCGGGTCGATTTCGATGAAATTTTGCACACATGTAGCTTATAGTCTGGATTAACATATAGGCTACTTTTAATTGACATACCACGCGGGCGGAGCCGCGGGCGGAAGCTAGTATAACTATATTTACTACTTTATTAGGAATTTTTGTTTTCAGTCCTCCAAAGATAAAAATTACCAAAGAATTTATGAGACAATGAAAACGAACAATGTAGTTCTACTAAAGTCGAACGAAGAGGGAGAAGAAAGAGTAAAAAGAAATAAAAATAAGTTTGCTTTCTTTATGGAATCTTGTACTATTGAATACAAATTAAAACGCGATTGTAAACTACAGAAAGTTGGCGGCGAATTGGATAGTAAAGATTATGGCGTCGCTATGCCTGCTAGTAAGTATTTTACCGCACACCGTTTATAATACTATAAATCTATAACACTAACTATTTACTTATATTATATTATTATACTAACTGCTTCCAACTTTTACCTTCACGGTACGTCGATTAAAGAAAGCTTGCAACCTATTCCTAGGCTTACCAGATTGCTTACACAAAAAAAACGAAAACATCGGTCAAGCTCTTTTGGATGAGTTCGATAACTAGCACTGTCTACGAGATTTTTTTATTAAAATATTAATATTAGATGTTAATACAATACTTTACGTTACAGATTCTCCTTACAGAACTCATATAAACAGAGCAATTTTAAAATTAAAAGAAAGGACCATCCTAGATCAAATAAAAACCAAATGGTGGGACCAAAAATATGGAGCAAAGAAATGTGATGTAAGATTTAATTTAATTAATTACAAAGTTTCATGAAAGTAAATTTAGTCTGGCATGTGTCATATTATGACTAAACTAAGTATGTGTGTAATGTCATGTGTTATATTTGATTATTCTGGTTTTAGAACGACGTTGATGAGAATGACTTGGAAGGTGATCTTGAGATGGATAATTTGATTGGAGCATTCATAGTGCTGCTCGCAGGGATAGGCTTTAGTCTGATCATAACAGCCTTTGAATTTACCAACGAGGTTCGGAACATCGTCGTACGAGAGCAGGTTTGTTACAAAAAAAGTTATGCATGTTCTTCGTTAGCAAATAAGCCGATCTTACAAATATTATAACAAAATATGTGAAAATTTGTAAAGATAATCTAGATGATTACTACAATATTGCTATTGATAATATTTCACGCAATACTTACTTAGTAAATTTTGGTGAAATATTGCACACATGTAGCCTAACCTAGTCTGGATTTATAACATACTAGCTGCGCCTTAGCGTAAATTTGATGCACTACTTTATTTTGTATAGCTGACCTATCTTATGTATGCGTACCTATTCAATTTGAACTGGAATCTATAATATCCTCCATATAAAAATGAATACTTTTTTTTTTCCGTAAGATCCTTGTACAGAGTATTAGAAAACTACAAAAAAAAAATCAGCCAAATCGGTCAAGCCGTTTTCATGCTATGTCGTAACAACGAAAAACGGGTTTCATTTTTATATATATAGCTCGAATAGTGTGTATAATACAGGTTGAATGCGACATAGTGACGTTTATTAAAACCATTTTCATCGGGTAAATAAAATGAAAGACAATCACTTAATTTAATTATTTTTTTATTGAACATAACATATAACGGGATATTTACCATGTATATTTGTTGTAGCGAGTTATTTCGATATTTCAGAGATGTTGCAATATCTTTCTTCACGATAAAACTGAAATATCGAAATAACTCACAAATATACATGGTAAATATCCCTTCTTATATCAATACAATTTGTTAGGTAAACGTGGTTTTTTTATGAAAAAAACTGTGTGACAATAAACACTGACCATGTGTAAAAATCTGTGGTTTCAATAAATGTCACTACGTCGTATCCACTCTGTTTATTTTTTATTTATATTAATAATTATTCTATTTAGCATTAATTTAACAAGATATTCCATATTAACTCTTACCGAGATTTGTAGCTAGTCTTACTAAGCACATACGGGTTACTTAGTTCCTACGTTCACAAGGATATTGCCACCTCATCCGTAGAGTAATACAGTGCCTCGTCTTTCAGCACAAATGGCTGCAATACCTATTTATGGTCGTAAAGAGCTGATATATCACCTTGCGGAGGTGGCGACACTGGAAATTGGTCGTTGGTCTTAGTGGCTTACATATTTGCCTTTAGGTATAACAGTTATTGGGCTTTGATTTGTAATATCAGTTAAAAGATGTAGAGAAATAAATCATTGTTATGCTTAAGGATCGCCAGTATTAAAACCAACTTTCTAAATTATGACATTCCATTTCGCTTTTCACCCTATTTATTTCTTTAAGTGCCTCATTAGCATTCAACAAATTTACTTATTTGGTTTTCCCTAATTTTATGGAACCCTAAACATTAGGGCATTTAGTTTAGGCAACTTTCGTCATCAAGCACTGAGAAAATAGACAGCAGACAAAACTGTACATACAAATGATTTAATAATTAATACTGCGAATTTAGGCCCTTTTTTCATAAAATATTAGTCTTGATAATATTGGCAATTTACTATAAGAATGTTTAATAATATCAAACTAATATTTTAATGAAATTGGCCTTAGGCTATCTTCATTATTGAAAGTGGTTACAAATCTTGCAAAGCATTCTTTTCCATTATTAAATTCAGTTTTAATTCAATTCGCGAGCCTTTTTTCCCAATTAGATTGGATGTCGCTTTTAGTCTCACGGATTTAACTGAATATCAGTATTTTACGTGGAACCACTGCCACCAGACCTCCACAACACAGTATGTGAGTTAATACGATACTCATTCTTAGACTAGTTGTCAGACTTTCTAAACTTTGATGCAACGAGCGCCATAGATCTTCAAATGGCAACCGGCACCGACGGCTTAACGGTTTTTTTTTAGTTATTTGATTAAATTCGACATGAAGTGCGCCTGTAACAGTTAACTGTAACCAAGTAAATTCAGTCATGTGGTACAACATAATATTTGTACAGGCGCCAACAAACTTTACAATCGTTTGAAATAAAACATTAATTATACCGTAAGATTCTGAAATTTTAATATAAAATTTTACACTATAGGTAACCCACAAAGAGGCGTTCGTCAAGGAGCTGAAGGCCTCGTTGAACTTCTTCCAGCATCAGAAGCCGGTGCTTCGCAACCCCAGCAGAGCGCCATCTATCGACTCTACTGACAGTCATGATCAAAAACATCAAAAGAGAACCATTAATGCTATTGAAAACTTCATGGACGCTGAAAAAGATGGCCAATAATATTAAAAAAAAATGTCATAAAAAAAATGCTCCTTTTTTAAAATTACACTACTTTCAATAATATTTATCTATTATTTTTGTAAACTGATCTAGCGATACACTTATCAAATTGTTCATACAATGAAGTATCTAAGTAAAAGTTATTTCGTTTTTAGAAAATTACAGTCCAAGAATGGCACCACCAGACTAATGCATAAAGTAGAGATGTTTTATATTATTTATTTTTTAAAGCGTATAAAGGCTTGGCTTTTTAAAACTTTCGAATAAACTCGACGGTGCATATTAACATGATAATTTAGTTTCAGTGAATTTTGTGATAACTTTTTAAAATAAAATCCACATATATTTAACAGAATGCCTTTCATTTTATTACCAAACAATTTTACCTATTTAAACAGTGGAGTTTATATTACTTTGTCCTCAAAATGTACTTTTAACTTAAGATCTCACAAGTTTTATATCAAAATCAAATAGCCGGAATGTTGGCTAGACGACTATTTTCTCGATGCCCTCGTTTAGTCAATTGAATTGAAAACCCAATAAATCTAAAATTATAGTGAGCATCGCACTAGAGTCACAGTCATTGGCTTCACCGCTATATATTATTAACTATCGTATTACTATCTAAAGCTAGCAACCGCGGTAAACTAACAATTTGAGAGACAGAAATGGTATGGTTACCTTAGAAATTGTCACGCTCTTTCAACTTCCATTTTACCAATTCTAACGGAACCGATAACTCTCACTCAATCGGATGCTAACTCAATCGGAACTTTTACAGCGCTGCCTGTTAAGGGTCAGGTGGAGTATGATTTTCTGATACTAACGTAATTCCGCAATCATTTGTGAATGCTATTTTTTTATATTTAGCCAGTATGTAAATCTTGGTATTTGTTAAAAAAAACGTTAAAAACATCTATAAATACTACTTATAAATTTATAAGTTGTTCACATTGTTTGATTGCTTTATTTGTAATTTATACTTGTATAATTATTCTGTTTGATATAAAAACCTATGTCAACTGGTTAAGGGGAAGACACTGACACCTGCAACACAGTTTTTACTAGCGTGGGTGTCAGGGATTCTATTATAAATTGTAAAACTATTATGTCAATATCTACATGTATCGAAATTTAATAGAATTGAATACGATGTGTTTTTTAATGTGCTGAATTACATGATAATATTTGTTCTGTATTATAAACATTTATGTATGTACAGTTTCATGAACAGAAACATTGTTATCCCAAACAAGACAATATCTTGTTTGGGATTAACAAATTAAATGGGAAAAATATGAAATGTTCATTTATATATTTTGGAAACCAAGATAAATTATATTTGCGTTTTCATTTTGAACGACCGATTTTGCTGTCTTGATCATAGAAATCTTAATAATAAGGCAATAGAAATGTCAAAGACGCGTGACCTTGTCGCCGCGCATCTGTCTAGTCAAACACAAGTGCGAGTTGAGGAATTGTCGTCTTAATGTCATCGCAAAAAGAATAATTTTGTTTGCAGGAATACAAGCGCATGAGTCTAATCGAACACAAGTGCGAGTTGAGGAATTGTCGTCTTAATGTCATCGCCAAAAAGAATAATTTTGTTTGCAGGAATACAAAAAGTGGTATTTGAAAAACGGCGACATGCGTCCCAGTGTTAAAAGATAGTCGATAGCATTTCTATTGACTAGTTATTAAGATTTCTATGGTCTTGATAAATGTAAGTGCGCGTGCGCCAATCAGAAATAGCATTCCTTCTGATTTTTGCCCTTGCTTTCGAATGGTAAAAACGAGTCCGCCGGACTCTTTGAACATTATTTAGATGGATATATTTGACACTACAGTGCTTAAATGGCTATTTTAGTGACGAAAAAATGGTGTATAAAATTGTAACCTATGGTTACTGAAAAGAAAATAAATAAACACCTCTGTGTTGCCACCTATTTCTTTGAAACTTGGATGCCACACAAGGCTGCACCACTAGCACTGGCATGTGGCATACAATTATTAGAGGCATATTGCCTCTAATAATTGTAGAGCTCTAATTTAATATCGTAACGTAGGATAGGTTTCCAGAATCAAGGCTTTATACTGATCCATAAGAACACAGCCTAACATCAAATTTAATGCATTTTATACATCTTTATGACATCCGAGTAAAGCGCAAATAAAAGTAAATGTGAGATTATGTGCACAAGAGTCTATAAATAGTGAACTCTGTCATCCTAAATATGTCATGTGAGCTTAAAGCTACGATGCTGCACTTTAATGTGAAACTCTTGAGAGCTTATCAACAAGTCTTAAGAGCTTAGTCCTAGAGAAAATAAGAAAATGCCTCTATTTCAAAAGTTAAAGTCGTACCAAATGTTTAGTTAAATAAAAATATTTAGAAAACTTGGCTTAAAAAATCTTTTCAAGAACAGACCTCTAATTTAAAAGTTTAATATCTATAATTAAACCTAACAACGTTTTTAGACGAGTTGAGCAGTTTGTCAAAATGATTAACTTTACTTTGGCAGACTGTTGACGAAATAAGATGCCCTAATTTAGTTGGTGGTGGTGGTGGAACAAAAATTAAAACAACACCGAGTTCCAAATGTTAGGTCGTTTTAAGCTATGCGTTCTCAAAAACTAGCAACTGCTCCCTGCTGTTGTAGCGTAATGTTAAATAACTTACAACCTTTCCTTAGATATAGATAAAACATGCAAAATGTGCTTATTAGTGGGTGTGCTTTTTAGTATTATTACATTAGTGCTGATCTTAGTTTAACATAATAATCAATCATTATAAAAATATCCTATAGCTACATGTATTGTATCGTTGAATAGCTATAATTGAACTGAACAAATGTTACTATTGCACCAAGTTTAAAATGTTAGTTCGTTTAAAGATATTGCATTAACTTATATGCTTAAACTGCTATTTTTGATAAACTGCTATTATTGCAACTCAATAATAACTATCTAAAGATATATTTCATGTAGCTATTGGAGATTGTTGACCTGAGATCTAAACAAATGTTATTATGTCGTAGACTGTGTTTGTTTGAACGCGTTAATCCTAGGAGTCGATGATTAGATTAGAATATTACTTTTTTATTAAATTCTTAGAAAAGGCTATAAGCTACATAGAACAACGCGGTATTCGACACGAGCAAAACAGTAATGGTTAAAACAAGTACCAGTTGCTAGTTTTTGAGCAAGCATAGCTCAAAACGAACTAACATTAAAAAAATGTGTTGCATTAACCCCGTCTAAAATACACTAACATTAAACGTAATGGACCTTTTTTACCGTATTTATTCTGAAATTTGCGTTTAATTCTGCGAAAACGAAAAGTACTTACAAATCCCGGATCCTAATTCAATATTTGAGTAACGTACCTACACACGGCTTCTGGAAGCTGGTGGAAAAGTATTGGTTGATACGTAGCTGTGTATTCACAGGTATAGTTCCAAGTTTGCAGTACTGACCTTTGTCTACGTTTATCATTTACCTCGTTATCTCTCATTCGTATATCGGTTTGTTTGCGCGTTTGTCTATTCAACGCAATAGAATCATCGCCTATCAAACTAGCGGCATTGCCTATTGAGACAGACTATGACAATGTGTAGTAATAATAAAAACTCATAAAACTCATTTATTGGTAATTGGTTTACACGTCATTACAGATATATTTATGTAGTGAGTAGGTAATACAAAATTAATTAATAATATTATCACAAAATTCAAATTCAACATTTAATTACAAAAAATAACTTCCAAAATAATCATAAATAATAAATAATCAAAATTTCAACTTGTAAATTAACGATTAATATGGACGAATATTTAAGAGGACAAAATTCTCTGTTTGCCATTTAGAACAAACCCAGAACTAAATTAAATATTTGAATTACGTACATTCACAGAAATAGTTCCAAGTAGTCATGTGTCCGCTATACCAAAACGTAACTGAAAACGGGTATCATCTCTCTAACGTACCGTATCGGTATTAAAAAAGTTACTAACGGTTATCAGGTATTAGTATGAAACTATGAAGTAACTACCGAATCACTGCGTCCCCACGTCAACGTAGTTTGAAAACCGAACCCACATCATATCTAATAACTAAATAACTGACAACCAAAACCAACTGAATCCACGCAACCGATCAAAACTAACTAACTTATCTATCTATCTCTTACAAGTGATATTATCGCATGCATAAAAGAAAAGGGGCGAGAGCGGCGCAAACTATTCAAGGTTATTGTTATAAGCCAAAGACGACCTTATATCTACTGCGCTACGGTAAATGAGTGCGGTCGCTCTCGCTACCTTAGCTTAAAACGTTTGTAAACTCTATAGCTATAATAACTGTAGTAACTGCACCTAAAATACCGGTATTCGGAAACGGTTGTCTATACCGGTATTATATCACCATACCGGTGTAATACCGGTTACCAAAAATATCTAATAACGCCCATGACTAGTTCCAAGTACTGACCTATCTCTACGTTTATCATATACCTCGTTATTGCACGGTATGTTTGCACGTTTGTCTAATCAATGCAATAGAATTATCGCCTGTCAAACTATCGGCTTGCCAATCGCCAGGGTATGTGGACGTATATTGAATTTTGTCAGCAATGTTTACTGTAATGCAGACTCATAGAGGAGGACTCTGTTTGACATTTAGAACTAACCCAGAACTGAATTAAGTATTTGCGTAACATTCGTAGATAGTTCGCAGTCCTGATCTATCTCAACGTTTTAAATAGTTATAGTCATCCTCTCAACTGTCACCCGACCACCTCATGGCTGGTGTAGGGACACAGGGCAACCGGCGCATATGTATTTAAGTGGATACACTGGATACTTAAGTTTAGTCGCCCGGTTCGCCAGTCGCCTTCCCGTATCGCTAGAGATAGGTCGTAGTTAAGATAGAATATCAATATATACAAACATGAAGCACCCCCACATTGGTGACCCTCGACAAAGAACACGCAACTTTCTACACCGTGGCGTTCCTGCTTAATCAAGTGACATCATGGGAGACGACTCGCCCTTCTCGACGCGCGCATCTAGAAGGACTCCTACGACGACCTAGCCAAACTACACTGGAACGCACGGAAAATACAATGAAGATATCATATATATAATCAAAGGAAGATCTACTGCTAAGCGATTTCTCCGACGTGGTCAAGTAAGTGAAGACACGTGGTTGCCATGCATAGCGAAATCAAGTAGCGACCACGGCAGACCACACAATTTTGGGTGATGACCTTTTGGATTTCCGGACGACGAGCACGACGGTTTATTCTAATACGTGGTACATTCGTCGCGTATTTAGACGTATTATATACCCTGCGGTTGCGTTGGCACCAGGATGAGAATGCTTACTACAGGATTTCCGGACTATACGGCATCGTAACAATATATTTAGAGGCGAGTAGGTACAAATACCGCTTCAAGAAGATTAACTGTCAATTACGTCATCAATCAGAGACGTGGACTACTTACTACAACAGGAGCAAATACATCGCTAGCAGACTAGGAGCAACATACGGAATTTGCATCTTCGTACGTATCGCCGACTCATGAAGCGCCTTACGAAGAGCAACGTCAAGAAAACGTATCAAATGTTTGTGATAAATTACGGCATTTAGTTTTAAAAAGTTAAAGTTTTAAATTCCATGGTTATTTTTAGATGCAAAGTCTCAAATCACGTCAATAACTCATGTGTTAATTTTTATGTGAACAACGCTTTCATTGAGGAGCAGTTTGTTTGGCTCTCACAAAGCACTTGAGATTGTGACCCTTTTTTTATAAGCATCAGTACTAGGAACCACTTGTAATGTATCCCTTAGTTTATTGGAATCGTAGAATGATTATTGTTTGTGTTAACGTTATAAAATTTTTGTTTCAAAGTTTTATTCTGATTATCATTTTGCAAATTATTTTTGTAAAGGGGGAAATGGTGTAGGGACACAGGGCAACCGGCGCATATGTATTTAAGTGGATACACTGGATACTTAAGTTTAGTCTCCCGGTTCGCCAGTCGCCTTCCCGTATCGCTAGAGATAGGTCGTAGTTAAGATAGAATAATAATATATACTCATGAAGACCCCCACAGCTGGTGTCAAAACCCGCGCATCTGTCGAACGCCAGCTGCTGGTCGATTATTCCCGCCGTATTTTAACGGCTCAAATAAGCGTTGATAGTATATTTATCCTGCTCTAACTTATTCGTACGTACGGGCGATACGACAAGGATGGAATATAACATCACATGGGACACTTGAGCCGCTAATGTAAACAATACTTTTTTGTTTATGTCGAGACTTTCATAGTGCGTAGTTGGTGACTACGACCGGAGTGTTTTGAGTGTGTTTTTGGCAGTTTTCTTGTGATTTAGTGGAAAAAGTTAAGTGTTAATCATGAGCGGGTAAGTAATAAACAGTTTTTAATTCATAACTTGCGTTTTAGACTATGATTGTTGGTTGAAAGTGATATGTTTATAAAACAATGTCTGACTTTTGGCGTGCTTGCCCTCCCCTGCCCCCTCTCATTTTGACTTGTTTTGCATATAAATACTACAATAAGAGCAAAATGTAGTTAGTAACATCATATAGACATCTTACTACATACGTATACTGTATTTAATCGGTACATTCTCATTTCTATTTTGCACAATATGAATAAAACTAAAATACGCAACACAAATCGGCCGTCTAATGGCACATTGACAGACAGGAACCATAGGCCATTTTGTACTAGCGCTACTTACTTGCCATGTACTTAGTAGTTTTTGTAGAGAATTTGTCAAGTTTCAATTTAGATTTCTAAAGTAATTTTGTATGGCAGTATGCCCTTTATTATATTTTTCGATTTGTACAGATCATGAAACTGTACAAATTAAAATTCATATTACAAAACCTTCAATAGAATTTGCATTGTGAGGCTAAATTTGAGAGCAGTTTTTTTAGCGCTTATTTCCAAGTGCTTGGTTTTTTGTTTGATACTTGTAAAGTAAATGTTTTTAATAGCTAAAACTTTGTTTATCTTTAGATTACGAACCAAACTGTAAAATAAATGAGTGGTTTTAGCCACTTGACTCAGTGTTTACGAAATTGAAGTATCGGAACTCATTTGTTTTTTGTGTTGCGCTCGGGTCGCCGTTTATCGAGTCAAGTGTTTGTTTAGCTTGTGGTGTAAAAAAAGTGTATGAAAAGGTGTTCTTTTTAAACGGAATATTGTAAATTGTATATTCTTTTGTAAAGAAAAATAAAATAAATATTAATTAGTCTTTTATTTTTAATTATCATACGACATATTCGCATGCACTAACGTTCACCTACCGTTCACTAATTTTCACCCAAGGTTTAATAAATAATTTTAGAATAAAATAATACTCAATTGTATTATTTCTGTTAGTGTACTTCATACAGATTTAATAACATAAATTTTATACACATCTTTCATACAATTATGAAGTAATCGTCATTTTAATGAGCCGCGGCGATATCGCGAGAGACCACCCTCGACGATATTGACAGATGTGGCTATATAGGTTTTATGATGGCTGACAGTTGAGAGGTGCGTTTGTCTAATCAAGGTCATGGAATCATCGCCTAACAAACGATGGTCAGGATGGTCCTTGTCAACTGCCAGTCGGCTTTCATACGAGCGTAAGATAGATATTGTCTGGTTTATGCATGATTTATCTAGTTATCGTACTTATCAGTGGTTGTGCGTGTCTAATCAATACCATGGAATCTTCGCCTGACCATGCAATTATTTCACTCTTGCAAATTGGGACAGCATTTTTGAACCAACATTAGTTTCAATTACAGACAGATATTTGGTGATTTTTAGAAATCAATAGCGCTGCACTACTTCTCTTTTTCTAATAACGTACACATACGACTATAAAAAAATGTACACTCAGCATATTCACTCTTTGTGTCAAGTTACTTTTTATAATATACTTAAAATTATTCTTGGAGATAAGAAAATAAATTCAGCATAGTTATTGTTTTTTTCCTCGATCCATTTAATTTCAAACTATACGTGTGGCATATAAACTCCTGTGAATGAGCAATTCAAATCTAGCATTCTGCAAACATTGGTACTGGACATACGGAAATAGAGCGTGCTATACTCCCAGGGGAGCAATTATCACGAAATTTACACTACGTTACATTCGAAATTGGTCATTTTACTTGTTTAGGATTTTGAGGTCCAGTTGTCGTCCATTTTGATTTTATTACAAGCAAGGACCTTAAAAGGGTGCGGTAGAAGTGCATTACACTCACCTTTCTATGTTTAGGCCCCATTAATTTTAAACAGGGCATTAGCCAATTGCCATTTACCGGGTTTATACTTTCAGATTAGCTTATTTTCTGATGAAAAATATCTAAATAGCATTTTCAGATCCGGTAATCGAGCCCGAAGCCTCACGGATAGCGATCGGATACACTACTGCTATCAAGAGAATATCATTCGTACTTTTTTGATGTTATTGAATCTTATCTAAATCTGTTTCACAAGTAACGCTCATATCGTACACGGTCAATGTTAATTTGTCATTTTCTTTTGTGGCGCATTTTAAACAATGCGTTTTTTTAATCACAAAAGATTAATATTTATCAATTATTATTATCAAATAATAACAACAAATCATTATCGTCATTAACAAAGATAGAGCAGAACACATGCAGCTCTCATGAATATTATATTGTAAATATACCCATATTACTTTTTGTATGTTTTAATAAATTTCCTTCTACCCAATCATTTCAGCACACTAAAATTTTTGTCGTCACACTTAAAGTAAATACGAGTATATCTAATTCATTTGAATTTTCCTACTACAAAATTAAATAACAGTAGCCAAGCGTAGTATTAAATACATAGTCTGGGGTTTATTTACAAGCTTAGTGCTATGTGTTAATTATATTAATATTCATTACCGTTCCGGTTTATAGTACTAAATTATGCCTAAGTATTGCTAAAAGCGCTAGGTAAAACTCACGATTATTTGATTAGGCAGATAATTGAAAATTTTAAGACTAGACTAACGAGGCAGCCAAACTCTTGAAAATATTAAAATGTCTGACGCCCTTAGTGTCTAGATGCCAACTTTATTGACCCTAAAATATTTTCGTAAACAGCCAAATTAGAATTCAATTTGCCCTTAAATTGATGATGACTTCCGATTTTCTATAGAAAATCAAGTTCTTTTGTATAATGCTCTAACTTTGTGGACAAACTACTTTAAGGGTAGACTGCTGAGCGCCGTGTTTTCATACTCACGTAATATGGGTTTAACTTCAATATTATAAGGATTTTATCTATTTTTATACACAAATCATATCTAAAACATTTAAATGGATGTTTGTTCGTGGCCAATTTGTTAAAATTGTTTTCATAATTTATTATGATTAATACAAAATAAAAATTTAAATGATAATTTTGAAAAAATCGGCGTCAGCTGAGGAACGGGTATGATGTTCCTCCACCACTAAGTGAGGATCCTCCGACCAGGCTCGGTGGTATTGCCTAGAAGAAGTATTTAGGTACACTTGCTGATAACAATACACTTTCGCGATTCAGCGCTCTTTGACATTTGTGACGTGTGTGTCATTTCTGTCTTATTATGTCATGCGTCACCTTTTGACGTTATCAATGTCAGCCATCATTTATTATGTGCGGGTACCGCCACACCAACAAACATGCTGTTTAGTGTTTAGTTAAGATATAATTTGACTAAAAAAGTTAATAAAAACTTAATAATATTAAAATTGAACCCATATTACTTTTGTATGAAAAACAGCCAAGCAATTGTTCCTTCTAAATCACTTTCTGCGGAATGGAAATTGTTTGAACCGTCTTTGGCACTTTTTAATGACATTTTAAAGATGCGGTCGCAACACTCTTTTGAAGACGGGTCAAAGTAATTTAACTTTTCATAACGAATTATTGCGTAATGAACAAATCCAATTCATGAAGTATTTAAAATGCACAATTCGTGCCGATTCATGCAGTCAATACAATATCTAGCATTTAAACATACAATAGTAACTACGTGCATTACATCTCTATTTGGTCACTTTTTCATTATTCTGAGAGCTGCAGTCTGAACAACTTGCTGATGTCATAAAGTGAATTGGGATTATATTTTAACATTCTTTATGCCAATATAAGATGATGGCCAATCTGAAAATACTGTAGAAACTACCTTAGATTAGTAAGCTCTAGCTACATTGTATTGTGTTCCAGCTTATAGGTCAACGCAGACACAAGACACAGGATACCTCGCACGTTTCAATGCGTCCGAATTCTAAGGAGAGCTCTGAATTGCATTTGATCAATGGAACGAATCTGTTTTAAAACTCGTTTTGTGAGCTGATCGCTGACATCCGGGAATTTGCACGTGTTGGCCACTGTTACAAAATACGGACCAACAGAAGGCTCGTCAAATAAAATAGTGTCATGTAGAGCACTGCGGTGGCTAACTCCTTAATATTGATAAGTAAAAAAAAAACCACAGCAGAGCAGGTGGCAGAACTTTAAATATATGATAGTGATTCTTACTCCCTCGACCTTGTGCAGAAAAGCTCTGCCTAAACGTATTAAACTACTATTTCTAATCTTGCCTGCAAGTATACTATGTTTAAGATACAATATTTTGGACACCGAATATTAAGCAGACCTTCCGTACTCCTTAATATTTAGCAGCAGAACGCAGCATGTTGCGTCGACGACGCACGCGCGTACGCGACTCTGGATCGGAAATGAGGGGCTGTCGGAAGCCCGCACTACCATTATCGTCTGCTTCGTCACGCTATTTGGAACCCCTCGACGACTTCTATCATGCGGAATCCATTGATGTGTTTGTTCATGGGGCAATTGACAGAAGCTGTGGATATGCATCAAGTTGTGCTTCGCAGGAACATTTACGAATGGTGTTGTGATTTATGTGTGTGTCACACGTCGAGCTAAGCTACAAAACACACACAGTCTAAAACATATAAAATTGAATCTAAAAAAACCAGACCTGAAGACATTGAAGTGACTATTGAATGGCTTTGTAGCTTTTTTGTCTGCCTTCTGTTCTTGATGTAGGTGGGAATTAATATTTCTGTGTTTTGTTTATAACATTTCGATAAAGTAATCATGTATTTAATTTTATTCATATTAAACTTTTTCAACATAGCAGGTAGGCCTATGTACAAATTATTATTGTGACAATTTAGTTTACAGATTAATCCTAATCCGGCAAACAAACAGACGGTTCAAAAAAGCTAATAATGAAACAAAAGATTCCTTAGGGTGTTATTACATCGAAATTGATCGACGTCCATCGATGCAGCGAACGATTTGGTGTGGAAGATTAGTAGACAGTTTTTCTTCACTAAAACATAACGTCGATTTATTGATTGGTCTAATATCATCCTAAAGGAGTAGCGGCGGTTCAAGACGTGACCAAATATCGATGATGACCAGGTCTTGGGTGACCTATCTATCTTCTCACAGATCGGCTCTCATAAGTCATCAACGGCATATCTTGGAAGAGATTGGTGACGGGGATGTGAATTTGACTATAGCCTAAAAGGGCATAAATTTTCTCTTATGTTGGAACGGGTAAGTTCGTTCTCCAGGCTTGAATACTCTTTACTGTTAAATTTTCCTGCTAGTTGCCTACAATCACCTGAGTGAGCTACACTAAGTTAGCATATCTTTCAGTGTGGTTCGCGGTTAAAGCAAGTCTCCTGCGCAGTAATCGTTGTAGCGAAAGAACGCTTCGCCAAATCTGCTGTTGGTTCAGTGGCGTGCGGGCTACACGGTGAGATGGCCGTGTCGTGGTTCGCAGTGCTTGCGCTCGCCGTCACAGCGTTGGGGGCGTCTATCACGTGTGAGTTTTATTTGTTTTCATATCAAACGTGAATAATAAGAAGTGCAGTTAATCTACAGAGAAAAAAACTATGAGTGATTTTTACAAAAAAAAAAAAATATTGACATGGCAAATGGGAAAAAATTATTGTTCAATTATAGGATTTTTTAAAAATGTATACTTAGGGAATAATTAAATGATAAATATTATATAATTAATTAATAAAATATAGAGTCGGGCGATACACTCCTCTACGTATCATATCCTGGCTGGCCCCACCTGGGGTTACCTGCATGGAATTGACTTGTACCTTGATCAAGGTACCTACTAGTCAATACCCAGTCAGTAGATAGTCAGTTTTAGGATCGACAATAAATCACAATTATTTTATCGTTATAGTCACTATGATAAAAAAAAGAACTCTTTTTTCCTTTTAGCTCTTACTCTAATTACTCTTCAATAAAAAACAAAAATAAATAGATTTTCCTAGTAGAAGAAAAACTTGTAATCATTTAAAGTAATGCACAAGAAACATTATTAATGACAACAAAAAGCAGAAACATTGAACCAAAAACATTAAATCTTGTAACATTACGTCAGAAGCGTCAAACAAAATGTTGGTACTTATCGTAACAGAATACAAACAAAATCTGTTTGAATTACATAAGATGGTATTAAGATATTTCCTACTCAATTTATGTAATAATATAGATTATATCTAAGTTATATTATATAGTGTTCCTAGCGTTACATCCGTAATGCTCAGGTTACCTTTACTATCACCTAGCTAGCACAGTGTTAAAAGATGAACTCACTTATTGACTTCATGTTATTATAAAGAAGGGGAGAATTTTGATTTAAGAAGTCCATCGCTCCTGGTTCACCAGGATTTACAAAACTAACGTCCGAATTACAACGAACATAAATAAAACACACAAAAAAAGGTGTTTTGTAACATCGAAAATCTATTTATATTATGTGCGACGATTACAGATTTCCCTTTCATTCGATTGAAATTCAGGTGGAATTTTAGGCGTTCTATTGGTGACCACCAATCTTGATCCGCTATGGTTGACGTCATCAATGCACGTTGCTAAAGCAATTTAAAAACGTGAGAACCAAAAAAACCAAACGTTCGATCTCTCTCCCTCTGCACTCGAAACTATTTCTCTATTTGAAGGTGACAGAGAAGATCCTTGTTTTATGAACTGAGTATGAGCTCAAAAATATGATCCAGGACCCAATGTGCAACACACATGACAGTCTTAAGTTTTGATGACTCCAAATTTCGTCATTTTCCAAACTAATTCCTGATTACATTGAATTCGACTTCTATTCTAACGGATTTAGAATATCAGTATTTTACTTATACATACATATATTATTAATATATTGGTGCAGTGAAGGAGATAGATATAGCGACACAGTTTGCATAAAGGCGACAACTCATAAGTCTGCCTACGAGCCATTTTTTATTAATATATAGGTATAGATATATCAGATATTCAGCTAATCACCAAATAGTTGTTATCAAACAGTTGTTATGTTACAGTTTGAAGATTTCAAGTCCTCAGGTGCTTGACCTACTCCGGCACAAGGTTATTCTTTGACCTTGCTATTTTAGTAATGTATTATAACACGAAAGATACTATTTAAGGTCACATGCAACTTATGAAATCATTTAGTGTCATTCGTATAGCTGTTTACCTATTACATTTTAAAGTCTACCTCGGCTTTATTTTAGCAGGGACCTTTCAACCGAGGAGAGTCATCAAACGACACCGGACCATCGGGTAACTTCGCCAAGAGGTCTTGCCGTTTCGTTTTTAACAGCCATCTTGTTCTTTTTCTATCCAAATAAAAAGGGACTGACTAACGTTTGCCGATGGACTATTAAATGTTTTAAAAATATTAGCATAATTTATACAAACATTTACATAAAATTACTACTATATTTATTTACTAGTATTGTTTGTTTACATAGTGAAACACGCAATTAAATTGATGTAATAACTAAGTTCTAAAGTTCATCACGTCTGGGTTCGTCTGGTTTATAGTAGAACTATTCAACTGGTTATATCCCTGTAGTGAAGGTAGTCTCGAAAAAAGTAAAAGTAAGCCTTTCTCATCCTTCCATCATAACAAATCAATACACAATTTCAGCTATCTAGGTGCAGACAGTTCACTCTTGTAATGTAAAAATAAAATAAAAAGTTATATTTAAGATATTATGCTTTCTACTAGAAATTTAATAAGGTCTGTACCATACTTATCTACAGTTGCATAATTACCCTAGGGCCATGGGTCCATGGTAGCGCAAGCCGCCCCTCACTAGACCAGGGTGGATAATTTTTGAAACCAAAATAAATAATAGTTGGATGAAACCCACTGGAAAAGGAGGATAATATTGTAAAAATTAAAGGAAAAATAATTTACCGGCGATCTGAGGTCGGGAAGGGGAAGGGGTGAGTTTTTAAGGGTAAAAAACGGTTTTCTCGATTTCCGGCAAAACTAAAAGTCCTATGGAAATAAGTAAAATGGCAAAGTTGTAGGTAAATGTATTACATGATCAAAAATAATGCTTATCAATCTAGCTTTAGAGGAGAAGTCGAGGTTTTTAAATTTTGGTCCTCTAAGTAGGTTTTGTTTGATTGTGACCAACTAGAATCGAAATGCTTGCCAAAGACTTGATATTGAAAAAACTACCTGTAAAAATGAGAATTTTAATATTATAATCACATTAAGCAAATCATGTGGTAATTATTAACAATCACCAGTAAATATTAATAACTTTACAATTAATAACCTTCACCGTAACATTCTCACCTAGTTCTGATCGCCGTGATTGACAACATTGCGATAAGTTGATCCTTCCACCCAGCCGATAGGGATTTATACATCGTCATCTATCCATCCTTATTTCACTTTATATGGAGTTGTATTTTTTCTCAATTTGTCTCTATTAGTTGTCTTGCTATGACTCCCTCTTCTTTCTTATTTCTTCTTTTACCTTCAGTCTAGCTCTGTCTCTCCATCCTGCACTATTTAAACGATCATTAAACATATTGATATCTACAGAATAAAATTATCATTTATTTATAGATTGTTTTCCCTTGATCTGTCTGGGATCAAAAATAAATATCGCGCACTGGAATTGAACTCATGACCCGAACGTCACCAGACTTCCGCCACTGCGGCACCGTCGATAAATACGTCTGGTTAAACTATTTGTTTGCATCTAATATTATATGGTATATATACATTATTATAACATACACCTTATTTATTTTCTATTAAACTAATGATGATGGTCAACACATCTCTTAACTTTCGTTTTAATTTTACTTTTAAATATAATTTTTTCATGTATAACTAGCATCTGTCCACAGCTCCACGCGCGTGGAAGATCGATAAAAAGTATTCTATGCTATTTGTGGAGTCCTCAACTTTTTTGTTGTTTTTTTTTTTTCTTTTAAAAAACGACGCCCGCACTTGGAATAACTCCTGTGTCGCGGGGGTGTTCAAAAACAAACATTTCACACACACAGAGCACACCCAGAGTCAGAACAAATCTTTACGAATCACACAAAAATTTGGCCCATGGGGGGATCGAACCCACAACACCAGCGCAGTTGAAAGCGGCGCGGCGAGGCGACCGCTTTAACCACTACGCCAATCGTGCACTCAAAACTATCTCCCCACCAATTTTATCAAGATATAATAGATTCGGAGCCTATTTGGCACAAACAAACAATCAATTCATATAGATAGAGTTGCCTAGATAAGACAAAAATTTCCAAACATACATCGTTTAATAACGTGTAAGATTTTCTGTACTGTTATTTTGATTAGACAAATATAATTAGTTATTATCTTTTTGATCGCCAATATGACGTCATAAAACAAAATAGCTGACAGATAACAAATAAGTCAATTGCCCCAGATTAAGATAACATACCTTGCTAAATACATCTATCGGTTGGAATAAAAATCTGAGAAAATCTGTTAGGTATTATTGCCTCCCATATCAGGATTAATTGTATGATGAAACAGAATATCACATATAGATAATCGCTAACTACGGCGCTGTAATGGAAAAACTTATGAAATATGGTGCCATTAATGGTTTTATGGTTCTTGCTACCTTCGATAAGTTGTGCAGTCAATTCTTTAGTAACACGACGGAACTTTAAACTTCACCTGAGGAGTTACTGGAGTCTTGCAGAAGTCGTCGGAATACTTATTGCTGCGTATATATGGTCAATTCATATTGCTCCAAAGTCTAAACCGGAATCTAAATCGGTTAATTAAAAATCCTTTATCTCAACAATAAATGACTTTTATATTTCTTCTGAGAATAAACAAGCGAATAATACTGATTATGCAGCTATAACTTGGATGATTTGACCTATTAGCATCATAAGAGAGATAAAAGAGATTTTTCTGTATTTAGAGAAAAATTGCTTGGTTGTTTTCTATACAAATGTTATATGAGGTTAACTTAAATATTATTAAGTTTGTATCTATTTTTATAGACAAGTCATATCTAAAACGCTAAAATGCATGTTTGTTGGTGCCCATTTATTCAAAATTATCATTTCGATTTTTCAGTTTAAATGTAACTTTGCTAATAGTTAAAACAATTTTGACAAAATTACCATGTTTTCGATATGATTTATCTATGAAAATAGATAAAACTTAATTAATATTAAAGTTAAACTCATAATACGTTAGTATGAAAACACGGTGCTCGCAAGTTTAACCTTAACTTTGAGAGCATTTATTTCAGTAGTCTGCGACTCTGCTCTAGCTTGAACAGGCTATATTATGCTCTTAAAGTCCACGTGTAATCCTAAATTATAAATCGAGTTGCAAAAAACATAGGGTTAGTTATAAAAGTACTTTTATAAACATCATTGTTCGGCAGTCACTCGGTCACAAACAGTACAATAGTATGAGAAAACTATTGTACTATTATATTATACATCCTAACTCTAGTACATTTTACAAAATATAACAATGTACTGCAGTTTGCACTATACATAGTGACATAGCGGCATTTATTGAAAGCTCACATTCTAGACTTGGTCAGTGTTTATTTCCATCTGTTAAAAAAATACTACAAAAGAAAAATCTTCTCGTTAACCGAACAAATTGAATGATCTTAAAATATTTTTATTATGCTTGCTTGTTACACTTAATGCAACTTTGTAAAAGATGTGTGAAGAAATAAAAGATTTATAACGGACAATTCCTTCCATTTTTATCAATAAACTCTTTGACCTACGTAGCATTCTGTACTCGATGCGTGGTAGATTTTTTTTTTTTAAAACGTCACAGCAAACTTTTGTAAGCACAGTTCTTGAGTGTAATCTTCATATAATATGGCTATTACAATTGCCAGTACTGTGGAATAATGCGGAATATAATCATCATGACACGATTATAAGTATTATAAATTATTAAAATACTGGTCAGAATTTCGAGAAGATTCAGAAAAATAATCACTAAGGAGGTGCAAATGTAATTTCACACATCAGAAAATCGGTCTTGGTCTCTCGGAAATCGTATCGCAAAAAGTATACCTGCTTGTTTACGATGTACAAAAGATGATAAAAGTCGGACAATACTTCATGAAATGCCAACTATATATGCCCACTTGAATCGTGATCTTGAGCACAAATACACCACATTAACTTACCGGTAATGACCGGTTCTTCATTTGACACACACACACACATCACATATGGCTAGATCACTGTCTGGCACACCTGTTATTGCATCTAATAGTCCACGTACTGGTTTAATCTACTGTTACTAATTAGGTTCAAGTCGTACATGTGCAGTTTATAATCAATTATTGAAATTATACGTTAATGATTCCATCTTCATTGGGCTATAAATTACCTAATTGTGATATTATTAATTATTATTGATGCTATCAATCCAGTAATAAATTAATATTAAACTGTAATATTCAAACACGAAGTGGTCAATTGTCGAAATAATTTCTTGCCTCAGCAGTAAATTCAAAAAGAATATTTAATTTTGATTCAACAAATGTCAATAAAATTAAATGAAACGAATAAAACAAAATGCGGCCCAATTAGCGAGGATTTGCCCATTCGAATCATATGAAAATTAAATTTTATAAAATAGCTGATGATTAAAAAAATACCTTTAAATTTATTTAATATCCTTCCTTCTGACGCAGTCGTGTAAGAAGAAAATTATTTGATTCAGAATAATATCAAGACAGATAATAATATATCAATATAATAAAAAGCACTAATAATTATTTTAGAAGTTTCATCGATTTTTATACATCAAACATGTGAAAAACGTGTTTAACTTAAATATGTAGTTTAACAGTAACAAAGAACACCGATTATGCAAATCCATCTTGAACTTGGCCCAAATAGAGTAACTGCCGCATATGCAAAAATGCTTCACTTTTGTCAGTAGACTACGCAAGCCCATTACGTCAACCTTTTGTCCAAATGCAGAGCGAAGTAAAAACTTACATAAGAAAGGCATCCGTAGAAGGAGAGACACGCGGTCGATTTACTAAGCACTTAATTAAATATGCTTCGTTGCATTTCGCCTGCAATTATGTCATTAGTATTGAGTTACTTAACGGTGCTGTACGTGTACCTCGATCATTTCTTTTTGCTGGTGTAAACTCGATACTCGCGACGTCTGGACTGATAGAATTATCCTAAGCACGTGGTATCGATAGCTAAAAGATATTGTGTTGGTTCTGAAACTTATTTTTGATGCATGCTATTTAGACATAACAATATGTAATTTGGATACCTTTCTGGAGGGTTTACACAAGGTTTTAAAAAGGAAGAAAGACCTTAGCCCAACCATGGAACAAAATATAGTTAAAAATGCATTTCTAAGCCTGTAATAAGCCTCGTAAAAAGACATTTTTCTACAAGCTACAGAGAAGGCACATCGTAGTCCTTGATTGAAGCAACGCCTTTGCAATCTTTAGGATGTACCTGTAAATAGATTGCAAATGATAGTTTATCAGTCAGTTTGCTACATAAGGCATATAAAAACCTGTTAAAGTATACTTTGTTTGCAACATGCTTATTAGATACTGGAGGTTAATGTGAAACTGATTGAAAAGTATAATGTATCTTACGGAATACTTGGTGTCTTGCAACGTACTGGGGTAATTCTTCAGTGGCTAAATTTTTATGTCTACATCGTCTTTATTTTACTTATTTAAGTGTCCGGCCTAAAATACTGATTGATATGACGTATGCTTCACTTGATCGTACTTAATCATGTAATGATAATGAGGCTCTGGCGGGAGGAAACCAGTCGCGAAATGAACGACCTGGAAAATGAACTTGGGGTTGGTCGGCTTAGGTCCCGGTGTTAAGAACGTTAATGTCTAAATAATATGACCTTAGTTCGGGAGGCAATACAAAGGCCCAATTTTATATTTGTTCTTCTTTTTTATTACGGTTTCTGATAAATCTGTATCAAAATTCTGATTCATATGGGCAAATATTTGAACGTAAATATCTTTAAATTTTTATTAAAATAAAATTCAAGTTACTTATAACTTATTCAAATATATGTTTTTTAGTATATACACATGTGTGAACGACCTGAAAGTGAAATAAAGATTTGTCCACATGAATCAGTCATGTCCTAGAACTACCCACTAGCAACAAATATAGGAGGACTTCTTGCTTGTATAACATTATGGTAACGGAGTCATCATTTGAACAATACGATATACTTATTATGTAATAACTATAGTTATCCAACAGGCAGACGATGTTTTCTTCACTTACTGGTTCACATCGGTATCTACGAGTATCGAGTATCTATGTCACACTATTACATAAAACTAGTTTCTCATAAACCTTTATCGCATTTCTTCTATAGAACTCCGTTTATGTGAAATTGGCACCGGAATCTTATCTGGCTTCGTTATAATCCAGCAAAACGATGCATTATATCGTATGTAGATTTTTATGAGCTGGTAATTATAATTACCATGTACTAACATCAAGACGTGCTTGCAATCTCTTATTGGTACGTATGCTTGTTTAAAAACTGTAAACAACTAGTTCACCAGATTGGCATGCCAGCACAAAGTAGCCAGTGTCAAATAAGAGTCTAGCTTCCTATCCACAAAAGATTTTTTGGAATTTGATATGTGGTACTAAATATCACTTTCCCCAAACGTAACGACCCGTTCGTGCTACCTCTTTTTAATAAAGTATAGATTGGTTATGTTATATGAAATAGTATAACTTATTATTATTATTATTATGTTGTTTATGTTCCCATAACACGGGACTATAGAGTCCCGGTACTTTGGAAGGCATGCGTGGGGCCGAAGCCAACAGCGCAGAGGCCTGATGAACATTTTAATCTAAATGTGAAATGGGACACAAATCGACTACTATCCCTGTTCACACTATATAAATGCACCCAAGGACAGTCCCCGGTTCGTGTAAAACTATTTCAGAAAAATGGAAACTAAATAATCGGATCTATTGTGGTGAATGGCTAATTAAATCACAACTGGTAGTACCAGTTGTGATTTACTGGTATGGATGCACTAGGTCGCCTGCCCTAATAGCACATGTAAATTATTATTATTATTATTGCGAGCCTATAGTGTCCCACTGCAGGACAAAGGCCTCCCCTCCCTTTTTCCATTTATCTCTGTCTGTGGTTTGTAGTGTCCAGTCAATCTGCCATGAATCCAATTCATCCCGCCATCTCCTTCTGGGTCTGCCACGTTGTCTCGTTTATCATAGTATATCTTACAGTAGAGAATTCTAAGTAATTGTGCTTCGTTTCCACCTCGGTAAGGTCCACAGATATAGATCTACATAGATAACGCAAGCATCACGATTTGTATTGAAACCAAGCGTGCCGACTTTTTAATACCTATTGTGACGTCACAGCCGAAATTTAGTGACGGGAAATCCAAACCGATTCAAAGACACCGATGCCGCCGATGCCCATCCGCCCAGTACGATTCAAACGGCCGTCTGCTATGATTTTCTCTGACAAAAGACGCGCGTGGACTGAAGTTAGCGGCGACCAACCTTGACGCTTGGTCGGGGTTCGGACACGCGAAGTACATGCATTTGCGTTATCTATGTAGATCTATATCTGTGGTAAGGTCCTTAATTAAAATCGATAAATTAATTTTTAATACATTATGAATAAGCAAAAACATTTCGAGACTTAAATTGTGTTATAGCAAATAAATGTACTTCTGAAAATTGCATGACCTCGATAATTATTGTGAAAATGTTAAAAAAAGTTAAAGAAAAAATATTATTACCTACTTGAATATTTGTTTAGTTATAAGCTACAGTAATGATTCATGCTTTTTCAGTATTATCGCCCAAGACAGAAAAAAAACGAGGCCAAAAAAGCTAGTCTCGTTTTAACGTCCATAAACTTAAGCTATAGGTACATACTAGGTAAAGGCAGATCGTAACCTAATAACGGTACTAAAATCTAATCTACAATTTGCACTCAACCTTTACCGAGACCGTAAAATAATATCCAGAGTCTACGACATTCACGCAAAGATTCGGTTCTAATTTTAGCCAGACAGCCGAAGAAAATCGTAAAATTGAAAGACCGTTTTTAGTTCGATTTTCTTCAAATTTATTTTTTGTTCGTCCTTGTTACAAGCCGTTTTCTTTCTAACGACAAGCTAAATGTAATTGAAGAGGTACAACCTCTTACAGACAATTCTTGGCCTCTTGGCTCTCTTTACCGTCGCATTTAATGAGAATTGGGTCTTTGGCTCGGTTTTTTTAATTCTTAATAGGTTCGACTTTACATAAGAACTTACTAAGCATGATTGTGCCTATATGTAGTGGTACTTAAGTTTAATGATTTATTACATACTCCATTTAAAATAAAAAAACTTATAAATGTAAACAAACCAAATTAGGGTCATCAAATTTGTTTTTAGATACAGCTGATAGATAAATCTTATAATATAGTAATCCTTTCGACACTTTTTTGGGATGTTTCTTTCGAGAAAGTTACTTTAAATAAACACGCATACAAATGTCTCACACATTACTTTGATTTCAAGAAATAAACGACACTTTGTATTATTTCCACATATTATTATGAAAACAATCCTATAATGTCAGACATTTTCTCTAAAATGTTCTTTTCTTTTTTCAATAAATAATGGCGTATCAAATTATTTTTTTTTTCTATCTATTATATCGTAGGTCTAATCTGTGGCTAAAAGTTTTAAGAGTTACAAATTTGCCTAATAATTACATTCAAAGTGAGTATACAGATATGTTTAGTAAAAATCAGTGCATTGGGTGGTTATCAAGTTTACACAACTCAAGGTTGTGTGTGATTCTTTCGCAATATCGTATTATAAGCAAGAATATTTTTTTTAGGTACAGTGGGCCAACGAGTTAGGTATGCAGGGTAAAACTTCTAAGTCATAATAAAGACTTACTACACCAGTTATGGATAAGTGAGTCACATATCTAGATAGTGTGTATATTACACATATAAAATATTTAATTCAAATATGTATATCTATTGCAGTCAGTTTTCACTAAGGCGTAGAAGTCTTTGCCCTGCATACCTAATTGCTTGGCCCACTGTACGTATTTTATTTTTATGTAACTTTGAATAAAAAAAAAGGTTGTGATCTCGAAGCGACTATGTTGCTACGAGTATAACAACGCTTTTTTATTAAACATACGTTTCTTATTTAAGTGATTATAAGCCTTAACTAAAATTAGTATCTGGTGGTGTCCGGAATTAGGTTGTTCGATGGCTGTCAGTCAGTCAGAGTGAGAGTTTTATTGCAGTTAAGTGAATTAAAGTGCACTCTACACGTGCACTTAGAGTCACTTAACTTTGTATGAGTGTAGGGAAGCGAATTTAGAAAAAAATGTGTAATATCTATACCCCTGTATCACTTTGGCGACGTTTTAAAATTTCCAGAAAAGAAGATTTTTATTTACTTGTCATTCGAATACTATGAAACATCTAATACATTTACATTTTATATCTCCAATCATTTCAGTTTTCATATACATTTTATTACACCTGCAGCAACCAAAACACGGCAACTTTTCACATTGTATTTGGTCGCAGCTGCAAGCATCTCGCATGCAACAGTTTAATATTCATATTGCATTTTCAGTTTCACTTGTGCCGCCCAAACCCAAGGTGGTGTCCGATTCGCTCATAAAACCAAGCCGGATAATACGGACTCTTAAACGTGTATGTACGTAAAGTACGGTCTAGACGAACCGCACTTTGGTAGATGGTGGCACTGTATATTGAACATAACCATACGCTTAACATTACTAACACTCATAATAAGGTACGGTACTAACATACATTTTAACCAAAGGCTACAATGTAAATTGTACAGAGTATAGACCAACTGCAAATAGGTTGTTTGCAGTTGACTCTACATTTACTTGCAATCGTGACAATACTAAATCATTAAATACTCGTAAATAAAATAAAATAAAAAGGCCAATACAAATCGCATGTAATTTTTTTTTGTACAATTGATATATCAGCATGTTCAGAAATTTTAGCATAGAGCTGAACAGGGGACTAATTACTTTGAATTTGTTTGAGTAATTCCTATTAAGTATTTCTTGTAGCAAAAAAAAAATATTAACGATGTTCAACCGGATATTTTATTTTCTTAATATCTGCAGTTCGTCTGTGTTTGATGAAATAAATTTTTAATGTCGCTTGCTGGCGAGCATCGGAGTGCCGCGCTGTTGTCCTATTGGGGACAGAAACGTAAGGTTAAATCAGTTGTCAGTTCATAACCCGATCATTGCTTGTATTTATTGAATTTTGTATTTGTTTCGTGTAGGAATTATTAGACATACACGTGTACATATACCAAGGCAATTTTGACATTGGAGGTTGGAGGTCGGAGTGTGAACTCGGCCAAATCTAGATTGGGCAAGGTGTTAAACTGCAGCCAAGCCTTTATCTTAATGAGCAGACCTGTGCCAAGAGCAGGATAATAAGGATTAAAGTGGTCCTCCTGCTGGCACAGAGATAGGTAAGTGGTATCATATAGGTAGTTTTCATAAGTATTCATAGACTAAGAGGTAGCGAACTCTCTGACTAAACCGCCTTCCACAAGGCTGGATCCTTTTTTTAAAAAGGTGCTAAGCGTTACATTTTAGGATTGTAATATAAACGTTACATTATAATATATTGTAATTTGTGTTAAGCGTTTAGCATCTTTAGATTTTATAATACATTTCGGGATTTAAAAAAATAACAAAAGCTTCTTTGTATTAATATTATAAAATAGAGGCGACCATTTAACATTAATTTAAATCGATAATACAGCATTCATAAATTATGGCCTTTTAACCGAAAATATTAAAATCATTCCGTCCAATTAAATTCATTGTTATGCCTTACGAGCTACTTTATACGATTTCATATTTCACAAATGCAGTAATGAGCAAAAGGGGTTAATTAATCTATATATATATATATATAAATGAAACCCGTTTTTCGTTGTCACGACATAGCATGAAAACGGCTTGAACGATTTGGCAGATTTTTTTTTTGTAGTTTTCTAATACTCTGTACAAGGATCTTACGGAAAAAAAAAAGAAAAAAGTATTCATTTTATATGGAGGATATTATAGATTCCAGTTCAAATTGAATAGGTACGCATACATAAGATAGGTTAGCTATACAAAATAAAGTAGGTAGTAATAAGGTGGTACGAAGTTCGCCGGGTCAGCTAGTTTTAATATAATTAAGTATTTTAATCATTTGTATATCTTTACGGATGACTGATGACGTATGACTGATGACTAATTAAAATAAATAAATAAATGCATGTTGACTCAATGTTGACATCACTCAGTACTTACTAACCCTGGTAATCCATTATTTAATACAATAATAGTGTCACTACTGTGTGCCAGTTGGTTAGTTAGATGAGTCCTAGTAATGACTGAGGAAACATCGTAGTCGGATTAGCAACATACCTACAGCACACTTGTATTCAGACATGGACTAAACGTCAATACGTCCGTCAGGCACCTGATAGTACTGTAGAGGAACGGGGTGTGATGTTCTTCCACCACAAAGGGAGGATCCTCCGACCAGTCTCGGTGGGATTGCCTGGCGGACAGCTGTCCAACGGTAGCGTATTGGAAGTGGTATATATGTACACTCTCTGTGAACACTTCGTTATCGCGATTCAGCGCTCTTTGACATATGTGACGCGTGTGTCACTACTTGACGTTGTTAATGCCATCCGTAATTTATTATGTGCGGATACCGCCACAGTACAATGAAAAACGATACTTGAATATCGCAACAGTCTACAAGGAAAAGTTGGTCACAAATGATGTAACAATCTTGAGCACAAAGTAGGCAGGTCGTCACGGTCAATTGTTATTAAACATTAGAATCAGCAAAGTCAGAAACTTGTGGTACAGGAGAGGTAATTGGTTGGTCAAAGATTTATATTATCTCCGTTACGCTGTGTGCCTTCACAACAAACAACTCGGAGGCAATTACTGTAATGATAACAATACTGAATACCTACATGTTTCCATCCGGCCTTTTACCGGCACAAAATGCTTACTAAGTTACGTTGGTAAATATTAGTTACATAGATTATATACTATAGGTAATTAGTTATGTCATACTCAGCAACAGCTAATCCGAATTTAAGTATGTTTGATTTATGTTTAACCGTAGCAGATAAACGTCTCATTTAAACCAATTAATAATAAGTGCCATAAAATGTTTTGCTTACATAAAATTACTGCTGACACAAATATAAAAAAAATGGTTGATATAAGTAACTAAAAACTTATTCGAGATAGAGGACTGGGTTTGAAGAGGTGAGGACGCTTGTTTGTTTAAATATCTTGGTGTTTGTACATAACTAAGAGGAATTTTATAACAAAATAATATTAAGTTGTACAGTGACTAACCCACGGGCTATTAAAACTATTATTCTTTAAAGAAACGTGACTTTCCGTTTTGCAGCATCTGAAAATGAAACGTTAGAGAAGTCGTCATGCGGGCGGGTATGGGTCACCGTACATTCGCCTGAGATCAGACTGTCAGCTAACAACCGTCTTCAGGATGCAGTAGAACTGAACTGGGACTTCAATGGGTGTTCCAGTGTTCCAAGACAAGTGAGTATCTACACTGTGTTGGTGATATTTTTTTGTTTTCATGTTGTTGTACGATTTTTTATGCGAGAGGAATTCAGCAAAAGGGTGGGTAGTTCACCTGTTGTGGGTAGTTCAAGATTAGCTGCATCTAAAGACTATGATAAACCTCTTGTACCAGTAATGTCTGGGACTAATTTTTCCATCTAACTGGAACACAGTAACTACTTAGTGTATGTCTATTTGGTGGGTCAAACGATGAAGTTTTCTCGAGTTTTTGACAAATTAAACAAATAATTTTACCTACCAATAAAATATTAATTGGGACTCCATTGAATAATAAACTGTGAAACCACATCCAAATACGCTCATTGGTTTTGTGTGTTGCCACAATATCCATTAAAACCATTAAATTTAAAATTATTATCCACCCTTCCTTTTGGCTTTGATGGAGTCGGATAAAAAACGCTTATTTTCAGTAATATATTTTACTAATTTTGCATTGCCATGGTAAAGTTACGGATTTTATCGGTTAATCTAACTTTGGTTATACCCATAACTCAACGACCGCTGAACTGATTTACATGATTAAAGTAAGTAATTTCCTTGAAACTTTGGCGAACTTTTTACATTTTGAATATGGAACGGCTATTATATATTTTGTTATAGTAGGGGAGACCACAATGCTAAATGGGGATTTATTCGAGCGTCGTAGAGACCTATTGGGTTGCAAAGCTTAGATGATAAGAAGAAAAAAATGTTATATGATATATACCTTTTCATCGGTGGGGGAAGCGGCTATAGATTTTTAAATATGTAAAAAAAAACTGTTGCATGGACATCCTCGAGCGCGTCAGATATTGATAGCATCAATGCCCTACGTATTTTTAACAATGAACGTATGTTAATCTGATCGTTTGCATGGTGCGGGTGGTTGTATGTAAGGGTTGAAAATGAAAAAAAAATAAAAATAATCGAGCGCGTCAGATTTTCTTAGGGAGTGTTAAGTGCACCAAAAAAAAGCTCTCATTCACTAATCTGACGATTTCGATGGGACGCAAACTCGCGGCCATTCTCATAATGTGCAAAAAAAATTCGCCATTTTGAAATACTCAAGCGCGTCAGATTAAGATATATATGGATCATCTTTATGTTCTAAACGTACTGTCTCATAATCTGACAAAAAGAAATTAGAAAAACGGTTCACCCTAAAGGCCATCCCTGCAACTGCCCGCTAATTCCATTCCTGGCCGCTTAAAATTGTAATTATTAATAATTTTTAAGCTCTAAATATAATTTATGTGATATTTTGGGTTAAAAGAAATAATATTTCTATGCATTTGAACTCTCCCAGCTTGAAAGTCTTTCAATTCGTGTAATTAACATTATTTATGAATAAATATTAATTAATAAGATATTATCACTAGGTTAAATAATAAATAATGAACTATTTTAAAAGAAACATATATGTTAAATAAATAAATAATGATACTTAAGTTAGCCGACGTTTTAATTTTTTGATTTTATTTTTAATAATTAAATTAGAACAAAAAAATATTTTTTAAAAATTGCACTCACAGTTTTTTATTTTTTTGTTTTTTTTTTTTTTAATAAAAATCATATTTATATGTCAGCTAACTTAATTTACATAATAATTAAAATTTTTCATAATTATCGATTGTAAACTATTGATTTAGATTGATTGATTTAGAAAAATCTTAAATAATATTGAATTAAATTCATATGATAATTAATGATTTTATATTTATACGGCACAGCTAAATTTTTACTATAATAAAACCTATTTGATAGTTTTTAACATTTTTCTTCGATCATTTTTCATTTTTCATTAGATTTTTTCATTTTTCGTCATGGCAGCAGAAACCAGAGTGGAGACGGAGTGAGAGAGTAATAGATAGAGAAAGAGTCAGAAAGGAATAGAAACGCGGAGAAGGAAATGTAAGCATCACGCAGCTGTACGCATTTAACTTTATCGAGGAATTTTTGTTATTTCGGCTTGCGGAAATCGTCAGATTATATATTTTTCATTATTCTTGAATTATATCCTTCAAAATAAAAAAAAATTAGCTACGCTCGAGAATGTCAAGATGACGTTTTTTTTTTACAACTTTGCTGCCCTCCCCTTTCTTTGCGTCACTCTCAAATTGACAGATTAGTGGAATATACACTTTTTAGGATGTAATTAACTTACCCTACTTTAATCTGACGCGCTCGAGAATTTCTGATGGTCAATTTTTTTTTACTAATCTGATCCTGTATCCTGCACGGGCGGCCGTATATATGGGCCTCATGTTTGGTGGAGGTACTTAACCGGGTACAAGGTATCCCCCTGTATATTAATCTGCCGCGCTTGAATAAATCCCGAAATCCCTTAATGGGCTCCTCTACCATTAGCTTTAATATATTTGATGATGATGGCATGGATCGGTACCTACTTTTTACACATAGCGTTTACAATTTACTTACCAGCTTTTTGGCGTATAATCTGGTAACACATAACATAACATCACGCCTTTATTAACCAGAAGGGTGTGGCAGAGGTGTACAACACCCACAAGTTACCTGTTATGTTCTCATGGGATAGGGTGTGAGCCGATCCACCGGGCATAATGCTAACTCCGTGCTGCTATTGAGAATTTCCTGACGGAAAGTTCACAAATCGAACCGAAAACCTCGCGGTGAGAGGCACATACGCTAACCACTAAATCAACGAGGCAGCTAATATGGTGACCTGTAACAAAACTGATCTTCAGACTGGCCAGTGAAATTGATGGACTTGTGCTGTATATTTTTTTTTTTTCCGTAAAAATTTCAAAATTCCTTTGGAAACGTCATTACTTAATAGGATAATATTAGGACTATATTATTCTCGAGTCTAATAAAAACAAAATGTACAGTCGCGACCAAAAGTCCATAAGCAATCTCAAAAGGCAATAGTTTGAAGTGTAGTTTGACTTACGACCTTCTATTTCCAAGAAATAGACACATGTTGTTAACAAATAATTGTAGTTCATAATTTCAACCACAACGCAAGTGACAAGATGGCCGAGCGGTTAAGGCATGCAGTTAGATGCGTTTATCAATTAACCGCAGGTTCCAATCTCACTCGGTTACTTTTATACTTTTTGAAGTTTTTAATCGATTAGAAGGAATGGGTAAATATAAGTATTCTTTATCTTGTTCACTTTGTTCACACATTTGTAAATATATAGAAAATGTATGGGGTTTGATGGTGCAAAGGTGATGGAGGATGAAAGGTGTATACAACAGTTAAAAACCCATTGCATGGAAGTGTGGGAAAACTTAAGAGGAACCAGTATATGTGCTAATATTGTAGGGTCCATGCGCAAACGTCTACTTGACTGCATTGAAAATAATGGGGGTTATACGAAATATTAATAATGTTATAATTATTTAAGATTAATTTAAGATGTTTTGTAACTGCATATTAGCACTTCTGTAAATATTTAATGATCTTCAATGGAGGTTTAGTTTCCTTCTTCTTTTCGTCAAGACAAGCTGTAGCCTCAATACATTTATTGTGACGTTCCATTAAAAAAAACATCTTCATAAAGTGTAAATCATAATATTAGTCTTCAATAAACGCTGCTGTATACCAATACCTGTTATAAGTGGGTATCAACAATAATATTTTTGTTATTAGAACATCCTGTCCTTGTTGTCATTGTCAATCAATTTAGTAATATTTGTATTATCAATCTTATGAGTTGACTAAGTGGGTTACAATAAAAAATCTTATAAACGGTTACAAGGGAACTTTTTTATTTAGGTAGGAATGTGACGTCACAATTCTCTTGACATAAAATGTATTAATTGTATAAATAAATAAAACGAATACACATTTTTACCATCATTCAACATAACTTTTTTATTTCTACCTTACAACAATGACAATAAAAAAAACGTAAGTAGCTTAATAATAATAACATATTTAATGTATTAGTTATTATAGGGTAGTATTTAAACGCAAATCATAAAATATCCTTTTTCTATGCAATTAAATAGCGAATTCCCATCAAAATTACTGATTGCACAACAAAATATTCAACTCAAAATATCACTAAACACACTACAATTTATTTTCATAGCGCACAGCAATTTTTCCTAATGCAAAAGCTTTTTTATCAATGCACAGCTAATAATCTTAATGCACATTATACATGTTAACTCTTTTTCTTTTAAATATAGCTTCTATTTTTATAATATTTACAGCAGTTTTTCTAAATCAAACAACATTTTATTAGTCTCAGTCATCTTATTATTTATTAATTATCACATAATGAGATCAGCAAAAAAAATATAAAATTAGATACAAAATTGTAATTTATTGAATTATTAAAGCGGGTCTTGCTTTCGCGGGGCGTCCACGCTTCCTTTTTTGCCCAATAGGCACATTTTTAGCTTTTGCAGGTGGCGCCACGTACTGTCGTCTGTTACAATCTATGATAATAAGAAATTGGTAGGTAGTATAATAATATTTTATTTAGTGGGTGGATTCATAAAGGGATCGGAGTATCACACAGATTGATCTAGCTATGTTATGGTCGCAGTTCTAACCTAACCTAACCTACTACTTTACCCATAATTGACCTATGCCATAACTATAGCTTTTATTTTTATATTATTTACTCCAGTGACGAAAAAACGCGCGAAGTTTTTCAGTTAAGTTGTTCTGCTTTTAGAAATAATGCAATGTAAAAGGATTTTTTTTGTTATAATAATCATTAAATTTGCCGAGCATGGCTTCTTGAAAATTAAGACAAATATGATGAACAGATTTTGTTGTACTTACTGGTTAATATGCGACTGGGATAGTTATTTTGCTATGAAATATGGTAAATTTGATGTGCAGTCAGTATTTATGCTATGCATGTAGTATTTTTGTACAAAAATAAATTTAACTGTATTGCATTATGAGGAAAAAAGGAATGTCATATTGATGTGTAATTTCGAATTATCTGCAGTTTGAGTTTTGTTAAACATTTAGTTTATCTGTAATGAAGTAAGTTATTTGATGTAAAAAAGAATATAAATGATGAGTATGTATTGATAGGCGATTATTTATTTGATATGCAATAAAAAATATCCCGTTATTATATTAATCAAAAATCTTATAAACGGTTACAAGGGAACTTTTTTTATTTAGGTAGGAATGTGACGTTACAATGCTCTTAAAAGTTTATTAATTGTATAAATAAATAAAACGAATAAACATTGTTATCATCATTCAGCGTGACTTTTTTTATTTCTACCTTACAACAATGAAAATAAAAATAAAAAATTACGTAAATAGTTAAATAATAATAACATATTTAACCTATTAGTTATTATATCAATATGTAACTATTTATGTATTGTATACATGTATTGTATCGCAATTTAAGCATGAATACCTAACAAGTTTGTGCTTAAAATGTTACAAATATTATTATGATTTCGTAAAAACAAAATACCACCACAAATCAACTAAGCTTCAAACTCAGATTTAGTTGATCGTGATCCCAATGTTTACCCGATATACCTAGCTACCTGCTCATGATAGATAGATGCGTATTCAAAGAACCGGTCGCCACTGTGACGCGTTTAGTACTAATGCGACAACATTTCATTAGTGTGTGTTATCTTATAAACTGCTAAACACGCACGCGACTTCGTTAGTGTGTGTACTAGCTGTATCGGGCTCTTACTGTTCATAGCAATGTAATCCTTAGCGTGCCTATGGACTTCTGAGCGTTTACTGTACATGTATGATACTTGTGTCGTATTGTAACAATTTACACTGTAGTGACTTTTTTTCCAACTCGATTTCCCAAGCCAGATGTGACATGTGGCAGGCAGAAAGTGTCTTGCCCGAACCTTTCGTCCCAATTTCCGAAGCCTTACCTACTGGCCACGAACAATCAAGACCGGTCTGGAAAGCCCTAAATAAACTCCGGACGCAAGTCGGGCGAAGCAAGGAGAACCTTGTCAGATGGGGATATCTGGTTGACACTAACATAAATTGCGAATGTGGAGCAATACAATCAATGGCCCACCTTACTGACTACCCAAAATGCCCTACCACCTGCACAAGAGAGGCTCTCATGAAAGCCGTTGAGAGCGCCATAACAGTGGCCACTTATTGGGCCAATAAAATTTGACTCAGCCATCGACACGACGAAGAAGAAGAAGAAGTGACTTTTTTAGAGCATGCAGAGAAAAGAAAAGTTGATCATATTTCTGTTCCTAAATTTATTTCGCCTACAGTCTTATTCTTATAAATTTAATTTAAATGAAACTCGATAAACCCTTATTTATTTAATTCTTTATTGTATACAAAAGATTACAAAGAAAAAACATTAAACAGTAACAATATACAAAAGGCGAGGCTTAACTTAACTCAGTGCTTGAGTTCTCTTCCAGCAAACCTAGAGCAATAATATAGAGGAGACGATAATGCCATGAAGGGCAAGATAAGTGTACAACTTAAGTGGAAAATACAAAAGATAAATATAACTAAATCCGTATTCATATTAACACCCTAGTACATCTACATAAATAACATAAAGATAATATTTAAACACCTTTTTACTAATATAGGTTCATTTGACGACCGGATGGCGGAGTGGGTAGTGTACCTGCCTGCGACACCGATGTCGTGGGTTCGAATCCCACTTAAGACAAATCTTTGTGTGCATGAACATGGGGGTTTGTCTTAGTCTGGGTGTTTCTATGTATAATAATTATGTATTTACAAAAGAAAAGTATATATGTATTAGTATCAGTTATTCTAGTACCCATAGTACAAGCTCTGCTTAGTTTGGTTTAGATGGCGTTGTGTGTGAGTTGTGGAATATTTATTTATTATTATTATTTATTATTATCAAACTTTTTAAGAATACGTTAAAAATTGCCTACATTCTAAAAAGTCCTTAGTCTTGCAACAAGCAACGAGCCTGTTAACTACCTAATGCTAACATTACGAAAGCAATGATCAGAGATAGCATACAAGTAATTCATCTAGCATTCCACACCGCTGCTTCATTTACATTTCTAGTTAAGAGAGATTAGTACAGTGATAGATATCCTCATTGATACCGAGAAATGAACGCCACGTAACGGTTATTTAATAGAATACGAATGTATTTGGAATTATCCCTATATGCTGGCTTGCATTCATTATTGGTACGGTGACTGTTCCATAGTAAAATATAGGCAAACAAACAAAATGCAAGAATTTTTAGTAACATACTATAAATCTAACTCATTTTATGATCATTGAAAGTTTCATGAGCTATTCCATTTTTGAAGTACGATATTATTAAAAAGTATTTTTTCATCATTTAATTACCTACACAATTTATATCAATTTGTGTAACAAAACCATTTTTATAAAAGCAAATATTTCTATAACTATAACTATCAAACAAAATTCATTACTTCACATTCAAAATACATAAGTGTGACATCACGCTTATGTAGCCGTTTGTTAGGAGCCGTTTATTAATGTGAATTTAAAATTGTATTATCTCAGGAAGTTTACGTGATAACAGAGTAATTATTTTAAAGATGTTTCTAATATCAGGAGGATCCATCATGCCTATTGAAACTACATCCTTACTAATACTATAAAGGCGAAAGTTTGTGAGTATGGATATAATCCATACTCACAAACATTTGCTTGAAGCAAAAACACCCGAGTCGATTTTGTTGAAATTTTGCACACATGTAGCTTAAAGCATAAATTAACATTCCACTCATTCCTTTCCATCCAAAGGTTGCCTGGAAGAAACACTTAATAGTGATAAGGCCGGCCATTATGCATGCTTAGATAAGATTATTTTATAAATTGTATTTAATATGTGTGTACAATAATTTTCTATATCTATCTAACATACAGGCTATTTTTTATCTTCACTCTTTTAACGAAGCATGAACTTCTTTCTGGTTTAAAATATTCATAGCGTAGGTAAGTAGTGATGAATCAGTCTACGGATAGCGGCAGTTAATCGTGGCCTAAAAACTCAATAATTATAATTGTTATTATTTTACCGATCGAGTAATCAAACTCAGGTCCTTCAATCCACAAAACGATCTACAAAACGGTCACTAGATTAAGGTTTTTCGATATTAACAAGGTCGCTGGAATCTAGGTCATTCTAACAAGGTGCAAGAAAGAAGACAGTGTTGTCAACATTCCAATCCAAATATACGCAGCCTTTGTTTCAGCTCCTTATAATAAAACTTACAACCAACTGTCTTGCTGAATTGATGCTAATAAAGCTTCGTTAGTCCCGAGTCTGCACACTTTCTTCATTGTCCTTTTCGCATCTTTATTACCGGCAATGACCTTATTCGGTCACTCGATATTTCGTCCGGCTACTTATGTTGTAAGCATGAGTCATTACAGTTCTCCATAAAGAGTGCTTAGGTTACTAATGTGAGTCAACTTGCATGTTACATGTTATGTAAGTTACAGCAATGTGAGTTGAGGACAATGAGACATGAATAAAAAATCCATGTCATCGCTCGCTTCTTCCCCACATCCACTCGTGTTACGAAATACAGTAATGCATTATATTATTATATCTAGTAGTATACTGTCACCTACCGACGGATGATTATTATATATAATGATTGCGTGTACGCGAATGTAAAGGCCGGAAACGCGCTCATACATCACGTACAAATAGTCATAGTAGACATCGATACAATTATATATCAGCTTGTTAACTCAGCTATTTCCGGACAGCACAACCATTATTGCCAACGACTTAATAAAGTGCTATTGATAATTGCGAGCACGGGAAATAAAAGGGTGTTATTTCACTGTTACGGTGCTTTATTTCACTTTTTCCTGGTCCTGGTAGGTGACTTGTGATTGGATGGCAATTTCAATACTTTCACTGTCCGTTTTCCACAGATCGGCCTCTTTTATGAAAGACCTACGTCGTGGGAGAATGTGATCGCTATGTATATGGTGCAGTCGAGGGAAGGACATCTCATCACCAACTTGTCTCTCGGTGAAGGGTACCTGCCTGCTGGGTGGGAGACAGGTGTGGGCGCGAAAGGTCCCCAGTGCCTATGGCCGTGGGTGGGGGCAGGAGATTCACAAAATATTCAGTCTTTCAACTGTTTAAAAATTCAACCTACTTGGATGGAGGACAATGCGTGAGTATAAAATTCACTCTCATATAATTTTCATTAGATTTTTTTGGTATATCTGGTTAAAACGTTATGATCATAATATCCTTATTACCTGATTTTGAAAATAATATTTATAGCGAATTAAATAAAAAAGTAAATATTTTACCGAAATGTTAAAAGATCAGATTAATTTAAATCGTGAAATATAACGGCAAATCAACAAACAAAATCTAAACTAACTTAATCAACTTTACTGAACTGAGTATGTTGCATTACATAGATTAATCATTTTGGCTACTAGTAGTATGTGCAAACATTGATTTACAGTTTACTTTATAAATATTTTATTCGAATAAATAATAAATAATTTTCCTTACCCCGCTTTTGTGTAAACTTTATGTAGATATATTTGTTCATAATCGTTTTTGTAGTTACTATTGGAGACTTTATCTTTTTTTTTTAGAGCAAAAATCAACAACCTCCGTATTGGCGACCTGGCGATTGCCGGCACCCACAACGCAGGCGCTTGGCGTTTCGACACAGAGGTCAGCACTTTGACCAGGGATAACTTCGTGCTCTGCCAGGATAGGTCCATCTGGGCACAGTTAGTGCATGGCATTAGATACTTCGACTTCAGAGTAGCTTTCTACGGGTACTACGAGAATGAAGATGACAGGTAAAGATAAAAAATTACCTCAGGAAATAAGGTTTTATGAATAAAAAAATACATTTTATAAAGGAATAAAATTAATACAAACATTGGTAATGTAATAAATCATGAATTTTGTTCGAAATATCACAATTGCTCGATCAAGCGATGAGACGTCACGCATGGATACCTCGATTAGCTCATTGTTTCAACAATGCAAATTCAATTCTACACCTCATGACTATGTGGTCTGGCTTGACAACCAGATTTTAGGCAACCTCTTTTTACAACTACATACTTAAGGCCAGTTTCAGGGGTTCCGGATAGATCTTATCCGAATCGACACAAGTTATACTTGAAAAAATAACACAGCTGTTACTTTCATTTCTGTGTGTTATAATAACTTATATGCTTATCCTGCCAATAAGGTTTATCTAGCACCTGTGAAATTGGGACTTAATATAATAAGTGTTCAGATTTCTACCGTACATTTAAAATTAACAGTGGCAATAGCCGAATAGAAAATTAATTTTGTTTTATTTCGAATTTAATTTTACATTAATTCGTACTACTGCACTAATTAAAATACACTGGTGGTTCAATTACAAGTACATTAGTGTGGTGTTAACCTAATTCTAGTTGTTTATACCTGCACAAACGATTGTACTATTTTATATATTTCAAACCGCAAAAACAGTTTGTTAGTTGCATATTTCATATTTTTATATACAAAAAGTACGTTAGTCAGTAGAAGTAATAAGATTTCTTTTGAGTTCGATGACTTCGATGTGCGTTATTAAAAACTTAAACGGAACATAACATATAAACAATAAATCACGACTGTACAACACCCACATTTCGCTTGTTATGTTTTAGTCCCCTGCGATAGGGGGCGAGCCTATCGCCATATACCGGGCACAATTCTAGATTATGTAACTAAGAAAAATACCAAACAATGCTTTTGCCCTACGCGTGGATTGCACCCGAGACTTCACTGTGAGCGGTAAAACTAATGTGTAAAAACAACAGTAAGCATATGCGAGTCCTTTCAGTCCGCCCCAAATTTTAATGATACTGAACAATAAGGGTGAATTGCATCAGTATCTGATAAGTGCCTGTAAAGCCTATTCAGTAAGCCTATACAAATTTGTATGGAGTTTACTGGTAGTTAACGATCTAAAACTTTTTAGGAACTGTTGAAAGTGGTCGGCACACTATGCAATTAATATATCAAGTACTTTGCTTTAACTTTGCAGATATTGGCTGAATCACAACCTGATCCGGGTCCGTCCATTAGTTCCTCTGCTCAGGGAGATTAGACAGTTCCTTGACAACACTAAGGAGGTTAGTTACGAGTTATCTCGTCTTAACTTACAAACTACCGTCTGAAAATCAATGACTGCTTATCTAGTGGAGTTAAGACTAAATTTATGTCGCAGTGTTTTACCTATTGCGAAATTATGAGATTGTGGTATGACTGTATACATTGTATTCTATTGGATGGCATAGTTTTGTGCATCCACCTCTGTAATACGTACGAGTTTGTCGTCAACATCCTGGCAAGTTCTGGTGCCAATTTATTTGTCATAAAAAACAACAGGTAGTTAAACTGCCTAATAAATTGCTTACATGTAAATTTTAGTGTAACCTCACGTACGCGTATGCAAACATATCATTTTCACCTTCCTAGTTGTTTAGGAAAAATTTTTTTTTTTTTGGGTATCCTACATAAACAACTAACTAACATAATGATCCTTATGATAATATACGGTGTGGATGTCAGTATTCACTTCCAAAGTTTCAAACTTTTTTCACGTTAAAAAATGAATACTGACCATGTATAGAAGCTATGATTTTAATAAATGTCGCTATGTTGCATTCACCCTGTATAACGTGCCGGGTAAATTTCGTTTTCCCTAATGATTGCCTAATTCATTGCAGGTCGTTTTCCTAGACGCACATCACTTCCCAGTTGGCTTCTACGAAGCAAACGGGGCACCCATTCGTCCCGTCCACGAAGGACTATTAAGAATCGTCCAAAGAGAGCTCGGGCCTCATCTAGCTTTTGCCAGGGACTTCTCCACAGGCGCGGGCACCAAAGGACCCACGCTGCAAACGCTGATCAGTGCTGACAAGCGCTTGGTTTTCAGTTACGTTGATAATGCTATTGTCAATCGTAAGTAAATATTTCAAATAATATATTTTCACAACTTACACACAACGCCATCTAGCCCCAAACTAAGCAGAGCTTGTAATATGGGTACTAGAATAACTGATACTAATACATATAAATACTTTTTTTTTGTAAATACATATATATTATACATAGAAACACCCAGACTAAGACAAACCCCCATGTTCATGCACACAAAGATTTGTCTTAAGTGGGAATCGAACCCACGACCTCAACCTCAAAAGAAGTAACCTTTACTTCTTTTGTACAGTCAGCTGCAGAGAAATCGCATTAAAGCACGCGTGACGTATATACAAACATAAAATAGGGCTAGATCCATAGATGTATGTCTCTAGTTCACGATAGTAAAGGCAGTATTATTTGTGGGTACTGTCTGTGTAGTCGCATAGTTGCCTGAAATTAACACACACACATACATGTTTTTTAAGTATATTTTAGTAGTAGTAGAGTAGTAGTTTTCGATCAATTTTAGATAGATACAAACGCCAAACGAGGCTCCAGGTACTAAATGTAAATGTAATAAATTGATTTTTAAAAATTGGTTGTATCACACTGACAGGGTTTTTGAGAAATATATGTATAGATAACGAAAAGTGGACTACAAATTGATCATCTAAATATATTTTGGTTGTTGTTCACCAATTTTTTACCAACCGGGTCGAATTCCGCCCGATGTCCTTTAAAGTCAAATGTATAAATTAGGACCCACGTAGCAAACGTATGAAGCAGCTTATGCAGAATTCAGAAATTTTCCTAAAGTGCAAGATACGCGTAATCTGAATTTACCTAATCACCTGCACCTACCAAAAATGTATCTGCATAATTTATCAACTGATATTAATTTTATTAATATCTTGCATAATTTATCTACTAATATCTGGGTACTTACAATAAGCCTAATTGCGTTTAATTAATGTCAGGTGTTAGCTGGGTTTTCTTTTTATCCGACTTCCAAAAAGGAGGAGGTTCTCAATAAGATTGTATATTTTTTATGTTTCTTCGACGATTACTCGAAGACGTCTGGACAAATAAAAAAAAACCTTTTTTTGTTTGAAAGGGTATACTTGTCATGTGATCTGTCATGTGGTCACCTCGCTACGGTCTAATGATAGAATCCTTGAAAAATTAAGGGTAAACCTAAAATAAAATTATAGGCTTTCATATTATTTTTCGTATATTACCAAAATCATCAGGTAAATCCCCTCAACGGTTAGAAGTGCGGTGTTAATATTATAATATAAAAGTTAAGAGTAACAAAATAATCTACAAAGGATTAGTCGTTTTTCGTACCCGTCCTTCTAATTGCTGGACAAGCTTGGATCTGAATATGAATTTAAACACATAACTAACTATTAATTTAATGTTCAGCAAAAGTATTGGTTCCTAAATATCATATCGATAAGCATTTCAATATAATTAAAACATTTTTGTAGTGTAGAATATCGAACTAATATAAGCTATTTCATACGCTGCTATGACAAATTTTTGTGACTATTTTACTTTTTTTGATGCTAAAAATCTATTTCAAAATACTCGAACATATATATAATTAAAATGATAACGTATTCACCTCGTTGACATTGTAAACAATAACAAATCAAGTGAAAAGCGTTAATTGATCATGTACAAATAAATAATCACTAATTAATGTAATCGTTCATTCTGATTAATTTGTTGATTGTGTATTGCAACCATGTAATTAACTAATCAGTGACTGTGATAATAATATTCTTTCGAACTACTGATAATTATATATTTACTTAGTTAATTTGATAATATCTAAGTATTTTGTTTCAGAAAACAACTGGCTATGGCCTATTCTACCTCACTTATGGGCAAACACAAATAGTCCCACAGAACTGTTCCAGTACTTAGACCAAGCCATCGCAGCGTCCCCGAGTCCATCGGCGCGGTCGCCGCTGTTCTCAGCGATGGCACAGACCACTCCTACCGTCCTCGATATCCTGTTTCTGCGCGGATCCCTAAGGGAGAACGCCGATGACGTCAACCGCAATGTATCCACGCGTCTAGCCTCTCTCTGGCGAACCCAAGCTAACATCGTCTCCACAGACTTCTTCCTTGGAAACGATGTCGTAGACCTATCGATTATGATTAGCTTGGAACGAGCTTCTCGTTTATGACGTCGCCACCATCCTTACCGAAGCGGCGGACTCCATGTAGCCAGCGTCAGGCACCAACGCGTCGCCGTCGCCACTCGACGCTCACCTTGGCTCCCACACTGGAGAAACCGCTCAGAACTGACGCACCCGCGCCGCCTATACTTACACGACCAATTTATCTAGTTGCCAGCTGATCGCGGACATCCGCCTTAACACTGCCATAAGTAGAGCACTCAGGACACGTAGTGAGATAATTTTATTAAATATTTAATTTGTAGATAGTTTGAGCTAGTCTTCCGATACTTCTAAAGAGTCGGTAAAAAATGTAAATAAAATACAGATGTGCCAAAGAAAACCCGCATTTTCATTACAATTCTTATTAAAACAAACATTACAAGAGTTCCAGCCCTTTACTTATAAATACACAGTTCGGCGAACAATAAATAATATCTATCAACTATATTATTATGTAATATTACTTGTACTTGTGCAACAAAAAACGAGGTAGATTCACTGTGCTCAACAGCACAAAACAGTCTATTTACATTATTACATGTGCGGTGCCAGTAGTGGTAGTAACTCAGCACGACTCATACGAGAGAGCTGACGTGCATCGAGTCCCATAGCAGCTGCTGCACCGCGAACATCCAAACCGAAGCTTTGGAGAAGAGCCGCCAGAGCAACCTCTTCGCCCGTGCGCGGGTCACGCAACCGAGGACATGATCCATTGCACTGCGGCCACGTACATCGCTCAACCAGCCTACGAGGGGCACATCCACCCCGAGCGTGTCTTCTTCCTCCACCGAGCCTCTGTTCCCAGCACGCAATCGCTCGAGGGAGTGTTATTCCAGATACATTTATCGCAAGCCATTCTGGCCGGGCCAGCGCTCCGTGCGCTAAACAAGCAGGCGCAAATGTAGCGCGTACCGAAGATAGGCTTTCGCGCAACGCTGTGCCAGTTTGATGTACAGCATCCCACTGGGACCGAGTGCGAGGAGCGCGCACGCCTTCTGCAGCCAACTGAGCAGAATCAAACAAATACTGAAATATGAACAATGGTGTACGAATATGTGGGTAGAGTCTGTATCCGAAGTAGCATAGCCAAGGTTCAGTTGGGTGGTTACGCACGCAGGAGTTTGGTGGGCTTCCACGCCACAGTGTGTGGCCAAGTCTGGCGACTGTCGCAGCTGGGGCACGCCGAGCACGCGCGGGGCGGTCGAGGAACCAGCCAGAATCAGCGATGGCAGCGACGCGGACGCCATGGGACCGTAGTGACCGTCGAGCTGCGTCTGCTTGTAGCATAACGCCAGCACCTCCAGCACTTGAGCCCACAAACACCATTCTACCTTTAAGTCCGTAGTGAAGTAAATCAGACAGAACAGCGCGAACGATGAGTCGACCGCTGAAATGGAATCCAGTGCCCGGATGACGAGTACTCCTTGTTCCTGCCCACATGTCACTTGAGCAGTATGGTAAGAGCACGTGGTTGGAAGCATGCCAGATTGGGTTGGCTGCAGGATCTGCGGACAGAAGCGCGGGTGCGCGGCGCGCTCTTGGCCAGCGCGTGGATGACATGAGCGCGGGCCGTCGGCGCCAGCGTGCACTGCACGATGCTGTGTCCCAACAGTATCCACCACCCTCAAGGTAAACAACCCAGTGGTCATCATTTGTGCCGCGTCGAAAGTAATACCTGAAATATTGGAAAAAAAATATTTAAATTCTCGTATTTATAAAACATGCAAGTGTCTATTATAATACATATTTATTACTCGTGAATACCTAATATGCTTTACTATATTCACGCTATCTTCACAATATGCTCTTTTTTATCTTTTTTATTAGGAAATTCTAAGTAATATAATAACGATAAAACATTCTAAGAAATAACAACACAAAAGATTCAAGGGCAGTACAGTACCTCTACCTCTTATGAGCATTTTTAAAGGAGATTCATCTACAGAAATTATGATAAAGCTAATATCTATGAAATGAGAAAAATCTTTTCTCATTTACATTATATCAAAGTTGTTTATCTTCATTATCCTGTTATCCGCGATAACCTCAGCACAGGTGAAAGGATTTTCAACGGGTTTTTCACAAAAGATATAGAATATTATTAGACAATAATATCATATTTTAAGCCTTTACTACAAAACGAGTTCAAAATATAATATTTAAAGCTAGGCAAGTACGGCCTTTTTTCTTGTAGGTGCTAATATCATTATTATGTGAAAATGTTCCTAGTGTGGCAATCGGTGGCATACATGGGTTAATAGAAAAGTAGCGATAGTTACCCAGCGCGACTGCCATCGTTGCAAGAGAGCGAGGAGTTGGCAAGCCACACGAGGCGCAGACTGTCAGGAGGCGCGCCGCTCTCACACACACCACATAGCACCACCTGATTATAAACAAAAGAAATATAATAAGGGTATATATTGATTGAGGCAGTCATGTAATTGGTAGGACGATCGGATGACACGAAATCAGCAGCAATTTTTACAAGTCTATCTATTCGTACTATTAAAATAAATCATTAAATCAACATAAATAATTACAATGATTTTGTTACTGCAGCTAGAATGTCCTGGTGGTCCTTATTTTGCAGGATATTCTCAAAAATGGCCAAGCAGGAACGCAAATTTAAAAATTTTTACTTCTTAATTGAAGTATGAGTGTGAGCCAATATTAAATTATTTCTAAGCTTATTCAATGGGCTTCTTCCTGGGCTGCGGCGAGAAATTCTGCAATGGCAAAAACACAAAAAAGTGCTAATGTTTTGCAGCTACTTTCAGGTTCCTTCTTTTGATCACACTATTTATTAGTTAGGTTTTAGGGACATGCTATCACTGTTAAGACACTCAAACGCCATTCAAAATCCAAATGTTTTTGTTTTTAGCACAGACGAAACGAACCCTCCCTTCTCCTTACCTCTTTCTCATCATAAGAAGAGGTTTACGTCCAGCAATGGGACGAGTTGGTATCAATTATATTTTTTTGTTTAATGTCAAACTTTTGCATTTGATTCGCGAAAGTCTTGTACGTCTTGAAACGGACTCTGTCTTTAAAAATAAGATTGAATATTTGCATTCCTGTTGATTGTTTAGCCACATGTTTTAAAACTATTAGCATATTTAAAGAGGTCGGTAAACAAGAATATTAGTAATTAGCTTCACAAATTGCTCAGGTGCACTGCTAGTGGTCGCCAGACAACCGTTGTATGAATAGCCGTCTAGACGCTTAGTTTAAAGCTTTTGTTTATAATAAATATTTTAATTAAAACTATATTTTTTTCGACTTGTGTTTAGAAAGGAAAATTTTTATTGGAGTTTTGTGTGTTTGACATTTACTAAGAGCGACGAGACGGTATTATTTAGAAAAATAGTATGGGTATTTAAAATATTTTCAGTACAGTAATGTTATTCATTGTATGGACAGTTGACAGACTATGAAAATTAAAATACTTAACCCCAATTTCATCAACGTGTTAAACCGATGCTTAACGCTGACGACGAACGATAAATTTTAATGTACGACGGAATTATTTATCTTTAAAAGACAAATAAAAAATATGAGTTAATTATTCATCAAGCTGTTTTAAACAATACGGTATTATTCCTTATCCAATTAAATACATTAGACACGTTGTGTATTTGATATAGATCAGTATAGTCCTTTACAAATTATCATAAAATGGAATAACTTAGAAGATAACAGAGATTTTGAAAGTAGTAGCGGGCGGCAAACGCGTTTCCGGCGGTTCCAAGAATAATACTCATTTAGATCTTAAAACGATATTATTATTTAATTTATAATTAGTCATACAGGAATATGTAGTTATATTTTGTTTAATATTACCATTTAAGAAGCTTCATCTTTTTTTTTTACAGTAAAACTACAATAAAAGATTCAGTAACCATCTATCTTAAACCAAAATAAGAAACACATTTTGAATGGTTTTGTAGCGGACTGCCAAAAAGGAGACGGTTCGACGCGTACATATTTTTTTATATTTGTCCATCGATTTCGCCGTCAGTTGTGAAACAATTAAAAAAAACAATTTTTATTTAAGATAATAATATACTTTCAGAATGATTAAATTATTTCTGTCTATCTGTCTGTTTGTATCGGCTAATCTTCTGAAAATCCACACTCCCGGTGTGGATTTTGATAAAACTCTAAAAGCAGGTAACTGACGACATGGCGCCTAACATAGGCTACTTTTAATCAATGTACCTACCAAACAGACGAAACCGCGATAGAAAGTTAGTTTGCTTGATGGTGCTAATCTCTTGAACTACTGATCCGATAGTAATAATTCTGTTTTGGTTTGATATTGTAATTCCTAAAGTTTTCAAATATTTAACACTACGCTAAATGGAGCAGCAATTCAATAATACAAAGAAAACCACGCGGACGTAATCGCGGTTAAAAATTTGTTTTATAAATAAAAATAAAACACATCTTAATAAAATAGAAAATAATATGATCATTATGAATGAAAATATTCACAGCAATCACAAAGTCCAACACCCATGAACTCGTGGGTTCAATTGTAGCGTTGAAGCCCTTAAACATATCCTCTTTCCGACTAGATATCTTATCCAACCAATCCCAGAGCTTTCTTTGTTATGATTGTTGAAAAGCTAGCTTCTGTCGTGTTCATACTCATCATCCTGCATAAGTGCACAGTGGTTGTATTGTGGCTAAATTTAGTTTTAAACAAGTTGCTAATATTTTTCACCATAGAAACTTGTGTTGGAACGTAAAACTGTATTGTAGGTAAATGAAGAAATTAAATAACAACGAGATTTCTCATTTGTACTCTTAATTGTATTATGCAACACGTAAAAATAACAATTTAATAAACTTTACCTGTCTAAAAACAAAACTTAGTACAAAACCCTATTCTAAAAGACATGCAGTAGGTAGGTACATAACATTGGAGACTTTTGTGGACTAACTAAAGATGTGAAAATGTATTTTGTTTTCTGTTAATAATGAAAATATCTATAAATTGAACACAAACATGGTATCCATATAAATACCTTCACCTATAATAAAATTACACCACAATTTTATATAAAAAAATAAAGCTTTTGATACGCATTCTTTCTAACCTTACGTATTCTTCTTACATGATTAACTTTCAGAAAAACAGTAGTTGATGATAACAGTTTTTTTTTCTGATATCTGATCTGATAAGAAATCTATTCAGCGGAAATAGCCAAAAGTGTTCCACTCGTAAATCAATTGGTTTACCGTTCCGTTGCCCCGCCAACCGAGCCGGTAATTAATTAATTATGAGAAAACGTAAAAGTAGGCTAGATCAAACATAAGGCGTATTGTATTCATACCTACAATATTTTATGAAAAAGCATAAAGTTCTACTATCGATTATTACTTATAAACAATATTTTATCGTTCAAATGTAAACGCAATTTTTGTAACTTTGGTAAATAGCAATAGAATAAGTTCTGCCATTTATTTAAAGTCAATACTTTAAAAGTTTTACACAAACAAAGCTATTTACTTTTTAACACCGTAAAACGGTCTCATTTTTCAGAAAAGTTAATACAAGTCACGAAATGAGGTCAAAAGAACCGCAAATAAAATATAAGCTGTATAATTTTCATCCAATTTGCTGTAACTTTTTTATATGAATACAAAAAAGTATGTATAGAGTCGCTGTATTACTGTGTAACTACTTAATTTTACTAAAGATCGTACATTCAAGAGTTTAATATTAGTTTGCGGCACTGGCATAACTTTCGCCTCGGTTGACTGTACTTACAACACACAGTTATGACCTTATTTATGAAACTAAACGTTGCAAAATAGAGTCTTGTTCCTTGGTCTATTTTAACAAACACAGCTCTGACTGTTTCCGTCAGAATTAACTGAATTAAATATAGACACAGTAGGCACTAAGTTGCAAGAAATTACATTCAATTACAATGTACTGAGTGTTGGCAGAAGTACCGATATGTTTTTGATACATCTGCCAAATTGCTCCCTTTAAACACCGGGACCAATGTGCACGTCGTTGTAAAATGCAGATGAGAACAATAATTTTAAACCGGTATGCAGTATTATTCAAGGATAATACAGTAGTTACATTTAAAAGAATAAAAATACGAGAATATTCTTGACTTCCGTTGCAAACCACAATGTAAACCTAATTGCGAAAAAAGTACTGAGCATTCCCAGTGCGTTTAAATGTGAACAGAATTTTGCACTTTTATTCAATAGAACATTGTTGCACCACATCGCACTAAAAATATATTCACTCGTAAACTTAGCTGGCAACTTTGAGCGGTCACTTTTCGCTATCACAGAATTAAAAACAACGATAAAAATACGCGGGTGTCACAAAATAATAAAGCAATGCGTACACAGAGCGTCCAAACAATCCAATGGTGCGTGGTGCGGCGCACATAGATCGTTTTTCAGGATTTAGGCGGCCAAAATTATTTTATGTGATATTTGTATTACAAAATAGGTATATAAACAGAATTCAGTGTTTGGAATAATTTACCGAAATTATTTGTCGGTGCACGGTGGTGCGCATAACCTACTTGTAATTTTTTATCAAAAAGTGTTTTTTTTTTATTTTATATTGAACATACATATAACATACACTCACGGCTTTCCCAAAGGAGGGAGAGCTGTCTACATTTCAGTAATAATTTCGGGTATTGTTAATAAAACAAGGTTCATTTTGCTCTCATAAGTAGGTAAATAAATATATTATTCAAATTATCTTTATATTCATTATACAAAAGGAAAGTTACATAAGCTAAATAGGTAATTACAAAAAAATATTTACCTTACACTAGAGACTTAATCATCTACATCTAAGTTTCAATAACAATTCATAATGTGGATAGAATCTTTTGTTCGTTGCTCGAATAATTTCGTATTGTCTTCTTGTTAAAGCAGCTTCAACAAACATTGTCAGTGCTTCCAGAGGAGTAAGGGGCTCTATTTCTTTAGACTTTGAATGTCTTTTTTTACAATCACTGGCAGCCGCAGAAGAATTTGTAATGTCCTTTAAAACAGTAGACGCGTTTCTTTTTCCCTCTGTTTGTAAAATTATTTGTGCCGCGTGAACAATTACTTTTTCGTCGTAAGATGCGCGGACTTCTTCAGTTTTTCTTCTCTTTGTCCTTTCGCTAGATTCGCTAAAGGATTTGGTAGGTCGCCCTGGCCTTTGATGCGTGTCTACGGGAATCTCAAATGTTTCTTCCAACCAAGAATTATTTGCCGCCAAAAAGTCTTCAAGTATTCTGTGCGCCTGAGACCACCTCTTTATTAATTCACTTTTAAAGTATGAAAACTTCTTTTTTATCACCTTTTTATGTTCTTCTGTGTCCCCGTAACACACAAGCAAATGATCTTCTAAATATTTAATTTTTTCATTTATCGATAATGAATGTTGCTCGTTCATTTTATCGAAGAGGTATTTACGGGTCAACATTTTCACCCCCGAGCATCCAGATGAACCTATGACATTAAAAAAATAATATTAACACAAAAATATCAAATCTGAATTTTCCCTATTTTTGTCTAAAAACTTTCAAACTCGTTTATTTTTAAAACCAGCAAAAACCTGCAGCTGATTTTAAGCAGTTTTCTTTTTAAGACTTTATATTATATAATGTAATCAAAAAAATTACTCGGAAAGGCGCGGAAGTAAAGTTTTTTTTCTATTGAAATTGAAAAATAAAGAAAAATAATTTCTAAAAACGGGTATTATTGACAGCTAATTAAGTTATTTAATGACAATATATTTAATACAATTTCATATTAATTCAATAAAGGCTTACCTGGATTATTGGTGTCCATCACTTAAACAAGCAAATATGCCACAATTCATAAAATATTCACAGAAGAAAATAATATCCGAAAAGAGTGTCAAGAACTTTTACGTGCAGTCAGTGTGACAATCAAGTTTCGACTAGTAATGCAGCGCGCTCGCGCAGTCTAGGGGTGTGGGTGGGGTTGGTTATTGTTCGTCAGGTAGTCTACTATTCCAGGCAAAAAGTTGTTTGCCATTTGTCAATTTTAGGAATTTTGACTTATGGCCTCCTAATTCCTAGAAATCTATCTATGTGCGGCGGTGCGAGGGGTGGAGGCGCGTCATCGCTCGGCGAGGCCGTGCAGGCGCGGGCGCAGAGGACGGTCCGTAGCACACCCCATACTGGCGGCTGATCGCACCACTGTGCACGACTCGCCGACGACGCACGGTAGCGCTCCCGCTGTTTACAAAATAAAGCCTCTATTTAGAACAAGGGCGAAGGGCCCGGTTGCCGCGCGCCGCCCGACCGAGTACGCGAGCGGGCGGCTCGTTTGTGTGGCAGGGGCGGCGGACCGGCTCTGGCGGCGAGATCAAACGCGCCGCAGATCAAAGGAGCCGCCGCGCGATCGGCATCCGTCATTATTATTATGCAAGCATTACGAGGCGCGCGTGACTCAGGCGAGAGGGCCACGCGAGCTGCGCGGGCGCCGCGCCGGCTGCCGCCCCCCTCCGCGCCGCGGCCCTGCGCACCCTCCACCTGTCAACGGCATCGCCACGGAACAAAACGACCGCCCCGAGGGCCCTGCGCCGACCCGCCACTCCTCCTTCACTGATTAGCTGACACATGCTCTTTTTAGGCATAAACTTACACCTAATTTAATTTTACACCTTTTGCGAATATCGTTAAAGATAATGTACGACGTCAACATCGCCGACAAATATTTGCGTCGTAAATTGGAATTACGAATAAAACCTTAGCAGGCTTGTTAATCTGAAGTTTGGAAATTAAACCATGGATTCTATTCCATTAGACAAAATCTGTAAGTTTTATTAATTTAGCTTTAATTAAGTTGGGGGAGAATTTTATTAATCTCAAATTTTTTGAAGATTTGTAATACAAGTTCTCCTCGAAATAGCTTATCAGCACAAACTGATGAGATTTACGACTTAAATTCTTAATAGCGAAATTTCCAAAGAACAATTAATTAATTAACAAGCTTTGGTAGTGTCACTTCACAGGAAATGTTTAAAGCCAATGTAATGGATTACGGGAAAATCCATGAGAACAGTACGCCCTTATACAGTATAGCTGCGGGCATGTCCTAACTCAATCGCATAAACAAAAGGTATTGATTTAGGCTATTCGGACCTCCACAAAGGAACACTATATCCAGGTGGCCGATAAGGGTGGATTACGACGGCATAAAAGTGACTTGTGAATTGCCTTTGGAGCTGTTATTAATGTATCGCCGGAACAAGACCCTAGTACTATTGAACACTAAAACAAAATTTACATTGTTTATTGAAATCATCACTATTTTTTTGGTAATTTGGAATTAGCAAATTACTAGCATTCTTGTTAATTCCTTCTAGTTACATTTATTAGCTTGTATTCGATGGAGGATTCCCGTCGATGATGGAATCGCCTATATATATCCTATCTCTAGATCGCAACTGCCACTCTTAATCAATAGTACCCCAGCTGTTTTACCCATATTTTAATTCTGGGTAATATGTAACCGTTAAAAACGCCAAACGATAAATCTAATCGCTCTTGTAATGAAAATACGACACCAAAGAATTTTCCAATAAATATCCCTTTATTGTTGAGATCATCCTGGCATTCTTGAACAGAAATAAATCTCAAAAGACTTGCGGTAGTAAAAATACGGTTCGTTTGATAAATCACAATCTATTGTCAAATGTATAGGTACGTTTACTGCTGAGACATAATAAGATCTAGAACGTTTAGAAATATGGAAAGAGAAAGAAAACTGAAGACTAAAAGAGTCTGTAATTTGGCAGTTTACTTTGAAGACGCTATTCGTTGAACTTTTGCTGAACTGCGACGTTAGTGAAGTCTCGGATTCGAGCCAATCCATCAAGAAATTCTCAGTAGTAGCTTGGATACTCTGGATTGTGCACGGTAGCTGGCGAAAGGTTCCAGGGTCGGACAGGCCATTCATTCAGGGTAGCGATCGCCAGCTGGCCTTCCCTTTGTCATGAAAGCTTCTTGCAAGCAAATTGCCTGATGGAACAACAAGCACTGAGACCCAGGCAATTTGGAAGATGCCGTTTGGCGCCTTTAAATGCAGTCCGACCGTGCAATATCATTATCACACAGGAAATAGGACCTACTCGTAAATAATAACACATCAAGTGTGGGTGTTATAGATGTCTGTCACACGTTTCTGGGCAGATCTTCGGCAGAAAATTTATGAAAGAAAGAAAGAAAGAAAGATAGAAAAATCATTTATTCTGGCATAATAAAAGTAGAATACAATAATACATCTAAAACTAAATAATTTAAAATACTACATAACTAAATAATAATACTATTAATAATGCCAGAAATGGTACGCATCTCAGCACAATACTGCAGCGCTAAAAGCACCGCAGGGCTGATATTCTGATGCGCCCAGTAAATGAGTAAGAAATGATGAAGAAGTGGAGTCCAGGCTAGCATCTTCGAATCTTCTTTCAAACTGTGGAGTTTTCATTGCTGTTTTTGGCTATTTACGAAAATGTCATTTATTGATAAAATCTATACATATATATTATTTTGATCTTAACGCTCGAGTCTGGTGTACGTCCATTGGTCCAACAGCCATCTGCAGCCAACTCCGAAACCGTCAAGATCTCTGATCTTTTCAATAACTTTAAATAATTGATGTCACAAAGTTATTCGTGTTTCGTATCTAATTTAAATGTTCATGAAATTGGGCAATATTGACAGCTGTCGCGTCGGGCATCCCTATCTTGAATAACATCATTAAAGTTCTACGCAAAACCTGATCAGTGGAAATTAAATGCTGTCATCGATACTTTTCTCCTCAAACATTAAATATTCAAAGTCCCAGTTTCTTTTTGCTCGTTTTATAAAGGAAGTAAAAAAAATTGTCTTGGAACCAGGACAAAATTTTTATTTTATTAACATTTAAAACCGTAACTAGGCTATTACTTTTAAAGTTACTTTTACTAATTCCACTTTAAGGACTTCTTGTAGAATAAACCCACCAAAAATATTTTCATGTATATTATAGCTTTACTTTAACGGCTTAGAGCCAATTAAAATAATTAACTTAGATAGATACGGATATGAATGTTATGTTATCTTAAAAATGTAAGAAACAAATTATAGCAACAAATTAAACAAAGGACAATTATTCAAAATCACAACTAAAACAGTTATTAATATACTACCGTACTTTCCCTCACATACGTACTCTTACAACACCTGTAAAATCGCATTTCAAAAAGTTATCAGCTCTCATGAAGAGCCAGGCTTCTTACATTACATCCCCTTACTTTACATGCACTTAATTTTCAAGTCTTAATTAACTTTACAAACTCTTCATCTTACTCAAAATATGTAGCCTTGACGTTTTGTTATTACAAAAACTACTGATAAACAGAAGATTACACCCGGTTGCAACGGTATTGAAACGGCCAGGCTTTTGACTAAGGTTTACAAATACAAATACAAATACAAATTTTTTATTTGTCAAAATGTGGTTTTTTTTTGTATTTAGAGTTTGTAAAGTTAAGGCTTGTAATGTAAGGACATGTAGAGTAAGAAGCTTGGCTCTACATGCGATCAGATAACTTTTTGTCACTCTAGGCCATATTAGGCCTCGTCAACAATTTAAATGAAAATGTTTTTGGTGGCTTTCACATTTCTTTATAAGTTGTGGAGTTCTGTATCAGTTTTCAGATATCTAGCATCAAACTTTACCCTAAAATTGTTTTTTTTTTATTCTACGCCCACAGCGAACGAACGTGTAGTCCACCTGATGTTAAGTTAGTTAGTTTGTTTGATTGTTATTAGAGGATTGTGAGATTAACGTGCCATTTTTTTTGTTATAGGTTATTAATACTAGTTTACGTACCAAATTCCAACCTTCTAGAACTTTTACAATTACTCTATGAGTGTCAATTACTCTGTGATGATCTTGAGTCAGTCAGCGAGGAAATAAAAAGTGTTTTAACATATCAATAAAAGAAAAAGTATAAGCGCTACTCAATTGAAACTTTTTATATTTAATAAATCTGGTACTGGTATTCCTGAAAATTTCGGTACTCAAATTCCGAATTATAAGAGCTCAAAAAATCTACGAACTCTTCGAAAAAAGGTAGGAAATGCCCTTCGCTTTACTGGCACGTCTTGGCGAGATCACTACCGTACCTACTATATTTTTAAATTAAGCTCGCATTCTCAATCATCCGGACGTCAATAACTGTTTCACAGTACGATTTGACCCGCGCGCAGGTGTTATTTCAAAGTAAATTGTCCGGAGTATATAAAACTGGAGGTAGACACGGAGTTAAGTAGAATATAATTGGCGGGCGGCGAGGCAGACGTTCAAAGCGTGTACCTGCCTGTAAAAATGCCATCGTAAAGCCGAGCCGCCACAATGAGCCGTTTGACAGTTGTACCCACCTTTATGATGCCGCCTCTGATATACGAGCCGAATCCATTTAAGCTTTACTTTATCGACTCGCGTCCCGAGCCACGATCTAGCCATCCCGGATAGTAAATCAGCCTTCTAAAGAATCACCCGCTACCGACCCGCACAAACACACCGGGAAGAATAAACCATTTAGTTAGACCATTCAAAATCTTTATAGCTTAATATTCAATCCCATTAAAGTCTTAGTGGGACGGCCTTTTTAAAAGACCTTTTATTATAAAAGACCATTATACAGCCCATTTTCCATAACAATGAACATAATATTCTTACCGTCTGTTGTGCGCTTATTGCTTATTATTAAATCATTATAACATTTATTACCAATAAAATGTATTATTATAAATGTTTTTATTGCGGTGATACTGACCTGAGATGGTTTCTTTTCCCTTCACATTTATCGTAAAGGTGTAAATAACTGATTCGAAATAAAATATAAGTCTAAAACATTAATCTGTAACAAAGGAATAAGTACCATGCACTATAAAGTTCTAAACATAAGTAACGCTATGAAGCCAAGAAAATTCGAAATGAATGCCTACTACTTTAAAAAATATAAACTGTCACAACCAACCCCTAAAATCCTAACGAGGACACTAGTATCTCTTTATTTCGTTTGTAAGTATTAAACTTGACAAGTTAAAGTACATTAGAATGTGCACTTAGTCTAAACTTAACTCGTTTAGAGTCGCACTAAAATACATTTAAAGTCATATAAATTATGTTCACTGTACATTAACTTTAATTATTTTAATTTTATTTTACTATATTAGATCTGAAAATTCTAAAGCATATAGCACTTATAGCAGTAGGTATTATATATGTTATCCTTAATGTGATGAATTGATAAACTATTAATGATTTGCTAAATGAGATTATAAAACTGAAATTCTCACTTTTACAGGTAGTTAATTTTGTCAATTAAGTCTTTAGCAAACATTTCGATTTTGACGTTGCTGGTCAAATTCAAACCTAACCTAATCTACTTATAGGACCAAAATTTAAAAACCTCTACCTCTTCTATTGCTCGGTTGATTAGAAAGACGCTTAGCTTACGTTATTTTTGTAAATGTAGTACATTTTACATACGATTTATGTATATAGTACAGCGTCGATCAATGTATCTTGCTTGACCTTAGCAATCTATAGGCCACTCAAGCTGAATCGCAGAGATATATTAGAACAAACTATAACATTACCCACAGGCCTCGCAGATTCTCAAGTAAACGGTCTATCTATCGCAGGTAAATCATACTTCCACAACTTCTTTGACACTCGACGATATCTGCGGATCATATCTTTGATAGATTTTCGCGAAGTTAGACTGTGTCTGGATATTAGAAATGTTTTTGTAAGCTATTTGAAGAACTATCTTCAGACCGCAGCAATAGTTGTGATATATTGAATAATAATTCACGTAAATCTAACGTAAGTATAACTTACTGTTTGATTGTGTTCGATTCTTCGTGAAGGCAAATTGAAGTATGTGAAATCTATAATGATTATCCTTTTGTTATTTTTGCATGATGCGTCGAGAAACAGGCACGAAGACGGGTTAAAACGGGTTAAATAACGGCGAACATAAGCTAATTCTTCATAAACCACGTACTGAAAGCGTCATACAGGAACAGAAGAGCCCGAGGGCATAAAGTTACTTATTGAAGAGTTCGTAAGAGCATCGCTAATAGCCACACTTTGCGGCCACCAAAGGTACCTGTTAGTCTTTAGTCTTAACACTACCTGCCTTGTTTCATACCTACCAGTGTCGTAGCATAAAAGCGCCTTTGTTCTAGTTTATTTTGTCAGTCGTATTTTCGACAGTCCGGAGATAATAAAGAAATTTACGAGGCGGGTGAAAATGGGAATACAAAAGGGGAGAGATGGCATAGATCTGATTGGAAGCGTCCTTCAATAAGATCGGGTAGGCAACAGTTTGCGTAAATAGCATTATGTAATGACTAAACTTAGGTATATAGCCACTAAAAGGCAAAATGAGTAGCTTACCCTTCTATATTTCAAAGCTATAAAAGCTTCCGAACCTTAACGGCAAGGCTTCGATTAAGACACTGTCGGACCAATAAGCAATCACCGAGCGAAGTGAAGCTACTTTGTCGCAGTCTACCTATAGATGAAGATCGGCAGCATTGTGAACTTATGTGGTTAGTAGCTCAACTTAAATATGTCTGCCTTATTATCTGGTGGCTAGTGTGGTTTTGTATTCAATTTCTAGATCAAGCCGCAGCGTGGAAATTCACAATAACTAACTGCACGAATTATCAAATAGCTGCGCGCTGGCTATTGGGGATGTTTCACCTTCGTAACTCAACAAAAAACATTAAACCGATGGTTCTGTTACTGCTATATAGGTAAAGAAGTAGAGAATTCACCAAGGGCACCCCACTTAATAATAAAGTCTTTATTAACACAAATAATACATACATAAGTTAAATTTAAGACACATGGTATTTGTACTTGAGGTACCGCTACTGTCTCCCAAACTAAGCGAAAGCTTGTATTTTGGGTGACAGTGGACAGTCGTGTTTTGTGACACGATATTACAGTTTACAATAAATCTATAGTGAACGTTGTCACTGCAGCTAATACAAAGGTTAAATGATTTTAAAAAAAATATTTTTACTTATATTTTATATTTATACTTATATTTATTTCCATACCATTTTGTCGTGAGTGTGTGTGAGGGAATGTGTGGGTGTGTGTGTTTATGCTATTGTGTGCTTAATGCACACAGCCAATTCGCATATTTATGCACTATAATATTAAGATATTCTACGAGATATATGATGTTGAAATGACCGCGCCCTCACCGAAATTCGGTCAAGAGAACCATATTATTATTAAGAGTGTCTGGACTTCGTACGTATCAAATGGTATTTGCGCTTTATATTCATTTCATTGTCCAGACACTGCGATATGAACAATATACTCATTTTACGATCTAGTTATTTTAAGATGTGAACCTACTTACTTGTGGCCGCTTTGTTACTTGAATATCGCAGATACGATCATTTAAGTTACTATTTTGATGAATAAAGTTGAATTGATAATAGCACCTTCATATAAATTTAAAAGTGCTGAACTTTAAAATGAGAAATAATAAGTGAAGGTGTAAAGTTTTATATAATCATTAATAAAGCTAAATTAGCCACGGGTTATTTTATTTTAAATATAATAATAAATAAATATATATAAATATTCCACAACGCCATCTAGTCCTAAACTAAGCAGAGCTTGTACTATGGGTACTAGAATACTGATACTAATACATATATACCTTTCTTTTGTAAATACATACTTATTATACATAGAAACACCCAGACTAAGACAAACCCCCATGTTCATGCACACAAAGATTTGTCTTAAGTGGGAATCGAACCCACAACCTCGGCTTCGCAGGCAGGTACACTACCCCACTCCGCCATCCGGTCGTATTTTATTTTATTTATGTATAGTTAACCCTCAATTGTTTACACTGTGCAATGACAATTTTACCAACTTAAAATACTTACATAAGTGTTACGATTACTTAAAAAATAACACCGGATGAACAAAATTATGAAAAAGTAAACAGTAAAAACATATATATTGAGATACGGTTAATGCTATTAAAAAAATTCAGTCTAATTAGCACCCCTTTCAAATTACTTTGATGTTCACCGGAACTGCGCGAAACGAGGAAATATTTATGATGATAAGGCTCTTGTAGGATTTTTCTAACATCATATTTACCTTCTTCAACCTCCGATCATCTTGAGCACTTTTCTCAGACCGTAAATGTAGAAATCTTGTTGAGTAACTAAGAGATCATCCTAAATGGCTACACGTGAGGACTGTAATATGTAGGTCTAGAAGCAATAATTTCAGTGAGACAAGAGGCTTGGTTATAAACTCAATTTGAATTCTCAATTCATCATTAAGTATACTAACTACGACCTATGAGTTAGAAAATAAAATCGTAATTTAATTATTTCGGTCAACAACATTAAATCCTCACAATTTCATTATATTCTCAATAAAGTTATCGTCAGCACATACATTTAATTACCGGTTTGTTTGCTGTAACACTTCAGTCGAGTCAAAAGCTCTCGGTTATAATTAATGAGAATGATAGACTCAGCTGAATTAATTTGGCTTGTTCTACCTAAAGTTATTTTTGCTGAAGTATTTTAATAAAATCAGTTGATATCTTTCATTACAATCCAGTAAACGGAGGTAAAGCTAATACTGAATGGTTTTATTTGCTGATCAAAATGCTTTCATTCATAAAAATATTTAATAGTATTATTTTCAGTTACTTTCAGGTTAGCTAGATGTGAATAGTTTTTCATTCGAATATCTAAATCAGTCATTTCCAAAGTGTGCTCCGCGAAGCCTGGGGCTCCGCGAGAAGTAACAACCCCACCTCCCCTCCCCGCAATCGAGTCCCGACCGCACATTTAGGGCTCCGTCACCCAAAAAGTTTGGTAACCGTTGATTATGATTATCATCATTATGCATCATGGCGTCTGAAAATGTCCTCGTTAGATGAGAATGGCTCACCTTTTGAATTACGTGCGATGGGACTTATCATAAAAAAACAAGTTATTAACAAAAAATATTTTGGGAACGAGGCCTTCTGACAGTGACTTATTAAGTTTAGATTAAGTTATTAGACTAATTTAATTTAAGATCCTATAATATATGTTTATTTTTTTGTAAATAAAGATATTATTTATTGCTAACAAAAAATAACTCTTTACCAAACCTTTCTATGAAGGTGATGACGTGGTGATGTATGGTGCAGGAGTTAGGCATAATAAACATTCCACGTATTTTACTAGATGAGGGGGCAATATTGCGATGAAATTGTAACTAAATCTAAGTGCAATAATGTCTTAAGTTCTGTATACATAACTTGTAGTTTGTTACACGGTTTTGCCGCAACGAAGCGACGAGTGACGGGGAAACTTGTCTGAAATCACTTTACGTTAGTAAACTTCGTGCCTTACCTAGGTAGTAGTAACAAGGCACCCAAATTAGGACTGTAATTGTTTTACTAACGGGATTCCGGCCAGTGATAAACCTAACCTAACCAAAACTCGTCAGGTATGTGATGTTAAGCGATACCGACATTAAAGTACTTATATGTATGATTTTACTGGAGAAAGTGTGTAAAACTTTACAGTGCTACAAATAACATGTGTGTAACAAAAATAAACGTATTTAATTGGTATACTGTATACTAAATTGTTAAAATATGAAAAATAATAGTAAGAATGAGTATTAATTGAATTTTTAATGATATTATTTAAATGTGTAAAAATAATAATATTTAATAAATATATATAATAAGTTATAATTAATAATTGTTAAAAATATAATTATATGTAGATGTTAAAAAGGGAGCTTTTTCTGCCAACAAACTGCTATGCAGTTTGTTGGCATTATTGTTATTGTTTTAATTGTTATTTGGTTCAAGCATGTTTCTTGTTTTTTTTTTCAATTTCAATTTTCATTTCATTTCACGTGGGGTCGATATAAATATAGACATCATTGCATTTTATAGCTATTATATATATATATATATATAATAATTTTATTATTACGAGTTCCAATCCCGTCATTTCTGAAACCGTTTTGATTAATAGAGAGTATGCACATGCACTAATACAAGGGTTGTTGTCTATACCGTTTACTTTGCACGACTTTGCATCTAAAATATACAAAAAAAATTCCTTTCTATAGATTAATGAAGCAGCATAGTTTTTTTTGAGTGAGAACTGGGTGCATTATGCATTGCTACTTTATATTAGAACTGGTTACCAGTTATATTTCAAATTCTAATTCTAATTCAAATTCAAATCATTTATTTTCATAGGCCCCCTGAGGCGCTTGAACACGTCAAAACATTACAAAAACTGATATAAAAATAAATCATAAATAATACTAAATATACTAATAACAATGATTTGAATAACCGGGGCATAAATTAATTTTAATCAAACTGTTTAGAATCAAATTAAAATCAATCCAAGTACCAGCTCCGATGGGTATTGCATTTCAGGCTATATTCTCAAATATTGACATCCATAGCTATATCTCATATTATAGGCATCCAAGCATGTATCCATGACGTAATGACGCATCTGTAATCGGCATGTAGACCATAATTATAACTGTAGATTGAGTTACTATGATTTAATATGTACCATATACATATTATAGATTTAACCATATCGACAAATAAAAACATCGCACCTCCCTAGTTCAGGAATAACTTAAGACTTATATTTATTCCTGAATACGTTAGTACGGTAATGCTCTCTTGGGCACTAATCAAGAAAAACCGCAGAAAACTCATAATTCATTCAGCTTCATTAGTCGAAGTAAGTTAGTATAAGTTATATTACAAAATTGGCAAAGATATCAATCATTTGGATTCAGTGCTATAAGTGTCACAGTCATTCGTCCCCTCTATCCGTCATCCCGCCTACTTATCGTCCTTCACATTATCCTTCTGCCTTTTCCTTCGCTAATCTGTGGACGAGTTGTTTTATTGCCACTTACAGTATTAGCCCTTGCTGGGGAACGGCTCAAAAATGGTAATAAGCAGGGCCATGCCCGCGCTAAGCCATACTTCCAATCCCTCCGAACATTTTTCCCAATTATGTAAGACTGTTAGACTTCTAGTCTAGATTTGCTGAATATCTGTATACTACATAGACTGAATGCCATCAGACCCCCGCAATCCAATTCGGAGCGATACAATACTCTTTTTGTTGGACTAGTTGTAGTCAGAATAACGACTGTCATAGATATTCAAATGACAACCGGAACCGATGGCTTATCGATCGCTCCGAAAACTCGTCATTTTAATTGATTACCCATCCAATCTGCAAGATTGATCAGTCCGCGCGACTACTTATCCTGCACAATCTAGAATCTAGACAGTGAAAATAGCAGCATCAGCTCAATCTATCTTTAAATCCATTATTTATATTGCCAGTACCAGAAAATAAGGTAAAACCAATGAGGTTGCATTTAGGTCTTACCATTCAAGAAATTTGCAACCAGCATTAAGTGATGGTCCTTTGTAAATTCTTTTTTGCAAGACAGTAACTGCCACGACAATATCAGGCTTACTCAGCAAAGTCACGGGTACAGTGACGTCACTTTCCTTACGGTGCAATTTTAAATCATTTTTAACTTCCGCATTTTGTAAGCAGTTTTTAAATTGGGTTGGTCAGTTTTATTCAACTCATAATGGAATCGCCTTCATGAAATTCATCGAGTATACTTGTATACTCGATGAATTTATGATACCGAATAATGTTTTGAACAAAAAATAAAAAAATGTATCGATGTGCCAGGCATATTTTTTTTATAATAATTCAGGCATAATGTATTGAACAAATAAAAATAAAATACATACCATAGCACATCATATGCACTTCTTAATTTTACAGACTTGTTTTTTACATCAAGGGATGTTAATATAACCAGCGTGAAGTCACATTAACCAGCAACGGTTCAAAATTAGATTTGCGATGGCCTATTATACTATCGAAAGCACTTTAGTCGTCATGAAAAGTTTACTGCTTCATAGTATCATTATATTAACATTCTGAACATCACTCTTTGAGAGCTGATCCTTAGTGCAATTACACAATGAAAAGTTTTGCACGGCAAGTCTCTTGCTATCTCTATCTTTTTAATCAAGATAAACAAAGCGAGAAATAGAATTGCCCCAATTGAAATCAAACATAAAAATTTTGGCAATTCTATTGCTTGCTTTGTTTATGCGTTTACAAGGATAGAGACGGTGAGAGAATTGCCTTATTCTAGGTACAAGTTTTAACCCTCTTTGAAAACTGTTGCTACTAAACATTGTTTATTCGTTTATTTACCTTTTAACAGCACACGCATATGAATTACCGGTATTTTTTCGAAATAATATTCTACAGTAATGCCGTACTTTGTTGACGGACAACACTTTTTAGTGATGACCGTGTGTCATAGCAGAAAACAACGGACTATAAATTAGCTCCTGAAATAAAATAAATCGATAAAAAATATGATGATGACAAATCAAATTATTATTAAATATTATTTACTACAATGTTTCATATCACTCTTCTTTTAATAAACTTATAAACAAATAAATAATCGAAAACTAAAAATATTTCTCTGCATTTCAAAGTTCTTCTTAAATGAAATCGATTCTTTTCTCAAATCGGTAACGTGTAAAGGCATCACAAATGTTAAAATGTCAAAAAGAAAATAAACGATTGGACAAGGTTTAACGAAATTTTAAACCACATAAAGGTCATAAAAACAAAATGCATCATGCGATAACTGTATTAACATTCTGAACATCTCCGTGAATGGCGAACTTTACTTTTTTTACCCTCTTTGATAGTTGCAACGCTGCTACAAACTATTTTCATGTACGCCATTTTCTTTTAACGTAATTGCATTAACTGGAAAACATCGTACTTTACTGCTCTTAGTAAACTATTTCAGACTTTAACTCATACGTTCGGCGCAGCTGAGATTAGATCACAGCTTTTAATTTCTGATAAACTTCAGCTCTAAGCTACGTGTACTTCACTCGTACTCACTGTAAACTTAGATTTGAAATTCTTGTGTATTTATTTTTCGTTTGATACCTAGATCTCAATCTTACTTGCACAAAGAGTTTGTGCAAACGGTTTAAACAACGAACAATGGTGCCCCGAACAAAGAAAATTATACAAAAGTATAATAATATAAATTAATTACAAATGTCTGAAAATTTTCATTGGCAAATTGATTCTTACAATGGAGCTTGTGGCTGGTACCTAAGGTAAATAACTAGTATCTTTTATTATTATATTTGTCTTGTGAAGGTAACAATTTTTTAGGTGGCTTCTAAGAATTGGTCATGCTGTCACTTATAGTAATAATATTCGATAATTTGAATAAAATCTTTACTTATTAGACTCGCTTATCTTGATTTAGAAAACTATTTTTCTATGCTAGGATCGAAGCCAACGGTGCGGTAGGAGATTTATCACTATCTAAAATGTCTTTTTAATTTATATAGGTAATTCATTTTAATCCATTATTTACTTATAATATTCAAATCGTTTTGGTATGGAGATAAAATGTTTTGGGAATTAAATAGCAATTTTAATCATCAACAGTTAATCAAAATGTATAGATTCTTAGTTAAATAATTATTTTTAACGATAAGTTTTATTGTACACCTCATCACTAGAAGCTAATATACCGTAGGTGCCGAATCAGGAATAAAAATGAATTTATTTTTCTAATCCACATTCGGCACCTACGTAAAATACTTATTTATGCCGAAACAGGAATAGTATAGGTGCCAAAGCCATAGGGGCCAAAAAATTTGGTGCCGAATGTGGAATGCTTAAAGAAATAAACCATTTTACATTGTCTACAAATTGTCAATAAGGCAGTAGCTGTATTGTAAACACGTAAATCAGTGTATCCAGCGCTACATAAAGCCTCCCATCGGACTATAAAAGTGAGCGGATTAATAGTGCTTGTGTTTGCTAACGCACATTTCCTGTTAAGTCTACCCTAGAGAGACTACCCTCGACTATATTAGTATAAAATACCTTGAGTAAGTAACTTGATTAGGCTTAAATATTTTATCGTGAATAGTAATTGAAAGTACACAGCGAACCATGTTTTTTATATATTTTACATTATATAGAACGTCAGAAATAATCACCCTATCCAATGGTCCCAATGACATGGCTAAATACACACATTCACTCACACAAGCACACCCAATCTCAAAACAAATCTTTGCGAATACAAAGATTTGTCCCATGTAGGTGAGAGTGGCGAGACGACCGCCCCACACGTGCAGACATTATATTATATGCCTACTAGCTTCTGTCTATCTATATATCTATCTGTCCACCTAATTTCATCAGAATCCGTTCAATAGTTTAGTAGATAGGAGTATGAAAAAGTCACCGTTGAAATACAATTTTTTGCTAGTTTTTTCTATTTTTCGATTTGTTTTAACAATTTTTGGTCAAATCAAGAACTGGCGGTGGTTGGCGGACTGGCGCATTTTCCCTTCATCTTTACAATCTTTTGCATTCATTGACTGTGGATTGCCCGGGGTTGAGGATATACCGTGCACGTAGCTAATCGTTTAGGGGCACAGCAGCACGACGTTCATTCTGAAATCTCAACTTCTCAGGTCGCAGGAGTTTTCCGGAAGTTTCTTTGTTTATTACTTTGCAATACAGGAGTGCTTAAGCATAAATAATGTTGTAACAGATTAAGGAAAGTTGAAAACTCTTGGTTATTTCTCTATTTAAATGCCAGATTAATTTATTATAATTATGTTTGTTATTAATTTTTGCTTTGTAGAAACACAATTTACATACGTAAGAAAACATGAATGGGGAAATTGATGATTTCTAATGAATATAATGTACTGATGTCATAAAGAAAACCAAGTAAACCATTTATTCATCACACATTATCTTACAATTAGCCAGAGAGGATTAAACAGGCACGGGTCGGGCAAAGTGTTATTTGTAAACTTTCCGTCAGGAAATGCACAATAGCAGCACGTAGTTGGAATTGTGCCTCGTGGATGGCGATAGGCTTATTATGTTTTTATTACCCCCAAATGTGAGTGTTGTACACCTCTACCACAACCTTCTGTGTAATAAAGGCGTGATGTTATGTGTATTTTTTGTAAAATTTAAATATTTAAAACTAATTTTGAATCTTTAGTTTTATATAAAGCAATGATTGTTTTTTTACATTAGATAGAACACCAGAAGCAATAACACATTCCAATGGTCTCATTGACACGGCCAAATACACACATCCACACACACTAACACTGGGTGAATCCAGAACAAATCTTTGCGGATCACACAAAGATTTGTAGTGGAGAGCGGCGAGGCGACCGCTTAAACCACTACACTATAAGTGCAGACAATGATTATAGTGATGTCGCTCGCATCACTAGTTATCAGTTAGCGAAATGTAACAAAAGAAATGTTCAAATGACCAATGATGTAGTCTCTTCGCACAACTGCAAACATTTCCATACCGAAATCCCATGACTTATCGTTTAAGCAATTACGAGAGTTTGTGAATCGATTCTATCCGCTCATGTGTGGTGTTACCAAAGCCTATATTTATTATTTTATCTTTTAACCGCAAGCATTTACAGTCTGATATTGCATAGCCGTCAGTTACATTTATACCAATGTTTAACCCTCGATTGATATTCCAAATTGATGATATTTTTCTGTTTCGGTTTAAAAGGGCAGAAGGAATAATCCAACTGCATTGAGTTTCGAGTCCAAGCCCAACTCGAAAATCGAAAGGTCGAGTGAGGAAACATGCTGTTGGATTTATTTAATTAAATAAATAAATATCTCACAACTTACACACAACGCCATCTAGTCCCAAACTAAGCAGAGCTTGCACTATGGGTACTAGAATAACTGATACTAATACATATATACTTTTCTTTTGTAAATACATACTTATTATACATAGATACACCCAGACTAAGACAAACCCCCATGTTTATGCATACAAAAATTAATCTTAAGCGGGAATCGAACCCGCGTCCTCGGCGTCGCAGGCAGGTACACTACCCAGTCCGCCATCCGGTCGTCATTATAAAGAAACAAGGCAGGACCAGGTTAACGCATCATCTTTGAATGAAACTGCATATTCTTGTCTTATAACACATATAATACAAATAAAACAGGTAGAATGAGACCCACATTCACTTCTGCCGAACCCTTCTGGGTAATATGGGCGTGATGTATCTTTTTTATTTAACTTAAGGCTATTTTTATAGATTTTTGTTATAACCTTAATAGTATAACTACTAGTAACTAATTGCAAATAAAAATGATTAGTATTATAATAAATAAATAAATATTATTGTTAACCTCCTCCAGCTACGTTTAATTCGCTTGTGTTAAGTTACGAAAAAGTTCACATCCGTCGTGTTATAGCCAGGGTTCGAACCCACGACTTCTGCATGCACGTTGGATAATGGACTCACTTCTTAATATAATGTGCGCAAAACTTCTATAATAATAATATCTACTTACGATCATAAAGTGAGACAAATAAGGCGCATTAATATTAATAAGAAGATATCGCACTTTATTAAGATCAACAATGTGGTGGTATGTTTATACTCAAAGTAATAAACATACTTAACTATTATAATAGTTAAGTATGTTTATACTTTGAGTATAATTATGAGTGTAAATATGACAATTACTTAGCAATAGCTACTAGCTTTTAACATCGTAGCATTTTAACGATACACGTGGTGCAAATATGTGGCGATACCTTGCCGTTACCTCAGAAGTCAGGGATAACAATACGAAACAATGTTACTTTATAAGAATCACCTTTTATTCCATAAATTACACTTAATGCACTTATCACTTTAACACGTGTTAACTGTTCACACGTGCTACTTCTTGCAGTACTAATATTATAATGAACACACTTACCACTTTTTAAACGTCATTACTTTTTGACATCCAGGCAGCGAACGATCCTCGCCACCGCCCAAAACCTTCCTAACCTACTTTACCGCGATTTTACTACTGCGATCTCATTGGCTAGCTTAATGGCGCGCGACCAATGAGAACACAGAAGTCAAATTAAATACTTTTTTAAATTACAAACTTATTAAAATAACAAAATGACTAAATAACGACAATTTGCAATAGTTTTTAGAAATTATAAGCTAGTGATAAAGTTAGAATTATAACAATCATGTTGTGATTAACTGATTAAATTTTGTAAATATCATATTATAAGTTATTGGAGGTGTGTATGTTATTGTATTATATAAATATTTAATTAATTTACTGATTAAATTAAGAAGGATATGCTTCCATGCGCAAAACCTTCTTATTGATTAAAAACTTCTTTGACACTGGTGAAAGAGCTTGTAAAAAATATTTTTAATCATAAAAAAAATAACTGACTTCAAAAAACCTAAAAATCACTAAAATATGCAAAAAGTCTATTAAATAGTTCTTGAAGTCGATGCTCATAATTAACACTTTGAAAAAAAATACAGCACCATCTTCCAAACTATTTCCGCACCAATAACAGATTCGCGTTATTTTGTGGTTTTTAGGTTTTTACGTTAGACCGTTTTTTTTTAAAGATGTGATTAATATCATTATTTTAACGTTCTCATTTTAAACTAAGTACTAACTTGTCAATCATTGTTAGAATAGTAACGAAAACACCGGATATGATATTTTTTAACTCCATCTCCTTCTCGTTCCATGTTATTAATTTTGGGCAGCAAAATAGTAGATTTGTCTATTTATTCATTTTATCAGCAAACTAACATCTGTTGGCAAAATAAAAGATCTGTCAGCAAAAAATTAGTTTCGTCAGCCGAGCGCCGTTTTTTTATACTTACGTAATATGCGTTAAACTTTAATATTATTAAGTTTTTATTTGTCTATATATCTAAAACAAATGCATGTTACTCAGGCTGAACACAAACCTGTTCGATATATACGTCGCATAAAAAACTGTTGCCGTGATAAAAGCTCGCTTTTCATAGACGTTTCACTTGCTACCGGTCATGGCAATAAAAATTGTAAAGTCATACCAGAGTCATATCATGCCAGTCATTCATTAAAACCAATCATCTCCGCTTCATCTACATAATTTAAAAAGTATGTATGTATAACTACTGTCCTCAAAGCGGTTGGACAATTTTCATATTTCTTTTGATCGTATGCTAAAAAAGCTGTCATCTTTTTTTTGTTACACGCTTTCATGTGACTCTTTAGTAAGTAACTAATAAAGTCGCAATTAATTTTAAGACCGTTGATGAACTTTTGTTGTCTATTTATGTCATTTTTAGGGTTCCGTAGCCGACTGGCAAAAAACGGAACCCTTATAGATTCGTCATGTCTGTCTGTCCTTCCGTATGTCACAGCCACTTTTTTCTGTAACTATAAGAGCTGTACTGTGGAAACTTGGTAAGTAGATGTATTTGGTGAACCGCAATAAGATTTTCATACAAAAATAGAAAAAAAAACAATACATTTTTGGGGTTCCTCATACTTAGAACTGAAACTCAATTTTTTTTTTTCATCAAACTCATACATGTTGGGAAGGGACGCTTCCAAAGTGGAAACCCCCTCCCCTCCCCCCCGTAACTTCTAATATAAGGGAATGATAAATGTAAAAATAATATATGATGTAATTACCATGCAAACTTCGACCGAAAATTGGTTTGAACGAGAACTAATAATTAGTTTTTTTTAATACGTTATAAATCGTAAAGCGCATTCAATCAACCGCATCCTTTCATTCAATCATCTACAATATAATAAAGAATAAAGAAAAACATTTATTTAGATGTATAGTGGTACGGAACCCTACGTGCGCGAGTCCGACTGGCACTTGGCTGGTTTTTTATACGTATGATACGTTGGTTACGCAAATTCTATAGTTGATTTAAATAACAGAGCTGAACAACCGGACTATCAATAAACATAGTTACATCTAATTAATACTGGTTGTTTTTCAAACTAATCAAATAAAGTAACTGTTTATTTACAAGTATGAACTGGTAGTATTACAGCAATAAAAAACCTAAACAAATTAACTTTTATTAACCTGTAAATGTGTAAATTCAAGCCTGTACGTAATCGTATGAAAAAAAAAAGAAAACTACGAAAATCGTTCCCGAAATAAAGGGGATGATAATTATTAACTTATGTCTCAAACCTATTTAGTTAATAAGTAAATCTCCAGCTGGATAAAGAATGACTTTTTGGACTAGACATTTTTCATTGCAAACAACTGCTCTGAAATATTAAAAAACACAAATATAAATGGTAAATATCCGGTGATATCTTATTAATATTTTGAATAGATTAAAACTGTTAACATAACTCATTATACAAGAGATAACTGCAATGGGGGAAATAATAGGCTGTATTTAACAATCAACAAACACTTAATTAATATACGACTGTTTTGTTTCCTTCAGTTGGCATTTAGACTTAGAATATGTCGAGTTTTGTTTAAATAACAAGAGTTAATCACAACATAAATCTTAAATTCAGCTGTCTTATGATAAATAGGACTGATAGTCTAGGAAACCTAAAATATTTAATGCTCCTTCTACTTTCAAGGATAGATGGAAAGATGGCGGTTTCAGGTAAGGTGTTTTTTGAAAAATTATAGATACAAATTAAAGAATTTTACTAGTCCAACACACATCTGACGGAAGAAGAGTTGTGTAATATTGGTAGGTGACGCTGCTCCCTAAACATATTTATCTACACCCATGCTATAAATCCTCTATAAACGTTCTTGAAACAGTTAGCTAATTGCCAACATTAAAACAGCCAGTACTACTGGGGTGTACTAATGTTGTACTGAAATTCATTATGCAACTCCTTTTTTACTCATCGAACAGCCACATTCTCATGGCATCTTTATGAATTTCAAAAAAAGAACATGTCATGCACGCGCGTTTCACTACCACAGCGCCGTAATTTGAAAAAATACTTTTTAATAATTGTACGATCCAAAATGTAAATAATTATTACAATAAATAATTATATTATTACATATACATAGTTTTTAGGGTTCCGTACCTCAAAAGGTAAAAACGGAACCCTTATAGGATCACTTTGTTGTCCGTCTGTCTGTCTGTCTGTCTGTCAAGACCTTTTTTCTCAGGAACGCGTGGAGGTATCAAGCTGAAATTCATATCAAATACTCAAGTCTATGGTCTCTTGGAGCTGTGAAAAAATCAAACTTCTAAGTCAACGCGATCAAAAGATACTCCCGTTTATGCCGCAAATTTTCGACACTCGCAAGGGAATCAAAACCTACAGGGTACTTCCCGTGAACTCAGAATCTTGAAATTTGGTACGAAGCAACGTCTTATAACACAGATAAAGGAAAAATTGCGAAAAGCATAAATTTTTAGTTACATCATATAATAAAAATATTTTTAATAATTTTAAACTTATTACCCCTTTACTCATGAACGCGTAGTGGTATTATATTGAAATTCTTAACAAATACTCAAGTCTATAATATATATACCTACAGGTTTGTACGGAACCCTCGGTGCGCGAGTCTGACTCGCACTTGGCCGGTTTTTTTTGTATTAGATACTCACTAATTAAACTTTCCATGAATTTACATAGAGTTCTTACAACACTGTACCCTAATACCCTATGGTTTCAGAACATTTATAGAGGATTCATATCATGGGTGTAGATAAAGTCTTTTAAGCAACTGTTATAATTAGGTATTAAAACACGAGTGTGATACTATTATCACACACACCCACACTCGTGTTTTAATACCTAATTATAACAGTTGCTTAAAAGACTTTATCTACACCCATGATATGAATCCTCTATAAATGTTCTGAAACCATAGGGTATTAGGGTACAGTGTTGTAAGAACTCTATGTAAATTCATGGAAAGTTTAATTAGTGAGTATCTAATACAAAAAAAACCGGCCAAGTGCGAGTCAGACTCGCGCACCGAGGGTTCCGTACAAACCTGTAGGTATATATATTATAGACTTGAGTATTTGTTAAGAATTTCAATATAATACCACTACGCGTTCATGAGTAAAGGGGTAATAAGTTTAAAATTATTAAAAATATTTTTATTATATGATGTAACTAAAAATTTATGCTTTTCGCAATTTTTCCTTTATCTGTGTTATAAGACGTTGCTTCGTACCAAATTTCAAGATTCTGAGTTCACGGGAAGTACCCTGTAGGTTTTGATTCCCTTGCGAGTGTCGAAAATTTGCGGCATAAACGGAAGTATCTTTTGATCGCGTTGACTTAGAAGTTTGATTTTTTCACAGCTCCAAGAGACCATAGACTTGAGTATTTGATATGAATTTCAGCTTGATACCTCCACGCGTTCCTGAGAAAAAAGGTCTTGACAGACAGACAGACAGACAGACAGACAGACAGACAGACAGACAGACGGACAACAAAGTGATCCTATAAGGGTTCCGTTTTTACCTTTTGAGGTACGGAACCCTAAAAACTATGTATATGTAATAATATAATTATTTATTGTAATAATTATTTACATTTTGGATCGTACAATTATTAAAAAGTATTTTTTCAAATTACGGCGCTGTGGTAGTGAAACGCGCGTGCATGACATGTTCTTTTTTTGAAATTCATAAAGATGCCATGAGAATGTGGCTGTTCGATGAGTAAAAAAGGAGTTGCATAATGAATTTCAGTACAACATTAGTACACCCCAGTAGTACTGGCTGTTTTAATGTTGGCAATTAGCTAACTGTTTCAAGAACGTTTATAGAGGATTTATAGCATGGGTGTAGATAAATATGTTTAGGGAGCAGCGTCACCTACCAATATTACACAACTCTTCTTCCGTCAGATGTGTGTTGGACTAGTAAAATTCTTTAATTTGTATCTATAATTTTTCAAAAAACACCTTACCTGAAACCGCCATCTTTCCATCTATCCTTGAAAGTAGAAGGAGCATTAAATATTTTAGGTTTCCTAGACTATCAGTCCTATTTATCATAAGACAGCTGAATTTAAGATTTATGTTGTGATTAACTCTTGTTATTTAAACAAAACTCGACATATTCTAAGTCTAAATGCCAACTGAAGGAAACAAAACAGTCGTATATTAATTAAGTGTTTGTTGATTGTTAAATACAGCCTATTATTTCCCCCATTGCAGTTATCTCTTGTATAATGAGTTATGTTAACAGTTTTAATCTATTCAAAATATTAATAAGATATCACCGGATATTTACCATTTATATTTGTGTTTTTTAATATTTCAGAGCAGTTGTTTGCAATGAAAAATGTCTAGTCCAAAAAGTCATTCTTTATCCAGCTGGAGATTTACTTATTAACTAAATAGGTTTGAGACATAAGTTAATAATTATCATCCCCTTTATTTCGGGAACGATTTTCGTAGTTTTCTTTTTTTTTTCATACGATTACGTACAGGCTTGAATTTACACATTTACAGGTTAATAAAAGTTAATTTGTTTAGGTTTTTTATTGCTGTAATACTACCAGTTCATACTTGTAAATAAACAGTTACTTTATTTGATTAGTTTGAAAAACAACCAGTATTAATTAGATGTAACTATGTTTATTGATAGTCCGGTTGTTCAGCTCTGTTATTTAAATCAACTATAGAATTTGCGTAACCAACGTATCATACGTATAAAAAACCAGCCAAGTGCCAGTCGGACTCGCGCACGTAGGGTTCCGTACCACTATACATCTAAATAAATGTTTTTCTTTATTCTTTATTATATTGTAGATGATTGAATGAAAGGATGCGGTTGATTGAATGCGCTTTACGATTTATAACGTATTAAAAAAAACTAATTATTAGTTCTCGTTCAAACCAATTTTCGGTCGAAGTTTGCATGGTAATTACATCATATATTATTTTTACATTTATCATTCCCTTATATTAGAAGTTACGGGGGGGAGGGGAGGGGGTTTCCACTTTGGAAGCGTCCCTTCCCAACATGTATGAGTTTGATGAAAAAAAAAAATTGAGTTTCAGTTCTAAGTATGAGGAACCCCAAAAATGTATTGTTTTTTTTTCTATTTTTGTATGAAAATCTTATTGCGGTTCACCAAATACATCTACTTACCAAGTTTCCACAGTACAGCTCTTATAGTTACAGAAAAAAGTGGCTGTGACATACGGAAGGACAGACAGACATGACGAATCTATAAGGGTTCCGTTTTTTGCCATTCGGCTACGGAACCCTAAAAATGACATAAATAGACAACAAAAGTTCATCAACGGTCTTAAAATTAATTGCGACTTTATTAGTTACTTACTAAAGAGTCACATGAAAGCGTGTAACAAAAAAAAGATGACAGCTTTTTTAGCATACGATCAAAAGAAATATGAAAATTGTCCAACCGCTTTGAGGACAGTAGTTATACATACATACTTTTTAAATTATGTAGATGAAGCGGAGATGATTGGTTTTAATGAATGACTGGCATGATATGACTCTGGTATGACTTTACAATTTTTATTGCCATGACCGGTAGCAAGTGAAACGTCTATGAAAAGCGAGCTTTTATCACGGCAACAGTTTTTTATGCGACGTATATCTCTCGAGTTCTTACAACACTGTACCCTAATACCCTATGGTTTCAGAACATTTATAGAGGATTCATATCATGGGTGTAGATAAAGTCTTTTAAGCAACTGTTATAATTAGGTATTAAAACACTCATGTGATACTATTATCACACACACCCACACTCGTGTTTTAATACCCCTCATTATAGAACAGTTGCATAAATAACTATTATGTCGGTGCCCATGGAATCTATAAATCCTATAAGGTCTTACATGAACGAAGTACCTACAATTTATATGCACAAACTCATAACTAGTTTATATTTCACGTATTGCCAGAAAGAAGCCTATGTTTTGAAAGCCTATGTTTACGCACAGAGAGTAAGATGCAAGATGTGATGTTTTGTAAGACCAATCTTATTTGCAAATCTTTTAAATTGAAGGTTTCAAAGTAAATCACAACCGCTTATTAAATAGGCAAGAATTCGATTTCAATCTTATGAATTTATAAGCAGCCTTGGCGCTGGTTAATAAGATTAATAACGTGGAATTGAGATCTACTTCACCGTAATAGAAATTATCATAGCTTTAGCTATTAAGGACATAATAATTAAGTACTTATTGCTTTATCCTTACTTAATCTTTATTACATTTCATAACTTCGTTAATATTATTTTTACTAGCTTTTTGATGAAGGTATTTTGCTAACTTATCCTTATTTTACTTCTGATTAATTTCGTTAGCAAAAATTCAAATCTACTTCGTTTAATGTTACCGTGTTTTTTACGCACTGGCATTGCTAGCAAATTGTTTAAATAAAATCTTTAGGTATTAGTCGTACTTGTAAAATTTTATTATTGATGAGTATTCACGAAATTTTTTGAATTTAATTTTTATAATATTTTTAGAGGTGCTTAGAATAAAGTTGAAAGACAGCAGACAGACACATTGTACTAATGTGAGACAGATATATTTGATATTAATACGTATAACAAATGACTGACAACTAAAAATAGCAAAAAAAAATGTTAGAGCTCTTACAGTTTGGCAAAAAAGAGTAGAAAATAATGGGAATATCCGAATTTGCCAGCAGACACAAATCAATTTCGGTTTCTAGACTACTTTGCCATGCTGTATGTTCTGAACGGTTACTACAATACAAAAGAATAAAACCCCATTTCTACACAAGTGGTGTAATCAAACAAACATTTTGATTATCACGAAAGGATCGTAAGAGTTGATTGAGATTGCCCTCACATCGGAGGAGGAACCGCAATAATACATTTTCCTCATTGACATTTTACTATTGTCCTGGATAACAAATGCTATTATGTAGATGAGTTTTATTTTTGTTTACTACCATGACTATAACTGAACTCTTATTTGGGACAGGAAATTTCTTTGTGGCTTTTAATTTTTGATGAGAAGTGGGGACGTTATCCTTAGGCGTAAATGAATGCAGAGACTTGCTTATATTTGTGACGAGGCTTTTTAACGCATGCAAACCTCACTGATTAACAACACAAAATGTGCTGCCAATCTATACATATTATAAAATTGTAATCTATTGTTATCTATTCATATAGTAAAAATGTAAATTTGCTATTTCTGCACATAGAAGATATTTAAAAAAAATTTATACGAAATCATCAATAAATACTAAATTTCGAATAACTGTCTTTTTTCTTTCGAATAACTCAATTTGGGCAGTTACTGCTCTTCTATTATTAAAAGGTGTTAAACAAAGCGTTCTAAAACATGAAGGCTCGACTTTGATCATTATCACAACGTAGTCAATTATGTTCGAATTATGAAATACGTTCATGTGCGGTAGTCGATGGTCAGTAAACAATAGCACTTTTGTTTACGATATAACACGTGAATAACCATTGTAAAGTACGAAAGGAAGTAGCAGTGGCGATCGCGACTCCCTGCGACCCACAGCCTCCGAATCACAATAAATCTGAACCGATAAGTAGTCGAGCGGATTGTCGGCGCGGCGCGATCAAAGCGAGGGGAGAAACATGAAAGGCGCCGCCGCCGTCCGTCGAGATGTTTCATTTGACGCCGCGTTTCCACAACCGCCCGTCACGGTGCTCCGGCCCTTTGTTATGTGACATTTTAATTAATTTGATTTTAATTTTGAGTGACACGTTTACGCCGGCTTTGAATGACGAAGGCTGAACCTACCCATTTAAGAGCGGAGTTATTTTTGATCTGGTAAATTGATATACGTTTAATAAAGCCAAGCTTTTATGACTTTGGGCCAATTTCACCGACCAATTAAGCTACGGTTCTCGATCTCTCAGTCCCGTTCAACGTGAAATAAATTAAATAAAATCTCATGATTTTCGCAAAGCCGAGTTGTTCGAATCGATAATTTAGAGTCGTTGGGACAGCGGAGAGCCTCTGCGTGTTCCATCGTCTTTTCAACGGGCAGTACTCTGATGAGCTGTTTGACTGCCATCGTCACCTTGCTACTATCGCACCACTCGACACCGCAGTCGGATTCATCCTTACCACCTTGACACGATCCCGTCATTCATTTTTCTTCTTCGCACCTGCAAGCTCTGGAACAAACTACCTGCTGCGGTGTTTCCCCGCTACGATATGTCCTTCTTCAAACGAGGATTAAAAAGAGTAATCCTTTTGCATTAGGCAGCGGCCTCGCGGTGCCCCTGGTGTTGTCGAAGTTCATGAGCAACGGTTTCATTCAACATTAGATGAGCCGTTAAATCGTCTGCCAATGCAGGAAAAAAACATTTGTTATTATATATATAGGTTTAAGAAGTTTGGTGAAATTAGGGCTTAATGTGGTTTAATAAGTTTTTTGAACATAGGGACTTTATTTCTTTTAATATTAAGTGGTTACTACGAGGGACCTTCAAAAGATAAAATAATTTATAAGTGATACGATACACAATTTCTGTCACTTTAGCCCACCTTAAAGTTGATAGTTCGTGAATCTCTACAGTCGCGAGCCGTCGTCAGCATCTTAAGAAACTTCCTTCACGATTTGTAAATTCGCAAGTAAGCGTATATATTATGGTATTATTGTTGGGACGAGGTTTTGGGTGTTGACGTCGACATCCGCGGGTCTATTGTGATTATATAATTATATGATAATATTTAGTAAGTAAGTAGGATGAACCAATCAAATTGATGTAAATTTATTTTTATTTAAAAAAACCACACTTTGAAAGAGATTCAATAACAGACTATGAACACATTTCGTGCAAAAAATTATTTGTTTGCGCGTTTATATGAATTATTGAAAGAAGACCCCACAACATGGGCGCTACATTCCCTAAATTTCTAAATTTTGCTTTACAATTACTAAATAATCAGTTACACGCTATGTGCTCTTAATTTTCTGGCATATATATTTATTTATTTATAAAACGGCAAGAAATGTTAAACAAGGTGTTGAAAGCTTAAACTTTATTTACGTAGAATTATACTTACAAATTACAATTATATTTTGAGTGTTATATTAGGGTGTGTACAGTAAGAAGTCGGCCCTTCATAACATCAGATAACTTTTTTACAGTGCAGGCTATGTTCACTAGTCTTGGCACTTTACCAAAACATGATTTGGTGAGATTCAGGTTATTATTATATTGTCTTAACCATACCGTGCCGTGAGTCACAGCGTGCCCGCGCTAAATAGTACACAGAGATTGTAGCAGTTATTACTTTATATGCATGAAGCAATAACACGTACCTTTGAGGCTCGTCCGCCGTCCGCTACCGGCGGCGGTTCGTCTCGTGTAATTAATTTGCCATAAACAACTCGCATTAACTTCACATTCCTACTTTGCTGTATCGTACTTATCTACAAGTTTAATATTCGGTGAGGTTTTACTCGATTTTGGTTCTACTTTTCTTTATATTGATCGACTACTTACTTTCTTATTGACGTCGTGACGTTTACGTTGGTTCTTTGATGGATATCAAAATTGTTATGATTGAAACTAAGTAGCTAAACAGTCAGACACTTACCATTGTTGTTAATTTTTCCGAAAAATGAAATCAGCCAAAGCTGACATAATAATGAATTGACGTACTCTTCATGGGTCTTTAAGACGTGGAGTGCTTTATCAAACTTCAGGTGCTCACACGAATCCTCGTCGCTTCTAAGCAACAGTACATCAAAGAGGACCCAATTTGCATCCTTGTGGGACCCCACGATTAATTCTTCTAAATATTTTACCATTCCTGATATAACTGTTAATACGAAGAACCAACAACCGATCGCTGATAGGAAGGCACATAATGATACAACCAACACGTAAGGTACAATAACACGTAAATAAAACGATCAAGTTCAAGTAATAAATTTATTTGCATAAAATATAAACAGACATAAAGAAATATTTGCTGTCTCAAATAAACTAGCAATAAAAATAAAGATATGTATGTAGTTACGTTATATATTATATAAATCAAAACTATAATAATCAAGTACAAGCGAAACAATATAGGTACAATTTAAAATGGATAGAATAAAAATAAGGCACTTTACTTCATCACAGATTACACCGTCTACTGTTTAAGTTTCTACGTAGGACTTGTATAAAATTCACTCTACACTATAAAAAGTACCTATATACGAGCCACTGTCGCTATTACGACATACTCCATAAAAGAAGAAAGTCGAACAGCTTACATTTCTATAGCATGGAATTAACACGTCACTATGCCCAACACTTCTGCCCAAGGACTTAACCGATTAGCTTGCCGTATTATTATTTACCTGGACTAGATCTGCCCGTAAGCCGAAAGACAATATTTAAGGCTTATAAAATATCAATTGGGCATAACGCTGCGTCAATTCTAAGTATAACATTGTTCACTTTATAAAAAAAAATATGTAGAAATAATTATTTACAATATAATTAGTATCAAAAACTCTAAATGGAAATATGCAAGAAAATATAACTGAGATCTAAAAATGTAATAAGGAAGAGAACCTTGGTTTAAATATTTATAATTTATTGTCTCTACATTCCAACAATTTTTTAAGTATCATTTAAAAAATTTGAGATTCAAACCCGTTTCACTTAATTAGTGTTTTATATTAGAACATTTTTATTATCATTACAAAATTGATTTTTTTTTCCGAAAAAAATAATCAGCCATCATTTCAACAAACTTAGACAAGTCGCTTCCTCGACATTTATACGTCAAACGTGCTCGCCGGTTTCGTGTTCTTGTATTTAATTTAGTGCGTGAAAAACAATGATTAAGGAAATAATTTAACAAAAAATACAATTTTTTTTTTATCTATCTTGTTGAACAGACTTAAAAACAATAGTTTTCACAAAATATAATCTATGGTTTTCTACAACACGTATATATAGCACGTCTGCATGATGCATATAAAAATACAACATTCAATTATTATTAGCGGCACCAGGCAGTTGAGTATTACAATGCAATGCCGTACACAATACAACTCTATTTACAAATACAAGCAGTCCTATAAGAACTAGGTTCTACGCTTTAAATCTTTCTATAAAAAAAAAATATCGCTGCTTATGGAGACGTTTACTGACAAATGCTTCCATAGACAAAAAATATTATGCTTTTTTCATAAATTTTATCTCCATTATCTTAGAGAGACAACTCGTGACTGTGCTTAATCTCTTTCACCACTATTCCATTAGGTAGTGCTTGTTGTTGTAGAGCGGTATACAGGTTATGGTTAACGAATACATTTTTTTTGCCTCTTTGCAGGCATATCTATGGACAAATTATTTCCAATTTTAAGAAGAAGCTATATTTGGCTAGAATCGAACGGTTTGATTTTGTCTAATTCTTATTTTGTTCTTTCGTTTATAGTCTTGATGTGTTGAATAAAGAATACACACTTCTGAGAAAATAATAAAAAAACTTGGAAAAATATTTATGTTTATTACTTATTTTTTTTAGAAACCAAAAAATATCATAATTTATTATTACATAGGTACTTACTTACAGACACATATCACACATTAGAGCATAACCTATACAAACTTAATGGCAGGTTTTCTACACTCATTCTATACAAAATCAACATCATAAGAGTATTAAATGTAACATTTAAAAACACTCCACTGGAGTGTAAGGCCAAGTTCATTACTTTGTATACGAGTAAGAAGTCGTTCTTAACTTAGAATTTAAATAAGAAAATATAGAAAATAGGATGAAACGCTTGGAATTAGCGTCGATCGTTACCACAGCCTAAAGCTTCTATTTGTGCGTTATACAAGCAAGCGTCAATTTACAGTCTGGAGAACACACGGGAATTATGAATAACTTGTCAAATGTACCAGGATTCAATGTATAGTAGTATTATTAGCTTATGGCATCTAATAACAAACTCTGTGGAATTTTCAAAACAATTTTGCAAAAAAAAACGGTATATTTTTATATACCGTTGCTGTTTTTACTAGTGTTTTCACTATTAATGGTAAAAAGAGCAACAATAACGCGAACGAAATGATGAAGGAAGAGAAATAACATAAAAAAAAAGATTAACTAACACGAGTATTGAAGATTATTATTTACCAACTTTCAAACTAACATCATAAGGGTTATGATTAAATATAATGCATCTCACAGGTCTTTTGTTAAATGCCATTCATGAGATACTCAGGAATGTTTTACGTATTTCAAACGTATTTGGGAGATATTCAGAAGCTAGACACGTTAGAGAAAATGCTTTAAGATATGCCTTGGTCTTTTGGCAAATGAAGAGAAAGGGCTGACGCCGATATTATTTCACTCACTACAAGTTTTTAAACATTAAAACTTGTTTTCCCGGAATTAATCTATACGTATCTTTTAATCATGGGTATATTGACTATCAATATTTTTTTATATTCCTTAAAACTATCCATGGATTACATTTGCTGATTTGATTATTGCTTCTTTTATCCCGTTTAAGGCGTTCTCAATTTTTAAGTCTAGTTTTAGGAGTTTCTAGTTACAAGTTTTCAACCCAAAGAGAAAAACTGTTTTGTGCTCGGGAACTTGGCCTTTTGTTTCTTGATGAACTCCCTCGCTTGCCTGTCGCCTTGTCTCGTTTCTAGAGCTTTGATGGCTTCACCATCTGTAAGACAATAAAATTCAAGTTACTGCAGGTAATGCAAAACCAATTAGGTGGGTGTAATATCCTTACGCCACACCTATCTGAGTAATATGGAGAGATGTTATGTCACAGTGTTAATATAATTTATTCTGAAGAATCTCAACCCAACAAAATCAACTTTAAATCTACTCAAGTCCAAAATCGGTGCACCACAGTCAGTGGCGTAACTATACCATCGGGGGCCCGTGGCAAAAAACAATTGGCTTATCAATTATTACTGAATCATGCACAAATTTTTCACCTTAGAATACTAGATTTTTAGGAAGAAAAATTATTTTACGCGATTTACTGGAGATTGCAAGCTCGCCCGCGCTACCTTAGTACAGTGAAAAAAAAGCAACCAATGGATGCGTTTTATAATAATTATTTTTAGATGAATGCGTTTAAATCTAGTTTTTTTTTCTGATAAATTGTATTTAGTTATTTTCGAGGTCGTGGCATCTTGGGCACGGCCCCCCCCTAGGTCCGGGGCCCGTGGCATTTTGTCAGCCCTGCCACCCTATAGTTACGCCACTGACCACAGTTATATTATCCAAAATACATAGACAAATTTATGTTGTGATGAGGCTTTTTTTTAGTGTGGGTAATGTTCCATTTATCTCACCTATACTAGTCGGCCTGGAAAGTGGCAAGTGTTGCTGCGGCAAACTGGAGATTGGTGCAGGAGTGGCAGGCACCTCACTGAAGTTCAGGTACGCCTCTCCCACGAAGGTATTACTCATGCTGAACATGTCCTTGTCTTTGATCACCAGGTGGATCAGACCGTCCACTTGGTTACGCTGCTCGGCTGCTAGGGGTCTGAAATAGACGCAACATGATTTGAATTAAAATTCTGACGTACAGTTTAATAAGCAGTGTTGAATGAAAATGTTTTCAGTTGTTTCCTTTATGGAAAGGCTTCTTTCTGAACTTAATCATTAAAATAGGCCCAAGTTCGAATACATAAATTTCACAAAGGTCTTAAGAACGTCAACTATTTCTCTTCATGCTATTATAGATAGTTGTAGTGATTAGAAAATAAACGCTTGACACGCTGCCAAATGATTTGCATTATTTGGTCTGCCTATTTTAGTACCACAAACTATTTATATGCTTTGAACTTATTCCAATATTTGGCCTTGATTGACGTTGAATTCTTCAGTAAATAACTATAACAGGCACTATATGACGTGGGTTGTGATGTTAATCATCTTGTAATGCTATCTTTTATATTTGTAGAAATTAAAATGATAATACTTACATTAGGAACATTTCATCGTAAAGTGGAAATAGATTTTTGTTGTGTGTTTGTGTTTTCGGTTTCATAACGTTCGCAAATACATCCTCTGGAAGGAATGCCACTCGAACGTAAGAGTCACATAGACCTGCAAAACAGAGAGCAATATTTTAATGAAACGAACGTAATGTAATAACACGGTCTAAACTCAAACAACAAACAAAAAGCTCTTTAGTTTATGTGTTGACAGTATGTATATAAACATATTGACAAGAACATTCAACTACCAACTTACCATTAGAATCCGTAGGCACCAAATTCCTGGCATTCATAATTTCTAATTTAAGATTGTCTTCAATGAACTGCGCTCGTACCGTCAGCATGCCCATTTTTGGTTCCGTTATCGTTTGTTGTTCCTGCCACCTTTCTAGGTGGAACTGGTGAATTAGTTCCTTAGTCTCCATACCATGGAGACTTAACAAGTACTCTACTCGTTTTAAGGTCTCCGATTCGAAAGAATTATCCTGAGTGTCTTGACGGAACGATCTTTTCATTATTTGCACACATTCGTGAAGATTCGAAAAGAAACATGGCGGACGGCGTTTCTGTAACCGTTGAAATTCAAATTATTTTCTGTTCAAATATGTATGAAACGATATAATATTGTCATGCCTGCAGGACCATCACCATGATGCTATAAGAGTTATATGTATAAGCTTTTAAAGTTCAAACCATCACCATTCATGCATTGATGTGGGGATAAAGGATTTAGATATGATCGCTGTTCTAAAAACGCAAAAATATCATGCAAATCATGCTGCAATATAGACTAGATTATATTAGATAGACCTAGACTTTATTTCACGCTGAATTTTTAACGCTTAATTCGCCATTTTATTTCACATCTGTTGGTGGAAAGTTTTGTTGCCAGAAAAAAAATATAATGATCTTATAAAACTATCTACTTTGAGAATTGTTGATGTTATAGATTCCCATTTTTAAATGAAGGCGGACTTTCGATTGATTGGTTTGAACATCGCACATGCTACATTTTGCAGATAACAAATTAATGCTTATTTACGAATAATATAGGTTTACGTTCACAAAACATCCATAAGACAAATTTTGACAAAAAAAGCTGGTTGAAGCGTACAAACATAATGTACGGACACTCTCACAACTATGGATAAACATTGCCAGTGCAACACAATCGCCCATTTTAGCAGGTATTTCTAATCACCATAAACGGAACATAAAAGCCGAGTCCATAATCACGAAATATATACATTGAAAACTTTTACTGAACTTATCAAGAAATATTGTGCTTAAAACTCTAATAAAACGCTGTTGCTAAATAAAATCCTCGGCATAATTTCCAAATTTCTTAATGAATTTGTTGATCAAATTAACAGCAATTCTAGGTATAATACCGTATAAAATCGCTTACCGTCATAACATACGACTAATTAGAATAGTTTAAAACTAACAATCTAGTTTTGATTACACGTAAACATATTGATAAAGCTTATTAGTATGCACGAATTAATCCACAATGTATATAAGACGAGTGAACTTGGCGGTAACACTAACAAATAGCAACATAACAATAACATAAAGTGCTTGCTACAGTAATATTATTTTACCGCGTCAAGGTTGGCGGCTGCCGATTTGCTCAATCGCCTCGGGTCGAGATAGCGAGGTATCTTTACCTTTCGGTGCTACCAAACAATAATAAAACTTTAGCGTAATAAAAATAAAACCATGTGTTTTAATCTAATATGCATATGAACCTGTCATAAAACTATTAGATGTGAGGTAAAACTAAACTGTGAATATGTATGTTTGATTGATTTCAAACGACCTTTGATTTTAAGTGGCTCTGTACCTGCATTTATTACCGAATAAAGATTTTTATTATTTTGCTATTATTATTTATGATATGTCGATATTTTAGCAGAATACTAATAAGGAGCTTAGTTTTTATTATTACTGACATGTAGAACAAGAGTGGTGTTCAAATGATTCAGGTTGTGTTTGGATTTTAACGAATTGGAGGCCTTTATTTTGCTGTCTATAGTTTTAAGAAAGGTTTATAATAATAATGCATTGTAAGTGAAAACGTTGGCAGATTACATTATTATTAAACTGACAAACGGTTTCCTCACGTAATTTATCAGTTACAGGCAGCGACCCCCGTTTAACAATACATCGCGTTGATGTCTTTGGCCAATTTAGAGTCTTATTAGGGTCACCAACAATCATTATCATTAGTCCAAATAAATGTATCGCGAGTCAAAGTTTTTACATTTTACTTACCAAGTGTAAGTAAATTGTAAAACTTTAACTTAATCATAATGTAATTTTCTCACGTTTTCAATAACAAATTAAAAAATTATGATAAAACTTTTTGTGTGTGATCGAACATTGTGCGTTAGAAGGTATTAGACATTCTATTCGATGCGGACCGTCTGGTTTGCAATGACTAGCGTTTATTTCGGTCCGTTTGTACTACATGCTAGCGTCCAAAGTGCATCCAATGGTCTTGGACTTGGACTAAAAACGCTACTATAAACAACAATTACTATAATTCTATCTGTGGAAACTTGTAAATGGCCTTCATTGTGTTTATTTTTTCTTTTAATCTGTAAATTTATAGCTGTAAGTTTTCCAAATAAAATAAAATAAAATAAAAAATAAATTTACTGTTTTCATTTTAAATTAATTAGCAGGTCTACCTAAAATAAGATATTATTTTTATAAGACTTATTTTAGTTATAAAAAGCGGTCGTTTCCTTTTTATTCGATTTACTAATCAAGGTTAATTTTAGAAGACGAATTTTTTTTTAACTTACGGTTTTTAAAAATGTAACTGTTTTTTGTGAGTGTAATCCATCTTTTAGCAACTAAAAACTACAAATAATATTTGTGTAGTGCTCACGTCTAGTACAAAATTGCAATAGCGTGCCATACAACAATATTATTTACCCGAAACAAAATATAGTTGGAATTGGGAGATACTTTATTTTTTCCAAAATATCTACGCCTAAACAAGCGAATACGGGTTGTGAGCTTTTCTTTCTACAAATGGAAATATTAATGTGTTAGTAATTGATAAAAACTACATTATAAACAAATCCAGTGAAACTGTTAAATAAAAGTCTATGAAAATGAATTGGTAAGTAGTATATTTATTTTGACAGAATGTTATTAAAAATAAATGGATTTTTTCACTGGTTATTTTATTACAGATGAGTTAAATTAGTAGATAGATAATATTAAACTACACCCAATTTCGACGTTAATAGAGAAATAAATTAGTTTTATGCAATATTACAGCTGTTAGCAGCTACACGAATATAAAGATAAATACTAAAACATACCTCTAAATTGGCTTGAATTAATTCATAAAGTACTTCTGCAAGTTGTTCCCATACAATATCAAGAGTTTTTGAGAAGTTTTCGTTGTTCAGATGTTGGTACAAAGTGTCGAGGTTGGCTTCGAGATAGCGCATAACGCGGTCCATACTAGAGCAATCCTGGTGAAGTAGTTCAGCTCCTTCGATTAGGAACCGTGTGATGGATGGCATCATCTGTTAATGAATGACACATAATTTTATATTAATATATCAAAGATCAACTTTACCGTATCGACGAGAAATAAATTATTGGAAAGGGACAGCCCGCTTTGGATATGAAAAACGGCCCTTAGCTTAATAAATTAGATTTTTTTTTGTCACCTACTGTCTGTACACCAAGGGATAAGTAATGCCGGTAAATAATTATAACTAATTTCGATCTACAAGAAAAAGTAAAGTTATATATTTCTAAGCATTGTAAAATATCTTCGAATTTTGTAATTGAAAACAACACAGACAATACGCCTAGCATCCAGTAAATAAAATAATTGCATACCTTTCGCACCATAACTTCTAACAGCTCCACAATACTATTTTTTACAGTATCAATTGCATTTGCGATGACATTCTGAAGGGTTTCCTTGCACCTGAAGATCACATATAAATAGCTTTTGTTATTGTTTCTTAATTTAGGCCCGATTTGTTTAATTAGTTCCTAATTGAGTTTATGATAGTACCTGATAACTATCTTGAACTTTAAAAGTATACAAATTTGATATTTTATCTGTCATTACAGTTGTGTGCCAGTGTAAAAACTGGCTCTAAGTGGAGCAAGATTCTCTGACGTCAAATTTTCTACAGAAAACATAGTGACATCGGGCCAAATAAGTTTGTTGCACTTTACTGTGAGTCAGATACGAAAAAGCCCAGCGTATCGGTATGTTTGCGGTACGGATATTTACTTTGAATGACGTCGTCAGGTAAACAGGTGACTGGTAATTTCAAATGATTCATAAAAAGACCTACTATGAAATATGTATTATTATGGTAACTGGTAACAAGGAGACTGCTCATTTAACATTCTTATTAGAATTAAAGGTGCAATCCTATTGGGCATTAACCTGTGTTGGCTTGCCATGGGTTGGTTTACGCATAAAATATTTGGTAGTCTAAGTGCAAAGGCTTAAGATAATTAACCGTGAAGCAAACTTTTCCAACCACACTAAAAGCCGTTTTTAACACGCTTATATTAGCTTCACCTGTATGTATGTATGTAACCGACTCCGTTGGACTCGATTTTGACCCACTTTAAACGGACAGATTTCATTAAAATTTTGCACACGTGTCAAAGATCGATGACAATGCAATAATTCGATAAAAAATTAAAAAAAAAAATATCACTTATAAATAAACCAAACTAAAAGCGTGGGCGCGAGCAACCCACGCTTTTTTCAGCTTATATTAGGAATTATTTTTCACTTTTTAGTTAGAAGTACTTTAAAAGCGTATTTTTTAGTTTTCAAGCCATCAACATGTAGGCTACGAGGACGAAATCACCTGTACTTGGCTCCTTCATACTACGACTTACGACTAATAATAGTTTAAAAGTTGATCTTACCTCTGAGCTTCCATCGGCGATCGTGCCTCACACATCTTCTGTATGATCTCATCCATCCCCAGCTCTTCCACGAAGGGTTCCAAGCTCTGCCTCACATAGTCAATGTTGTTGATGGCCACGCACCACTCCGTCGTCACCTCGAACCGTTCCTCGAACACAGAGGAGACTACTCCGACGTTGCCTACTCGGCTCGCCATCTTGTCTGAGTAGAATACGCAGCATCGGCAGATATCCTGAAAATATATTTAAATCTATTATTGGATTTTCTAGGAACGTCAACGAAGTGTTGTGTGGTCGTTTGAAGAAGCAAGGTATCCTCGCTTGACTATGGACAAGACATATCATACGATGACTCAAGAGGAATTTCAATTTTACAGTAATTCTTTAGTGACCTGTGACATTACTAAACCTTCAGATACGTACGTAAAAATATCTTGTTAGTTATTTAAACTAGACCCTTATTTGCATAACTGATAGGCATATACTCACGTCAATAATCTTGGCAACAAAGGTATAGCAGCCTTCAACATCAGGCCAGGCCAGCTGCTGCCAGAATATCTTGATCTGGTAGAATATCGCCAGAGTATCCACTCCAGAGCTACTATACTTGACATTGTTGTCCACTGGGACGAGGTTGTCGAGGTCTACAGCCTTTTCTATTCTTGTCAGTGCTTTGTACGCGGCGATGTCGAGCCACTGGGCTACGCCTCCGAAGAACCATGAATGGAATTTTGATATCGCGTACGATTGCCAGTCGGACTCGTTCAAGCCTTGGCCTAACCTGAAATGGTAGAAATACTATGTTTTAATAAAAAAATACGTTTTATTATTCAAATTATAAAATACGGATGTTACTCACGTAATATTGGTCTATTTAGTCGACCGCGGTTTCGCCTATACGTCTAGGCATTATCAAGAGAGTGCGATACGTCGCGCCTGAGTCGCAGCCAGTCTTGCACTGCAAGTGCAAGACTGGCTGCGACTCAGGCGCGTAATTTGAATAATGTTACAAACTCACGTCAGTTTTAATAAAAATAAAATACGTTTTGTGTTGTACGTATGTACGATACGGAGTAAAGATTGAAAAGACAAAATGCAAAGGATCAGAAATTGTTAAAAGAAGTGACAACATAGGAGTGGCTAACATAGGAGAATGGAAGAAGACAGAATTTGCGTTAACCCAACGTACCTAATATGAGTCAAGAGAAGAGATAATGAATACGATTAGGATTTTATTTTAATTAGATTCTTCTTCCTATGACGGGGATGACAGTTTTAGTAATTGGCTGGTTCCCAATAGGCACAGAAAAAGAAGTTAGTTCATGTTTCAATGGGTAAACATTTAAAGCCAAACAAAACTGGATCTAAAGTAAAGTAGAAGCAATTTTCTTTGGTCTATTGACGAGCGGAAAGTACCTCGCTACGGTACATGTATTTAAATATTTAACTAGTTTATACAGCGCACCGCGTCTATTGTATGACTCTTTGCTTTGTGAAGTGGTTACGCTCACATGGAACAAATATTGACCATGACAAATTACATAAGCGATTACAAGTGTCGTTGGTTTTAAAGTGATGAATGTGTTTTCTTGTGCGTATCATTAATCAATTCTGAACTGAAAGTTAGTAAACAAAATATTCAATAATATCGTGAAATGCTTATCGAAATTGTTTAACAAGTCATTTATTTTTGAAACGAGTGTGTCGGTACTATTTTGAAAGAACGTAATAAAAATTTGTTATAGCCGTCGACGTATATAATATTTTGATGAAGGTAACTATGGACGTAGCCACCAAAAAACATGCATGACATGTTTTTTATAATTAATATTAACAACAATATCTAAGTGTGTGTGTAATGTAACATCTTCAACTCAAGAAGCTAATTAGCATCTTAATGAGGCAAATTTTAAAAACTAGGAAAATAAAAACTTGTGCAAAAATAATACTCACGTTAAAAATCTTTGTAGTGCTAAATACAGTTCAAATAACGTTGTTCCCATTGTCAGAGGCTCTGCTTCGACCGATGTAGCCCCAAGTCCTGTGACGCCATTAAGTCCTCCAGCCAAATGGACCGTCGAAGAAGATCCTTCGCTATACCTCAATCTCTTTAAACTCTTGCAAACTTCCACTATCTCCGATTCCACCAGAGATGCAATCTTACTTTCATATAGTCCATATAACGCCTTAGAATACGGGAAGCTCATTACCCTGAAACGCAAATATAAATCATGTTTATTTTACACATTACAGCTATGTAAAAATAGGCAGAGACAATCCCCTAAGCGACTTACACACAGCAAATTAGTCGGAGATCATGATGTGCTCTTAGCTTATGGCCCTCATGGTTGGCAAACAATCACCGAGGGGAAACAACCACGCAGTTATGGAGTAGGTACCACAACTTCGTCACTTATCCACCGATTGATAGGTGACACAAAAACTAAATGTCCATTCCGATCGAACCTAACAAACAATTAATGAAAAAAGAGTGAAATATTGAAATACTTACTCGACAAAAACGCGATCATAATATTCCACGGCTCTCTGTAAATCTGAACGGACTAGTTGGATCACTCGAATTAAATGCTGAAGGCGTGTATCCTCAGTGTTTTCTTTACATTCATTACTATCTAGGATGTGGACGAACCAATCGGAAGCCCCTTGTATTACAGCCTGATTTAGTACTTTATGAATAGTCAACTTTCCGTTGTCTTCTCGCAGCCAACCGTACAAATTCGCAGGAAACAAATCTATAGATTCTGGCTGATCCAAAACGGAAAGCTTGTAAAGAATTTTGAGGACTTCTCTCAACGTCTTCATTACAGTTTTGTCTCCAGCAGTCTTTTTCCTCAGTTTTCTTATGTGACTATAGCAGGTTGGAAGTAGTTTCCTAGCGCCATCCCAGAACAGCTTAACGTCCTCTTCATTTACCAGACCTGTAATCGAAAGTTAAATTTTGTTCATAAAGATTTTTATTACAGAAAGGCAGAACTTAGCATGTCTCGAACTCTAACTTACCAGCATGCTCTGATAATTCTAGCGAAAGTGCTACAGACTTATTTGTGTCGAAATAAGCTTACAATGGAGATGGACTTACCAGATTGTAACGGTTTAGTGATCTTGTCCAGCAGAGTGTTGAAGAGTGCGAAGCTGAGCGGATGGTCGGTGGTGACGGCGCAGTACACCACCCACTGCACGAGGTTGTTGTCCGTCTGGTTGAGCCCGCTCTGCGCCGAGTGCTGCGTCAAGATCGCTTCAGCTGGAGCGCTGAAGTTACCACACCACCAGTACGGAGCAACCTGTAAACAAACCTCATTATCTATCTGATGTCTATCTCTCTTAGAGGAAAATATATATTTACTAACTATGGTCACATCTAGATTAGACAATACTTTCTATAGATTAAATCGCAGTTATTTAAGTTTAGACGAGTTTCATGTATAAGGCGATCGTAGAATGTCGCTTTGGTCTGACCTCCAGATGTTTATCATTTATTCATTGTCATGCAGCAGCAAAAAATAAAAATAGTTAATTTTGTGACACAATACGTATACATACTCCTTATAACACCAGCTAAACAAACATGTAGCTCATCGTTTCACATACGTGTTGCTTGCAAAGCAGAATATAAATAATTTATGTACGTTTCTATATCGGGAAAACTTATATTAATTTTTGCCCATAGCAAAGAATCCTGAATAATATGCTAAGATGCGATGATGGAGATAATGATCCAGTTGTCGAGGGATTTAAGCCATGTAACTTATATTACTCATATTAAATTGTGATGTGAGCTTGTTATAAGGAGGTATGACTTCATTACAAAATCCAAGGCCGGTGTGACTGCATAAGCACAGACAGTATTACTATATAGGTGGTAGAAACAAAACTTGTATGCAAAAATTACTCATGAATAAGTTCCAAGCTGATTTTGATTACTTAGCAAAATTTTACATTCAGTGTACTTACATTAATTTCACAAAAAAAGTTAAGCTAAATTTTCCCAAATAATTTCTATAAAATTATTTTAAGTATCGGTTGAAGGCTTATTTTCACCTTTTAAGTACAATCGACATAAAAACTTGTTTTTAAAAAGATTTATTTAACTTTTTAGTATTATGATTTTCATCCCCAACTTATACATGTGTGCGTGCGTGTGCACTAGAACTGAATACTATGCAGAGATACCTATCTAAGCTCCTAAGCGTCAAGGAGTTACCTCATGAGAAGACAATCCTGGCTGCAGCATTCTGGCCAACAAAGTTCAAACGAGCGAACATCTACTAAATATAAATTGTTAACAGTTTAAGGCCCTATGAAATATTATTTATATATGGGTTGGAAATTGTACAATGAACTGAAATTAGAACTACCTGATAAGACCTTGATGTTTATTTACTGCCCACCTAAAAGCTTAAAATGTTTATAGATTCAAAAACAGTTTTAGATCGTAAACATCTTTAGCCTAATAAAAATATATTTAGCGTGACGCAGATCTGATAGACTGATCTAAACAAACAATTCAACAATTTGTATCTACCTACAGTTCCACAAATGACGCAAGATTCAGTGATAACGTTGCCGTAAGTTTCCGAGACGTTTCATGGTTATTTTTGTTTGTCTCAGAGACAAAAGATTCTGTAATACTTAGTTAAATAAGAATGGTTACAATACCGTCAACGGTTTGCTGTTAGTAATAAGTATAATAGAATCTGAGTGAGTCAGATGTCTAATCAATACAATGTTCTAAGTGCACGTGAGCGCCGAGCAGCAATTATTACGACATCGATGATTTATCCATAAAAATTAAACAAGGAGGCAATACATATTCTGTAACATACACGTAACCGTGTTTCTCGTTCTATGGTGCAATATACTAACTAGCTAGCCTATTTGAACTTCCGGATTCGGTATTCTTATGATTCCTATTCTTATTAGAATTAGAATTCGTTATTAGCAATATAATGTTAAGTTTAGTTTTAAACTAACTAAACTAAACTAGCAGTATAATTTCATTAGTTAAGTTTAATTTTGGTATTATATATTTTAAATTTTGATGTTTCTTTTGACGTGTTTAAGCGTCCTTTGGGGCCAATGGAAGTAAATGATTCTATTATGTTTTTGATCTTATTAGTTTTCTGAGAATTTACAATTTTAATCATCTATGTACATCACTAATTTTGGTGATCTTTCTTGGAATTAATGTATCACTTAAATACCATGACGCAATTCGTGCCTGCTTTGCCAATACACTTAGCTACTTGTAGCTAGGTCTGGATAAAGCAGTATATTATTATGGTTCTCCTAGTTTTTCTGATGACACCACAATTGTTATTGACTAATTATATTATGTATGATCTACGCAGCAGGTCCCCGTGTAGGAGGCCAATTGGTATGCATATCTTGCATACGGGGAAGGTATGAGCATCTACCTCTGTAAATTAATATGAGTATATAACCGTCCATTATGATTTGCTTTTAGTAGTAGTGTAATACTGTTGTTCTGTCATTGAACCATGGATTTAGAAAAGTGCACTTCTTCTTCTTCGTCGTGTCGATGGCTGAGTCAAATTTTATTTGACTTGCCATCGTGGTGAAAGGATTAGCCAATTCGCTTTGGAAAAGTTGCGAATTGCCCAGGGTGCGCCGGACGTAGGGAATCGTTGTGTACGTCACTCGAAAATGCACTTATCAAAACTCAACTTAGATTCACTTATCAATTTAGTTAGAAAGTGGATTTACAAGAAGTATTTTTTTACAGAATTCGCTCGTAGTCATGTAGTTAACAATCAAAGACATATAGAATTTAGATTATGTGTAAGTAACTACATAGTTCACTAGAAAATTGAGGGTACTGAACAATTTATTACATAAATCCAATTGCCTATTGACGACCACGCTACCGAGTTTACGTGACTATTCGTATCAATACAGATCGTAAACCCGAGCGAACTGACGACATATGCATCATTTTGTTTTTCAAAATAACGTAAAATTATAAGAGGCGACACATACGTATTTATTTAGTTCAATAAATTAACCCTTCGGCACAAACAAGCGGCCGTGGCGCAATGGATAAGGCGTCGGTCTTACGATCGAGAGGTCGTGGGTTCGTATCCTGGCCATTACACCACGGACGTGAACTTCCTCCTAACACAAGCGAATTAAGCTTAGCTGGAGGGGGTTAACAAGAATACTAGTAATTTGTATTTGCAAATTACTAGTAAGATCTAAAAAAAAAAAAAAAAGCATTAATTTAGCACACATTGTGATAAAACTTTAAGTTACTGACCTTTGAGTTTTCAAGCTCATGCAGAAGGATGATGCGGAGCAAATGCCGGTGCTCTTGCGCAGCCACCTGAGAGTTCTTCTCCGAAGAGAAGTTGAGGCGCACCTTGACCACGCCCTGTCTCTTCAGCTTGCTTTTCTTGCTGAGGCTGAACCACATCGTCATCCCGCCCGCGGGTATTGACTGGAATAGAACGAAGGATGGTTAAAGTTTAGACAGGTCATAGATGAAATTAGATTGTTCGTACTAATGGTGCGACCATAGAAATTTACCTTCCGCGGAACTGACACAAAATAAAATTATAAAAAGGACTGCTTTATGTTCTTATTCTAATATCAACGAGCCTAGCCGGAGGACTACTAGCTCTTCAGTTTCAAGGTACTGGTACTATCAAACCTTCCACTGCTGCCTGACTCACTAGACTAACTAAGACTATCGACACAGTAAAGATAGAACAGTAGGTTATCTAAGGTCCGGTCCGAGTTAATAGCCTAGTCTTGCATTGACACTAGGGTTGATACTTTTATATACATCAGCTTTGATGAAGCTGCTATGCGCAACTGCATGCAGCATATTTATGACATAGGCAAGAGTTCTTTTCAAATAACTTGAAATAATATATTTTTTTATGGTTACCTTCAGTGGTATATTTGAAATTCCAATCAGTTCATTATCGTGTTTGCCTGTTGAGGCAGTGATGGCGATCTCCTTCATCAGTTTCCGGAGACCTTTGACGCCTTTAACTTCAAATATCTTTGTCATTTTCTCTTTGACGGTCTCTGCAGGATCGAAGTCCCTGAAAAAAATGATTGTGAAAAAATACTGATTGAACTGGATTGGCTTAGTTACTTCCAGATGATTCAAGTTTGTATTTATGCCGCTAACTCGATTATGTTAATAGAGTCATAAGTTCTTATTCAAATATGTTCGTAAACGGTATGTATATTCGTGCGGCAAATGTTATGAGTAGTAATATAAATAGAAGGTACAGGCTGCGACGAAAATTGTAGCATAAAATTAAACTGAGCCACAATTCCCCAATCGAACAAACACAAAAACCGGCCAAGTGCGGTTCAGACTCGCGCACGAAGAGTTCCCAACCATCATCTATAAAACGGCAAAAACAACATGTCTGTTGTATGGGAGCCCTCCTTCAATATTTACTTTATTTTTGCAATTGGTAAGAATAAAATTAAACTTTAGTTCTACTACTTTTGTTGCCAATTGTACAAGCAGTGTGATCCAGTTAGAATTAATACTAAAACCCATATACAAAGCAATACGAGGTGGTCACCGACCCCTTAATATAGGGCTTCAACCTCTTCTAGTAACGACAATATTGTTTTGATCACGCACATTAAAATTCATTCACTAATCAAAATGTTTACTGTTTTAAGTAGTAATGTAAAAACTTACCATACTTCTAAACAAAGGGAATCTTCGTTTACACTGCCAGGCATAGGTCTGAAAGAGAAAAAATATTGTTTATTATCTATCTTTGTTCGGCACCTAATAATATCTATCTCTTAAGTTTTGATTTCCCTTTGTCAATCTTTGATTTCTGTCTGCACTAAAATTTTCTGACGGAATATGCCTTAATTGTCAATATCCAATACTGAATGAGAGCAAACATCAATTCGCCGCCTGCCTACGTAGTTTATTCTGTAAATTGTTGACATTTGGACAATGGAAATGCAGACATATGCAAATGAAACGTGAATAGAGTACCATAAACACTTAAAAGGATAAGAATAATAAACGACTTAAAAGTTGGTACTTATTTAGATAGATAAAGCCATGTTTTCCTTACGGTTTTCTTTCACATGCAACAACAACATATTGGCTTATAAAATACGTTGGCAAAGCTCAGCTACTCTTCAGGATTGACTACGTTAATATTCCTTTGACGGGAACACTTTTACATACAGCGTTGCATTGGTTCCTACGATTTGGTCAACTTGATTCATATCAACAAGCACTATACTATATAATTATTTTTAATCTTTTACTTTGTGGAATCTCAGCCAAAATAAGGCCTGTTCACTAATGGAGTCATAAAATCTTTTATAGCTATACTCTACTAAGTCTACTAGATGGCTGTAACCACGTCATAGATTCCAGCACAAACGGAACGAGTCATGTGCAACGTTAAAAAGAAAATGTGTGTATGATGTTTTTATGAGACTTTATTGCACCAAGATTAGCTGGCAATGAGCTTATTTAACTGCAGATTTACTCCTCACATGACCTCACCGGAGACAGGCGCATTCCATTTGTTTTGTCTGTCTGTGTACACTGTTAAATATTTCTTGAAAACTGCACTCTCTGTTTGCATAAGATTGTAATACTTCGGCGTCATGCCAATAATATGCTAATTTAGATGAAAAATATCTATAAAATCATTAGTCTTAACACATTAGTGTCCCATTTCGGCTTTTTACAGCTCAATCTTCAGCTATATTTTCATTCATAGATTATAGAAGAGTTACTTTAGACCAGTAAAGATACCATCCAGTATTCTCTCCTAAACATGGAAAGCACTGGAGAGGCCGGCTACACCAATCAAAGAGGTCGTAAATAAGGTTAGTACCAGAACACACATGCGAGGAATAATGCACACAGCTCCAAATACTGTTGTTTAGTATCCATAGACTTAATTTACAACGGACTAGCAAACTTATTTATTATAGATATTTCATGATAGAATGTTATGCATCTACATCCGTTTCTTTTTGAAAGTGATAATAATAATAAGAGACAGATTACTCACTTGCCTCTAAAAATGCCGGTGCCACAATTAGAGCTGTTTCGACGCAGCTGTGTGTATACGGCACCACCCATTTATAGTAGTTTGCCCAAAGATATAACGGAACTGCCACGAACAAAATTCTGTCATGCTTTGCAGGACTGGTTGATAAAGGAAAGTTTTTATTCCATTAAAGACTTTTTTAAAGAAAAGCGCCTGTCGTTTTTGCCATTATGGAAAAATCTTGAAAATTAAAAAATACTTTGTGTAACAATAGCTTTCTTTGTTATAATAGTAATGGTATATATAAAATAAGTCTTAAATTGTTAGCATATCTAATATAAAATAAGTAATGAAACATTTGAATACTTGTACTATAGGTGAAATATGTCTAGAACTATTATAATACATTGTAAGAACTATCTTTGTACCCATATTTCAAACAAATAAATGATAATTTGTTGTTATTTAATTTGATTTGATTACAGAGAATCTAGGAGAGGAATAAAGATCAAAAGTCAAAATACTTACAAACAAAAATGTTCCTCCCAGGTCGGATTAAGCGTGGCTGATTTGACTGAGGTGTTGTACCTTCGTGTCGGATTTGACATCAGGTATATTGTGACGAAGGGATCACTGAGGCCACTGGGGTCTTTAGGAACTATGTCTTTTGCTTCCACCACTTCAACATTCAGCATCAGTTCAGGAGGTTCTTTCGCCTCTGCTTGTGTTAGTAGCTGTGTGTGCTTGTCGTTGGCTATCTTGAAGGCTTCTTGGATGTAAGACAGCATGCCTAGCTGTCTTACTTCGCAGCCTACGTCACATCCGCCGACATTGTGTAAGATTTCGTAAAGGACTTCCAAGTAAAGTTCATCGACCTGTAAACAAGTAACATAATTTAATGGTACATCATCTTGCTACATAAAAGATAATCACATAATAATATGCTCATAACCGTGACCTAGGCCATTTCCTGCAATAAACACGTGTGTCATGCATATTTATCATCAGGTGTTGTAATTGTTAGGAAAACTATGGATAGAAACTTTTACGGAATATATTTTATTGTAGTTATAGGTAGCTAGCACGTTTTAATACAGGGTGGATGCGAAATACTGACAGTTATAGATACGGGGTTATTCCAAATGGGCTTAGTCTTAATTTCAACCGGTATTTTTTTTATTTTACCTAGAAATCGAATGATTGAACATGAGGTTCAATTAACTGGTAAAAAATATCATTGATCATGTCTAGATACTGTGGTTTTAATAAATGTCGCTAAGTCGCATTCGTTTATGTTGTATATTTATTTAGGATTTTTAGTAGGTTTATAATATAATAGGCTTATTTACTATCTTAAATACGACAATCTCTCTATCTGTATGTGACCAATATTTTTTATTACAAAGCAAAATCTTATTTCCAATTTTTTTTTAAACTTACTTTGAATTGATTAAAAGAAAGTTTGTTAATTACATCAATATAGTTTACCTTTGAATACTCAACCCCAAAAACTTTTTTAATAATGCTATTATTTTTAATAAAGAAACACAGCACCATGTTACTATTAATAAAAGAACTAAATATTTATTGCACCTTATTATCTGAATGACTTGATCCAACCAACTACAAGACATTTCCAATTTCTTGCGGAAATAAATACAGGTACAAATGGCTACCGATCAACCTATACATTTCCACTATAAGCTGGTCTCGCATTGCACGAGAAGAATATACAACGAGAGTCCATCTTATACCGAAAATGTATAGGTTGATCGGTAGCCACTACACACACATAAGTGCACTTGAACAAAGCAATCAATGTGTGGTATCATCACTGTCATCCTGATTTGCTTAATATGACAACACTAGTAGTGATAGCTATTCACGTTACAGATACTTAAAGACATACTTGAATAGAAATAACATTTGAGATAAGGACTACCACGTCTACCACGCATTATTTATCACTTCACATGTAAATAAAAAGACCTAACATGAAATCTATGCTACGAGTTAGCGCTGCAACTCACTGTCTACTCATACAGTATCTATAATAATGTAGGTAGACGCACAAACACTACATAACACACCAAACACTAACCGTAGAATCGTAGTAGTATCGTAATTTCATAAACTAGCCGACGAAAAATGAACAAAAATGTAAGGTGCACTATAACCTGCACTGCAGCTAAAACTAGTATCGAAATGAATCATCGACAGTTTTGAATGATGGGGTGTCCTGGTAACGACACCGGAACGACTCGCGGCCAACCGGACCAACTTCAAATGTCACTGTCGTGAGAGCCCTCGTGTTGTTCACAGTGACCCCCTTAAAACAGCTGGGTTACTGCGCCGCCGTGGGAAGCCTATCGATCTGATAGAAAGGCTGGTGGTGTTTTCGATTTACCAGTCTGTTGGATACGAAGTAACTAGGTCTGTATTTGTTTAACGATAGATTAATTGCTCGACCAAGTTTATATAATGGTGTGTATTCTCTGAACTCGTGACTCATAGTTAGTTTTTAAAATATATATAAGATACTCAGGTGTGCGCGGGAATAATATTTTTGCTTTTGAAGATGCTTTACTTCCACATTATTATTTCTTTTGCAAAAATACACTTACTTTTAAATGAAAAAAAGTCGATTAAAATTGCAATATGAAGCATATTAATCTCGTGAATTTATGATGGTTCACCTGAGTTACGCAAGATCAACACAAATCTCTTATTAACCACTTGTTTATTCTTATCCTGTGCATAAAACAAGCGATCATTAAAAAACGTTATTAAGGTACTAACAGTCATACTCATACACAGGATGCTTTGCTGTCTTTCTATCATTTCCTTTTTCATGCCCCTGAACTTAGTCCGAAGAGTCATTGTGCCATTCACACGCTCCATTGCTAATGTTTCACAAATACTCATATTGTTATACACTATAATATTTGATGCAATCACAACACTACACAGTCATCTTATTTAATAATTGTTAACAGCACTGGACATTAATCCAGCATCATCACTTTCGCTATTACAACATTGCACAAAACGCCTATAGATATCAAAAAGTACTTAGAACACGGCAAGATCTGAATGAAAGAGAAATGAATATGGTGAGAGCTGGCAGTGCACTGGCGGAGTCCGGCCGGGACTAGGGATTGAACTCGCACTGCCGCCAAATTCTATTTTTGCAAAGCGCCGCCACCGAAGACGAATGCGAGAGTAAAACTAAATAATAAAAAAATCTCCAAAATATTTCGAGACTACAGATATCTCGACCGACATTTTTGCTACGTAATTATTTCACAAAATATCCTGCACTAAAATACGACGCTAAAAGATTAACAGCGACGCGCCTCGTTTCATGAAGAAATCTGACTATAAAACCCTTTGAGCACATCAAAATCAACTTCGTGTTTAAAACCTTTTATTGGTTGCTCCTCTGACGCAACTATACGACTTTGCTATGATCCCACATCATTCATAAACATCTCTGCTAATGGAGAACGGTTATATATTACTACATTCCTCTTCAAAACAGAGAAGGATAACTGCCCAACAGCGAATAATAAAAAGTTTAATGGAACCCTGAATGTATATTTGCCAATAAAAAAAAATGAACGCACTTGAGCAGACAGGCATTGTGAATTACGAGGAAGACTAACTATTAGACTAAATAGATCCAATCATTATTTATTGATGGTAATGGTAATGGCAGCCAGACTGATCAGAAGTGGAATTCATACCCAGCTGAAAGTTAGACAATTATAAACAGTTATGGTTTGAATCAAAATTCAACTTAAAGATCATTTTAGCTTATATACGATCGGGCGACAATGCCACCAAAAAAATATATTCAACTGATGAAACCTCTATAATGACGATGCTCATTGGCAAGCTGTGCAAGAATCTTAGTATCTCCAAGTATGATTAGCTTGTTGAATGAAAGGTGTCAGTTGTAATTATATCAGCACTTACTGAAGTTGAGATGATAATCAGTTAACAAACGAAGCATTTCAGCCAAGTTTTAAAGCGTCTCCATTTTTGTTTTTTTGCACAACTGGGACTAAAACTGGAATGGAAATTTTTGCTCATTGTCTAACAATTGATTCTTTGTGGTGCCAATCATTATCATTTCTTGCCTCGTCACTGAAATAACTGCTAAATATTATCAGGTAATTCTGAACGGTTTCAGTGTTTTATCTCGTAACTCTCACCGATGTTTATTATAATTTTAGTTGTTTAGCAGCTAAGAGCCAAGGTTCGTAGTTAACAGGGCAACAGGCGCGCGTGCTGATCGTTTTATTTATTTTATTAACCACGCGTTTGGCGAACCGGCAACGGAAACTCTTACATTATTGCCAATTTATTTACATAACAGAACTTCAGTAGTTGCTAGTACGTAACTCTTTGAGATAAGATCAATCATGGATTGACGTTGTGCGGTTTTAATTATTTGCCATTTTAAATTAAAGTATCTCTGTGTAAGCTTCGTTTTTATGACTCCAAATTTTATTATCCTTATAAACGGTCATAAAAACTGAAATCTTAAACTTTATTTATTCTATGTAATTACGTAATTAATTAATTAAACTAGTTATTTGACTAAATTTTCAAATTTAAATTCAAATTATTTATTTTCATAGGCCCCAGGAGGCGCTTGAACACGTCAAAATATTACAAACTAATGATATAAAAATAAATTATAAGTGAAACTAAATTATACTAATTACAATGATTTGAATAACCGGGGCTTAGATTAATTTTAATGCAACTGTTTAGAATCAGATGCCGTCTAGCTTAATACACCTTTTGCCTCGGAATGAGTATTCGGAGGAGTATAAGAAGTAGTCTCTTCTCCTAGACCTATTTATATTGAGATTGATTCAGTGTATGTCATAAACTTAACAAAACAAATATCGACCTTATAAGTCAATAATATCTATTAGTAGCTACCTAGGATAAAAATATTTTGTCAGCAGTTCACCGAACTCTAAGCAGCTCAAGAACCACACTGATTTAATTGCCATTATCGTCTCGTATTTCGAGATCCACCATAATGCCAGGATATTCCTAAGCTTCGCCGGAGCCAGCGCAAATCCAGATTAGTTTAATGCATGTTGAGAATATCCAGACAATGCATCAAAGCGTAACTGTCTAGATCTAGATTACCGAGAGCAAAGGTTTGCGCCATAGGAAACATTAGGTCTGCATGAAGTGGATTTGGTTTATTTTATAATACGTACCTTCATACCAGTTGCTACTAACACGCCGAAGAATGTTCATTTTATAGTTATACATAGTCAAAAGTTTTACCACAGAATCAAACTTTAATCATAGAGAAAGAAACAATGCAACTTACTGGCTTGCAAGTATTATAAATTACTAGTGCACTAAAACATCACACAAGTTTTTGGTTAACCTTCGACATTCTTTTTTTTCTAGCCTTATACAAATAGATTGGACACGAGTCACGACTTCGGCTTAACCCTGGACATTGTGATATTGTTTTTAATTGTCTATCTAAAACTTTTCAGTAAATACATTGCCCGTTTATCTTTAAGCGGTAAACCCGCTTGATCTTACTTAGGTAAGATTTTACGGGTTCGGGTAGGAAAAACACATTTATTTTTATTTTGCTAAAATTTTTCACTTTCAAAATTCTCTGTAGGAGTCTGGCAAAAAGTCACAGTAGACACATAAATATATAAACGAAAGTGGAAGCCAAACATACCACATTATTATTATCTTTAATTTATGCGTCACCTTTCAGGCAAATGCAGACCTGACCTTAATTTTTTTTTTTAAGTAGGTTTGATATTTTGTTCAAAAGTGAAAGCAAATGCTAAAATTAAGTGTCCAACTTTAAAAATCGACCTACATTTTGATTTCATTTAAGTGCGTTTCGCCCACAGGTTTGTCGAATATAACAACTTCATTTAGATCAGTCTCTTGACCTCAGTGGAATAAAAAAAAAAAAAAAAAAGACGAGTCATATTTCGCTAGGAAATCCCAATACGAACTAAAGGCGAATGACATTGGTGTGACGTGCAACGACGACGGTCATTGAGAGCAACCTTGATGAGGAAGTTGACAAAATAAGATATGAAAAGTAAAAAAATGTGTTGGAAACGTGCCAGTACAGCCAAGCGTTGCGACGCGACATTGCCACCATTGTGTGCTCAGCTCGCCAGCTCCCCACAATAAACAGACAACTAAACAGAAAGAAGGAAGAGGTTTCACAATGACAATTGGCCTATAATGCTCCCTTTGCGTACTATCAAAGTATCAATAAAAGACCGAGTGCTTCACAGAGAATAGGCAGTAGGCAGCGTACACAAAGCTGGCCTTGTAAGAAAATCATTATTCAATCATACAAATTTATGTCAAACACGTCTAATATCATACGGGTATATCCAGACCATTGTTCCTATGCTTATAAAAACGATTTATAAGCAGTAGTTCCCAACCTTTGTAGTGACGTAACCCTTTTTGGTAACCAAAATATTTGGTCCAATTGATGGTCAATATTAACTTTTGGCCCAACGAAGATCTAGGATCAGACAGCAGACGTTACTGTTTTGTAAGAATGCATTGTTATGCTTTCTGTGTTTGTATTTACAGCGAAAACTATACGTATTTAATAACGGACAATAAAACTGTTCCACAAAGCCAGCGTTACAATCATGACATCACCTTGGAAAATTGCCCATGATAGCAAATTCTTCGGGTTAATGTCACTGCAACGATTCGACGGAGGCCCAAATTAACCGCGACACACTTTCCCAGCATAGGTGTAGCCCAATGTCTAGTTCATTTAGAGTTAACCAGTTGCTGGATATAATTAAACACCGAAAACACAACAGATGTTGTAACTCTGATTATTTCCGCCTCGATAAATTGTTTAACGTTTGCATAATATCTACTCTACATTAAGGCCAAATAGGTCGATTTGTACAAATAAATTAAAGCTCTTAATGTATTGAACAGGAAAATTCATTTATCAGTTCTACATTACAATTCTACAAACACATTGTAATGAGTCGTTGATTTTTAATTTATATTTTTTTATTAGCGTATTAGTAGGTTAGGTCAATAATAAAGTATCTACTTATTGCCAATCAGAAAAGTAATATAGTTCTGACTACGTAACGGTAAATAATAACTGAATTCGTTGTAATATTTTAAATCAAATTACAGTTTTGCTATGCCTTTTTGTATTTCATAAAAAAAAGGATGAAAAATTAAGAATCCAGCAGGATTTGAACATGCACCACCCGGATAAACGGCCCAGGTGCTTTGCCAATTCAGCCATTAATTCGTATGAATAGATTCGAAATTTCTCAACCCATTCTGTGTCAGCGTTATAGATATACATATATATTATATACCTTATTTCAACCTTAATATTTTATAAAACTGAATTGTTGTAAGTAATTTCATCTTCATTCGTACGGTACCATTAAATGACTAAATGATTGGGAACGTTAGAATATCCCGTAACTCTTCAAACCAGCATAAATAGATAAACGTATCGACAATACTCACATTCCAGCCGATAGCTTCCGCATACCGATCTATCTTTTCATGCTCATCTGGTTCAGAATCTGTGTCTAATAGTGTCTCATTGCCACTATCGGAGTCTCTGGGTATACTCCCATTCTCTGCCTGAAGCTCACTCTCCGCTTTCTGCTCTCCATCCTGTTCCTCTGCTTCTTTCAATGGAGCCAATGGTGTTGATTCCTCTAGAGCAGCCCTTATTGAGGCTTGTTTCAGTATAGACCCAAATTTTTCGAAGAAACTATCGTCTACTTCTTGTATTCTGTAACAAAAGAGACTTGCTATGTAGTGAAGTTATTTTATTCTGTTATGTATGTTATGCTTCAGACGTTCTCCAATGTGAAATGGAGCTTTTGCAAACAAAATCATGAAAGCACCACTTTGCTGTGATTATCAGTGGCAACATTTAGTATTAAGGATTTCGTAAGCTGGTGAGCTCATTAAGATGTTAGAACTCTTATGATCGAGGCTCTAGGGAGGAGGATTCGCTAAATAGAACCTCTGATTATTTTGCTTTGGTTCATAATCATAAGTCGTAAGTAGCATAATTCCGAACTTCCCAATTCTGTCTGGTATCTGCGCTCAACCGCTCAGCCATAGAAAATACATGTCAGCCCAATTGATTCGACATTGATATCATGTATGCGCCCTACGATTCTAAACGGATACTTAACATCTAACTATACGAATACAACATACTGTCCTGCTGTCTTGCTCACGCTAATTGTTAAATGCTGTGAGCAAGTGAGAAAACAGATGTTATATGACCCCGCTCAAGTCTCTCCGTTGATCTATGTCTCTGCGTGTCTTTAGAGACTTGTATAATACTGTTGGCAGTTTTTGTGAATGAGCTAACGTCAACGAGGTAGAAAGCTTGCCTATCGCATCTTGCCTTACTGTTCCTAATTGAAGTCTAAAATCGATCCTATAGAAATTCCAATTATTATTATCAGATTGCCCCATATCCTAATTATTCGAGGATTTTATAAGAGATATTTGGAAATTGTTAAACGATAAAAAATACAAGTTTAGTATATTTATTTATTAATCTTAAAATAGCTTGCATATTCTTACTAGAGGCAGCATGGAAGACATTGTTTTTCTAAGACTATACATACATATTAATTAACATTAATATTTATTTTATTGTCTGTATGTTTTGGAATGATTAACTTAAAACACGTTATTGTTCTCTTAAAACTATTAGCTACAAATAGTTCAGATTCAACAAAATTATTCACTTTCTACATTCTACACTAGGGATTTGATAAACATTTATAATTATAATGATCTATATTTTTGTTGTACTTTTACAAATACTTGGTCTATTACATTAATTAAAGAATAAAATAAACATCACAACAACAACTTTATTTATGTTATCTGATATAAGTTGTAAGTGGTTTGAGCTCAAGTATGTACTCTAAAATGACACAAATAATAATACACAATAAACTTACAATATAACAAAAATAACATATTAAAAACATGGCAACAACAATTATAACAAACTTATCCGTAACAACTTTATCTAGCTCTTGTAGGACATAATATCATGATATTATCTTATGAGTTGTTCCTCTACAAAATTCTTTACAACAATAGATAAACATTAAAGAAATAAACAGCATCCAGTAGATTTAGGAACAAAGTGTAAATGCAATTATCATTTATAGTATCTTTTTACTTATTTAGAGAGGGTACACAATTAAAAATAAGATATGGATTTTGGATTAATATTTCATGAACTTGACAAATAAGCCCAGGTCTACAGCTTATGTATTCACTTATCTAAGCCTGACATCAGAGTATATTTTATATCAGTGTACTCTAGAGCCCCATGCAAGCTGCCTTCTCTACCAATGCCCGACTCCTTGATTCCACCAAATGCAGGCTCTGCAGCAGATAATATGCCATCATTTATGGCCACCATGCCAAACTCGAGGTTTTTGGACATTCTGAAAGCCTGGCCGAGGTCCTTCGTGAAAACATAAGAAGCAAGACCACTCCTAGTACTGTTTGCAATCTCCAGAGCCTCTTCCTCACTTTTTATTTTCAGAACCTGAGCCACAGGCCCAAATATCTCCTCTTTGAAGATATTCATGCTTGGTGTCACATTTGTCAAAATGGTAGACTTATAAAACTTGTTACCAATTTCATTAGCAATTCCACCACCAATTACTGGAACAGCACCTTGCTTTACTGCATCTTCTACCAAATCTGTCACTTTCTTAGTTTGCATATCATTGATCAACGGTCCACAGGTAACTCCCTCCTTTATACCTGGTCCTAATATGCACCTCTTTTGAATAAGCTCTTTGAATCCTTCCACAAATTGATCATACACATCTTCATGCACAAGGAAGCGATTGGCTCCAATACAGGCTTGGCCGTTGTTCCTAAATTTAGCCAGCATTGCTTGCTCCACAGCATGTTTAATATCAGCACTTGGGAACACTATAAAGGGGGCATTTCCACCTAACTCCAAAGCAACTCTCTTAATATTCTTGGCAGCATGGCCATACAATATTTTTCCAACAGCGGTGGATCCAGTAAAAGATATGCAGCTAACATCATCATCTGTACACATCAGCGTCCCGACAGCATTAGCATTATTTCTGCTAGTAGTCACAATGTTAATAACTCCTTTGGGTACTCCTGCCTTTTCTGCAAGTTCAGCGGCAGCCAGTGCAGACAATGGTGTGTCCTCTGATGGTTTTATAACACAAGTGCAACCCGCAGCCATGAGCGCTGCCACCTTCCTGGTAATCATTGCAAATGGGAAGTTCCAGGGGGTAATGATAGACACCACTCCAATTGGTTGTCTTGTAAGCATAATGTGCTTGTTAGGCCATGGGCTATTGATAACTTCTCCATTGAGGTGTCGGGCACAATCAGCATACCACTCCAAAAAGGAGGCACCATAGGCAACTTCACCCTTAGACTCAGCCAATGGTTTTCCAGTTTCAGCCGTTATAATTTCAGCCAGGTAGTCTGTGTTCTGTTCACAAATATCAAACCATTTCCTCAGTATCTTTGAGCGCTCCTTAGCTGTCACATCTCTCCAAGTCTTGAATGTATCAGCGGCTACTTGGATAGCTTTTTTAGCATCACCGGGCGCCATATCCGGCACCTCAGTGATAACGGAATCGTCAGCTGGATTGAGCACTGGAAACACTGCATTATGCCTCGTTATATTAGGTAAGTGCAACTGTCTACTCTGGTTAAAATACATTCTGATGTTTCTTGATACACTGCAGCGTAATAATTCCATCTGCTCTTAATATATTTGTTATCAATACAGATAAAAGCTTATTATCTCGCTCAACGACTCAAAATGATTTAACAACTTGACACTTTGCCGTAATGCGATAATGTTGAGCAAACAGCGACGTAGACGATTATTCTTCAACGATATTCACCTTATTCGTCCAACACAAAATGATAATAGCAATTGATTAAATTGAACATTAAATATTATGTTTCACAGATTCAATTGATCTGGTCCACCCACCCGGCCAATTATTTAACTTTTGACAATTTTGACATTTCAATGTCTGTCTGATTTGACATTGAAAAAAGTAACGTTTCGTTTCATTCCGGTGATTTATAATTTTAAAAAAAATCATTTTACTCAATTTAAACGACTAGATATATCCTTAAATTTAATTTTATTAAATTATATCATATTTCAATCATTTTATCCTAATTGAACAAACTAGAAACATAGCATGAATCGCAACAAGCTGTTCCCTCGTTTGCGTCGTCAGATCAGCCTTTTTAGTATGCGGTCAGAGGGCGCCACATAACAGCCGCCCTATTTATGATATCAACCGCTAGATGGCAGTAACTTTCGAAGTATTTACAAAATTAATTTTGAATATTACATTTTGCTATTCTACGCACTCAATAACTATAAGATATTATTTTATGAAAAAGCTTGACGATGGACTTTATTCTTATAAGTAGTCACTTTACTTATTGCAAAATCAATCGATTTCACCAACATGTTAAATCGACGTTTAACGCTGAGTGAGCAACAGATTTCGATCTCGGGTCTGCCATTTGTTTATTACGTTACCTTTCCAGACTTTCTTAAGTTCGAGGCCTGACTCCTATCTATTAAATAAGGTCATTACGAAAACAAAATTAAATGTAAAAAACGCGTAGGTAGTTGATTTTTGGTACACATTAATTAACAAACAGCTGCACACTAACAAATTGCTGGAGCATCGTAAAACTAGTATAACCTGAATAATATCCTGAAAAATACATCGCCCAACTGACAACCTACCTCTTTTGCATGGACATTCTTAATACAAGATTAATTTGATTTAAAAACAATAAAAGTCTTAACAATTTGTTAGCAGATAATTTCCACACGATTATTTACATTATCATTAGGTAGTGAAAAATTGATAAGAAAAATGATTGCATTAAGACTTTGCAAGATTAACCTTCTATAAAATCATTATTTTGTTAGTGCACTGCACCTATATCTATAACTTTTTGCCGAATAAACCGGCATACTTAACTTTTACTTTTTATTACTTACTTGCTATCATGCACTTGATCTTCAACAGATTTCTGTTGCTGCAATTTCTCGTAAAATCCCTTCCACATCGACTCTTCATCCATTGTGATAAAATAATACTGAACACTTATACACGTTTACAAGACACTGTTGATTCTAAACAAAAACGACCCACTCGCTTTGGCAACCGATACCAAAATAAGAATTATGTAGATACCCACAGCACAAGGTACCAACAGTCATCAATAAAGGTACGGAATGAATCACAACTCACAAAGCTGATCGAATCATAATATGGTCTGAAAGAAAATGACGTAAACACCAGACTTGCGTCTACGGAAATAACGTTATTCACTCACTGATCTGCGTTCTCTGCGGCATGAGAGCGAGATCTGAGTTCACTGACACGAAAATCTATGCACTAGAAAATTTCACGTTGTTTTTATGGTATATTTAAAAAAAGAATCTGTGTTTTGTTGCTATACAATAGTTAGTGAACGTGTCGCAGAATGATTTGTTTTGGTCACTGTGTTGGTTGGTACAGTCGACGGTCTGACGTAACCGTGGACGTTTCAAGGTGCAAAAGGCGGTACTGCGTGCTGCGCACTCCACGCCGGCAAAGTGCAAACTAAAGGCTCTGCATTAACACACGTGCTTTTGTAATGTCACCACAATCATATTGTAAACATTCAGATGTCTAATTGCTTTATACACCCATCCTGTTGTTTTCACTAAATTTGTTTGATCTGTGAAATTTTAATAAAAGTATTTATAGTAAGCTCTAATGATTGCACTGGATGTTGATGACTTAGTCACTCAATTATCATATAATTAATGGTCGTTAATGAATTGTTTACAGTGTCATTAAAGGATTACTGCATTTAATTTTCTTTTCTTAATATAACAGGTCACAACAGACTATACGAATAGACAGAAATGCTTGAAATCCGATAAGTAGAACACTGACTTCCAACATTATTTTTAACAAACACTAAAATATTGGCACAAATTTGTCAAACTGCTAAAAGCAAACTAAATAGTACCTACTATCTAAAGATATAAAACAGAATATTTCAACTATTTTCACGACACTTTTCACTCCCGATTTTTTATGGAACGAAGTCACCGTATCTAGCGAAATGTCTAGTATGCTTCACTGTGATCCACCCACTAACGGACTGACATCAATATTATTGTGATGCAAAACGCTCACTAAGCAGTAAGACTTCGTTAATTAATGACTCGCGTTTTATTTATCAAACTATCGCTGGTTAGCTGGTTAGTTCACCAATGTTTTGTTCTATACAGATAATTTTATATCTAAGAACAATTCTGCCCGATGACATCATTTGGCGTGTTGCTTGGTGAACGTTTTTTGTTAAACATTGAGGTTTGTTACGTATATCATTTTTGGGAATATCTAAGCATGTGTGATTCACTTGTATTTTTCATTATTCCTTGATTCTCATTCATATTTCTAAACGACTTCCTCTTTCCAATACATCTGCTTAGACTTGCATCTTGACGCGTATTTTGGCAGTTTGGCACTAAACTTCTTAACTGTAACACTATTTGTGTTGTCAGTTGGCAGATATAGTAATTGCCATCACACTATTCAAATATCATTAACGGAAGAAAATGCGTTTCAGTATCAGTCGCGCAATATTTAAGTTTTACTGAGGTCAGCCAAGCGTATCCATTATCGCATTTATCGCTTCTATCCATTTTCTCAACGATAGTATTCGCTCCGCTAAGTGCAAAAATGCATGCATAGCTACTTAGATGAGTAAGTAAGTTTAACCACTAAGTCAACACGGACGCCGGCAATATAGATGCTAATTCTAGTCTCTTAGATCCAGTTACAATGTGGGCGGTATTCATTACTATGCAGTCATGACCATATGTGTGACGGTGGTAAATTAAACAATAATTCAGACAAAAGTACAACAATTTGTTTGACATGCAAATTTTGTCTGCCTTACAATATTTGCATTACCTACCTCGAGATGCAATTTTATTTCAACTTAATATAAATAAAAAGATACAAACTTCGGACTAATTGATTTTTTTGGTATTTATAAAAAGGTGTTATTTTATAAATCTTTTATTTCTGCAATTTGGTGTCAGCAGAATAATAGATTTGTCAGCAAAATATTAATTTTGTCAAACTATATTTTTTGTTAGCATAAAAAAGGATTTGTCAGCAAAACATATACAAAAATAAAGTTTCTTTATTAAATGGGTTTCAACGTTTTTTTTACTTTTCTGTTTTTTTTAAACCAAAAAAAGATATACGCACTTCCTTATTTGCGTATTATAAACATTTGTCGCCGCGCATCTGTCTAGTCAAACACAAGTGCGAGTTGAGGAATTGTCGTCTTAATGTCATCGCCAAAAATAATAATTTTGTTTGCAGGAATACAAAAAGTGGTATTTGAAAAACGGCGACATGCGTCCCAGTGTTAAAAGATAGTCGATAGCATTTCTATTGACTAGTTATTAAGATTTCTATGGCTACAATAATGTTTAATGAAGTCACCCAGTACATTTATGGCCAGTAATAAAGTCTTTAAGTAATGCACATTTTAATGATTCTTGTTGAAATGCCTTACCTACTACTACTTTAGTATTTTTTAAATAATGTTAACGTTGAAGAATGTTGCGCATGAAGGCTCACTGTTGATATAAAGTCACGGTAAATTTTGCAAACAACCATTTTAATTTTTCACGTCGCATATTGTTAATAGCAACTTGTTTGGTAACAACCTCTATATATCCATTGTTCTCTCGTCTCTTCACAGATCACTTCCAAAGCATGATGTTTTTTATTCAAGTTACTTAAATTTAAGTTTAACCGGACTTCAATAATATCTATCTGATTTACCAAGCTAAAATAAAAAACTTTAATAATATATTTTAAATTATATCACAAATAATTTTGATACTAAAATCTTTTAGTGGTTTTTGCTAGATGTTGCTGTTGTAATTTTTCGTCCGATGTATTTTTCTAAACATCTTTCACAATTTTCTAATGTACCTACTTTACAATATAAAATTGTGATAGCAAAGTGTTTTATTATGTTTTTGTATTAACATTACTTCTTCTTTCGTGTCGATGGCTGCAGTCATATTCTATGAGCCCAGTGCGTGGCCACGCAGATAGCGCTGTCATTAACGTTACTGACCAGTAATATATTTTTTTTTTTCATTTTCGAATTCTGTATGCTATAGAAAACGGCCAGTGAAAGCCGTTGTTGAAACGTATAGCCAAAAGGTTATAAATATAATCATACAACGCGATAGTTTAAAAGTTAACTATTGACGATTGCAAACACTTCTTCTTAACTTAGCTATTTAACATAGCTATATCTATGGCCTTGTTTTAATATGTTTATTAGTAAATATCTTATCACGCATTACATAAGTTACGTGTTCAACCAGTTTAATGAATATTAATGCAGGATCTGTAGCAGTCACGTCTGGTTTACGGTAGCTAACTTTTATTTCTTATCTATGAATGTATGTTATGAATGAATCTTGATAATTGACAGTTGCTTCTAACATAACGGTGCAGCGATGTATAGGCTCCATTTACCTAAAATAAGTTATAATACTGATTTTACATTTATTAATAGTCATTACAATTACCTGAAATGGCTATAGTACTTGAGTCAAATTATGATCAAACGTGTCATTGAAATTTAATGTTAGTAGCCATGGTGCATGTTTTAATGTCTAACTTAACATCGTGTTTCATTAAAACATACAAGAAAACCCAATTTCATAGGACTAAATTAAAATATCGTCAACTAAAATCTAAACAAAATAAAGTTATATTTATGAAAAATATACACATGTTGGCTCTTAAATTAAACTAGTATAATAACTTAATTTAAACTTAATAAGTCACTGTCTAAAGGCCTCTAACCCAAAATGCTGGCAGCATTACAGCATTATATTACAACGTAAATTTTGGTATTTAAAAAAAAAAATCATAGACAACAATCGATATGAAATTATTTTCGGATACCGATAAAATAAACGTCAGCTGCTACGTGGAGAAAAGATTAAGCGTCTTTGAATAAAGGTAAATAGGACGCTCTATAAAATTTAGGAAGGTGACTTTTGAAAATATTAATAGTACGGCAATCTTAGTCAGCTGTGTGCAGGCTGTTAAGTTAGCTGATGCCAATAAGTTTGAAAATAGTAAAGCATTGCAGACATTTTTTCCTTTCAAATACGTGCTTAGAGGCTAAAATCTGGTGCTTTTGAAGTCCAAAACATGACACGCGTGCTGCCTCTAGCCTTTTTATCTAAAATTGAGAGTTATAATTTACATAAATTACCTTATTTATGTAAATTAAATATCAGTATTTCTAATAAATGTAAACGTCATTTGAAAGCAAAAGTTGCAAGGGTGGTAGGAAATAAGATGTAAAAATTTGTAAAAATAAGCATAATATATTAATTATGCCCGCAAAGTGGTTAAATACAATATAAAAAAGTTATTTTTTAATAGACTGAGTTTTATATATAAAGTGTATTATACTACTATACTATACATTTCTAAAATTTTAAACCACTTTGGCAACGTCCTCCAGTCAAACAACCCCGGGTTCGCCAGCTGTAATCAATGTTGCGAGATCTATTGAAAAATATGGTAATCGATCGTACAAAACACTACCTGAAATGCTACGCTATCTCCCCAGGTATTACTATGCACTGGACCGGTCTACTAATTTGTTTAATACTCCGACAGCTAGCGACATCTGTTATGATCTGTTAGTAGCTTGGTTACACTAAATATTGGTTACACGAATATTAGGTATTAAAGTATCCATTCAAGTTTTTCAGGATATTGATTACGTCTTCAAAACATTCTGGATTCAAAACACTGCTATTCTAAGAAGCATCGTCCGACCTATAACTGTACCCGATAGATGGCGTTAATTTAAGAAACGCGAACGATAAGCTGCAAATAAATCTCATCCTTCATCCCATTATGTGAATAAATAAAAACATAATAATATTATTAAGGTCATGGAAACCTTAAAAAAAACTCGGGTATGGGCCTCCCTGATGTTGAAAAAAAAAGTTGAAAGGAGAAATATAAAATGTATCTGTTTTTTAACTTCATTAAATTAAAACAATAGATGAACGTAAATAAACTAGTAGGTACCGGAATTAAAATTTAATCTACGTAAGGCAAAAGACGTAGATCATTTCGTTTGAAGCTCTTCAGTTTGTTTGCTCAGTTCTTATTACTCATGAAGATTGTCATCTTTCGAATTACGGAGATTATTATTAACTATGAATATTATTAATCACATCACTATGAGTAACTCGGTGAAGTAAATAATGTTCTTAAGCTTTAAGCACACACTGCATAAGTCACGGTCGGACTGGCCATATATTTAGGATAGCCCCTGCCAGTCAGGCCTCGGTATTGGCCCGTAGAAAAAAACTCGTCCGCCCGGCCAGCACTGTGAGTCCCTGGCTTTGTATGGGATACCACCCCTAACGCCAGCACTGAGCCCCGAGCCTCCAAGCCTAGTCTGACCCTGTCCAAAGCCAGGATTGATCATGGCCCACGAAAATAAAAGAGGAATATGTTACAGAAATATGTGTGTGTGACCTCGATTTTTGTATGCAGAATATATGATTCTAGGAATCTAAGGAAAATTAGTGATCATTTTGTTAATAATCAAAACTATAGGTACTTAATTACACTAAATGCTGATAAGCCATGTAATTAGTAGGCCAATAAATAGTGTGTTAGCAAAATATTTGTTTATTAATTAGGCAAACAGTAACTATTGAATTACACTAATTAATTACGAGAAAAATATATCCTGCCCTTCAGTGCCGGATTAAGCCAGCGCGGGGCCTGTAGCAGAATCTGTCAGGGGGCCCTTCAATAATTTTTATATATTATGGTGCCTTTGGCCTGCTTTAGGTTTTAAAATTTATGGTATTAAATAAAACATAACTATTAACAATTAATTATAAAACAACTGTTATAACGTTTTTAATATTTAGTGCAAATCATGCTCTTCAAGCTGGCTCATTTATATCGGTCAGTATGGGCAAGTCTTTATTTACAAAACATACACAAATTTGTTCTTACAAGCAAGATATTTAACGCTACTATTTAAATTTAATTATTTTTACGGTCAGACAGGCGTTGGAGCGCGGGGCTCTCCAATTCGCGGGGCCCGTAGCATTTGCTACTCTTGCTATATGGCTAATCCGGCACTGCTGACCTTATCCCAATTACTTGAGGTCGGCGCATTATGTTTTGTCCTTCCAAACTGTTCTATCAGACGTAACCTTACCAATGACACCCTTACCAGCAATGTCATCTTCCACACAATCGATCCATCTTTTCTTCGGTCTTCCTTAAACCTTATAGTCATCAACATATATATTTTTAACTATGGTATATTGGTTAGCGTTTGCTCCTCTCACTGCGAGGTCCCGGGTTCGTTTCCGGGGCAAAGTGTTATTTGTGATCTTTCTGTCAGGAAAATTACAATAGCAGCACGGTATTGGAATCGTGCCCGTTGAACGTTGAACCTTAACATAACAGGTGAAGTGTGGTTGTTGTAAATATCACGCCTAATATAGGCGTGATGTTATGTTATGTTATGTTATGTTTATAAACTTCCTTTCATCATAACATAGTTTAATTATGTTGTTATTGTACTACCCTGAACACCTTTGTCAGAGAGAAATAAACATTTTATTATCTTTAATCTTATCTATACCACGAAAATCTCTCACTCTTTAATTTTTCTGTCACCGGTGCTACTTTCCGGCTGCCCTTAATATACTCATTCTTATTTTATCCATTCTAGTTGTGACTAAATTGGACGGTGTGCCACACTGGCCACACATCACGTCAACATTCGCATTTTCCGTTACATGAAATCTCCTTTAATTACGAAATAAATATATATACCTATGTATTCAAATCGCAACCGTATAAAAATATGTTTTGCAAAATATCATTACAGTGTGCTCAGAGAAAAAGTAAATAAAAAAAATAAAAAAAGAGAGAAAGAAGTAGATAGAACGGCTTAGTTTTCTATTTTATATGAAACGTCAGCGTGTCGCACCTCACACATATAAATCAAAGCATGTTGAATTTCTACTGCATGACTCCTTATATTTTTCTTTTTTTGCACGCCACGGTAGAATGTATTGAACCATCGTTTAATTACTAACACCTGTATTTGTACTACATTCTTATAAAATAAATGATTTGATTTGATTTGATATACGAGTAAATACAGAGATTGTATGCATTTTTGACTTTCATACAACTTTCATAGGTGCATTTTTGACATTCATAAGTGCAAAAATTTTACTACGCTGTCTTGATATTTATGCCTTTCTAGTTATAAAAGTTATTCGCAACCTCCTTGGGTGAGCTAGTACTATCGATCTGGCGGCGAATAGCAGGCACCGAGCCAAAACCCATAGCATTTGCTATTGTCGGTCACAAGGAGGTCACGGACAAGACTGTTATGGTGGCTTTTTATAGATAAAGATGAAAAATTATATCAATAAATATAAGTATATATTTATATATATAAAATTATATGGGGTACCTAACCTAGGTATGTTACGCTAACGATTCAACGCATTATTTCTTCTTAAATTAAGGTATTTTAGAGGAAATAATGCGTTAAAACGTTTAAATGAACAGTAAAAAAATATATTAGAAATGGAACACTGTACATTATTTCTGTAATTTTAAAAATGTTGAAAATATCGATTTTATGGTTTAAGCAACTTAAAAAAACTTATGTTATTATATACTGGCTGTTGCCTGGCTTCGTTCACATAGAATTCGATATTTTCATTCTATTTCCTTCAATACTACGGCATTTCTCTCGCTCACGTCTAATGGTATGGGAGCCCATTAGGGGATTTCGGGATTTATTCAAGCGCGGCAGATTAATATACAGGGGGATACCTTGTACCCGGTTAAGTGCCTCCACCAAACATGAGGCCCATATATACGGCCGCCCGTGCAGGATACAGGATCAGATTAGTAAAAAAAAATTGACCATCAGAAATTCTCGAGCGCGTCAGATTAAAGTAGGGTGAGTTAATTACATCCTAAAAAGTGTATATTCCACTAATCTGTCAATTTGAGAGTGACGCAAAGAAAGGGGAGGGCAGGCAGCAAAGTTGTAAAAAAAAAACGTCATCTTGACATTCTCGAGCGTAGCTAATTTTTTTTTTATTTTGAAGGATTTAATTCAAGAATAATGAAAAATATATAATCTGACGATTTCCGCAAGCCGAAATAACAAAAATTCCTCGATAAAGTTAAATGCGTGCAGCTGCGTGATGCTTACATTTCCTTCTCCGCGTTTCTATTCCTTTCTGACTCTTTCTCTATCTATTACTCTCTCACTCCGTCTCCACTCTGGTTTCTGCTGCCATGACGAAAAATGAAAAAATCTAATGAAAAATGAAAAGTGTTAAAAACTATCAAATAGGTTTTATTATAGTATATTTAGCTGTGCCTTATAAATATAAAATCATTAATTATCATATGAATTTAATTCAATATTATTTAAAATTTTTCTAAATCAATCAATCTAAATCAAGTTTACAATCGATAATTATGAAATATTTTAATTATTATGCAAATTAAGTTAGCTGACATATAAATATGATTTTTATTGAAAAATTATTACAAAAAAATAAAAAATAAATTTCACTTGTAAAAAAACTTCAAAAACTGTAAGTGCAATGTTTAAAAAATATTTTTTTGTTCTAATTTAATTATTAAAAATAAAATCAAAAAATTAAAAACGTCGGCTAACTTAAGTATCATTATTTATTTATTTAACATATATGTTTCTTTTAAAATAGTTCATTATTTATTATTTATCCTAGTGATAATATCTTATTAATTAATATTTATTCAAAAATATTAATTACACGAATTGAAAGACTTTCAAGCTGGGAACTCTCCCAGCTAAAAAAAACTATGCATTTGAACTCTCAAATGCATAGAAATATTATTTCTTTTAACTCAAAATATCACATAAATTATATTTAGAGCTTCAAAATGTCATAATTACAATTTTAAGCGCCCAGGAATGGAATTAGCGGGCAGTTGCAGGGATGGCCTTTAGGGTGAACCGTTTTTCTAATTTCTTTTTGTCAGATCAGGCGAATACCTCTATATAATCGTCAGATTATGAGACAGTACGTTTAGAACATAAAGATGATCCATATATATCTTAATCTGACGCGCTTGAGTATTTCAAAATGGCGAATTTTTTTTGCACATTATGAGAATGGCCGCGACTTTGCGTCCCATCGAAATCGTCAGATTAGTGAATGAGAGCTTTTTTTTGGTGCACTTAACACTCCCTTAGAAAATCTGACGCGCTCGATTATTTTTATTTTATTTCATTTTCAACCCTTACTTACAAACACCCGCATCATGCAAACGATCAGATTAACATACGTTCATTGTTAAAAATACGCAGGGCATTGATGCTATCAATATCTGACGCGCTCGAGGATGTCCATGCAACAGTTTTTTTTTACATATTTAAAAATCTATAGCCGCTTCCCCCACCGATGAAAAGGTATATATCATATAACATTTTTTCTTCTTATCATCCAAGCTTTGCAACCCAATAGGTCTCTACGACGCTCGAATAAATCCCCATTTAGCATTGTGGCCTCCCCTACTATAACAGCAAATTCACCTTCTCGAGTAGAAATTCAAAAAAAGTCTTAAATTTAATTTATTTCATTTAAGCATGGCCAGAATTTCGCAATTTCCTACAACATTTACAAACTTCCTATATACAATTTCAACCCCTATTGCCACCCCTTGGGGAGTGGTATTGCCAAAAATTCTATCTTACAGTGCATTTACGTCATGTAAGGAACGTACGTGCAGAAGCACACGTATGAGGTATTTATGTAATATCAGTCAACATTTACGAACCGTTCATATAAACTTACACCCCCTAGTTTACCCCCTTAGAAGTAAAATATAAAGATGAATCATTATAACAGTTTTAAAGTTAGACCACCAGCAGCAGCTATAGAACTGTTAAAATCGTATTAAATTGCATGCCGGTAAGAACACAGACAGACAGTTTTTTTAAATATCTTTTAGCTTCTACTGCTGTTATAAAGTTACTTCCTACTAGTTCCTACAATTTTTCTTAAATATCTTAAATGTACGTTTCAATATAAGCTTCGACGAAATAATACTAAATACAGAGATATATAGTTTAACCACTTATTTTAAAACACTGGTAATGTTATACCGTATAACACTTCTAGAATTTCATTTATTAAGTTAGATATAGATATAACTTAATAAATTAAATTCTAGAAGTATATAATAGCATTTTCATATTATACTGGCATACATAATGTTTTTAACCGTTGTATTATGCAAACTATTATAAATTAACCTCGTAGTAATTATATAAAGCCGGTATTTGTGATTCTGGCCAGTTAGTAAGTAACTGTAAATAATAATAAAATTATACGAGTTGCATGCACATGCATTTTCAATATTTTAATTATGAACTCGCCTCTCGTAGAGCGAAACTAGAATAAAACAATTATCCATGTATTGAACGTATCTAACCATTACATTTTGATTTTGTTTTACATTTTCATAAGTTCATAACACACCCCCTGCTATAGCTTCTTTCACTCTTTCTATAGCACTGATTTTAGTTTTTTTTTTAATTGTATGTTAATTTCGATTAAATGTATAGCGTTAATTAAATTTTCTCAGCGATGCGGGTAAAAACAATGCCTAATACCTAATCTGTAAAACCATTATAAATAAATAAATAATAAAAAGTCTTTATTAACACAAATAATACATATAGGTTCACAAAATAAGTTAAATTTAAGACACATGTCATGTAAGTGTATTTGTAATTGAGGTACTGCTACTGTCTCCCAAACTAAGCGAAAGCTTGTATTTTGGGTGACAGTGGACAGTCGTGTTTTGTGACACGATATTACATTATAACATTAAATATATTTGATGAAATAATTATAATAATGATATCACTGGCTATCATTGATTACGTAGGACTCAATTTACAGGATAATTTTCAGTCAAACTACGAGATAACATTACACTTCATACAGATTATGAATTAATTCATTATTGTATAACATTATTATTTTATTAATAAACAAAATACTAGAACTTGAAATGTTCTTTCGTATACTATGCGTTCACCAATAAAAATGAAACTAAAATGATTTAATTTGAATGTGATGAAAGCTTCTATCAAATAGCCATTAGTACAGTAAAAATATAGAAAATGCTAACTTTTTCGGACAGCAACCAGTAAAACTGACTATTTTATGAATATTTTGCGCTATTTCAATTAAATAAATTTTACAACACAAGACATAATATTAATAATAATAAAAAATCTTTGAATCTCCAAACTTACTTTCTCCTGCTGATAATTTTATTTTGTTGCAATTTCTTGTACACAAAGGTCCAAGGATCATCAAACGATTGCGTTGGCATCTTCATTAATTTAACCACTAGCTTTTAATGCTCACAAAAAAAACACTTCAATGAAAATCTTTTTAGAAATATGATTGCACTTTATAAGTTAATTTTCACGTTTAAGTCCGTTCTAGATGTTGGCGGCGAGCTCACTGAAACACAGAGCCTGTCAGCATTGTTTGACAACGGTTTACCTACTCTAGTTTTTTAGAGATCCAAGGCTGTTAGATCAAAACCATTTTTTGCCAATCCATTGTTAAATAGTTTGGCGTAGTACGTTAATTTCACACGTTTCCTCGGCCAAAAAAAAAAACATCTTATAAAGTAATTAAACTTGAAATTAACTTGGAGATGTACCTGTTTTATTTCATGCTAATTCATTATTTTGATATTATCATTAGATAGGTATTTAGTCAAATATTATTTTGATAATTATTATATTCCTACGGAACCAGACACAGTGACGTTCACAGTCGCATAGCGTCCATGCCTGGTCATTAGTCGGGGTTTTCCTATCCAGTTTTTGCAAGCAATTACGCATGATATAGCCCCTCAAAACAATAGAGACATTAAATAATCCCGACAGGTGTGTCCACCTATTTAATAACAATTAACAGCTATGTTGGTCTAAATATATTGTGGAAATTCCATGGCTACTTTGGTAGCCATGGAATTACTTTATGGAACTATCTTTATTAATCATCTAAAAAGCCCACATTAAGATTTTGTAGTCATATTTCGAGTCGCTATTATTAATTATACTAATTCAATTAAAATAAAATAAATGTATAATATTCATGTCATGTCCCTGTCGCGCGCAAAAGGACTGATAAAATATTATAGCTTTACATATAAAATTGCCTGTCGAAATTTGCAATGTATAGAATTAATAATATATTACAGTTATTATAATTATAAGATATATTTAAAGATAATAGACAGTATTGTATTAAATAATAGTTTGGCGATAGGTAAAAGTATATGTGAAATATATTTATATTACTTTTCTTTTTTTTTAAGTTACTTATAGTATTGCAATTTGATGCAACCTGTCGGATATTATAAAAGATTAAATTATAAATAAATGAAAAAATTGTTGCGATTTGTTTAATAAATATATTTTGTGTGTCTTATATTTATAATAGATTCAAAACAATCAGGTAAGGGTTTTCGTTTGGAAATCATTAATAAGTAATAAAACCACATACCAATAACAATTTGGTAATATTATAGAAAATTTATATTAATAAACATAAATATAGTTGCAGGTTAAAATGTGTTTACTTCCCTCTGATCTGATTCTATTGTTTAGAAGTTAGGTAACTAGTTGGACTAATATAATGTCTCTAATGTACCTCTGAGTAATCCTATGCATATAGTCCACTTAAAGCCATTATTCTGTCTCGATTCTTCTTACAAAAGAACAATGTACTCTAATGACAGTTGTAAATGGCAAGGAGGTTGACTACTTGAAACTTTATTTCTAAGTAACTACTAAGTGCACAAGTTGGCTGCAAACATATCATGTGATATCAGGGTTTGTTGTATATTATAGTTTTTTTTTTGTTTTGTCTTTAGAAAAGTAAAATGACGGCGCAGCGCGGAACAACAACTTATGAAAATGATCTTAATTTGGTTTCGGTTTAAAAAATTCTGATTAATTTAATATAAGTTAAAATAAATGATGGCTGTCCTCACGGAACAATCCTTCGTCTAAATCAGTATTATTATCTGTCAGAAATTTTTTGGTTTTTAGGCACCTAATATTAAAATTTGATGTTTCAGTATTAAATCTCTGGTCGAAAAAGGTACTTTTAGTGTATTTTCAAAAACCCATAATATGACTCATGTATAACAATAGCATCGCTACCATTTACAACTCCCTTCTAATTAAATGCTAATGCGATTAACAAGGTTTTAAAACTTCATCGTGAGAAAACTAAAATTTTGAATACTTCATAGCTTTATGAGAAGTCAAAGACTTATGTATGAAACGACTTTTTGCACGTTTATTTATATTGGATCTCTATAAAGTGGAAACAAATTTCAACGTTTAAACAACTATAATTTTTTTTTTTTTTTTTTTTTTTTTATGGAGGATAGGCACGCGTTTGACCAAGGTATAATAAAGAGAAAACATTATGCTCTCGACATTTTTGTACACATGTCAATGTTTTGGCTCGTTTTTACCGAACCGTCAGTACGGTTTTCAGTTACAATCAGTAGGTTTCAGATTCACCGTTTATTCACCTGTTCACCTGGGTGAACCAAGATCATGAACCTCAGTTTATCAAAGCGGTACGTCTTATTCATGAAACATAAATTCCAAAACGTCATGAATATTTTCTTAAGATTCCCGTCACGATACCATTGCTGGTTTATATTGCGTCACAAACCTTCCTCGACGCAACGTAACTGAAAGGCCCATGCGTCAGGTAAATGGTTGCCAATGAGCAGTCAGTTCAGGAAAACTGCGTAAATAAAACGATTGTCTGCTTCCCGACATCAATTTAAGAAAGTACCAACTTCCTGTCAGTTAATTTTTGGTCTGCCCGCTCATTTTGATGAATATAAATCAGTTAAATTAGTATCGTCTCAAATGTGTTCTGCATACAGCAATGTTAATAAAAAAAAATGCAATGGATAATGTCGTTTATATTAGAAGTTTAGTGGTTATTTATGTTGCATTTTACCCGCAATCATAATAATAACAGCTTTTTAGGCACTCTCAGGCATAAAGGTTTCCTCATGATGTTTTCCTTCACCGTTAGCGAGCGATAATTTATATGATAAATACACACATATTTTAAAAAAGACAAATTTAAACGATTTATTTATAGATATTCGAACCTGAGACCTTTGACTTCGCAGTCCTACGGTCTCCCACTCGGTTATCGCTGCTCTTTACTCGTAATTGACTTTCAAAATATTGAATTTCTGGCAACGGCAATTGATGCGTAGTAAGAATAGAATACCTGTCTTGAAACCTTACTTTTGGAGATTCGGTACTCTATATACGACAGGTCCTGCACCTTTCAACTCCAGCACCAGACAGGTCAAAATATTGCACTGTTAATCGACCGAATCGACACGTAATGACTATTGTTCTTAATACAAGGTCCAAGCGGAACCAACCAACAAAGAAATAGCACCTACTTACCATGTCCAGGTTTTGACCAGAAATAATAAGCTGTCCACGTGTTTGTTTTTTACGAGGGTTTGAAGGAGAGCTCTACTGTTACTATATACTCTACCGGTCCTTACTTATTTGTTTCTTTTACTTCTACTTTTAATTTCTTAAATTTTGGTGCAAATGAAGCCTTTAGATTCTTCCCCCTTTAATCTAGTTCTATGTTTATTATGTCCCATGTCTATGTTAAGACATGTTTATATTTATATCTTCTAAATTACAACAATCATTTAACTGGTACCTAAAGATAATATTTGCTGCTCAAAAATATGTCAGCGTAATGTAGATAAACGTCACAAAAAGTAGAATATTCCAATTTCAATCTTACTGCAGTATGAATAAAATATATTATGGATTCTAGTAGACTAAGTTCAAGAATAGAAATCTCATTATGATACATAATGTAAGTCAATAGCCGAACAATGAGCCTCATCACTTGTGTAGCCGAGGTAGCGTGACTTGTCCGAGTGGGAAGAATAATTTGCATTTGACATAATTGCAGTTATTTTATATAGTATTCAAGTTGAAAAATTAAGAACCCAGCAGGATTCAAACCTGCACCCCCTGGGTATACGCCCCAAGTACTTTTGCCAATTCAGCCATGGATTCGTATGCTGCTAGAATCGAAATTTCTCAACTCTTTTTGTTTCGAATCCTGCAAGATTCCTTATTTTTCAACTTTCATATTAGGTATATAAAAAACAAAAAGGCATAGCAAAGCTAAAATTAGCATTAAAATATTACAAGTATTGCAGTTATTCTTAGCCTCATAGTATCTAATACATTTCTTAGAAATATTATGACATCGTTTAAAGAATGCAAAACCTAAATAGAGGCATTTTTCTTGCAATCTTCATTTGCCATATCATACACATGAATAATGGGTTTTTGGTGATGTATCATTTATTAACGCATTTCATTGGAAGTCAATTTGAACTAATTGATTCGGGGTTTCGCAAAGCTGGTTGGATAGCCAGCAGAAAATGTTTGAATAGATTTTATAGTAGTGAGCACACTAAGGACTCAGAAACTACTATACTAAAATAATGGTTTCTTCGTTATTTCTGTAATTATTTTCGAATTATTATAAAATATACAATTACGTAGTGGCTTATTAATTTGAATGTGTTTATAATTTACAGTCTAGGTACCGGGTATAAATTGAATACGAATGATTTATGATGAGTTATTCGATGAATTGTCCGACAGATAGATGACACCAGCGTGATTTATTCGTCATCCTATGGACTACTGTAAAAATAATAATGTTAATATTTGCATCCAATGTTATCAACTACCTAGCATAAAATTAACCCTTCATCGAGACGAAGCCTTTTGCATTTGCCCTGAATATGAAAGAGCGCTCCTTTGGTACACATATTATGGAGCAGTGTCCAGTCCACAACAAGTCTAAATTACTTTCATACTTGATAAATATGATTACAAATAAATGCTTCATATTGACATCCACAATAGTCAATACAAATAAACGACAATGATTTCTTCCACTTTGTATTTTACAACCCATAATGAAGGTTGTTTAACACCTTTCTCAAATAACTCTAAATGGGTAAAACCCGGTTGTACAAAAAGATGCTCAATCTTTCTGCAATATGCTCTGAATCAGTGGGATAACCGGTAATCTCTGCAGGAAGATGTTCATCACAAAAACAGGTTTATCCATTCATAATAACGTTTAGGGCTACAGATGGAAGCAGGATGTAATCCAGTGCAAAAGTGCAAATCTGACCATAAATATCCCAAGGATCGCATGTTGCTTGTTATCATACTGTACCGTAAACATTCATGGTACAACTAGTTAGGTACGTCCCGCAATTACCAAGTAATCGTGCAGCCAGTTTTCACGGGAAATAGCCCGTTTGAATGATTAATCATCTGTTTCTTCGATACATGTTTACTGTAGGGACAAAGAAGATGCATTCGAGGTACAGTGATGTAGTTTATGAGACAAATAAGATGTTTATCGTGAGGAATGTGTGAGTGAGTTCTATGCATGCGCGTTTGAGCGTCACAAAGACTCAACACATTTAGACCATCTGTACAAGATAACGCCTCTCAGATAGTGATGAGTCAATATCAACAAGGATAGTAAACATAGTGCATGTTTTCATGTCAAAGGGATTCAGAGTAAAATGGACTGAAATAAATAACCCCGGTAAATACAAATTTAGCGTTTTAATTGTTCTCACAACTAGCGGGATTTTGATAATGTAGGTTAAACAACATTACATGAGTCTCGTATTACGTACGTCACGTATTATTATTTTACTCTATTTCAAATAATAAATCACAATGATCATCCTGTGGCTTTTTAGGACAATTGATTGTAGTCGTTGAAAATAGGACTCTAAACACATTTTCTTCCTTCCCTATCCCATATAGATCATCGCAAATAGATAATTCCATTTTTTCCTGTCAGCCGTCACACTATCATTCACTCCCTCCTCTTTCGGAAGGATTCTCTTTTTGACGCAATTTAGCCATGTTTTATGGTCTTCCTCCTAGTTCAGTAAATACATCTCATTCATCATCAATTTAGCGTTTAAATTAAAATGACGTAGGAACATTAAATGGCATAATAACCGTTCTTACTTGAGCGCACATCGGTGTTACACAACTGCCGGTACACAGTAATGTAAGGTTATCAGATACTCGCTGGCAATTGTTTAGATGACCAAACTCAAGGCCGGCCGTAAGTCATCAGAAAATAGATTATGGTGTTTTTAATCTAAAACCGCCAGGTGAAGCAAATTTTGGAAAGATACATAGCTTGGGTATTGTCGCGTCAAGGTATGTGAGAACTTCTAAATAAGAAACTTAACTTTTTAGTTAGATGTCCTCAGATACAGCTCAGACTTTGATGATTTCCTTTTATATTTCTTTTCTCAAAATCAGAAACATTTTGAAGCGTGGAGGAAATTATTCAGAATAGTTGGGGTAAGTTGGTCCATGGAGTAAGTAGATCCTGTGTCACCTGAGTGGACCACAAAGCTTCACTACTATATTATTATTGCATTGTCACTAGAATAACATAAGTTGGGAGCTGTATCTGAGGACTACTAATAAGCGACTAGAAATCATTTTATACTTTTAACAGCAGTTACCTACATAGTTTTTGTTTCAAATCTATTTGCATCTTTTGGGGTCGAAACGTGCGCTCCGGTCAAAGACCTATTAGTGCCACTAATTGAGACAACTCTTTCCTGGAAAATTGGCGAACGTTTAAATAAAAATTAAATACGAATAAAAATTGAGATTTGCTGGTCTATAATTATTATTGCTTATTATGACTGATATACCCAGTTCTTCATCATAATATCTGTAGTGTTTATCAGTCAAGGAAAAATTCGAACTTACATAAATAATTACCAGGTGTTAGACAAAGCACTGTGGACATTTTGGTTTCTTTATTGCTTGAACTAAGGCGCATAACGGTCAAGATTGTAACTGTATTGTCTAAAGTAACTATTCTATGTATTTACGAATATGAGCATAGCCGAATTTATCACAAATACTTCGGCTAGATCTTCCACTTGTAAAGCAAATCCGCATTTATGTAAGATACACATAGCGCCATCTATTGAGTTTTGCTGTAACAATGTTATTGTGATATATATACGTCGTTCTCAGATTCAAACCACAAATATTACATGATTTTTACACACTTCGCCAGAGGTCCCTAGTGAAGCGTTTGTTTTAAACCAAACTGTATTAAATTACATCACGATTTATGAATCTTTATTCATATCAATATCTTTAAGTTAACTAGGTTAAGCTAAGCTTTTATTTAAGATGATTTTGCGTCGCCTATAAAAAAAATAAGAAGAGTAAAATAGCTGACGTACGAGCTAGGCCCATATTTCCTATATAACCTGAATGAGACTATGACGCATGTTGGGAATAATGATGAACTACTGAGCGATGTAAAAGCAACTTGAAATCAGTACATATACATACGTCATACACTGTGATTTTCGATATGGCAAAACTGGACTTATTTTTTGTCCTGCTTTAGTTATTTTCTATCCTGGATACTAATTTGACAGCGTGAATAATAGATTAATGACGGCTGGCATACGGCTGGTCATTGTTCTTGCTGTCAAATTAGTCACTGGGTTAAAAAAAAATCTATAGAGATCTATCTATGTCCAGATATATATTTCCATCAAGGGAAGAAGTTCTTATAAATTCTGCTCTCAATGTTCCTAGTTTATTGTTTATTAGTGTAATTATTATTGTCACTATCAGTAAATCTGGACAGTATTGTTTTTAAATAATTAGCCAATGCATCATATATAACAACATAACACTACCGACTCAAAATTAATTTTAAACAATTGTGAACCCAAAAAGAAACTTATGAGAGATTTGTTATTTTTTTCAAAACACGTCATAAAGATCATAACTATTTTGTGGTTGTATTGTAGGACTCTTGGCCCGTGAATTTGCGCATGCTTTCAGCTAATTGTTACGTAATTCACTTGTACCAAGTGTGGTTTAAGTTGGATTTGGTAAGAAAAGTCAAAAAATCGGTATTATACAAAAGAAAACAAGTAACATATTGTATAACATACGGTATTTGTTAATTGCAAACTTCCTAAAATGTTATAATTGTACTTAACCTAAATGAGGTATTTTTACTGGTATGCTCAAGAATTCTAAGGGCATTGGTATTGATGTCTTACTTATTTTGATTAATGTGCATTACGTACCGATATTATTGCAATTATAATAAACGAGTAAGTGCAAGAAATATGAGGATGCGTGCAACAGTAACGAAGTACTCATTTCCCTTATCGATAAATCGGTGAAGTACCTACTTAGTTATTACTTAGAATACTTAGACGTTTATAAATGTGGTTCATATTTAGTGAAGGAGTTTTAGGCAGCATCTCAACGGCTATCAACTTATTCTACTTAGCAATGCCTCAGCAGACTTCCTCATTATTAATCATCTGTACTTGGTTAGATTTATGAAAATGGCTAATGAACTCTCTCTTTTTTGATGAAAATCAGATGCATAACAAACTCGTTTACTACATACATCGTGTAAATAAATGTGAAAACATGAGGACTATTTAAAAGTAAAATTAATAAAATAACTATTGCAATTCCCAAATTGTTTCAAAGGTCGATTGCTGGATCTAACCCAAAACAACGAGCACGTGGTCAAAAGCGACGATGGCAACACAAATTGGACTCTTTCCAAAAATAAACTAGACAGGAAAAACTAAAAAGAAAGTAGGGCTTTGCCCTACTGTAAGACAATATGGATAAAAATAATGATTTTTAAATATTATCTGACATATTCCGTGATAAATATTTAAGAATTGCGAATTAAGAAAATGAATTGCGTAATTAAGAATTCGTTCTTATTATTTATCAATAGCTCAGTGTCGAATTTGGATTGGGTGATTACTTAACAAAACAAGTTACCTATCAACAAATGAAATGATACATTGTTCCATTCAGGCAAACAATTGACAATACAGGGTGAAAAGTTCAAGAGTTTTCTCAGGGCCATCAAACTATCAAAGCTAAGCTGGTCAAAGATACTGGCAAGAGTCAATATTGAAAAGCATAATTTTGATAAAAGCAAAAGCATATTTATTGCGTTTTTTAAATTATAACGGGATCTTGACGAAAGAAACAGATACTAAATGCAAATTAAAAATAGCCGTAACACGTAAACAGCAGGGCAAATTATAAAACTTTCTTTTCCTGTCTTTGTTTGCGGCTTAAGACAACCTTGTTAGATTAACGTGTAAAGTTTGAATTCCAAAACAGTGATTTGTTTATATGTCACGTTTATAATAATAAACATACGCACGTTTTCGCGGCCAATCGACCCGCTAATCTAGAACCACACTCTTGTCACTATCGATCAAGAGGAAACAATTAAAGTTATCATCTAGCTTGTCATACACACATGCATACATTGATTTGACGGATTTGAATTCTACCTATTTTAAGAAAAATGATTGCTATAAAGTTAAATACTATCAATTAAATTAGGATCAAATCTAGTTTTAAAAGTATGGAATATTACTTATTATTTGAAGATAAGTAAGTAGACTACTAAGATATGAAATATAAACTATGGACTTGTTTTTGGATCGGCTTGGATCCTACTACGGATCAGTATCTAAAGCATTACTTCCATCACATTCATCTATAAATAAAATAAATAAAATTCATTTATTAAAATACATTGGTCAAATACACAAGCGATAACAACATTTAATATTATTGTATATACATAAATCTATGAAAATTACTTAAACTATAATAAGATTAATAAGTATATTTTATTATTATAAAAAGCAGTTATTTACTTACTTTGGCTTCTTATTCGTTTGTTCTGATTTCTTCGCACGCCACAGAAGTAAACAATCGAATGCCCCTTTTTTGAAAGGAGGCTTCATTTTCCATCGCTTTCTAATATCCAAAGTCTTTGTATTCACTGAACTGGCACTAACTGAATCCGCACTGAGGATATTAGGTTCAGAACTACCTTTCCTAAGTCCACTATTACTACTGCTCTGTTCACTATTAGATGCTAGGCTATTTGTTTTACAAACACTTTTCTTGGGCACTTTTTCAAAAACGAATTCTGACACAGAATCACCCGCTGGACATGTTCTTCTCTTAGACACCGGCGTTGACGTTACAAAGGATTTGTCCCTTATTTCAATGTCTATTCCACTATCAGAAAACTCGGACGTATCTACAACACCTTCACTAATGCTATGTAGTTTAGGTTTTCGGGCTTGAACAGCTGGTTTTGCGTTCAAAATACTGTTTTCTTCGAAATTTCTGCTCTTTATATTGTGGTGGATGTCAACAAAGGCGGCAACGTCTTCACAGCTTTTTGTGTTATACTTTGATAATGTGAAGTAAGACTTAGCTGCCAAGTTCGGCTCCGGATGCACCTCCATGGTACCGACGGAGGTGAGGTTGTCTTCGCTTTTAGAGAGCACTTTTAGGTTATTAAAAAGTTTTTTAGGTCTCGGCGGACGTTTCGGGATATAATGAGGCGTGTCGCGCGTCACCGAGTAGAGTTCGTCCGTTCTCTTGGTGGGATTGGAGTACTTTGCGATAATTCTGTTTATTTCAGCGTGATTCTTGCGTCGATGTGTGTGTCGTTTGAAGTTGAGTGGCTGTTGATAAGAGTCGGCCACAGTTGCTCCGGCGACCCGCGCTGACCTTTCGCGCCATTCGGCCACTTTGTCCTCTATCAGTTTCTGCAGCTCGAGAGCGCGCATCACTGGCCCTATCTCTGGCATTTTTGCGATATCAATTACCTCTCTCAATGTATGTTATTTTTTATTTGGCAATTTCTTTGGCATTCGTAGGCTTGAGTATTAAGTTCCATCAAGTTCTGTAACAAAAAATATATATTTCAAAACGTTCGTTATTTCAATTTTACGAAAAAAAATTGACTGCATAATTAACTGAGAAGGGCTCCCTGTAACAGCGTCATTTAATTAACGGCCTAATTAATCATCTGCAGTCAAGGTGCTTAGCCCTTTTAATTTGACAAGATTAAAACCAGTGACTCACAGCTATTTTAATCATCAGTTAACTTAACATAATAAAAGACCAATATATTATATAACATAGATATTTAAATATCGAAAAGAAAAATTGTACATTTCTGTTTATATTTTTTTGGCGGATTGTATGCCAAGAAATGACTATAAATTACAATTATAAAGGAAGTGGCAGTCGCGATTTCTAACATTGAAGGCAGAGAACGTCCTTCCGAACACCTGTAGTTAACTCAACATCCTATCACCGGCGGTTATTAGCCTAAGTACCAGAACCGACAGTACTATTGGAAATTGAATTTTTATCGCGGAACAATCTCGATAACAACTCTTATCATTTCGCAACTAATAGATCCAAGGAGATGTTAAACGTCAACGTCGCGTTGTTATTGATTTTGTTTATAAATACCTTGAGGTTATTTCTATCCAGTTAAATATTTCGTCGCACATTGTGCCCGTTCATTGTCACCATCGCGATTTATTTTCGTCAGGAGATAATAATATGCTAGACAACTAAACACTTCCGACCTGATACTATCGTATTTGCCATCTAAACTCGAACATATTAGAGAGCTCGCAAACGTGTTTCTAATTCTTTGCCGTATAAGGATAAACTGTAATGAAATCGATAGCTTAAATAATAATATAGCGGTATTCAGAAAAAAAATACATATAACACCATATCTGAGTCATAGACATAATATATCTATGACTTTTTATATTATAAAACTGAGTTTAAAAATAGTACTCACACACGCAGATAAATGCTTCAGTTAGAACGTCACAAATTGCTATCTGTTATTCGTTAACGTTGAAAAGATTCAATCATTTATTGAATTGTGATCGAATCATCGAACTATTGTTACCAAAAGTACGTCTCGTTCGACAAAACGGTTACCAAACAATGTCTGAAGGTATACTGATAACAGATATCAAAATATCGTGCGAGAGCTCTGAGATAACTAACTGTGTATTGCGAATACACAGTTAATACTATAAAGAAAATGTGCCAGAATATTTTTAGATACAGAAGAGCTATTGTGAACGACCACAAGGGTAAACCTTGCTATATCGATTAAATCGCCAAATAGTAGAGCTTACTCTATGTATCAGTTTCTGGTTTTACATTAAGACTAGCTTTTATCCACAGCTATGCCCGCGTGACACCAATTAAAAGTTAATAATGTCTATCCACGGGGCTTAAACTATGTCCATACCAACTTTTATCAAAATCAGTTCAGCCGTTTATATAAGAAAGCGTATCAGACAGATAGACAGAGTAAGCTTCGTATCTATAATATTATAAAAACATCACGCCTATATTATCCAGAAGGGTGTGGCAGAGGTGTACAACACCCATATTTCACCTGCTAAGTTTAGGTCTCATGGGGTAGGGGGTGAGCCTATCGCCATCCACGGGCCACAATTTCAACTCCGTGCTGCTATTATGAATTTCCTGAGGGAAAGTTTACAATTATCACTTTTTCCGACCGGGGAATCGAACCCGAGACCTGAGAGGCGCTTACGCTAACCACTAGACCACCCAGGCATCTATAATATTAGTTAGGAAGTCAGGACAGTTACATAGGCTACTTTTTATCGATGTACCTGCCACGCAGACGAAACCGCAACTCAAAGTTAATTTGTTTGTTTAATAGCGCTCATCTCGAGAACTACTGGTCTAATTTTGATAACTCTTTTCGTGTTTGATTGTCTAATTCTCAATGAAGGTCTTTAGATATTTAACATTACGGTAAACTCCACGGGAGTGGTGCAGTAAGGAAAAACGCGGGTACTGCTACTACTTAACATAACGGATTACACGCGGACGAAGTCGCGAGCAGAAGTTACCAACCAGCTTATCGAGCTCTTTTACTAGATTTTACGGTACAACAAATGTTTGTTTTTGTTTTGTTATCAGAATAAGATCTTTTTACGGACAGACGGGCTCCTATCTAACAGTCTCCGGACACAATGTACCTGCCAGTATTGTGTAAAACAAACCGAATGTATAGTGTTATCCGTTGTTACGTAATTTTATTCTCAGCGAGTGACTGACTATGTAGGTCTTCACGCGTTTCGAAATTCTAATCAGTATTTTAGTGAACACCATAGATATCACCATGTTCTGGAAGGATCAGGAAGTGATCAGGAATTCTACATACAAGGACATATTATAAAAGAGTTTTCGTAAATTTTGGTTACCACGTTAATATTTTGTGAATCTCAAAATTAAAGGAGCTTAACATTTTAAAAAAATAGAACAAATAAATAGTAGTAAAAACATTATTTAAATATTTGTTTTTGAGCCTTGACATTAAATGAATTACATGAATAATAAATGTGCATGTAAATAAGTATAAGCAGTAAGCATGAACATTTAAAGCAAAATCGTTAGTTCAGAAGTCATTAGGTACCACATTTCACGAATATGTTAAAAATTAAATATTATAAAATATTTTTCATTACCTATTGCTTTATCTGCGGCCAGTATAACATAGATACTTCTCACAAAAATTACGTCAAAGTTTATTCGTACGTATAGCTGGATGTGAGCCATTTCTTGAATAAAAACAGGACATTAGACTACATAACTATTGCAACACTAAAGCACAAAGAAAGCCCAAGTAAAACAAAGGAAAGGAAATTACGAAGCACAAAATGATCCACTTACCGTTCCTTCTAACTGTCACAGAACTTTCAATCCACAATAGACACTAGTGTAAGCAGTTTTTCATTGCACTATCGGTAAGTATTACGTTAATAGTTTACATTATAGTCCCGACCATGTTATGGTGTAGAACACGTGTGGCGGCTCCACGTGCAGGCTCCACTGTGAGCCTCGAAGCGTTCCAGGCGAATGCTCCTGCACTTGACTCACTTGACTCAGCCAACTACATCCATGGACCGGCCCATCCTGCTACCACTCACACAATACATTAAATGGAGCACCCACTGTACAGCGTATACTCCACAATTGTTACTCATTACCTCACATTCGTTACAATACGTTTGCACATAGTTTGCACGCAATACATATTTTCTTAGTGATTAAATTGATGCTTGTTTCCTCCATAATTGTACAGTAATTACGGCATATGGATAATTCTGCGTATTTGTGTTAGATCGAGAATCATATCGATCGTGTAAAAATTCCATGGCGTTATCAAAACAACTCAATCAAGTGACTTGATATGTGGCGTCTGGCTTGATGATGCTGTTGAGTTTATCGGGCGCTGAATTTCACTAAAATTCCGATTTAATGAATTGCTAATTTCATAATAAAAATTATATGACGATGATAATGATGACTTCGGCAAATAATGGGGTTCACAATTTACGTTCGTCTTGAAAAGGAAAATTTACTCGTAGTACACTCACACACACACGTACACTGGGTATGTTTTTTTTTCTTACATCCATAGTCATATATTGTATAAATTTTCTTCGACCCGTAAGCCTAGTTTTGACTTAATATCAGGTGGTAATTTAAAGCCAATCAAATATTTCTTGCTCTAAAATTACTTAAAATACTAACTTGAAAAGACTGTCCATTGCTGATTAAAAAAACGCCTTGCTTTAAAAAAATATGTTTTGTTTTGTAATCTTTTTTATACAATTTGCTTTTAAAATAACCAAAAAGTTATGTTCAACTCGGACCAAGGAGTTAACATCTTAACGGAACCTTCGTAAACGGTACCTAAGTAAAAAAAAAAAATACTAACCTGTTCTAATTTCAAACAGCGTGGAATAGTTAATTGTCATTATCTGTGTTACACTCGGCAGGGCATTGTTCGCGGCGAGCGTGACATGGGCTTCCGCCAAGTTCATTGTCGCATTACTATGTAGTTGTCGCACTCGTGGCCCACTGTGACCCCGCCCTTATTTAACATAATAAGCATAATTCAACAACAAAACCTCGGTTATGTATTCAATTGCTGGTAAATTCTCAGCTAAATACTCTCTACCGCTATTTTATAATTGTTTATGACGTATACTGAGCTGCAGCTGCAGTTGCTTACAAACAAATCTCTCTTATTATGCACCGTTAAACTGTGTATAATTTCTAGAGTAGTTGTTAACTATAATTCCTGTAGTATTTTTTATGATAAAGCCTGTATAGTATTTTTACTTTTCCCTGAGGTAGAGCAGGGTAATTTGTTTAGTTTATTTATTTATTTAAACTTTTGCACATAATTATATAAGTACAGAGGCGGACTTAAATGCCTAGTGAAATTCTCTTACAGTCAACCTAGGGTGGTGCAGATAAAAGCAAGGGTGCAATATGAGAAAAAGTAGTAAGTAAGTTCACATTGTATCTAACAGAATATCCATTTGCATTACCTATACCTAGTAACGAAATAAATCGTTAAAACACGGAATGCTATCTACTTGGCGCCTCAAAAGCTCTACCATCTAATGCAGTAGGTCTACTTGATATCTAAGAACCAATCGATCGCCCTTCGTACCAACCAGTCATACTGGTACTAGCTTTACGTGTTTCCCGTCCATGATAATGATTCCTCCAAGTAATGCTCATTCCAACATAACATAACATCTCGTCTATAATTAGCCGGACAGAAAGGTACATGAGTACAGCACCCATACTTCACCTGTTATGTTTAGCACCTATGTGATAGGTACAGTGGGCCAAGCAATGAGGTATGCAGGGCAAAAACTTCTACGCCATAGTGAAAACTAACCGCAATAGATATGCAAGTTTGTATTTCATATTTAATAAGTGTAATATATACACTATTTAGATATGTAACTCACTTATACAGAACTGGTGTAGTAAGTCTTTACTATGACTTAAAAGATTTTGCCCTGCATACCTAACTCGTTAGCCCACTGTACCTATCGCGATTCACCGTGCTTATCTCAAATAACACTTTTTGTCCGAACTGAGGATCGAATCCAACACCCCGCGCTGAGGGCTAACCACTGGACCAACAACCTTTACCCAATTTTATTCATTTAATTTTAGCAAAATAATGTTATTTTAAATTAGGCCAAACTCATAATGATGATATTGTGTGACGTGCGCGTCAACACTTTGATTAATCGCAAGGTTAAAATGTTTATTATCCACTTAATTTAAATTAAAATGTTTGGACACTGCCACTAAATATAACCTAAATTATTTGTAATAATTAGGTCTCGGGTTCGAACTCACGGCACACACCTCTGCCATTAATTTGTTAAGATTAGTCTTTTAGTGTGTATTTATCATATAAATTATCGCTCGCTAACGGTGAAGGAAAACATCGTGAGGAAGCCTGCATGCCTGAGTTTCTAAAAAGTGCTCGAGGGTGTGTGAAGTCTACCAATCCGCACTTGGCTAGCGTGGTGGACTATGGCCTATTCCTTCTCATCATGAGAAGGCCCGCGAACCCAGCAGTGGGACATGTAATAAATACAGGGCTGTTATTATTATTATTGTGGAAGGAAAATGACGGAAGAAAGTTATAATAAATACTTAGGCTAATTTAAATAAAGATTAAATTATAAAAACAACTTAAAGCTGCGAGAAAATTGGATAATTAATTATCTATGCATGACGTCATGACATTGAAATCCTCACATGCGTCAATATAACGGTGTAATGAAACAGCAGGTATAACCTATCACATTAAACACAGAGTTGCCGAATGCCTCTCGTTTTGCTGACGTCTTTCAACCTGTTTCCATACTACGTCTGATCTGATGTTATCGCCAGAAAGTGCTGCAAAAATATTTGTATTAATGAGTGTTCTGTTCGCTCATACTTATGTACGGACGGTCGAGTAGGCAGGAGCATTGGTTTGAATCGATAAAACTCGATCGATCAATCAATCGGCATCTTGAAAACCCAACCGCGAAATCAATTAATACGATGAAATTGGCAAATGCATACCCAGCTGCTTCTTTTCTGAGAAAATTTATTGGCTACCTAATACCCGGCATGGACCCTCTCCCAGCCACCACCGCCGTATCTGGACTTTCTTGGCTTTAATCCCAGGGCCAACTGGATTAAGAGAGCCCACTACACCAGCTACGCGCCTAGGCTCGAACAAGCCTACACCCTCGGCTAACGCTAGTTGAGGGCCCTTAGGGACTGTCCATTAATCACGAGGTATAAGACTAGCCCCCTCCCCCCAACAAAAATCACGTGTAGTTTTAGTACCTATACAGAATCTTAATTTTTTTTAATATTATTTGTAAATACCTGTATAATCTAATCCTATTCTAGAAAAATGCCTATACAGAATGGTTGCAGGTTGTTTTTGACTGGTATAAAAACATATACTGTACTAATACATGAACATATTTAATCGGTTAAACCGCTTTTCAGTTTAGAAATCACGCGTTTGGCGAAAAAATTAATACACGTGATATCTTACTATACCCCCCTGTGATATATCGTGGTTTTTGCCGAACCCCTCCCCCCCTCCTTTCGAACCTCACGTGATTAATGGACCTTACGCGTGAACTAAGGAATACTTAGAGATTCCTTGGTTCAAGGTGTTATTTGACCTTGAGGGTCTGGGCATCTATAGTCCATCACTGTCGCCTGCATTCAGTCATCATAATGACATAAATGTGTAATATTACAAAAAAATACTGAATATCTTAAAAATACAACGATGCCGAAACATCTTCGACAAAACGATATTATGGACACAGATATTCAGACATAAATCCCACAACCAAATCTCTAGCGCTGGTGATCTGCCCTCTCGAGCACATGTCAATTGTTTAAATTGGCTTGAATTAAGAGAGGACAAAAACTTGCAAGTCGATTCAATAGCATAAGGATAAAAGTACGAACTCCAACGTCGGCGCCCGCCGTTTTGGACTTCATTCTAGGAATTTTCTGTAAATAGATACAGAGATCCAGAGTGTACCAGACAATGGCGACATAATTTAATGAAGACGTATTTCAGACTCTCAAGCTAGAATAATAGTAAAAACTGTGGCAGAAATACATTTATTTGATAGGTTTTGTATGCCTATTTTTTGCAGGATACGTGTTATACTGGTGCGACATAGCAATATGGATTAAAACCACAGATGCCAGACCATTTCTAGCAACCATGGTTTTAATAAATGTCGCCAACTTATATCCACCCTGTATACTCTTGGCCCAACAACATCGATTGTATCGATGTATTTTTATTATGATGATATTATTATTATTAAAAAACTAATTAATTCAATCAATTCTGCAAAAAAATAATAATTGTAATTTATTTTTTATTTTTTCTTACATTTCTCTTCTCTATTACAATACTATTGCTGTCGAATTAGTTTTATCTAGAAAACTAAAATTATATTTTATATTACTTCTTCCAAGTACCTTTTTTAATGTGACTTTACAGTTATTATTACTTCTGCAATCTTAAAAAAAAATTACATGTCATCGATGATCCATAAAATTTACAACTATGTAAAAGACTGACCTGTTTTAATAATTATCAATAAATAATTGTATTGTATTGCAATATATTGTATTGATTAGTCATTATCTGTAGCTATAATTTTTGGTTTGATATCTTAAAGACAGTCTTTAAGAAATCAAACTGAAAATTATCCCGCAAAAGGGAAAGATCTACTCAGATGTAAAATGTACAGACAAAGTGGTTAAGGTTGCATGGACCCTTTGGACTTAGGTAAAACTTTATTGATGCTGCAGGACGCCCGGATCCTGGGTGTTAGGTAACATGAATAGCATGAGCGTCCGAAGTGCACTGATTTGGGTCGTGGGTACGGTTCCCAACCATTGCACTTCCGCTGTGATCGTTGACCTATCATTCTTGACCTATTTATCTAAACATATTGTCCTGCATTCGTATGTCAAGAGTATAATACACAGGGTAATGCTACATATCGACATTTATTATAACCACATTTTCTATACATGGTCAGTCTTATTTCCATCGGTTAAAATTTGAGTCACACAACATTCAGATAATTATGATCACAGATAGATGCAGTAAGGTTCCATTTAATTGACATTATTGTGAACGTTCATTATCCTATTGTCAGTCTGGGTTGTCCACTTGGTTGTCGATGACGAATCAAGGTGCTCAGATAGAATAAATAAATTAGAAGCTAAAAATAAACGTGTCAATCCAAATAGCTGTAGGAAGATAATTGAGGAAAGAATACAGGAAAGGGGCACTGAAATTTAAGTGCCTATTTCTCAAATGCATTTATGAAAAAGCGAAAAAAACTGCTTAGTCACTGTTCCAAGAATATCCCCTGTCAATTATCCTTTTTAACAGCACCTCGTCAAATTAACCCATAATTTTAACGACTTCATGCTGGTCATGATTTTGATACCAAATTTTTAAGGCATTCTCTTTTTAACACGCTTATATTAGCTTCACCTGTATGTTTGTTTGTTTGTTTGTTTGTTTGTTTGTATGTAACCGACTCCTTTGGACTCGATTTTGACCCACTTTAAACGGACAGATTTAATTCAAACTTTCTACACTTGTAAAGAATCAGCGATAATATAATAATTTCATAAATTTATCTCATTATCCTGATTAGGATCGCCAGGATTAAAAAAAAACTAAAAACTAAAAAGTGAAAAATAAATATAGTTTAAAAAAACTAAAAAAACACGCTTTTAAAGCACATCAAACTAAAAAGTGAAAAATAATTCTTATTATAACCTGAAAATAATAATAAACGAAAAATACTAGTACTATTGTGAAAAAAAGCGTGGGGCGCTCTGTGCCATATTTTTCGTCTATCGAGCGACCCACGCTTTTTTTCACAATAGTACTAGTATTTTTCGTTTATTATTATTTTCAGGTTATAATAAGAATTATTTTTCACTTTTTAGTTTGATGTGCTTTAAAAGCGTGTTTTTTTTAGTTTTTTAACTCCTGTACTGCGCGGCCTTGTAAGGTCGCATAGGAAAATTAAAATTCCATTCAGTGCGATCCATGCCGACGTCAATTACAGAAAATGCATTAAAAGGTAAGAATATAATACTACATTGGCTATGGTTGAACACGTACACATCATCTTTAAATATGTTTAGTTGAAAAAGTAAAAAGTAAAGCGATAACCTATTTTTTTTTAATTGAAAATGACAAAACACTACACACTTTTCTGTAAAAGTTATTCGTTTAACGAGAGAAAAGACTACAAATAAGTCGCAACAAAACAAGTAACATTCAACGTCTCGCCTCCTCTGTGTAGGTATAACTTGAATGAATACAGTAAACGGCCTTAAGGTGCCTATATATAAAGAAGTATTCTTGTACTCCTAGCCGTTTAGAATACAGATAAGATTAGGACCACATAACAAGTATACTCATTCTGACAAAAGCATATTTCTCAAATCGGTCCAGGCGTCTTCGATTAATCGGCGAACAAAAAATAAAATATACAATCGAATTGAGAATTTGAGAACCTTGAGAAATTGAGAGAAGACATTGGTTAAAAATCACACTCGATTACAGAATAAGACTTAAATTGCGCGAAGACTTGATAAGTGGTATAAAATGCTTAAGACCAGGTATTCTGGGTAATTTTGCCTAAGTACATCTCTTTCTACCGCTTTAAGCGCTTACAAAAAACCAGCTGTTAAGTTGCGCTTTCGAATACGAAATTAAGCTTTGTGGTTTTCCATAATTGCTTTCCACACAGAAATCTTACATCATTAGTCTTAGGCCTGTGGCTTTCCTCGACGGCATCTTTGTCAGCTTCCGGTAATAAAACGACTTGCCCGTGATTATACCTTGTTGTTGACCGCTGGAATGTTAATGTCCCATCATTCGTAAAACATGAACATTTGATTAGGCAGTATTATTTGATGACGGCAAATGTCGTTGGATCAACTATAAAAGGCTTTTGGTCTACGCTGTAGACCAGGGATGGCGAAACTTCATTGATATACGTGACATTATTTTATGAAACATAGAAAAGGTTTTATTGCATTTTTTTTTTATAAAGTTACGTATAAACAAGTGATGGTAGGAATCATCCCCTTCCATTAGCAGACACTTAAATTGGTTCCAACCCCATAGCTGACACCCTTGAAGTCTAAAAGTTTAGGGTTATCTGCCTGGGGTTGGAACCATGGATGATTGACTCTCACCAAGGTCACCATATAATTTTTTTTTTTTTTTTTTTTTTTTTTTTTTTTTTTTTTTTAGAAAAAGAAACAGTAATAAGTAAATTATGGTTTACATATATTATGAAATATATAGTATAAGCATAAATATAAAATGAGAAGATAAAATGTTAGTTAAAAAGCAGTAGTAATAAAATTGTATAGAATAGGAAAATAGAATTAAGAATGTTAAAAACCCTGTATTAGAATAAGAAGATGTATTAGAATAAGAAGATGTATTAGAATAAGAAAATGTATTAGAATAAGATTAAACATAAGAAAAGAATGTAAAAAGAAAGATTATAAAACCCCGCATCATATTATTTACCCCGTGTTATGTTATAAAATAAAAAAAGATAAGAATTAGATTAGAAATCCAAAAATTGGATAGATAGATGGGAACCCATAAAAAGAAAGAAAGATGATGGATAAGAGAAAGATACAGTATGAGGAATGAAAGTGCGAGAGGCATACCTGCGAGAACTGGTATGAATGAGAAATTAAACTAGACTAGGTGAACAAGGGCCACGCTTTAGGCTTGGGTTCAGTAGAGAAAAAAAAAAAAAAAAAAAAAAAAAAAAAAAAAAAAAAAGGTCACCATATATCTTTTTTTTTCTTTCTTTATGACATAACTTTCTTTTTTTTAACACCTTTTTTAATATACTCCAAAGACACAACGATCCAAATTCCATAAATTGGAATCGTTTAAACCTCTCTTACAGCCACAAACAGCGAAACTTCCAGCTTTTATAAAATGACGTAAGTCGGACGGCCATTGGCTTTTGGGCTATAAGTGCTAAGTATGTACTTACAATTTTAATATTAAAGGAATTACAATAATTTATGATGACAATAGTGCAATAACAGATAGCTTTTCCCGAGGTATGAATCTCTATAAGTAAGAATAACTATTTGGAAAATACCTGTCAGTAAAAATTAGATAAAAATAATAAGACGCCTATAGAAAATATTATAACGTCTCAAATGCCAAACAAAACTCAACTTTATTTTGTAAGCGTCACTTCGCAATCGCAATCGACTTTTTGTGTTTTTACATCCGCGACGATACTGAGTCGTTACATTCCTGGACTTTCCCCAATGCACAGGTCTAATAATACATACCCGGCCATTTAACAATATATGTTTGATTGTAATACAGTCTTGCGGTCAGATATCTTCAAAAAAAAGTGTCTTAACTCTCCCGAGCGCCGTGTTTTTATACTAACGTAATATGGGTTTAACTTTAATATTATTAAGTTTCCATCTTTTTACACGCTTTAATAAGCATCACTTGTATGTTTGTTTGTATGTAACCTACTCCTTTGGACGCTATTTTGACCCACATTAAACGTTCAGATTTCATTCAAATTTTGCACACCTGTCAAAGACCGATGACAATGCAATAATTCGATTAAAAAAATAAATAAATTGAAAAAAACGCGCTTATAAATAAACCAAACTAAAAAATAGAAATTAAATTTTAATAATTTTGTATTAAGAATAGTGTAAAAAATTCTAATAAATATAAATGAATAGTAGGTAACTACAATTATTCATTTATATTTATTAGAATTGTTAATGCCTTTTAGTGTTTTAGATAAGACATGTCTTTAAAAATAGATAAAAACTAATTTAAATAAAAGTTAGTCCCATATTACTTTTGTATGGAAAACAGCCAAGCAAATATTCCCCCTTAAGACCAATATTTGTTGCAGGTAGATGGTATAGCAAATACCATTCTGATGAATGGGCATACACCACAGTAAACCAAAGGTAAAATTCTTCAAATGTTTTTCCCCATGAACCCGAAAAGATGATTTATTTCATTTTTTTAAATCAAAATGATTTTAATTAACCAAATACTGTGGCTAAAGTTGAGGAAACTTGTTTACAATAATACATACTTATTAATGATTTATGGAAATAAGTAGATAGGTAGGTAATTATTTAATATCTACCGTTAGCATTAGGTATCACTCATCGAAGTAGAGCCACAGGCGGATATATATTTATGTGTGCTTGAATTGAATTTCCTGACGGAAACTTCACAAATAACACTTTGCCCGACCCGGGAATCGATCTCAAGACCTCGGGGTGAGAGGCGCATACGCTTACCAATAGGCCATTGAGGCAGTCTGAAAAATAAAAGGAAGAATAGTTTTACGATTTTGCCGACTTGATAGAATATACCAATTCTCCAAGTATGAATTTCCCGATGTTTTTTTCCTATTTCTAGAATTTTCCAAACAAATATTTTCGGGGACCCAAAGTGCAAAAGTAAGAAAGTAAAAAATTACCTAAGAACTTCTATGGGACGAACGCCTGTCAGACCTCTCAGTATTGTCCATAGAGGTACAAACTTGAGAAAAACTAAAGTCATCATCAGCTATAAATGATTTAATTAATCCGTTTGCCGAAAAAAAGACAAAGAAAGTGTATAGAGAGAGCTATCCGCTGTATCCCGAACGCTTACAAAAACGTCCAAGACAAGTCATGTCATGGGTCCGACAATTTACAATAAATTACCCGAAACTGTAATATAATAAGTGCCTTAACTCTAGACAGTTTTAAGAATCGTCTCAGCAGATGGCTTGTTATGCATGCATTCTACTCTGTGGATAAATTGATAACATTTAAAAATTAATTTTGACTTTATATCTGAAATCTATGTTAATTATTTATTAAAATTTTTGAATTTTATTTATTTGTATTGTATTGACTTGTGTATCTCAATCACGATTGTATTTGACATTCTGCATTGCATAGCATTATTTGATTACTTTCTCATTATTATTTTTTCCAATAATTTATTGATTTGTCAATATGCATTGGTTGGTTATAATATTGGTTTGTTTGATGAATATTTATATGTATTGACGTGTATTATTTTAACCAATAAATAAGTTATGAATTGTTTGTAAAAATTATGGTTAAAGTGACAGAGAAATAATTCATTTTATGCAAAAACTTTTTTCATTTATAAGAAATCTTTATAAGGGCCCCCATTTTTTTCATACGGGGCCCAGGCACGCTACGCCACTGACTAATCCCTGACATAACTTTCATATCGCCACTTTCCCCAGTCAACTCGATCACCGTATCCTGCGCATACCAAACATAGTGAAGTCAAATGGCACCTAATTTTCTTTAATTGTCTTGAAGCAAACAATGCAACTACTATTGACATGACAGTGACATTACCATGCAAAGAGCGTCGTACGGAACCGTGCGTGGCATCAATAAAGTGTACAAGGTCTATGGTCTTTGCTCCCTAAGGTTCATAGAAAGTACAATTTCACCCAAATACCAGTTGCACAATTTGACAAAATTTACGCGGAGAGAATCGGTAATTTTTCCCTGACAAGATGCCAATCTGATTCGGGGTTGAATAAGTAATGTCTTACGTCAGGTAAATTTGAATATTTTTGTGTTTACAATACAAAACAATGCTTTTTCTTTATTACATAGTCTTAATTTTACTTTTTAAATATTTGTGTTTTTTTAAAACGGAAGCAAACAAACTTGCATTATAGAGGCGGATGCCCCAGATAAGAACTCACGTCAATCTTTTTCTTAAAATACATCAAACACGTTTAAAACAAAAACCTTTATTAATCTTATAACTACATAAATGCCTATCTAAAATAATTTAATAAATATAAAATAAATAGAGCGTGGATTTTGACTTCTTTCAGACTAAATTCAATGGCACCTACTGTACAAGTTACAACCACTAACTAACTCGTGAACATTTTACACTTACGACGATTCCCTGAAACAAGAAAATTAAATATAATGTAATTATAATTACGAAATCACATAATAATATACAATACATAATCACAAGAGTAACATGACAAAAACGCGATTAATAAAATGATAAAAAAATCTACAATAAAAGTACATAAAAAAAATCGTCTTATTTATTTCATATTATTTTACTTTTTTAATAAGTTTTGTTTTGATTCATGTAGGCTGGTAATTATAACTTAATTTCCGACTAAATCAAATGATTTAGTCTAGTTCCTTCATATTAGCTCGACTTCAGAAAAATATAACAAAAGAAAATACAATCGAATTGAGATCTTCCTCTTTTTTTAAGTCAGTTAAAAAGAGAAAATAAACTGTACCTCTTTTATAGCATAATGAATATTATGATACTAATAGTGTATATATTGTATCCAAAGCTGAAAATACCGTAGTCCCTCACTCAGCTAAGATTGTTATAAACGATTTTTTTTTATTGTTATTGAAATAATAACAATTTAGTATTTAACTCACCTAAAATAAGGTTGAAATTCGTATATATCGTCGATAACCCTTCGCACCCTGCAGGTGACGCCACAGTCAGGTTGTTGGTGCCTGTATACGGACATGGCTCTTTCCAGTAGCTGCTGTGCTGACGTCAGCTGAACCACTGCAGAAGAAATTTAAAATAAAACATTTTAAAACAAAACAATTACACTGTGTCATCACAAAAACCGTCTTCAAATACAAAAAATGCAAAATACTTAGGTAATATTTATAGTCTTGTCTGATCTGTGTATAACTTGAAAAATACAGTAAACGGCCTTAAGGTGTCTTAAGAATTATCCCCGTACTCCTTACTGTTGAAGAGTTGTAACTTCCAGATCAGCTCAACAATATGAAATGCTGACATGAGATGCAAATATCCGAGTAGCTTTAGGTAATATGCGAAAAACAATTTAGAAGAAATTAAAATTTGAGGGTTACTCTCGATTTCTCTAGGATCCCATCATCAGATCGTGACCTGATGAGAATGGGAACACATGACAAGTATACTCTTTCAGATAAAAAAAGAATTTCTCAAATCGGTCTAAGCGTCTTGGAGTAATCGGCAAACAAAATATAAAAAGAAAAAAGAAAAGAAAATGCCATCGATTTGAGAACCGCCTCCTTTTTTTGAAGTCGGTTAATAAATCAAATAATAGATCGCGAATGGTAATTAATAAGTGCCGATTTCACCAACGTGTTAAACTCAATTTTAACGTCTGTCGGTCCAGATCACACATATAATGAGAAATAGAGAGAGAGATCCCGTAGATTAAGAAATTTGGTAAATTTGGAGCTAAATCTACGAGAATATTTTCTTCAACTAGTCATCTCAGCATTGCATTGCAATTGTGCATCATGACATAACGTGGCAACACGGCAATGGTAAATAATATCAAAACTTCTTCTGTTATGATATGATAGATCCCACGGACACATTCCAGACTGCGTGTGCTACTCAGAATTTCGTCACGGGAAAAAATCTAAATCACACCCGGGAATCGAACCAAAGACCTCACATTCGCAAACTTATTAATAGGCCAACAAGATGGTAAAAATATAGACTTTATTTAATACTTTTTTAACTCCTAAATATTTATTGATCAGAACTCATTAATTTCTTTCAACCAATAAATTCCTATTTAAAACTCATGATCGCTCTCTTTGGCATGAAGCTTCATACTTCATTGAACTATTCTAACCACCCAAAAATAGTCGTACATACCATATTAACATTATACACATTATAGATATGTAGTATAGAACATTTTAATATTCAACTTACCATTTTTGCTTTCAAAGCTGCGTTCATCTTCATCAGTACTGCCTGATGGAGAGTCTTTCTTGAATGACACGAGTTTGGGTATCACCAGTAACATACAAACAACGGCAAGCATGGTCACCAACTTCTTGAAAATTAATAACTTCAACAACAACTTAGCAATCGTTAGAATGTCTAGTTTGAATGCAAGCTTATCCAGGAAACCTAATGCTGGCGCTGTGTAAGGTGTTCCATAAGATGGCTTCAGCGGTGGGCCGTATATTGGCACCGGAGGCAGAGGTAGAGGCTTGTGAATTGGTGGCCCATACATTGGCGCAGGTGGCCCATAACTCTGCGCTGGTGGCCCGTACGACTGCGACGGAGGCCCATACGTCTGAGCGGGAGGACCGTACGTGTTCGGAGGAGCGTTGTACGTAATTTCTGGTTCAAATTTTACTGGAGTTCCGTAACTTGACGAAGGTGGCAGGTAGCTGTTAGATGCCGATGGTCCAGAATAACTTGAAGATCCTGAGGAACTGAGACTATTGTCACTTGAAAACGACGGAGAGTAATCGTAACCGGGGCTGTAGCTGTCGTCGCGGTTAGAGATCTTCTTTTCGCCATCTTTTGCCGTGATTATAACGACTCCTTGCTTCGCCTTTTCCGCTTCTACCCGTGATTTAGAATAAGCATCTAAATATGTGTCAGTTTTTTGTGAGGAAACCTTTGTTCCATTGCTTGGTCCTAATATTGCTGAAACGCACACGCTAAACGCTAGTACTACTGCAAATTGTTTAAACACTGTCATTTTGCAGCTAATCCTTGATCTACCGTGCGAAAGAAGTTGTCGCCATCGATCGCAGCTAACGAATGACAAGCGACGTTGTCTCCCATTCAGTTTTCACTTTTGACTTACCGTAAAAGAACCTAAATATGATAATGGAACACAATTAAATTCTCTGAGTGAGCCCGGTACGTTCCGCATTGCTCATGATAAGTAGGTGCGCGCGTGGTGCGGGCCGCATGCTAATGGACGTTAGAGACCCCGCGGTTACCTTGTTGGATGAGCCTCCCCAAACATCGGGACCTTTCATCATTAAAGAAATCTTTAATAGACCGTAATTTGTCCGTGAAAGTTTTATCGTCACATTATATCTGCCATGATATAAAAATGGGTGCTTTATCTGATGATCTAACCATCCAATATGGAAGCCCTGTTTGGGTTGATACTTCAATATGAACTTATAGATGATGTGAACATGTGAGTATTTTTTGTTAAATCCATCATTATTCGTTCTAAATTTTTAATATGCCACGTTTTGGGAAATGTTGGCAAATTGCTTCAAATATAGCTACAATGTTCCGAAAGGTGAGTACCTACTTTATTATATCTCAAACAAGGATCGATGTAAATATAAAACCTGAACCCAGGCTGGCTAGGCTCTGCACCAATTCTGATGAAATTAATTTACCACTGGTAAAGCCAAAGTTCTTGCCTAATTGCACAATATTGAGTCAAACACCATAAGACATAGTTAGATTGTATTATTTATGTCATCTTCATAGATCAAATAGCTGCAAATTATCCACCACGCTTAGGCCAACAATAATTACATTGAGCTACCTCTTCATGCTAGATTACATGACTGTAACGTGTATTTGGCAATCCAGTATTATCAATCTGCCAGCCCCGGGCCGACAAACTATTACGTATTTGAGGCGCCTATCCTATACCTATCTTCAAAATTAGGTACTTAGCGATAAACATAAATAATTCCATTTAAAGCTGAAGATAGATTGCCTACATGAAGAAGAATGGCCAAAAGCCGGAAAAGAAAGTTTTCATGTCTTTCTTATATTTCGTTATAGATACAGATAATGTAGGATCGAGCATTTGATTTCGACCCAGGCGGATATGTTAACATCGTCCTTAACTAATATAATAATATTCTGTGGGACTTTTTAGTAAGAGTAAGAAGTAGATAGGTACAATAAGCAAGCATGTAACTTTTATATAATATTTTCTAAGGTTTACGCGAATGTTATACATGACTAACATTTAAGTGAAATATCGCGATAAAATCCGTAAAATTGAAGTGTTAGTCATGTAACTTTTATCGAAGTTCATCTTTAATATTTCTTCCACGTATCCATAAATTCATCCAGCATTTCCGACTTGGCAGAGTCAACATGACAAAATACAGTCAGTACAATACGGCATCAGCATAAATTGTATTTAAATTGTTGCCGATTTCTACTGATCAGTAATGCGCAGTCGTGTCATTTTCACTTGCTAAGTAAAACGAAACTAAAATGTACTTTGAGCTGGCTTTAATATGTATAGGGAATTTGCATTTTCATAATTACGGTACTTAGCCAGTAAATAGGTAGGGCAGACCTTTGTCATACTTTCAGTAAGCATTATGAACCTGGTTTACCTGATGTATGTACCTGCGTACGTACCAAATAGTTGTATGAAAAGTGACGTACGACAAAAAAAAATACATACATAAATTATACTAAGAAACAGTTGAAAAAGATATGGGACCGGCAGGATTTAAACCTGCGACCTTACTGCACACAGGGCAGCCGCTTTAGCCATCCAGCTACGGTCGCCTCTTACCGGAGCCCTACATTTCTCAACTGTATGATACGTCATTTCGTGATGTCACTGTTTCAACTGTTTCTTAGTATAATTTGCTAATCATAGCTTAATGCTATAAAAATAAATAAAAGCAATAATTAGAAGTTGAAATACATAAATTATGTGTTTGTTTTGTGGTATAGCTGGTAGCTTAATTATGTGTCTGCGGGTTGAGATGTCCTAGGTTCGATTTCATGGTTGAGCTTAAAGGTTTTCCGTAGGTAAACAAGCCTGATTATAAAACATCAAACCACACAAACACTGCATTATAGGTGCGTTACATTTTGAAGATTTTAAAGCGTTATTTTGAAGTTAATCAGAGTACTTCTGCATGTTAATCGTATATATAAAATTTTCGTGTCACAATGTTAGTTACCTTACTCCTCCGAAACGGCTTTACTGATTTTAACCAAATTTTATATGCATATTCAGTAGGTCTGAGAATCGGCTACTATCTATTTTTCATACCCCTAAGTGATAAGGGTTGTTCACCCTTAACATCTTAATTTTTAACCTTTTATCACAAACCCCTATTTTTAATAGCCATTTTAGAAACCTTAGAGCTTTTGACTATGTGAACCTTTTGAATGTACCTTTGTACCTACGTGCTGCAAATATCGTCACAGAGAATGTATGGTTATAGTTAAGACAGGACAACGTCTGTCGGGTCATGTAGTTAATATAAAATTAAGTACGAGTTAACTTTATTTATTGCGCAGAAATGTGTATTATTTTAGTTTATTTAGATATGTATATTTTTTGCTTTGTTTTAATTTCCTAATTATTGTGTCAGTGGATAAAAAAATGTATATACAACATTAATGTCACACTATCTTACTCGCGATCAGGGCGCATCAGAATACCAGCGCTGTGGTGCAAATATGCTGCAATATTATGCTGAAGTGCTTTTCTGCTTCGCTATTTTATATTCAAATCATTGTAATAGTATGATTTAGTTTTACCTAGAATTTATTTTTATCTAATTTGTTTGTAATATTTTGACGTGTTCAAGCGCCTCCTGGGGCCTATGAAAATAAAGATTTGAATTTGAAATAGAAATAAATCATTTTAAAATTGTTCATTATACTTTTAAGTTCGCCGGAATAAATGTATCTAATTTTTAATTCTTTTTATTATAATAAAATGTAAAAATTTAAACGACGCTCTTGCGGATACGATAACTCTCATGAGATTTCGATCTGCTAAAACCATTACTAATATTATAAATGAGAAAGTACTGTCTGACTACTCGTCTGTTACGCTTTTACGGATAAACTACTAATCCGATCTCGATGAAAATTGGTATGGAGATAGTTCAAGACTTGAGGAAGGACATAGGCTACTTTTTAGCAGAAGCTAGAATTTTGATATTAATCAAATAATATTAAAATGTACCTACTCAAGAGACTGCAGTTGTTGATCATTATTTAAATATTTTAATATAAACATTACAAGGAATAAATCCATGCTGAATGCCATTTAGTTTATTAGTCAGGCAGTCAACTCATCAGAGTTATTCCAGTCACAATGTAGAAAATTTCACTCTACCATCTTTCAATATTGATCTTAAAGAAAGTGTTTACATTGATAGAGAAAAAACATCTTTCGTTCAGAATTTTTTGTTCCTTCGATTCAATGCAGCACTTCTCATTTCAGCTCTTCTCAGCATATTCTTGAAGTTAAGCAGGGTCAATTTGAATATTATTATATAGTTACTACTAAATGGGTCCAGTATTTATTTATTTATTTATACAACTGTTTAATGCACTCACAGTTTCCCAACACGTGCAATAAACTAATTCAAATAGAAGACTTAATACTACTTACAAGTACTTAAGAAAGAGATACATGATTTTAGTAATTGTTCATATTTGGAGTAAAATATATCAATATCTGGATACTGAGCAATAAGGGCGTTGATCAGAGTCAAAGCCTGATTTGTTGGAGCAAATTGGGCAGTACACGTTCGTACAGCTGGCGTTGCTAGAAGGCGACGCGAGCGCAGCCGCGTGTACTGATTTGGTGCCGATAACGAACAACGTAATAACGTAATCGGATCATCAATTTTATTATTTAGCAGTAAATAATAATGCATCATAATCGCACATTTGCGACGCAAACTCAATGTGTCTATGCCCACCATCCCCGACACGAATAGGGACGTATGTACTCACCTGTTGGCTCAGTTGTCGTGAATTTGCTCAACGTGCTTCAGAAGGCACCGGGTCGCAAAGCAAGGTCGAACTGGCTATACATTCAGGGTGACCATCGCCCGTCGGGCTTTGTGTCCTTTTCAGGTACTCCATTTGCCCTAAAAGCAAAATTGCTTGTTGGAACTGCCTCGTTGGTCTAGTGGTTAGCGTATGCGCCTAATGCGAGGTCTCGGGTTCGATGCCCAGGTTACGCAGTGTTATTAGGGATTTGTTGGGACATCCAGTTACATCCAGTATCTCGGGTTTTTGTATACAGATTAGGCTCACGAAAAACAATTTTCTGCTGAAGTATCTTAACATTTATTCTTAAAGTACTATTAGTCATTCAAATGGATTACTAACACTTAAATATCTTTCGTCAAAGAATTTGTGTCGCTTCCTTGATTTTCCCTCGTCAGTCTTTGTTGTGAAGAATGAGCTGATTGATTTTGTTGGTTTCTTAGTGGATCCCTGGTCATCGACTTCTTCAAAAGTGCATGTAGCGGCTTTCTCTTGCAGCATCAGTTCAGCTGTAGACCAACTGAACCTGACAAGCATTGGGTAACCAAACACATTGTCAATTTGTTCTCTGATAAACTTCTTTGTCAAGGGATCTGAAGTATTAATGAATATTACGATAAGTCATTGAAGAATGTAGCTCCAAGAAGATTGAGGAATATAAGCAATCCCATGCTTCTATTACTAAAACTTAACTAAAATTTAATATATATAAAAATAGCATTCGTTAATAAATGGTACACCTTCCTAAATTACATCCTTTTATCTATTGACTAATAGCCCAGTTGCCAAAGTATCCCAGGAAAAAAATTGTTTTGGTTGGGCAAATAGTTTACAAAAATAAACTTGTAATAATTTAAAGCAAATTTTAGCTTTGCTATGCTTTTTTGTATTTTATATAATATTAAAGTTGAAAAATTAAGAATCCAGCAGGACTCGAGTCGAGAGTTTTGAGTCTAGCAGCATACAAATCCATAGCTGAATTGGCAAAGCACTTGGGGCGTATACCCGGGAGGTGCAGGTTCGAGTCCTGCTGGATTCTTAATTTTTCAACTTTAATATTATATAAAAAAAAACAAACTTGTTTATCTACTGTTTATATCATGTTATCTTATGTACTAACCACCAGGATATCCACTTCCAAATTCAGTGTGGTTCATTTCTAAACCTTCCTTGAACTTCCATACTTTTAATGCATGGTCTCTTGTCACTTTGGCTACAATACTGGCAGCTGAGACTATAGGATATATTGAATCAGCCTTCTTTGCAACCTGAAATTTGAAAGAGGAAAGAATTAAGAAACAAGTATGATGTGTATTTGTTTTCATACCAATGTAACATTTCTGATGATCCATTCCAATTCAGTAAATAGTTGTTGGTATATTCAACAATGTATTTTATTATGTATTCAAGAAGGTCCCAACCTTCTAGACTACAAATTGATTCTTTCTTGGAAATAACTCCAGTAATATACTACTATACTATATGTTATTATATATGTATACTTTGACAACCTGATGGTGAAGTGGGTAATGTACCTGCCTGTGACGCCGTGGTTGTGGGTTCAATTCCCACTTAAGACAAATTTTTGTGTGCATGAACATGGGGGTTTGTCTTAGTCTGGATGTTTCTATGTATAATATGTATGTATTTACAAAAAAAGAAAAGTATAATATAATTTTCTTTTTTCTGATACTAATACATATATTATATTATAATATATGTATTAGTATCAGTTATTATTTTACCCATAGTACAAGCTCTGCTAAGTTTGGGACTAGATGGCGTTGTATGTGAGTTGTGAAATATTTATTTATTTATTATACTAATAGATATTAAAATGTTATGTTCTTGCTGTTTGCAGAGTATACCAATCAATAACACATAACATAACATCACGCCTATATTACTCAGAAGTGTGTGGCAATAGTGTACAACACCCACATTTCACCTGCTATGTTTAGGTCCCATGGGATAGGGGGTGAGCTTATCGCCATCCACCAGGCACAATTCCAACTCTGTGCTGCTATTGTAAATCTTCTGGCGGAAAGTTCACAAATAACACTGCTCACGCGGGAATCAAACCCGTGACCTTGCGGTAAGAGGTGCATGCGCTAACCACTAGACAAAGCAGTAACCACAAATTATTTACCCATTAAACATAACCATAGATTCTATGAATGTAAATATAAGCTAATGGTTTAGTTACTGTTAAGTAGTTAGTGGTTTTACTTTTGTGAATAATAAAACTAATAACTTACAGTTATTTTATAGTTAGGAAATATCTCAGATAACTTTGCTTGGTACTTCTCAGGAGGTCCCACTGTGTCTACATACACTTCAGTTATATTTGCTCCACTCTCTGCTGCCTGCTTTATTAAACTTATTGCGGAGTTCATTGATACCTGTAAACAATAAATCATAAATTTTAAATACTTCACAGATTAGTATTATCATCAGGCTGGCATGTACATTACGATAAAGAACTAAAGTAACTGACATAGCTTGCAAAATAAGCTCCCTGAAGTGGCAATGGGCTGGTCACAGCTGTTGGAGCAAACAAATCTTGAAATGGAGACCGTGACTCTGCAACCGTAAGGTAGAACGCCTCCCTGCCAGGTGGACTGACGACCTGAAGAAGTTCCCTGGAGACGACTGGATGCGGACGGCGCAGGACCGGCTGTTGTGGCGCAAATTGAGAGAGGCCTATGTCCAGCAGAGGACATATGATGGATGGTGATATTGATGATGTACATTTTTTAAAGTTTGGTCATGGGCTATTTAAAAATTCATAACATGGCATAACTGCAGCAATTTCTGTTACGGTGAATGTGCTTAATTTAAAATTATTATTAATTACCAAAACACGAGATAAAAGTGATATTAATCACATTAATCAGTGATTATTAATAATTTTAACAGTACCAATAAATTAAATAAATTTAAAAATGAGGTAGGTATATCATAAAGACCCTGATGTCTTTCTATTCAGTCAAGTATTCATAACCTCAGTATTATCTAATAACTTGCTCTCTGGAAATGACTAAGAGGATTTTTGAGAAAAACAGACAATAAAAATACTTTTTATAAAATTATATAATATTAAGTCTTGCTAAAAAGGGCAAATAATAATACATAATCAATTACCTCATTCAATGAATGCTTAGCCCTCCTATACATAGAGTTAGATATGTAATTCGGTGAAATAACTTCAGCAATCCATCCCACATTATTAACGGACTCCTCTGTAGACAGCATTTTTGTGAATATATCATCTCGTTTCTCTTCTGTCAACGCCTTGGAGTCCGCACAGCCCAGATCATGAAGAATCTTTGTTTGACTTATGGGACAATATGCTATTCCATATACCATTGGACCTGGAATTTAAACGTAATATTGGTTAAAAAAATAGTTATAAGACAAGTATTTAATTATCTCTATATTTTACAAGTTATATGCCAAAATAGATTTCAGATAAATACCCAGAACAGGTCCTCTCCCAGCTTCATCAACACCAAGCATACATGGCTCACTTTTACAAAGTTCAGGCACATCAGAGCTATTGCAGAAGTTTTCGAAATTGTCCTTTGTCTTGATATAGTCTTGAAGTTCTATTAAAGATTTCATATTGATTCCTTTAACTGAATCCGATTCGTAAAATATTCAGTTTGAAAAATTTATGTTATTCCCAAAACAAATATAACCCTCCAAAATTAAATTAAACTAACGTCAGAAGCGTCAGATCAGATTATCAGATGTCATTTTATTGTCAACTGTCATGTTTCGCGCCTATTCTATGGTTCATACAGTCATACTACAGAGTCAATCTGGATCGCCTCTCATGGTCTGTCTTGCGCACTGCGAACACTTCTAATGTTTAAAGATAATATTTAAGAAAATTAGCGCCTCCAAACTTTTGGTAATGCGGGCCGCATTACCAAAAGTTTGGACCTCTCAAAACTTACCTAGCCTTGCACACAATACAGCACTTCTAATTTATTGTTTAAAGAATATATTTTTAAAAGTCGAGGCCTTCGGTGCTTCCCACTTGTTGACACGAGTTGCCCATTAATTTTTGCCTTGGACACGCGATCACTTCTAATGCTTTTCAAGAAAAAAATTCAATTGCCTTGTCCAATGACGCTTCGCCATCTAGCTTTTGACAATGTGAGTCGCCTCTCACTGTTTTCCACTTTGTGCATATAGTACAGTACATTGGCTACATAAAAAAAGGCAGGACTGAGTCTCTTGAAACACTTACTGAAGCACCCATAGTAAGTCACACGTACACACAGAACACACACATTGACACAATAGTAAGTCAATCGCCCGCCATTACGCTTTGGACTGTGCTGTTGCTCGGATGTCCAAGTAAAATAATTAAAAATGTCGTCTTGTGTTGTGAAAAGCTGCCGAAACCATAGCGCCTCGACAAAAAAAAACCAGGAGATCACTTTTCATAGGTAAGCAAGTAATATATTCAGCTTATTGCCGAAATTATATCGTTTTCGTAAAAAAATATACCAAAACTATCAGTGTTGACAGTCAATAAATATTTTCATTTACCCTGAATTTGGGTAAATTAATTTTAAGTAGTATAGTTTTTTAGTAAAGTATTAAATACATTTAGTATATATTATTATTCTATGTTTTATAGATTTCCTGCTGCAAACGACGCATGAAAAAAATATTGCATAAAAATAATTAGAAACTGCAGAAATGATAACAGTTGGTATCCATCAAAATATAGTGTAGTCTACACAGTATACACTTCGAGAAAATTGATTTATATAAAACAAAAGGTGAACTTATTCGCATTGTCAGCTTTGCCGTACCAAAAAAGGTAAAACAATAGTATATTGTTTTAAATAAAGTATTAAATTAATAAATAACAGTACTTTAATCTAAAACTTTTTATTTCTTAGTTTAGTTTATTATTTTTTTTTTTATTTGCTAATATTTATTTGAAATATTGAAAAATCGCATGTAAGTGAATCTAAGCTTCGTGATTGTTGGTTTAGTTTAACTTAGATATTATATTTGGTTTGTACATTTTGTTGATGTTTTCAAGCACTTTCTGATAGGTTATGTAATGAAGATTTTTTGTTTTTTATTTTTTTGATAACTGCCATAACTTATCCTACTATCCGATTTCGGCTCCAGGTCCTAAACTGGGACACCCTGTATATCACTAAAGCATCTTCACCATCTAAGAATCAGGAAGCGCCGTAGGCAGGGGCGTATTTACCCTAGGGCCAAGTGGGCCATGGCCCAGGGCGCCAGGCATCGAGGGGCGCCGCGAGGCGCCCCTTGTTTTTTTTTTTGTTAAGTTTTTTTTTATTATCGAGGTGAAGAAATTAAAAAATCCTACCCATTTAACAAAAATGACAACTCATTTGGTTTTAAGTTTGTTAGACATTAAAACGCGGAACAGCTTAGTTGTATTAGGTACGTACAAACAGTATCAGTCGTCGTGATTTCGTGAACAAGCGCGCGCCCATACCGCTAATTCTCTATGGAAAGTTGCGCGACGTACCTACCTAGAATATTTTTATGCCTACAGCGCGTAGTAAACTCGGCTGGCTTGGCTAATATAACAGGCGGCGCGTAGGTACCCGACGATACAAGCAGCAGGCAGCAGCAGCGGTATGTCCACAGAGTAGGTAACGTAGGCATAACCGGCGAATAACAGCGCGCGAGTCCCTAGGATCTGTATTTTGTGGACCATGTCGTCTTTTTGATAGCGGAAAAAGTCCACTTGCTTCGGCACAAGGCTTCAGTGATTGGAAACATGCACATGACAGATTTCATTAACATGAAGCTAGTTTGAGCCAAAAAATTGCGTTTTGAAAATGAAAAACCGCGGACAAGTTGAAGCCAGAACTGATTCCAAATTGTATGAGCAGTAAGAAGATGAGAAAAAATACTGGCGTAATGTGATGCTACGAGTAGTTGTGGCTGTAAAATCCCTAGCTACGCGTGGGCTTTCGTTTCGTGCCAAGACAGATACATTTGGGTCCACAAATAACGGAAATTTTATGATGCTATTTGAAGCAATTTCTGAGTTTGATCCGTTTTTGGCAAAACACATACAAAATTTCGGTAATCCTGGCAAAGGCAATACCTCATATTTGTCTTTTGCGACCTACGAAAAAATCATTAAAATTATGGCAGCAAAAGTTACATCAACGATAATACAAGAACTTAAAAGCTAAATATTTTTCTTTTAGTGTAGATTCTACTCCTGATATTACACACATCGATCAGCTATCTTTAATTTTAAGATATGTTCGAGATAATGCAGAACCAGTGGAGAGATTTCTTTGCTTTTTGCCTAACACTGGCCACAAAGCAGAAATATGTTACTAGCCATCATGGAGACCTTTGACTCACATAATATTGACATAAAAATTGTAGAGGTCAATCCTATGACAATGCTAGTAACATGTCTGGTCAATATAATGGCCTACAAGCAAAAATTAAACAGAAATGTCCGTATGCAACATTCGTACCTTGCGCTGCACATTCTCTGAATTTGATCGGTTCATCTGCCGCTGAATGTTGCCTAGAGGCCACAAAGTTTTTTGGGCTTCTCCAAAATATATACGTATTTTTTACTAAAAATTCTGCACTCATTTTTGGTTAAGGCTGATAATGTCACAGTAAAATCTTTGTCACTGACCCGGTGGTCAGCAAGGGACGATGCTTGTACCAGCCTCAATAGGAATTGGAATGAAATTTTAGCAGCTCTTGAAGCAGTTAAAAGCGACGCTGGCCACCAAAAGGCCTTAGTCAAAAATGAGGCCGCAGGTCTATTAACCCAAATAAATAGTTTTGAAACGGCCATATTGTCTGAATTTTGGGGATTATTATTAAAACAATTTTACATTGTTTCCAAAACTCTTCAAGGAGTTGATTTGGACGTAGAGGTCGTTTATCAACTTTATGAGTCACTAATTCTTTTCGTCGAAAAACAAGGCAATCTTTTAACAGTTTTGAAGAGTCTGCAAAAAAAAATGCTCCCAGGACTACCGTGAGAAGAGATTACTAAAGCGTAAAAAGCGAGACGAGTGCCGCGAGGGAGAAGTGGTATTACATGGTCGCGACCATTTCAGGGTCAATACCTTCTATCCAATTTGCGACCAATTATTAGGCGAGTTAAGGAGACGTAAAACTGTAACGTATGATAGTATAACCGCCTACTTTGCATTTTTTGGGCAATTAAGCATTATGACTAAAGTGGAAATCAGAATTAGTGCTTCAAAACTACTAGATGCGTACCCAATCGATCTAGCAGAAGATCTTTTAAATGAATGCGTGCTCTTAAAAAAATGTTTGCATTCAAATAAAAACAAAATGAGCCTAAGGCAACTTTACTAATTTTTTAAGGACAAAAACTTAGAGGACGCTTTTCCATACATTGCAATTGCGTTACGTATTTTTTTGTGTACGGTGGTGACGAATTGCAGTGCGGAGCGCTCATTCTCCGCACTAAAACGAATAAAAAATTATCTTCGTTCTCGTTTGAGTGAAGAACGTGTAAATAGCTTGGCTATTTTAAATATAGAAGCGGAATTGACAAAATTTGTCGATTATGAGTTATGACAGTGTCATTGACGAATTTGTGAACCAATCTGACCATCGAAAAAAAAATGTAAATTTCCATTAATTTTTTTTCGATGAACGGATTCGTGACACTCTCCCACTACTTCATATACTCTTAAACGTTTACGTATACAGGCTTCCTCACGATGTTTACCTTCACCGTTAGCTAGCGATAATTTACATGATAAATACATATTTATTGACAGAGGTATGAACTGTTTTCAAAGTTGATGGTCTCGGGTGCTCAAGACCTTCTACTTTGTCAACCTACGATCTCCAACTAGGCTTTTGAGGTTAACTAAATGTTGTTTATAATAAATGTTGTTTATTTGTAATAAATGTTTTTAACGCTTTTTATGCCTTTATTCGTTATCATCCAAAATCAACAATCAATCAATCACAACTATCTGCTTATTTTTATTTTTTAAGTCTCTTAGGTAGGGGCGCTGAACCCTGCTGGCCCAGGGCGCAGAATTTTTAAATACGCCCCTGGCCGTAGGAGTCGTAATTTTAAAATATTTTCCAAAAACTGGGTAGCTGCACTAAAGCATCTTCGCTGCCTTGCGTCAGGAGTGCCCAGAGCAAAGAATTTTGTACATATTCCCTTAATAAAAACAAACAACTTCCAGCTGCAGGCCCGCATCGACTGCTAGAAATATAAAATCAACTTTGTTTCGAAATTCAAACATAAAGTTGTTTTATATTGTTTGGTTTTTGGCCACGGTAGTATAAAACTACTTATATCATGTTTGATGGTAAAAAGCAGCAAATAAAAAAATATAAGAACTAAACCTCTAAAATATTTATTTAAATTATTGTAAAAATGTGGGTAATATTTCTCATGGCTGGTAACCCCTAACACACGCACACATAAATAGACCGCTGCCATTTTGGTGCTTCCATCATTTTATAAGTGACATTCTCTCCTACAGTACTTCTTTTTTTAATGACTATAGGCCTTCGGCGCATCCTTATTTTTCGTGATACAAGCCGCCCCTTAATGTCTGCCTTGCACATTGCGAACACTTCTAATGGTACACATTATGGTGGTAGAGCTCTTGTGAACAAGTTCGCAGATGGCAGCACCACCGTCTTACCTTTAACCTGCCACGAAATAGTAGTGTTTGCACTACTGTCTTTGCAGTCTTTGCTTTACTGCTTGCAGTCCACAGATGAAGCGACGCATCTGCCATCTGCTTTTGCGGATTGTTGATGTTCATGGGTTAAAGTTACCACTTACCATCAGGTGCACTATCATCCATTCGCTACATACGTCATATTGAGAAGAAAGTAAAATATTTAAAAAAATTACGTCTGCTGCGCTACCCATCTTTTGGAGGTGAATGCTGGTTTAGGCATAAGTAGTTTCTGGAAAAATTATTGAAAAGCCGACGCCTTCGGCCCTTGAAGTTCAGTACCATCTTTAAGGAAATATTTAAAAACGTTTTCGCTTTCGTGCTTGTTGATTTCTGGTGGGAAGGCACCTAGGTAGGTAGACTTTAATATTTTCTTTAAAATTAAGAAGTGTCTTCTTAATTTTTAAAGAAAATATTAAAATCTGCACCGCTAGCGCTTGTTGTCTAATGAGCTGCAGTTTACTAGTAAAAAAAGTAAGGCATGTAAAGGGGGTGACTGATAAAGGTATATTCTATGCCACGACCGATCTGCAGTTCTAGTATTATATTTATCTTTGTCTGAAGGCCCGGAGCGTTGATTTTTAAAATACGCCACTATCGGGTTAAAATGCAGGCGAAGCCACGCAAGGAACTAGTACCAAATAAATAGGAAAAACGGCCTATTCGTAAAAATCTTGTTAAATGCATATTGATTCCTGCTACTTAGGCATTCCCGCTCAAAACGTGGTACTCGGCCCGTAGAAGGCATTGCCGGGCAAAAATAATGTTGACCATAGACAATTAAGTGCGCATAAAAACTCCCTACAACAGCCTTCGGCAGATTAGTGCATCTGTGCATAGCTAGCATAATATTTTTAGATGTAGAAACCAAAGGTGTCATCTGAATAATTATTATAAAAATATTGTGGATCGCGTACATTTAAGGTAAAGATTACACTTATAATTTACAATCATTCACTTCTTTAGATATTAAGTTAATCAATTCAGTAATATATGTATACTCGTTATAGGTTAGACTAGTGCGATCTAATATGCAGAACAACCCCCAGCAGCTTTCATGGCAGGCGATTCAGGCTATCGTTGGGGTTAAACTTCCTTCAAATGTGCTACGGTTTGATGATATCGGATTTCACTTAGTCAATAATACTGTTTCGAGCGCCGAAGACTCTGATTCAGACGTAGAAATAGTCGAAAATGATTGGGAGTCCGATAATAATGTGTCCTCCAGACCCGATCATTCGGACAACGAAAAAACTACGTCGCCAGATAGGGAGCAAAGTGAATCGCCAGTTTTACATCTCGTAGAACCAGACAACAATAATTCAGGTAAAGATTCACTAGATTACAGAGAATTTATGGAGAAAATGGATACCAAAGATATTTCGCCAAAAGAGCGAATGGTACAAATCCATGCTGACGATGCAGATAGCTCCAATGGGAATGTTATGTCAATTGAAAACTACTTGGAGGTCACTTTATCGACTGACTCTGAGGCTAGTCATACTTGCAATCAATGTAACCAAATATTTTCCAATGAACAGTTACTTTCTTCACACAAATGCAGTGCTAAACCCACCGATGAAAAGAAGTACCCCTGTCATGTGTGCTCTGAAAAGTTTCCAAGCTACTGGGACCTAAGAAAGCATCTCAATAGTCATTTCCCTGGAATGCTGGAGTCAAAGTCAAGCTTTTGTCATCTATGTCAGAAAGATTATACCAAAACAGGATTCATGAATCATTTGCGCAAACATACAGGAGAGCGGCCATTTGTGTGTGAACTATGCCACAAGGCATTCTCACAATCTAGCTCACTTTCAATACATATGAAATTCCATCTGAATGTGCGTAAACATGCATGCACAGTATGTGAAAAGAAATTTGTAACTAAAAGTGAACTGTCTCGCCACATGACAGTCCACACTAAGCAAAAGTCCTATTACTGTGGTGTGTGTGACAAAGCCTTCACTCGCTCCGACAACATGAAGAAACATGAGAAGACACATGGGTAACTAATGCTACATCAGAACTGATTGAGAATAAGGAACTGAACAATGTCATAATATTCTGATGCAATGGAATTGCATTTCAATATCAAAATTGATCAAGCTGTTGATTTAATTAAATCTTTTGCCAAAAAACTTTATGGTGTAATATTTTCAGCAAGCTATGATTTCTGATTCTCTTATTGCCAAAAACTTAGTTGTATGTTTGTTAAGAATAGAATTTTTACATTGTTTATACTAAATGTAAAGCTATCATGATCTAGTTCATATTTTAGTCACTATGGTGTGTTTCTGTGTTTATATGAGTGTTGATACACTCCTGTGTGCTGCTGTATTTGCTTCAAGGATATTATTTATATGATTTTCAACTGCATGTTTGGGGTAATTAGTATATTAGTAAATGTCTTTGCAGGTGCTTTACAATAAGGTCACACATATCTCAACCAATGTTGCCTTTTAGATATGATGAAGTGATATTTTATATATGGATGTTTATGTAGGTTGAATGTCCAAAGGGTCAGATAGCCTTATTGTAATGTTTACATTAGATAGAGGAAATATGTTTACTATTCAATAAGAGACCTTTCTAAAGATATACAATGTCACAAATATATATTTTTGTAATCCTATTCTATGAGGTACTAAACTACCAGTTGTAAAGTGAACTTTTGCCAAATTTTAGATAAGTATTTCTAGTGATTTTATTACTGTACTGTGTTGTAACCAAAGCAATAACATTTTAATGTGCCTATTCTTTATAATGTTATAATTATGAGTATACCAAATAATTTAATTATTAGTGTAATAGAAATAGTAAATGGAATGTAGGAGTAACTAGGAGGTTACTTCTCCTCAAATGTGGATGAATCCAGATGATATCACAATAAGACTCAGAACAACTATAGTAGGTTATGGTTTTAAAACTTGAATGTTTTGTTCAAACATCACAAATGTTAAACAGTGCATTATATTTATTTGTTACTGATAAGGAACATTAGTTAATTAGTGTAACTATTTTCTATGCGAGGGTGCTTCCCTTTGCTGTAAGACTTAGAACCAAATTTAGAAACAAAAAAATCCCAAAGATAATGTAATGTCATATTTTTGTAATAATTAATTGGCTAAAACCAAAGGCTTTTTAAATAAATCTATGTGCCACTTTGATTTCATTAACTGGTTGTAATTAAATAATGCCTAAGAATATTGTCTAGGTTTTTGAAATATTAAATAGACAATAATCATATTTTAATATATTTATTATATTTTAATTTTAGATATTTAACTTTGCATGACTTGTTTGTAGATTTAAGAAAATATATTGAGCCAAATGTAATAAAACGCAAAATCTACAAGACTGACGATAATATTCAGAGTAGGTATTAACTCATGCACAAAAAAACTATTATTTATTCATACTGTTTATTACAATTTTCTATTTATCTAAAAATGCACTTTGTTAAAACTCATCATGACAATTAGATTAAGAGCCGTTTGATTATAAAATGAGAATATTTTATGGAAATGTGTAATAATAATTGCGATTTTATTAAAGAGTTGTTTGTTGCATAATATGTTTTATTTTTGGTAAATAAGCGTTATTTTCCCTTTGTTCTAGGGCGCACTAGCGATGTCTGCACGGTTGCGTAATCTTAATCCCTATGAGTTGCATAAATACTTAGTTAATGTATATTGTCTGAATACGAAAGGTTCCACGGGCCACTTGAAACGGGATACGTCCAGAGATAGAACTGACCTTGATATTATAAGAGAAAACTACAAATTCTTGTGGGAGGAAGACGATGTAGCTGATACTTGGGAGAAGCAACTCGCTAAAAAATATTACGACAAGCTCTTTAAAGAATATTGCATTTGTGATTTGAGCAAATATAAAGAGAACAAAGTAAGTTTTTATAACTAAATATAGTAGCTATCTCAAAATAGTCGCTAAGCTAGCTAGATTGTCTAGATCTGAGGCGTCTGTATTATACCGTTACAATTTTACAATATTACTGTAGCAAAAGCTTCGTAATAATAATAACTAGCAAACATTATTTTAAAACGATTCCAACGGACGTAAAGGTCACATTGAAATATGCGTTAAGGCTCCCCTAGTTTAACAAGCCTGAGATTGGGGACGATCCCTTATGTAACTCATTTGGCTTTTTTTTCCGCGAGACCTTCCTTTGTGTTTAATACTGGGGAGTGCAACAAAGGCCGTGCTGCCTTTCTGTAGGCTAAATATAGCACTATACATTCACCCGCATCGATACAGTAGCGCACATCTGGCCGTGCGGCGGCCGATCCCCATTTGTCCCACAAATCAATGACAAAAAGGCACGCTTGCTTGTCTCACGTTGCACGTTGCCTGCACAGCCGTGTTTTTTTATTTACAACCTTTATCAGCTTGCCTTTATTTGAATAACTATAAATACAGTTGATGGGACGTTGTAACTCATTTAGAATGTAAATTGGAGCTTGAACTTTGTACCTCACCTTTGTGTAGATGCCTGCCTAGTTTTACTGGACTTAATTAAATATGGGCTGGTACTCGGTATACTTAACATATTTGTTAACGTAGAATTCGTGATTTAATCTTTGTTAATGGACGTATCAGTTAGGTTCTACGCTATGAACGCATTACTTGCCTTCGCTTATTTAATGCCCGGGTATTGAGATTTCATAAACCTACTACTTACTTGTCTATGAAAATGCAGAATCAGAAACGCACGGCAGTTTGTTCAAGGGACCGAGACATAACGGGTCAATTTATAATGTGGTGGCAACTGACTACAGAATCTGATCGCTGTCTTACATTCCTGAACGGCACGGGCGTGATGTTATGGGATCTAAAAATATATTTTGATTTCAAACAGTCCGAGCCCGTTCTGCTTTTATGAAATGCTCTTGAGGGAGGTTGAACGGCCTATCGCCATCTACCGGCCACAAATCCAATTCTTTGCTGCTAGTGAGAATTTTTTGACAGGAAAATCTCTAATTACACTTTTGCCCGAACTGGGAACAGAAATCCAGACCTTGCGGTGAGTGGCCTCATACGCTTACCAATAGCTAGACCAACACGAGGCAGTGTGATAATAATCCTAACACTTGATTTTAAACCTAGGTAGCACTGCGATGGCGCATCGAGAAGGAAGTGGTGCTCGGCAAAGGTCAATTTCTATGTGGCAATAAGTTGTGCACCAGTGACCGAGAGCTCAAGTCTTGGGAAGTCAACTTCGCGTACATCGAAGATAACGAGAAGAAAAACGCTCTGGTCAAACTTCGTGAGTCGGATATTCTAATTCAAAGTAATTTATCTCTACGATGTCGAAACGCAATTTAAATACCTTGCTGTATTTTTTTTAAACCAGCTTTTGCCCGCGATTTCGTCCGCGTGGAATTTATTGTATTAAGTAATAGCTGCTCCAGCGCTTTCACCCGCGTTCAACCTTACTTCTCCGTTTCCGTGGAGTTTAGCGTAATTTTAATTATCTAAAGACCTTTATTGAGAGTTAATATATAAAAAATTAAAAGAATTATCAAAATTCGACCAGTAGTTGTCGAGATTAGCGCTATCAAACAAACAAACGAACTTTTTGCCGCGGTTTCGTCTGCGTGGTATATCGCTAAATTCTTGAAGTCACTTATCAGCATCAACATTTTTATTAAAATCGGTCCAGCCGTTTAGAAGATTAACCGACGCAAATAGACAGACAAACATTTTAAAAACTATTATAGACAAAGGTATCGTTCAAACAACTATACCAGCCCGAGAAAACATTGTTATATTGACATTAAAAACAGACACTTCAGTTTTATTTATTTGTATTAACAATAGGCACGCTGGTAAAATTAATCAAAACTTTACCTAGTCACCGCGCCGCGGTTTACCACCCACCTAGCGAAATCTACCTAGATCTGTTCCTAATTCTATTAAGGTTTTTCTCTAACAAGTCCTCATGTATTTATAAGTTCATAGAAATAACGGTTTGAATCAACTCGACGCATAAACTGGGCGAACCAATCGAGATAAGAAGATAATACGTCCCGACAAAAAAGAGCCTTTCTTGATAAGCCCTTATCGGTCTGTGGCATCGCAGCATCGCATTGGAATGACCACATCACTCGACCCTCATACACTTTTCGTGCGATAGGTCACTTAGGCACAGAATAATAAGTACAAGTAACTTAGGGTTACTATGTGTCTAGACTCTAGGCGAGGCCATTGTCCACGAGGGCTTTACCGTAAAGATTTCTTACAAAAGAAAACAAAGTTTGCATAAATTTATATTTATTTATCTGTCACTTTGACCATAATTTTTACAAGTAAATCAAATCTATACTAACATTATAAAGCTGAAGAGTTTGTTTGTTTGTTTGCTTGAACGCGCTAATCTCAGGAACTTCTGGTCCGATTTGAAACATTCTTTCAGTGTTAGATAGCCCATTTATTGAGGAAGGCTATAGGCTATATATCATCACGCTAAGACCAATAGGAGCGGAGCATCAATAAAGAATGTTTCAAAATCGGGGGATTTTTCCCTATTGAGAGCTTCCGCTGCGCGCCATAACGTTACATTGACAGAATGCGTGCTGCAAATATAGTCAAAGAGGATGTATTCTTAGTTAAGACAGGACAACGTGTCTGTCGGGTCAGCTAGTAAAATATATACACTCTTCTTGCCATTTTTTCTGCAAACTATTTATTAAATTAAAAAAAATATAGCTGATCTGATGATGACTAGTTTTTCTATAGTTTCTGCCTCTATGTACAATACTGAAAAGGTCTTAAAGGCGTTCATGTCTCATCGAATTTCTTAGATATTTTTTTTTACTTTCTTACTTCACGCACTTTGGGGGCCCTCGTATGCCGGGGGCCCCGTATAATTGATACGGCAGATACGGCGGTAGCTACGCCCCTAAATACCAACTAATATAAAGATACCTTAATCATTATAATCCAGATTAGTGCATAGTCCGATTGAGTCGTTGCATGAAATATTTTTTTTTATTTATTTCTATGATGTAATCCCTAATACATAATATAGGAGACTACGATTTTAATTGTATATGGACTGTGGGATTGCTGATTTTATTGTGTAGAGGTCTTCTTACGTATGTTGAATTGAAACTATAGATCACTATACTAAATACTTATATTGTCTGGTACCAGGATACATCATATATATCAAACTTAACTATATTATATTTACTTAACTACGACATCTTTAGCGATACGGGAAAGCGACTGGCGAACCGGGCGGCTAAACTTAAAAGTATCCAATTAAACACCTAAATGCGCCGGTTTCACTGTCTCTACATGGAACATGCCTAAAATAATTACATAAATGTTTTTTTGTGTTATTTTGTATTATAATATGTGAGGTTTTGTTTGCCTAGCCTGATCTTTATTCATCCCACTCCGATTGGCAACTGAAACGCAGGTAATATCTTTAAAATATTCTGTTTGCTCTACCTACAGTGAATGTATAGTTGCTATTTGCTATCGCATTTAGCGTCGGCGGGCGACCTAATTACTAGGAATTAGGCCACGCAGTTTGAAGGTAGTACTACCTACACACCTACTCGGCATGAATTTATTACTTTGTAATCGGTATTAATAACTGCTTCGGCGCTCCTGTAGCGATGAATAGTTGATAGAGATTTTGTGAACAAGCTGTAACTCGGGAGAGAGCACACTACCGTCTCACCTTTAATATATACTTTTAATATATATATAATAACATTTATAACATATTTATATATATTATATGATATGTAATTTATTGATATAAATATATATGACATTATTATATAATATTTAATATAAAAAAAAAAAAAATCTCGTTCATTTTATTTTACTAGCTCAATTTTATAGCATTTTGTGTTTTTTGAATATATTATTAGTATATAATATAATAATGCTTATTAAATATAAACTGCAAATAAGTTCTAATTATCTAAGCAAAAACTACAGCTTTATTTTCTCTTTCCAAAATGTCCATCCTAAGGTTGCCGGGAAGAAATCATACACCTTTTACTTTTCTTTTTGTTGTTACCTCTTAAGTTTTTCATGTTATAGTAATTATGTTCAAATAAAGTATTTTCTATCTATCTATCTTTATCTACTATTAAAGTATGTTCTGTTTTGGTTTGTAGATCTTAAAATTACTGACCTACAAGGCATTACAATCTGCCTGTATACTTTGATGCATGTTTATGGGCCACCACCACTCACCTACCATAACAAAGATTACAAGTCTGTGTGCTTAAAAATATAGGTATTAAGTATCTAGTCCTTTTAACCATGTAGTTTTCTACAGTGCCTGGCTCTGTAGAAAAGCAATGGCAAACACATCGTGATCCGGACGTGTTGTAAATGTGGTAATTACGCCAATTGGCACTCGTTACACACGCTCACGGCCTCGCTAGGGGAGGGCTTTAAGCCCACGCGAACGAGTCCTTTTAGTAGAGCAACCTAGTCAGGTTTCATAATGCAGGTTCCCAATGACAATTGGCTGCGCACCCACGCAATTCTCTGCCCGTATTTGCACAATATTTGGGTATGTGAAACGGCTCGCGGGATGATGAAATGAAATTAAATGAAATAAGTTTATTTATACTAAGAAACAGTTGAAAAAGATATAGGACCGGCAGAATTTGAACCTGCGACCTTACTGCACACCGGGCAGTGGCTTTAGCCATCCAGCTACGGTCGCCTCTTACCAGAACCTTAAATTTCTCAACTGTATGATACGTCATTTCGTGACGTTTTCTTAGTATAATTTGCTAAGCATAGCTAAATGCTATAAAATAATCAATTAGAAATAAGTTTATTTGTCTGAATATGGGTATACAAAGATGATGTTTACATAATTCTACCATTATTTGGTGTATGTACAATTTTTTCATTTATAATTTATTTAATTTAGATGCTGTGTCATAATTTCTTATCGTCTAAAATTATGGATTACCGGTTACCATCAGGTAGACTACAAAAGTTGGCTGGCTTGGTGGCTACGAAAGTCAATATTTTTTTATTTATTTATTATATACACACATAAAATACATCTAAAAAAGTTACAATTTCAAATTATGTTACCAATATCTTTTTCCTTTTAAATCAACACCGTAAAGTACTGAAATAAAAATAACTTTGTTTTGTCAGGTCTCTGTCCAGAGTGTTCAGAAAAGTTAAACTACAAATCAAGGAAGCGTGAAATAAAAAGATTAAAGAAGAGTCAGAAGAAAAAGAAAAAGGCGAAGATAGATGACAAGAGCGAGGGAGAAGATGATGATATTGAACACAGTCCTAAAACTCCTGAAGGTGATGTAGAGCCTTCTACATCGAGTGTCAATGCGGCTGCTAGCAATGAAGAGGAATCTCTTTGGAAGAAAGGTTTGTACATTCGTTTATAAAATCAAGTGACGACCGACTGCTACGCAGAGGTCGCGAGTTCGATTCCCGCTCAAGACAAAACATTGCGTGCATGACGTGCATGTACATGGATGTTTGTCTGGGTCTGGGTGTTTCTATGTATAATAAGTATGTATTTACAAAAGAAAAGTATATATTATGTATTATAGGCTGACCGTTTAACTGGGTCCTCGCCTGCGCGGTACTGGGGCGCGGGGGTATGACGACAAAGGGGACTGAAACACGTGCGGGCGGTGGGCAAATTTTTGTAATTGTTCATTTCGTTCGCTACATGGGTAGCGATCGCATGTGTTGACTGTTGCAGACACCTTGTGAGAGGTACACATGTAATAACTATCTCAAGATGAATCGAAAAATCTTCGGACATAAAGTAAACAGTCAGTGCAAGCAAATGGCTTTTAACGTATACGAATTTTTTAGAAAAAAAAAGAAACTGGCCCCAAAAAAAGTTTTGACTTTCTTACGATTTAATTATATGTTTAGATAACAAATAGTTTAATAGTTTATTCCCAATTATTTTATTTACGTACATAAGTTCGTTAAAATTTTGTATCTTTTTAACTATTTTTCATTTGATAAATCACTATTTATTTTTTCCTATGATGTCACATATCTTAGGAAATATCTTGGTGCATTTCATCTCCTGTATATTTCATTAAGGGCCCCCACCGCCCGCACCTGTTTCAGTCCCCTTTGCCGTCATACCCCCGCGCCCCTGTACCGCGCAGGCGAGGACTCCGTTAAACGGTCAGCAGCCTATAGTATCAGTTATTCTAGTACCCATAGTTCAATTTCTGCTTAGTTTGGGACTAGATGGCGTTGTGTGATATTTTTTATTGCTTTTTTAAGTAGTTTCCGAAAGCGTTTAGGGCGGAAGCAACCGCGACATCGTTGAATAAATGCAAAACCTTTCCATTGTATATTGATAATCTCTATATTGACGGGTTATGTTTGACCCAAATACCGTACCAGCCTGCACACAAATGTCATTTTCGCCACAACAGAATGCACAGGCTTGTTTTTGTTAATATGATCACGAAGACTTTCTTCCCCTTTATTGACAGTTAATTTTGTAGAAATACCATAGAACTAGAGTGGCCAGTAGCAGGCTACATTTTTTTATTTATTCTAATGGATGAGATCACTGAAAGCGCAGCCACCAGATGTCGCTCAGATGTATATACATAATTATTATGATGTTAACAAACTATAAATAAGTTTTACTTAAAGTTAATTTTTATATCACTGTTTGTAATATTTTAACGTATTCAAGCGCCTTCTAGGGCCTATGAAAATAAATGATTTGAATTTGAATTTGATGACGAGTTGAAATGGGCGGTTTTGATTGGATGACGGTGAAACTCAACTACCAGATTGTGTAAATGAGCTTGTTTGTCTATGAAACCATTTAGTAAATTGTACATAACATTTATTTTGTTTTTTTAAGGTGTACCCGAAGCTGAAGAAAAGTCCCGCGAGGAAGAATTTGAGGAATATTTGGAAGACTTGTTATTATAAATAAAATATAGTATCAATAATAAGTATTTCGTTTTATTGCGCTCTATTACATTATTTTTTAATATGGAATAATTGCTATTACAATAAAAACTCTCGTAGCAATAACATCGTACAACCTGTTAATTGAGATGGTATCAGTATCGATTCAAACATTCATTTTTATTAAAAATGGATAATGACAATTAATTTCGATAGCAGAAACAATATCAAGCTAGACTCATATATTATACTTCCCACTTTTCTTATAACAGAATAAAAACGCTGCTTATGCAATATCACTACAATTACTATAACTAAATAAATAACAAATAATTTTCATTTCACGGTAATTATAAATTTCGATTAATAATATTTTATAAAATAATGGTAACTGTGTAAATATGCATTCTGAATAAAAGCCAACAATATAAAGGTATACTAAATTATTGCAAAAAGCATAAAACAATAAACAAGTATTCAACATTAGCTAACTCATTTTGATAACAAAAGCCTCTTAATCATTCAAAAATAACTTGAAACATGACAATATGAATATGAATTATAAGTAGGTAAGTATTAATAAATTTACTGTTTTCATGAAATATTCTCATTACGCAAATGCTAATACTCCTTTTAATTATAAAACCTAGTTACAGTAATTCGCTATTACGTAACATGTAACAATTTAATAATTGAATCGCAGTCGCCGATCATACTTTTCGAACTTTATAAGGGTACATCTACATCGATCGACCGTTGATCGATGCATTTAACGTTGGAAGAACCAATAACAGAGAGTGGCGGATTTACCAGCAGGCTGAGTAGGATGGAGCCTAGGGACCGATGTTTTTTTTTTCTGCATTCGGTATTGCATAGATCGTGAAAACATACATACTTTCCAACTCCTACTATATACTTCTGATTAAATTCGTTGCGGGTTCCAAGACAATTTTAACTCTCCCTGGGATTGCCCGTGTGTCATGCACGGTTCCTTTCAGTTGGTTACCGCTGTAGATCCTGGCGTCGTAGGGGTCACAGTGGTGGGCGTGCGGGTGGATTATATCCCGTTTAAGATCGTGAAAATAATCTAGGACTTGACAATTGTAGAGGCAAGCAAACATATGTAAAACCGCCACTGAACAGAGATGCGTCATCGATGTAGATTTAATAACACCCAAAATACGCTCTTACTAATATAATTTTTTGATCGATATAACCATGGATTACCTAAATCTAAGCAATGCAGAACTAAAGTTCATTAAGAACTAATTGATTTCTAAATTATTTTCGACATGGGAATGCTAGCTGTCAGACGCAAATATGAAAGAGAGAAAAGGGCTGTTTATTTATTAAAACATATTTAACGTGGTATAAGAATCTAATAACTACATTTCTTCGTTTTAAGAAACATTAAAGGTATATACGGTATATAAATAACCGTTCGTATATCGAAGTTGGTAATTCATTGATGAGTAACAAGGTAGTAAGGGCCGGCACATGAGCTCACAAACCTAAAATAAGAGCAATTATCACGTCGAAGACTCGTGCACTCATCGGGTCGTGAATGCACCTTTTCGGTACACGTTAAAGAGAAGACTGCGTCAGACCTCCTACAACCACTTCTTAATTTCAAATTGGCATTATTAAATCTCAACTATACGTCAGCCAACGAAACTAGATAATTTTCATGATTTACAATTATAAACCCAATTTGCAGGTCATAAAGTTTCATTTCTATTGCAATTGACAGTGTTTAGGACATTTTTGACAGTTTTTATTATACGAAAATCAACTTAAATAACAAAGCAATAGAATTTATTTTCGTGTGATTTGTAATAACATAAATTTATCTTGTTTCGTAGGCTTTGTTATATTGTAGATAATATATAAACATGAGTCTTACCAGTCTAGGTACTTTTCTTGCTTCACACAATACCGAACGAGATTTTTGAAGGATAACAATTACAAAATGAAATGTTGCTTATGAAAAATCGCTACAATAAGCTACATTTCATTCTGCAATAATTGATATCTCACAAAAACACTCATAGTCAAATGTTTATTAATGAGTACTGTGAGTTTAGTCACCAGATGTCGCTCTTTCTAATAGCCGGTTTTGGTTTCGGCGCGAAGTAAAGTTGTTCTTCTAATGCCAAACTTATCTCTTTAGTACGGGTGGTAGAGTCTGCGCCAGCACTCAACCCCTACAGCAATAGCGACAACTAAACGAAATAACCAATAGGATGAGCGATATTTTGTATATTCTTCATCCTGGTCATTTACGTTTAGATGTCGCTATTGCCGTCGGTAGTAACTACTGTAATTCGATGACGTCAGTAACGTTCCGCATCGGATTGAAGGATCAGATGCAGCAGCAAGGTCCTGGAAGGTGGTCGCGCGTTTATTTGGCGTGAGCCTTGGCCTGCTCGTCGTCGTCGGAGCAATCCTCGTCGTGCGTGTGCGTGAGCTGGCGGGGAGTCTCCGGCCGGACGTGCGGCACTGACGCGGACGCCTGCAATCGGGGATTAGATAGGTAGAGTAATCTTTATTGTACACCAATATTAACAAAGGTAATTTTGTAAACAATTGCACTGAAAAATATTTTTAAATTTATTTATTTATTTAAACTTTTGCACATATTTAAGTACAGAGGCGGACTTAATGCCTAGTGGCATTCTCTAACAGTCAACGGTGGTGCAGAGAAAAGCAAGGGTAGGTGCAGTATGAGAAAAGAACTGAAGTGTTTACAGTGTTGAATATATATCAAATCAATACATAAAACACATACAATAGGTACAGAGATATACAAAATGTTATAAAATAATTATATAATGTAATATACTTATTACATACGTGAATAAATACAGTAATATATATTACATAAACAAGAAATATATATACAAGATGATAAAAGCTAAATTTAATACATTATGATGATTCTGCCAATTGATCGGTAAGTAGTTTGCGCATTTTAACTTTGAAAGTGAACCGTGTTGCTGCCATCCTGATCTCCTGAGGTAGCACATTCCAAAGAAGGACGGATTGGACAAAGAAAGAAGAATGAACAGAGCCAGTCGATTGTGAAGGACACAAAAGAAGTCTGTTATTTGATGACCGTAGATCCCTATCATGGTTAGAGCTCAAATACTGGAGGTAAAGTATTAAGTAGGAGGGAGGAGTTGGAGAGTTAAGAAAGAAAAAAAAATAGTGTATGGTCTGGCATTTGTATTGTTACAGTGACTGCCGTAACTATCTAAAACCTTAAATTTGGTGTCACGGACTTGCTAGAATCGTTTACAAATAGGTTGTAGAAGATTTTCGCTGATATAAAGTTTCAAGTGTATTGTTATTAATCAGGTATTTTCTATTCGAAAATTCTGTGAACTGCTTTGCTATTTAAGAAATTATAAAAGTTGTTATGTTCTATTACAAACGTTCGTTAGATATGACCAGATTATAAAAAATAGTATAATACTTTCTCTTCATCTATTACTATAAATAGATCTAATTATTTGGTAATTATTGTACGAGTTAATAACATAACTTAACATCACGCCTCTATTACCCAAAAGGGTGTGGCACAGGTGTACAGCGCCCACATTTCACCTGTTATGTTTAGGTCCCATTGGATAGGGGGTGAGCCTATCGCCATCCACCGGGCACAATTCCAACTCCGTGCTTACCTACCTATTGTGAATTGCCTGACGGAAAGTTCACAAATAACACTTTGCCTAACCCAGGAATCGAACCCGAGACCTCACTGTGAGAGGCGCATACGCTAACCACTGGACCAACGAGGCAGTAATATTTAAGAAATAAAATAACAAAAATATTTATTTCTTAATTATTGTTAAAATCAATTTAAATGCAGCTTTTTGCGAACTAAATTCAGGAAGAACCCAGTAAATATATGAATATCTCACCTTAAGATCTTGAGGAGGAGTGACGGACGTGTCGACAGGCACGACGGCGTCGTCCGTGGAGTCTTCGGCGATGCCGACGATCAGTCGCTGTGTTGGCTGCCTTGACCTGAAAGTGGCAAACAATAGACGAGATTACTAAAAGCTCAACATAGATAATAATAATAATAAATATCTCACAACTTACACACAACGCAATCTGGTTCCCAAACTAAGCAGAGCTTGTACTATGGGTACTAGAATAACTGATACTAATACATATATACTTTTCTTTTGTAAATAGATACTTATTATACATAGAAATATCCAGACTAGTCATGGGCGTTATTAGATATTTTTGGTAACCGGTATTACACCGGTATGGTAATACAATACCGGTATAGACAACCGTTGCCGAATACCGGTGTTTTAGGTACAGTTACTAGTTATTCTAGCTATAGCGTTTACAAACGTTTTAAGCTAAGGTTGGTATTATTTGGTATTTTGGTATCCAAGTTAGTTGCTACCACTTTTTACGTTATCCAATGTCCGATATGATTATTATGATTCGACGTGTGAGTGAGTACGCCCCCGGAGCAGAATGATTTTGGCGATTTTCCTACATGCTTTTTTTCTAGGCTTAGATCTAGGCCAATTTTTAAATGTAGTTTTAACTTTTAACTAAACTTTAAACCTAAATTGTACCTATATTTACACTTTTTATACCACTAACTCACTTATCTAGTTATACTTAATATTTACAACAAATCAATCGTCACTTTAATGAAATAACAGTACTTTACAGTACTTACTACTCACTCACACCCGAATCAAATGCAACAAAATAGGCAGCTCGTAATCATTAAAAACAAAGTATTTGAAAGTATACTGCGTTAAAAACGACCGCACAGCCAAAAAATGCCGAATGAATAAGTAATAATAAGTATCATAACAAACAAGCCACTCAAGGCTACTCTAGCGAGAGCGACCGCACTCGTTTACAGTTTGAAGGTCGTCTTTGGCTTATAACAATAACCTTGAATGGTTTGCGTTTGCGCCGCTCTCGCCCCATTTCTTTTATGCATGCGATATTATCACTTGTAAGAGAGAGATAGATATGTTACTTAGTTTTTATCAGTTGCGTGGATTCAGTTGGTTATGGTTGTCAGTTATTTAGTTATCAGATATGATGCGGGTTCGGTTTTCAAACTTCGTTGACGCGGGGACGCAGTGATTCGGTAGTTACTTCATAGTTTCATACTAATACCTGATTACCGTTGGCAACTATTTTAATACCGATACGGTACGTTAGAGAGATGATAACCGTTTTCAGTTACGTTTTGGTATAGCGGACACATGACTAATCCAGACTAAGACAAACCCCCATGTTCATGCACACAAAGATTTGTCTTAAGTGGGAATCGAACCCACGACCTCGGCGTCGCAGGCAGGTACACTAGCCACTCCGCCATCCGGTCGTCAAATGACTCTAGATTGGTTGAGAATCGAACTCAGCCACCAGATGTCGCTTGTGAGCAAAATGTATGAAAATGAGCACATTTTGAGGTTTGTCTTGGTCTGCGTTTTTCTATGTATAAGTATTTATTTACAATAGAAAAGTATATAATAATATGTATGGTATATAGTATCAGGTACCCATAGTACAAAGCTCTGCTTAGCTTGGGACCAGATGGCGTTGTGTACGTAGTGTGATATTTATTTATCTATGGAACAATTTGACAGGTATGGGCAAAATCAAGGATCTTAACGGTTCTGAAGCTAGCTACAGATTACTGCTTGACCATTCGACAAGCACCGAACTCGAGCGTTGCCAATACCGACCCGTGACATTTCATTTGCGGTTAACTTCAAAACCGTCTAGATTTAGATTTTACCAATAAACGTCTCCATTATTGTAAAAAGGTGTACAAAACCCACATTTCACCTGTTATGTTTAGGTTTCATGGGATAGGGGTGAGCCTATCGCCATCCACCGGTCACAATTCTAATTCCGTGCAGCTATTCTGCCGTCAAAACTAAGAATGCAGTAATCGCATAATGGTGGTTTTGAGATAAACGCAAAATCATGCACTTTTTATGCAAGTACGGCGTAAATCATTACATGAAAAACATACTTCGTGTTTTTTTATGAAAATATTTTTTTTTCATAAACCTCTTGGGATGCCATATCTGGAAAAAGTGAAAATCTCAAAAATGACAATTACTGCATTCTTTATTATCAGGGCAGTATTGTAAATCGAGATCCACCGAGACATCGTCGTCCATATTATATAGTAGTAAGAGGTGGTGGAGACGAACCTGTCGATGGTGGGCGTGTCGACGGTGAAGCGCTGCTCGTGCGCCACCGTGGACTCGTGCGGCATGAGCATGGCGGGCGCGCGGAACATGTAGCAGAACGGGTAGTACATCAGGTTCAGGAACGACGCCGCGTACAGGTCGGCGTACCTCACCACCTGACGAACAAACACATATAACATTATTCAAATTATGAAATACAGGTGTTACTCACGTAATGTTGGTCTATTTAGTCGACCGCGGTTGCGCGGACCGCTCATTGGTACCATTGTATAGTGTAATTGCTTCTAACGTTCTATCTAATGTAAAAAATCCAATTATTTTTACAAAACACCTAAACAGAAACACACACTTTCACTCTACACACTCACACACACAACACACCCATTCACTCACGATATTATCAAATATGAATTAAAACTGTAAAAACTGTACTTGATTAGTAGATTACTATTATTTACTTAATATATACTCCTGCTTAATGTAATGACTCGCTGTGCAACGACTTTCACGCCTAAATAATGTTTTTAAAGTGTCACTTCCTGCGACTGAACACTGTCAGCTAAAATACAGGCTTCTGCCTGGTTCTGTAAACAGTGCCAGTACCATCGATATAAAAAACCAATGAATGAAAATGGTTTTTTATATCGATGGCCAGTACCTTTATTTTGTACATATATGTAAAAGAATAGCGTCAAACAACAAGATTACTAGTGATAAATATGTAGGTATATACTTTATTTGTGTCAAATAATCATTTTTATTATTATTGTGGCGACCTTAGATCATCTTAGGATGCTTTGAGATTATAATTAACTATATCTCGTCAGTCTAGTTACTACAAAGTGACCACATCTGATTCCATAAGGTAATGAAGCTAATCAAAGTTCTGCAGCAAACCTATTTAAATTCATGAATTTAATTTACATGTTCAAGAATGCGGAGGATTGTTTACACTTCAATTCTTGTAAATGTCAACAACACATCGTAAGAGAGTTGTAAAATTCGTCAATGTCAACACCTTCAAGGCCGTTGCCCTTACTAAAATAAACAAATAATGTTTTTCGGAGCAAAATCACCATCCAGTACGAAAGATTTATGGAAGACAAGGCGGCTTCTCCAAAAAGTACCACTCCGAAGTCGTTGAAAAGTATCCTTTATATAATTTTAATTGAATGAATTTTTTAATTTAATTATAATTGAAACTGTAAACTAAATTATCTGCCAAAACTTGTCATTTTTCGTGAAAGAGCACAAAGAAAGAAAAAGAAGCCACACAATCTTTCGCATACTGTGAATAACACAATATTCTTTTTTGATGACCGGATGGCGGAGTGGGTAGTGTACCTGCCTGCGACGCCGAGATCGCGGGTTCGATTCCCGCTTAAGACAAATTTTTGTGTGCATGAACATGGGGGTTTGTCTTAGTCTGGGTGTTTCTATGTATAATAAGTATGTATTTACAAAAAAAAAAGAAAGTATGTATATATTAGTAGCAGTTATTCTAGTACCCATAGTACAAACTCTGATTAATTTGGGACTAGATGGTGTTGGGTGTAAATCGTAAGATATTTATTTATTTGTTACGCGTAGTCGATGTTTGGCGTATTTTTTTTGTCTCCCCGAGAGTTTATTGTGCTCTGCTATTTAATACAGAGGTTTTGAGATTACAAAATTCACTATTGGTTTCTTAGTTTATTCGGTCATTTATGTTTGTGTGATATATTGCGTGTGTCAATGTGTAAGTGTACAGTTCACAGTTACAGACCTATTTTTAGATAAAAATCATTTTATTCACACAAAATAAGAGTTACAATGGTTCTCAAAATGTCTAATGTACTGTTCATCTATTTTGCCAGTCTGTGTGCATGCGAACATTAACATGCATAATAAGTTAATTAAATTACTATTATAAGATATTTCTTTTTTATTTATTGTAGACACTTTCAAGTTATATCTAACAATAAATAAGGATATTATTATGTTCAATTTCAAATAACTATAATACTGTAGGCAATGCTCATTACTGATCATGTCATCAAACATAAAGCACTATCATGTCGACGTGGTATTCTATCTAGGGCCCCATATGATATGATTTAGCTATTTAAGGCATTTTCCTGGGACGCCCTAAAATCTCTCGTAACCTAGGAAATAAATACAGCCTTTGACTCTGATCATTATTAATTTGGCAAAAATATATATAATTAATAAAGAATGAACATATAGGTATTTCTAGGTTATTAACCGTAATCCTGTCAAGCAAAGTAATGATGACAGAGACAAAATCTTATCAAATGTTGAATGAAACCAATCAAAATGTTAATACCTATCTACTAATTAATTTTGATAAATTACCGTTGAAGTGGCTAATCAAAATATTAGATTACATAGTGCAATTACCACACATTTTTAATAATTATGCAAGGCTTATTGTTACTAAGTTATTTATTTTTATTTTCTATTAGTATTATCATTATTTTTTGTCAAAATAAATATGTTTCTTTTCTTTCAATGCATTTAATTTACAAATGAAAACTTTTCTTGTTGGTGATTGAATTTGGTTTGAATTATTTAAATTTTGGACCATTCCGTGAGCCTTCAATCACCTCTTGCAACAAAAAAGTAATAAATGATCAAACAATAGCGTAGCCATTTCTTTATGTTAAAAGTGTGTAGAGGGCGAATTGATGCACCAGCTCTGCTTTACGTCCCCGACAGTTACCTTCGGTAGAAGAAGTCATCGGGTGTTTGCCGTGCCACCATGCCGTACTGCTGCTCGCGTCAATTCTCCCATACCACGCGCACTTATCACTCTCAACAATCTCATGGACTCCAATGCAGAAATTGATATATTTTTAAATGACTACGGTGTACTATTGGTGTTTTTGCAACAATTTTATGAATATCAGTAATATGTTTTGTATAATTGGTTCCTGTAGCCGTTTTATTCAAATAAATAAATTTAAAGTGAGAGAATATATGAACAAACCTGTGAGGAGAAGAATGTCTGGCGAGATCCGGATCTGAAGAGTGATCCGAGCATACCGTACGCTAGGTCCATCTTGTGTGTGACGTCACGAATGGCCATGCGCAGCTTCGAGATGTCCGGCTTTTCCTTTGTGCTCGAGTCCAAATCTCTAATGACAAAAAAATATTGAATTATTAACTAATATACCTCATTATTACGTGCAGCGATAGCCTAGTGGAAGACCGTAGGACTGCGAAGTTAAAGGTCTCGGGTTCAGGTCTTTTCGAAGATAATTTATGTGTGTATTATCATAATATATAAATTATCGCTCGCTAACGGTGAAGGAAAACATCGTGAGAAAACCTACATGCCTGAGAGTGCCTAATAAGTGTTCGAAAGTGTCTACCAATTCGCACTTGCGTGGTGGACTATGGCCTAACCCTTCTCATCATGAGAAGAGGCTCGAGCCCAGCAGTGGGACATGTGTTAGATACAGGGCTGCTATTATATTATTATATACCTCATTGGTTTAATGGTTGGTGTATTTGGCCTCACACTGTGAGGTCTTGGGTTCGTTAGCCAGCACGGACAAACATGTTATTTAAAAAAAATCCGTCAGGTAATTCTCAATGGCAGCACGGAGATGGAATTGTACCCGCAGGGTGGCAAAAGGCTCACCCTCTATAACATGGGACATTAACATAACAAGTTAATGTCCCATGTTAAGTTATGTCTGCACGTGTGGTGTAGTGGTTCAAGCGGTTGTGGGTTCGATCCCCACATGGGACAATTTTTTGTGAGATTCGCAAAGATTTGTTCTGAGACTGGATGTGCTTGTGTCAGTGAATGTGTGTATTTGGCCTTGTCATTGGGACCGTTGGATAGGGTAATTGCTTCTGGCGTTCAATCTAATGTAAAAAAAGCATTTAAAAAAAATATATATTTAAAAGTAAAGTGAGGGTGTTCACTTCTGCCACACCTTTCTGGGTAAAATAGGCGTGATGTTGTTATTAACTAATAGAAGTAAAAAATACATTTTCGAGGGTTTAAATAGAAGGCATGATAAAATATTTTTCAAAAATTAGACAACGGGTCTGAATCGCGTAATTATTATAAAGGTAAATAAATACCTATGCTCGACGTTTCGAATGACTTGCATCTTTCTTGGTCACGAGTCAGCTCGTGACCAAGAATGATGCAAGTCAAAAATGTTCTCAAATCGCGAAAGTTTAAAAACATATATGATAAAATATGATTTTATTTATTATGCATTTATAGTTTTGTATGTCCTTCACTAAGGACAGAACATGTTAAGACATGAACCATAATGTAACACCAAAAACCTACACATGTTATAACAAAATAAATAATCTTTTAATCTTTTAATATTTTTTTAATCTTCATTAGGACAAGTAAGTTTCATGTTGTCACTTTGATAATACCGTATTGCATCATTATTAGTAACATTACATATCTCTAATAATATCGATTGCGCACATTTATCTTTCGAGACAATATATCAAAGTTATTGTCATCCATTTAATCGGTTCCTCATTTAAATTCAAAGAGCACTTAATCAATATGGAGAGGCAATTAAAGCTAATGTCTACGCAAATATGATTTGACAACAAGTTTCATAAGATGTGCAAGAGCGGCGCTCTGCCACATTTGGCAGTGAGCGACGCCTGACAATGACGCCTCCATTTCCGTAATTGATCTGAGTTTTAATCCCAGGCACGTAATCCTTGCTTTTAATGATTTCATCCATCATTCATAGACTAACAATAATTAACTGTATGTTTTATTATTTGCAAATTAGTTACTGGCCATAAAATGTGCAGAGAATTATAATTGAATAGATATTATAAAAAACCGGTCAAATGCGAGTCGGACTCGCGCACGTGGGGTTCCGTACCACTATACATCTAAATAAATGTTTTTCTCAATTCTTTATTATATTGGAGTTGATAGAATGCAAGGTAAAATGCGGTTCACGATTTATTACATATTAAAAAAAACTAATTATTAGATCTCGTTCAAACCAATTTTAAGTGGAAGTTTGCATGGTAATGTACATCATTATATTATTTTTACATTTATCATTCTCTATTTTAGAAGTTACGGGGGGAGGGGAAGCGTCCCTCGCGCAAACTATTCAGTTTCGAAAAAAAATATATTAGAAACCTCATTATCATTTTTACCCGACTGCGTCAGAAGGAGGGTTATGTTTTTGAAGACCTATAAAATATATAGTTACGGAAAAAAGTGGCTGTGACATACGGACGGACAGACGGACAGACATGACGACTTATTAAGGGTTCCGTTTTTTGCCATTCGGCAACGGAACCCTAAAAAATACGTTGCATCATACATGTCTAGAGTCGTAGTTGCTTTATAAATAAATGACATAAAAACAATAAAATATTTCGTATTTTACATATTATTATTACCAGACAGACGCAAAACTTCAGTATAAGTTATTTTGGTACTGCGATGCGCAATACAGCGCGAGATATAAAATAGTTTTTATTTATCAGATTTTTGATTTATGATTAGAAAAATAAATATAAATAAATATCTCACAACTTACACACCACGCCATCTAATCCCAAACTAAGCAGAGTTTGTACTATGGGTACTAGAAAAACTGATACTAATACATGTAATATATTCCTTTTTTTTGTATATACATACTTATTATACATTATACATAGACTAAAACAAACACATTTACATACTTTCCAACTCCAACTATATACATCTGATTAAATTCGTTGCGGGTTCCAAGACAACTTTAACTCTCCCTGGGATTGCCCGTGTGTCATGCACAGTGCCTTTCTGTTGGTTGCCGCTGTGTGGGCGTGTGGGTGGGATTATATTCCGTAGACTAAGACAAACCCCTATGTTCATGCACACAAAGATTTGTCTGAAGCGGGAATCGAACCCGCGACAGGGTACAGGTACACTAGTCACTCCGCTATCCAGTCGTAAAAATGATGACATAGCTATATTTACTGAACTTGTAGAAATACTTACTTGTACATATCTCCTAGTGCTATATCGAGGTTCTGCAGCTGCGCGAACAGCTGACACTTGTCAGTCCACACATGTAGCTCTTGCACTAACTCAGGTACTATAAGGAAGGTGCGCCAGCCTCCAATCTTCTTGGACTTGAGGATGTCGCCGAATATGTGGTCTCCAATGTATAACACGTCTTTGCCCTTCGCGCCTATCATTTGGGTGAATACGTCGCATGAACCTGTAACAAAATATTATATAAAAAAAAATTGCCGCCCTGTATCTAATACATGTCCTACTGCTGGGCTCGGGCCTCTTCTCATGATGAGAAGGGTATAGCCATAGTCCACCACGCTGGCCAAGTGCGGATTGGTAGACTTCACACGACCTCGAGTACTTTTTTGGCACTCTCAGGCATGCAGGTTTCCTCAGGATTTTTTCCTTCACCGTTAGCGAGCGATTATTTATATGATAAATACACAAATATCTTCGAAAAGCCGAATCTTAACGATATATTGACAGAGGTGTGTGCCGTGGGTTCAAACCCGGGACCTTTAACTTAGCAGTCCTACAGTCTCCCACTCGGCTATCGCTGCTGCTTATATATAACGAGATCTACAATTAATTAGAATATTTTATGGTTCTATCTTTTATAGTTTTGGCAGCGTACCTACGCAAAATAAGTAACTTTTCTGGTTGATTTCTTACACCTTGTGTCCGAAAAACCTAAATATCTTACTAAACCCTATTTTTCCAAAATAAAATTTAGCCTATGTTTTAGGTGGATAATGTAGCTTTCGAATGGTGAAAGAATTTTTAAAAACGGTCCAGTAGTTTTAAGCCTATTCATTACAACCAAACAAACAAACTTTTTCTCTTTATAATATTAGTATAGATATATATCTTGTCAATCTAGCTGTTTCATGTGGTGGCACTCATTTTACTGAGCTACGCATCTATTTCATGGAGCTAATCCGCTTCTTTTTTGTTAAACCAGCGAGAATGTATATCGAGATGTTTTGAAAGAAAAAGAGTTATGTAAGGAGCGTTAGCATGCGGTTCTATCGTCTCTGTCTACCCCCATGAAGATAAAGGCGTGATTAAATGTATCGGTAACCAATAAAGAGTCAATTCATGTACCGATATTCAAAATCATATTCTCGAAGACAACAATATCAATCAGAGGCATATTTATCATTGAACAAATAGCTATTTTAAGCAGAATCTTCCACAAGTACGCGATAAGGCAGGCTAATAAATCGCGTTCATTTATCAGTGGTACGCGAGGGATACGCTCGACAAAATGTTCTAATTAAGATGTTATCTGAAGGGTGTCATATCACGAACGACATCGTGGAAATGTGACGCCGCAATTCAGTAATACCAATAAATAATTAATACAAATAATAATAATAAATAATAAATAATTTAGGTTACATTAGGTATATTATTGTTATGTAGAATATGTAAGGGTGGGTCACCATCTTACATGCCCCTTAAGTCCCACCACCTGTACCATAGACGACCTGTGGAGCGCCACCGATAATGCCGCTCTTGTAGCAAAGTTTTGGTCAAACAAAATTTAAATATTATGCATTTAAATGTGTTTTTCCATTGACACGAAAAGAAGAAGAAGATTTCAGTTATTTAAGTATCTTATTTATTTTTCATCTCTCTCTTTTTTCTTTTTTGTACACTTCACTCTCACATTTTACAAGTCTCTTTTTCCTCTGGTTTGCTGGCAGAAAACTCATTTTTGAGTTCAGTTCACCTTTTGTAATCACCACTTTTTTGTAATTCTATTAATATAATTTATGTGTACAATAAAGTATTAAACTAAAAACTAAACTAAACAAATAAATAGAATTGATGTATCTGCTTTTAATGGCAGAATAACAATGTTTTTTCAGTTGATATAGTTATTTGCACGATACCTTTGCGTAAAAAACAGTTTTAAAATTTCTGTCTGTCTGATTGTATCGGCTAATCTTCTTAACGGCAGAACCGATTTTGATAAAATTTTATGTGTAGGTAACTGACTATAAAGCGCGTAATATAGGCTACTTTTTATTGATGTACCTACCATGTAGACGAAACCGCGGGTGAAAAATTGTTAGTTTGTTTCTTAGTGTAGCGTACGACTGCTGACGCTACAAATTGTACTTAGGCACAAATGCGCAGTTGCTCGGCTCGGGAGTCGTCTCTCCACATTCACGCCGTTAGGTCATTAGGTTTAGTTAATACCATAAGTATGTATTTCGGGTACCAGTTAATAAAATACATAATTAACAAGCAATGCTAATCTCAAGAACTAATAATAAAATTTTAATAATGCTTTTGGTGTTTGATAGTGTAACTATCTATTAAGGTTTTTTTGATATTTAACATTACTCTATACTCCATGGAAGCGGGGCAGTACCGTTTAACGCGGGTCAAAGCGCGGAAGCAGCTTCTACTTAATATAACGAATTCCACGCGGACGAAGTCGCGGTTAAAAGCTAGTTAAAATATAATCATTATGTTTTAATGGTGAAGTGACAATAAATAAATATTCTGTATTGACCCAGTCCATTCAATCCATCTTATTCATCTTGTCTGCACGAGGAATGTATTATATGTATTAGTACCAGTGGTTTAAGCGGTCGCCTCGCCGCTCTCCACAGCACTGGTGTTGTGGGTTCGATCCCCACATGGGACAAATCTTTGTGTGATTCTCAAAGATTTGTTCTGAGAATGGATGTGCTTGTGTGAGTGAATGTGTGTATATAGCCTTGTCATTGGGACCATTGTATAGTGTAATTGCTTCTGGCGTTCTATCTAATGTAAAAAAAAATCAAAATCAAAATCATTATTTTACTGGATTATATTTTGCCATAGCACGGAACATATTTATAATGATAGCACATAGCACATATATATAATATAGGTACCACGCTAGAATCGATATGATTGCCAAGAACTAGATTGACAAAAAAATAAATTTTAATCGCATTTAGCAAATCATGAAGTAATCATTAATAAGCTTTTAATTTATAACATTCACCGTAACACATTATTATTCTCTTCTTAAAACGAATAACTTGTATTATTCCTAACAATGATACCATAATCAGTATTGTTGTATTACTGGATAAACATAAAAGTTTTTGATACTATTATCGAATTTTTATTACATGATATGTCGTAATGGAAGGAAAATTTAGTCTGTTTACACACAAATAACCTTAGCAGTGCGCAATGACCGAGAAACCATAACATAACTGGTTACCTCATATCGTGCGGCGTGACTTAACGCACGAATAACACACGTTGCGATAACACACATTACAAACATTCAAAGAAAAGTCGAGTTCTCGTTAAATCTCTATAATAGTTAATACTAAATTTTCAAACTGTCTCGATTGTCTAGTGGCTTGATTCACGGGTAGGGCGAAGTTTCTGTCACAAAATTCACAATGGCAGCACGGAGTTTGAATTGTGCCCGGTGGATAGCGATAGGCTTATTTTATTTATTTATTTAACTTTTGCACATATAAAATCTCAGAGGCGGACTTAATGCCTAGTGGCATTCTCTTACAGTCAACCTAACCTAGGATGGTGCAGAGAAAAAAGAGGTGGGCTCATCCCCTATCCCATGGGACCTAAACATAACAGATGAAGTGTGGGTGTTGTACACCTCTGCCACAGCCTTCTGGATGGTGTCATGATGTTAGGTCATGTAAAAGTTTAAAGTTTATTTAACCACCGAATTTAATTTAAATTTCATAGATCATTTAGGTAGGTTTAGATGTCTAGAATCTAAATCGTAATGCTTTATCAAATGTGGGGAGGACGGGGGCTACTAATGAATAGTGAAACACATAGCATAATAATAAGTAATATTCAACAGTTGTGATTCTGAGTGGTGGGTGTCAGACATTCCAATCCAAAGAGAATATTACTTTTAAAACTTCATTAAGTTACCAAATGGCATGGATCTTGAGCGCTAAAATGTTTTAGTTCCATAGATTTTAGCGCTCTAGATCCGTGTCAGCAATTCTGCTTGAAATATCTCTAAATCTATATCTATTGTGTAGCTTTCACGTTTTGTTATAGTCATCCTACTGCATTGTTTAATTAACAATCGTGTTTGTTAAACAATCAATTTAGTTATCATATTTGTTTTACGCGTTTTACATTAGATTCCAATTCACATAATATATCTTATTTACATTGTTATCTATGTGCCATCTACTCCAACCAAGCGTGTTATTTATGAGTAGATTCACGTCTTCTGTGTGCATTGAATGGTATTCGTACCCAGACCACGCACTTTCAATCAAGTCCGAGACCTACTGTAACCATTGCACTAAAGGTCGCCACAGTTACCTTTGTTAAGGTCTCGTAAATCAACTGTATGGTATGTCAACTTGGGCAAAAGGAGGATGGGCACAAATATGGAAACTGGTACCGGCAGCAATCGCAATGAATGATACACCGGTGCAGTGCCGGATTAGCCATATAGCAAGAGTAGCAAATGCTACGGGCCCTGCGAATTAGAGAGCCCCGCGCTCCAACGCCTGTCTGACCGTAAAAATAATTACATTTAAATAGTAGCGTAAAATATCTGGTTTCTTAGAACAAATTTGTGTATGTTTTGAAAATACAGACTTGCCCATACTGACCGATATAAATGAGCCAGCTTGTAGAGCATGATTTGCTTAAAGCTTTTGCTTACTATTTTTTGTTATGTTCTTTTTATTTTTTATTTTATTTTATTTTCTTTGATTGTTTGTTTGTTTTTGTTTTCAACTGTGTTGTCCAGAGTGTGTCTGTGAAATTCTAAAGAACTAGATATGGAAAACGTTATATCTAAATTTGCCCACATTAAATCAAAAAAAGTTGTTTTATAATTAATTGTTAATAATTATGTTTTATTTAATACATAGGTATAGGTTTTAAAGTTTATAACTTATAACCTATAGCAGGCCAAAGGCCCCATAATATAATGATTTTGCTACAGGACCCGCGCTGGCTTAATCCGGCACTGCACCGGTGTAAAGGTACTTTTGTGTAGATAAGGAATAACCATGGCGCTAGTTTCGATGAATAATCTGATCGAAGTAAGCCTTGTTGAAAGTTTTTTACATTCTATTAAATACACACATTGTTACAACTTTTTCATATTGCCATGGAACTATTGCAATTATTGTTGATATTTTTAATTATCTAGAATCTTCTAGGTAAATAAAACAAGTTAAAAGTGAGTTTATCATTAACTGACGTAGCACAAGGCATAGTAGAGTTAGATAAGAGCCAATAATGATCCTTTATAAATATAAATGACCTTCCTCTTCTGTTATATAATCGCTTTTTCCGCTATAATTGTATAACACGTTTGGGGTTTAACATGATTTAATTGTGTATTTGTAATTTGTAATAAATTGTAGTATGTTTATATGTTTACTATTTGTATGTTTATTTTAAATAGAAAAGTAGATCACGCTTGAGTATCCTCCGAGGACTAATATCTCAAAACGGAAAACTTCTCCGAGTATGTTAAATTAGTATTTTTTTATAGTCTTGAAAAGAGCTATCTAACGGTGGTTAACTCATTGTGATTGGACATGACTACCAAAACCCCTTCCCTCCTTTACATCAATTCAAATCTCTATTTTCTCTAACTCAGATATAAAAAATACTTCAACTAAGCTTTCCAAAGAAAGGTAACTTCCACTTCCCTATCGGATCACGATAACCCTGCCATAATTACTGCCAAGGCATTCGCGGCTGCACGCGAAGTCAGACGTCAAAAGCTGTAGGTTATATACTAGCGCTGAGTGTGTGGTCTCCAATCTCCGCTGAGCTAATAATAAGCCTCTCTATCTATCACGCTATTAAGATAAATAGGCAGAAACATCTGTTTACTAACGTCCTACTGCGATCTTTGATGTAACACTATCGAAATTAGTTTGGTGAATAGAACTGTATCATATAATTTTTTCCAATTAATCATTTCAGGTCACAAAGAAAAACGGTATACATAAGGTCCCATTTTAAACTCTACAAACTACAACAATCTTAAAACTTTTTGTATCCAACTTAAGATAGGAAAAAATAGATGAACGTGACGTCACGAAATTACGTAACATATAATAGAGAAATTTAGGGTTCTGGCAAGACGCGACCGTAGCTGTTTGGTTAAAGCGACTGCCCGGTGTGCAGAAGGTCGCAGGTTCAAATCCTGCCGGTCCCATATTTTTTTAACTGTTTCTTCGTATAATCATGAAACTTGTTTGAGAGCGGCGTAGTTGCCCTGAAGAACTTCACCAATCAGATTTTATATGCTAAGGTTTGAGGACATTATATTATTAAATTACAATAAGTCCTTTCATACTGAATAAGTATAAGGACTGTCAAACATACTAGAAAACAAAAAGCACAAAATCAATGTCTTATGAAAAACATACAGAAAGTAGCAATTCCAATAATTACCACCAGAGTAAACTAATCCTTCATGCAGGGGTCCGACGTGGTGTCCCATCTTGAGTGCTCCAGTCCGCGTGTCCACTTGACGAAGAGTCGTACCTTCTCCGAAGAACAACGGCTTCTTGGCGTCCACTACGATGAAGTCGAAGTACGTCTTCCAGTTTCTTTGCATTTCTGCAGACTGCAAAGAAAACACATGATATTGAAAAAACCGTCCAAGAGTAACCGTTCCGTTGTAAGTCGCTACAACATATTGTACACCTAAAAGGGGTTTACTATAAGTTAATATTTTCAAAGGTTTTGTATTATGTACTTGGAATACCAAGTAACTGTACATTACAATTTGGGCCCTTATTATTCTTGAACAAATAAAGTTAACATAACCCCTAGAGTTTTCCTTGCAAGTTCATTACATTTACTAACGCAAGGATTTTTTCAAATTTATCGAGCCAATGGTTTAGTTTCTACATCTGCTCGAAAAAATGCTTTCAGGAGAAAAGCTTTCTAGCACTAAAGGTTTCGACGCTTTGCCTAGGACAGACAGACAGATAGAAGGATATGGCGAAACTATAATTGTTCCATGGAGGTTTTACGGAACCCTAAAAATAAATAATGCTTGGAAGGGTTTCGTAAAGAATTTTGTTGAATTTGTGTCATGTTACTCATGTTTCTCCATACAAAAACAAAAACGCAAATGATCTACCTTACGTTCGTATGCTAGCACTGGCATACCAAGCAAATACAAGGCTAGTTAAGTAAGAGATCATCTTCCAGAATCTTTTGCAGCTCCGCATTTATATCATCAAGAAAGATGACTTGTAAATGAGAATTAATTTAACTTATTTTGACAGTTGATTAGTAGTAATCGTGAGGGCAGATCTAAACAATAATTTACTGTTCGCATATTTTTTCTGAGTGACATATGGCTTGGCGCCGAGACGGGCAGTTGGCTACAATAATACTTGCAATAGGCGCGAATCAGTCTAACACGAGAATAATAAATCATTTTCTTAAGCTCTAAGAATTCATTTAATCATAGTCTGTGGAGTTCTGACATCAACTCCGTTTGATTAATGTTTATTAAACTACAGGTGTTATTGTTTCTCAGAAGTGGAGGGCGATTTGGAACTTAGTGTTCAGTATGAAAAATATTGTTATTATCTGAAAGGAAGGATACGTGGATGACGACATAATTGGATAACGTGCCCATCTTTGTTAGCAACACTGATAACAGTTACATGATAACTGTGAATCAGGTAATATATATACCTATTACCTGTAATAAAGTGCGACATCTGAAAACAAATGATAAGAATATTTTTTTTAGGTTGACTGTTAGACAATGCCTCTGGCATTAAGTCCGCCTTGTACATTTTGTTGTGCTAAAGTTATATAAATAAATAAATATCTATTGTTTTTCTTACCTTTCCATTTTCGCTGTCCCGAGGAATATCGAACAAATAACTCATAATCCTATCTGTGAAGTTGTAGTCGCTGTTCGTTAATATGAAGACCTTGGCGCCGCTCTCTCTTATCCTCGACAGAAATGTGGGAAGCCTTTCATCTTTGTTTAAGTATAAGTCCATATTTTCTGTGGTTTTGACCTTTAGGTCTCCGTGGATGTGTACATAGTCGACAGCACTTCTCACGTCTTGGAAGATAGATTTGAACGACATCGCTAGATCCCCAGCTCGCACCCCAGTTTTCTCCCTGAGAAAGTGTTATGGTAATTTATTGAGACATACCGCAGACTTTAGCGGCATTATTACAGAAAAAGAGTTTGGATAAATTGTTTAGACTATAAAATATAGCAATATTTGGCAGTTTTATAGTTTAATCTGATTTTACCAATAAACAATTTATATAATAAGACTCACGATGTTCATGATTAATTTAGTTAGCAAATTAACTCTACTGCAGAGCGTTTATAGGTCAACAGTCAAAGCATGTTGAAGAACGCATTGCGCAATAAACGATTCTCTCTCCTCGAGTGTCCATTCACTTCGGAAATAAGACCTATTACCGACTAATTGTCACATTAGCTCCAAGTACCACACCGTTAAATCTAAATCATTCACGCAGCAAGGCGTCAGCAGACATCAAAATAAATTACATACTTAGTGGTAAAGCTTTCACACCTGTTTAATTTATGACCGCATTTACACTGAAGTTATGCGTTAATTCCAACACGTGCCATAGCGAATCTAATTAAACATTGGAGGAAGGAACCTTACCTCTGGTACTGCGGTGAATTCGTGAAGAAGTCTATCAAACATGCTATCAGATACGTCTCTGGCAAGTTGAATAACGTATTCAACACATACACTCTTGATTCATCTAACTGCAAGAATTTATTGGGGTACAATTCGTATACTTGCGAACTGTAACAAAAAGTGTAAATTATGAGACACGCGGCATTTCAAGATGCAAAACATTATTTATGATGTAAAAATATGATCATAAAATATACATTTTACGTCTAATGTCATGAAGAAATCCGCAATCAAAATATATCGCGATGAGCAAGACATGCTCTCGTAAATAGATATACAGAATTAGAATAAGATAATTATAAACGTGAACTTTAGAGTGACGCGTTGAAAAGCAGAGTAATAAAATCAATAAATCTTGATCTCAGATTAGTTATCTGATGTCACCGATGTCACATTAAAGACAATAAACTGGCGACACAATTCATTAATTAATGTAATTTAATTTACATAATGCTAAATTAAGTTCCGTCTAATATGAAGTAAAACAAATGAATAGCAAATGGTGAACAGTCGAGAATAATAAATTAAACTTACTGTTTAAGGAATTCAAATCCATGGACGCATACTAAAATATTGCCGTAAGCGTCTACTTTTAATAAGTTACCGTATAATGTATCAAACCACAGACCTCTGAAAATAAATTTAATTAGTACAACAAGATAAATTGCATGTATTACATTACGGTAGAGATCATGCTTAATAGGGTAACAAAAAACAAGGATCATTTTGTAGACAGCACCCTTATATGCCTTTTGACTTGTCAAATTCAACTAACGCCCAAGATTTTTTTTTTTACTCCTGATTCGGCATCCCCCATGGCCATGTCGTTTTAATTTTAGCGCTCGCCGTTTTGACGCTCCTTGCCCCAATGCTTCTCACGTTACTCCAGATCTGGCGCTGTTTATATTATATATCATCATCCTATCGCTCAGAAATAAAAAAATACTGTGTTACTTACCTAACTGGGAATGACGGATCATATTCGAATTCTAAAATTTCCTTGGGGTAGCCCTTGTGTACTAATCTCTCTTTAGTTAAATTAAAACCTAGGTTTTCATATTGAGGCGATTTGTATTCTAGAAAAGAAAACATATTTAAGAAATATAAAATGACTCATAAAATATTGTAATAGATGATGTAAATGTTTAAAAGATTACCAACCAGCCAAAGTGTAGTCCATATCAAATCCATAAAACTTAACATTCTCTAAATGTAGCGATCTGTTTACAAAAATTCTGAAACAAATAAGAAGGTCAACATTACACTCACGCGTGCAATCGTTTATTTATAAATAAAAATATATCAGCCGTTGAGGTCAAAATGTAAATTAAATGTGATATAGTTTCGGATTAAATTACAGGGTAACGGTACTAACGGTCTTATTATTACCATAAGAAATTAACACTAATTAAAGAAGCATTTCTTTTACAAATACAACGATACCTTTGTGTTGAGCAAACAATATTATCATGGTATATCGTTACAGTCATTCCTTGTAGGTGAATCACCAAACCAGTCAACATAGGTGATAAGAAGATAAAAATAATAATGTACTAGATTCTGAGTAACTGTCAATTTCAAAAACTGTTGAGCCCCTGACACTTATAGATGTTCAACGTTCCTAGAATCCAAATACCTAGAACCTGTTTTTCTAGTTACGTTGTGGCCATAGTCAACTTTTTTATGTGAAAGAGAAACTGGATTACTTACGTCAATCATTGTTAGACTAATTTAGAAGATAGCCTGTCGTTTCACGCAGAATAATTGCATTTATGAAGCCAGAGCTGCTAGACTCAAAATTTCTCAACTCTTTTCTTGCCAGCGTCATAGGCATATATATATATACAGGGTGGATGCGACATAGCGACATTAATTGAAACCACAGCTTCTATACATGGCTAGTATGCATTTCCACCGGATAAAAAATTCTCTGGCGAAAAAAAAAATCCACGTCTTCCGAACAAATTGCACGATCGCAATGTTCAAATTGTTTGAAGAACGTGTTTTTTTTTTTCGCCAGAGAATTTTTATCCGGTGGAAATTGATACTTACCATGTATAGAAGCTGTGGTTTCAATAATTGTCGCTATGTCGCATCCACCCCGTATATGCCTATGACGCTGGCAAGAAAAGAGTTGAGAAATTTTGAGTCTAGCAGCATACGAATCCATAGCTGAATTGGCAAAGCACTTGGGGCTTATACCCAGGGTGTGCAGGGAGTCCTGCTGGATTATTAATTTTCGCAACTTTAATATTATATAAAAAACAAAAAGGCATAGCAAAGCTAGAATTTGCTTTAAAATATTAAAAGTCTATGATACAAGAAATTGCTTTGAATCGATTTCGGCTCGTACAATAAAGTGCATACTTAGTTAAAGCTAAATGAACTAATAAATGAAACTGCAGCGCGTGTAATACGTTCTTAGAAATCGACACGCTATTTGCACGTCGGCAGTTTAGCACATCGCAATAGTCGCTTTTTCTCGTCAGCAATTTAACAGTAGGTAGTCAGCTAACTACAAACACGCAACCCTCGCATCCGTTCCTATGTTCGAAGAACTTGAGTGAGAAGATAACGGATTACGTCAGAATTACGCCGCGTCAATGATAACGTCAATTAAATTGACAATATGACTGTGATACCATTATTGACATAATCAGGATCAATCAAATCAATCTTTTCTATATAAAAGTTAGATCGGTAACAAGATAATAGTCTTTTCTGATTGTGGTAAACATCTTTGACATCAATTGGCATTGACACCAAGATAATACTTCTATAATCAAGATTATCCGTTGTTGCAAATTGACAAAATATTGAAGCAGGAATTTTTCCTTGTTGCCACTTCATCTGATCAGAAGGAAATGTCAAGGACAGAAATGAAATTAAATATCGTACCAGACACAGCAACAAGTGAATGATGGAAGGAAGACGGTTTCCCATCCTGTGGTTTTCTGGGTAGCTAACTTAGGACAAGGTCGGAACTGATGATTAATTATTAAATTTTCTCATATCGGCGTCTTTAGAAAGATTCAATGTTGCATGCGGTGTTGGCAAAGATGATGCTGGAAATCAGCCATACCAGGTATTTGCAAGTTATGAACTATCTGTAGTCTATAGTAGTGATGTAACAAATATTCGTATTCGCGAAATAAATGCCGAATATCCAAATATCAACATCCCAATCTTATTTTCATATAAGGTGAAATAAATCAAAGAAATGTTCATTTAATACAATAGTTATATCAAAAAATCTTTATACGTGAACTCAGTCTTCCAATCAGGGCTCAGGGGCGTAGCTACTGCTGTATCAGCCGTATCAATGATTATAGGACCTGAATCAACTTTAGGGCCCCCAAACTGTTTTAAGTAACGTATTTTATCCAAATAAATATTAACTCATTTTAATTATGCTTTATTAATTAGTTATTAATTACTCCCAGACTCTCGAGGCCAAAAATATGTCAGTGCCGTTTCTTATTTCTATAGAAAGAACACCTATAATTGTCGGCGCCTGCAGCGTTCCCTGTCTCTTACAGGCCGAAGGCACTTCTGTTCCACTTTTTATTTTTATTGAAGCAAGACATTCGTATTCGTATTCGCGAATGCTTTGAAATTGATATTCGTTACATCACTAGTATGTAGGCGTTTAGTCACAGATAAAATACGTGCATTATGTTAATAATTAAAATGGACATCAAACTGAAGCCAACATTTCGTTTTAGATTATCTCCGGAATGCATGAAGTTATTCACCTTGCGGAACACGTACCGTTCCAAAAATACATATTCGCAATTTGTTGTGACAAGGAACTGTATGATTTAGTTAACTGCGCTGAAGTACGGAATCTTTCAACACGGCAAAAATAACATCGAAATGAATTGCAAAAAGCGAAGAGATTTGTGACAAGGCCAATTTATTTAAAAGTACTGACATATTATAAAAGAAGGCTTAATGGCAATATAGTTCATAAATATCTCTAATAAGCATTCTTAAAGTTTTTCGGATGGATACTTGATAGTTAAAGATTTACCCCAGGCACATCAAATCCACATCGTGAATATGAAAACTATAAAATTATGAATATGTTTAAATACAGTTAGGAGTAATTGCTAAGCTGTTTTATTGGTTAGAAACAAATAAACAAAGTAATCCTTGGCCCTTGACATATCTGCTACTTTGACATAATCTCGCAAATAACTGAAATTTTCGTGGACGGAAAACATTAAATGCCGCTGAACGTTTTACTTTAAAAGAGTGTGAGAGTGCAGACAAATTATCTTTATTTTTTTCCAAGAGAATCCTGCCAAAGCCGTGTCTACCCTTGGGCGTTTTAGATATAAGCCCAAAACTCACTGGATTTAGGTGGCCCATTACGCAGTACGCAATATGCTCGCCGTCCGCCTATACTACGACAATGACATGCGTAAATAGTGTAGCCCAGGGACCCCAAGTTCATGTTCTACCCCTGATCGTTCCAAATAAAATATGTATGCTAACATAAGGAATCTATTACCATTTAGTATCGTTAGTTGGTAACAGGCTACACAAAACTTTGCTACTTATGTTGGCTAACTTACAGACAACTTATACTAAGAAACAGTTGAAAACGATATGTATCCTGCCGGTCCCATATCTTTTTCAACTGTTTTGTTTTTATTTATTTATTTATTTAACTTTTTGCACACAAAATGGTACATAGGTGGACTTAATGCCTAGTGGCATTCTCTAACAGTCAACCTAGGGTGGTGCAGAGAAACAAAGGTAGGTGCGTTTCGATAAATACTTATAAAGAGAAAAATATTGTTTTATAACTATTCTTAGTATAATTTGCTTAGCATAGCTAAATGCTATAAAAATAATCAATTAGAAGTTTTTAGACCACTTGTGGTGAGTGATTTCTGCATCTGGGGGACAAGAAATAATTGACAACTCAGTGAATGGATACCTAATGATTTTGAAAGAGTGACGACTGGCGTCTCATTATTTATTTATTTATTAATAGTCCATTATTACACAGAAAAAAAGTGAAACAAAAACATAGCCAAATTTTATTCCCTGATCAAGCGCCAGAAAGTCACAGAAGCATTATTTACATTACATTAGTACACAATATGATACAGCATAAAATTTTATACATTTTGTGGTTTGCCAAGTCGCAAGTCTTATCTTGCAGCCATAAGGCATCTCTACTTGGTCCAAAACATCGCTACATCGAGACTTGGTGTACCCTCTAAAGAATGTTTTGCGGCCTGACAATAACATGAGCGAAAGATAAACAATAGCTTTCATTTGAACAAAGGCCCAATCAAGAGAGTATTTAACGCAATAACAGTCAGAGATTTATTCGTAAACAACATTATACACGAATTCAAAACATATAATAATAAACTCGTTTATACGAGTTTATTCGTAATTTTATACGAGAAAATTGACAAAAATGTTAGTGTTAACAGTAACACCCACGTTTAAGTGAAGTCTAAAAAAAATAACGGCGCCTATTCGACTTTCAACTGTTTATCATATTTATTATTCAAAAATACCGCTTAATTTACATGATGAAGTTTCAGGCAACTCACTCATTAGGTGCTGCCGTGTATCTATCTCCTTTCCCATAGGATGAGCCGTTGGCTGTAGGTTTGTCCACGTATAACGTATCCGCTGCGCCGTTCGCCATGGCACGTTCTATCCTCATATTCACTCACTAAATACCAGTCAATTCACAATAAACACCCGCACTCAGTCTAATAATGTGTCAATAGAAATTTCAGTTTAACTGTAAGCAATAATATATTATGTTGTAGTATTACACGACTCAGAGCACTCAGGCGCTCATGATTCACTGCGATCGTTTCAGAGAAGCGCAGGAAGCGTTTGAGTATCCTTGACAGTAACAAGGTTAAAAAGACCGGTCCAGTCACACACATGGACACGGTGTTAGATTTATAATGACGTGAATGGGATGCATTTCCTTTCACTAGCTACCGCCTAGGCATGAGACTTTTAGATAAACGCTATTTTTGCATGCTCTGTACCAAAATCAGAGAGACAAAAATCGAGGTCCAAATAATTATTTGTAAATTTTTTTTCACTGACAGTACTGACTAATTTTAATTTTCCAGGGACTAATTTGAATCATTGTGTTTGCAGAATGGTTTCGTAAGATTAAAAGACTTTAATACTACACTAACAGAAGACTAATATTTGTCCGATGTGTGTCGTCATGTTTGGCTTAAATCCTACTGGTTTAACTACTAGTAGTCCATTTGCTTAGATTTCTTAATTTTATGAGACTCAACATAAACAACAATGTCTGTTTACAAACTTCTACCTAGCTAGAAATACCTTGATAAACGTAAAGGAAAATTACTGTAAAGATATTCTGAAAGGAAAACAAACAGCATATCACCAATAAGCTATTTTCAATAGCTCGGCAATGAAACAAAATATTTCAAAACGTACAAGTACTTGATTTATTTATTATGTAATTAAAATTGTTTTTAATAACTTAGCTTAAAATACCCAAAAATGTAAACCCACTTTAAAATATTGAAACTATTTCTGAAACATCCAAAGATCGAATAGGCGTGTGTATGTATGGTAATGGGAACATTCAACATCCGGTATGGTATGTAGGAGCAGAGAAAATGTACCATAGCTGTCATCGTGTAAACGAGATTCATCTATTGAGTTGAGTTATACGTCTGAGCTGTGAGATAAAGTGCATTGCACAGCGCATGGGGGAGCGGCTGCCAGGAAACGCGAATCGATAAAGGTAAGCACTAGGCATCTTATAATATTTTAACTGAAGGTAGCCTTACAAACAAGTTTACTAAGCAGAAACTTTTGTATGTGATAGAAGAACGAGACAATAAAGAAATTACAACGTAAACATCGATACAAATAAACTTTCACACATATGGCACGAGTATCGCTGTTGTTGTTATTGTGACTCACAAAGAAAATACTCACGAAACTTAGAAACGATGACTCGTGTAACTAAATACTTTTGCCATACGCTCAAACAAATAGAGGTAATGGTAGGCCCTGCACTGGATAAATAGAAAATGTAGGACATTCAAACAGGTTAAACTGGAAGTCATCGCTTGCACAATAATAATACAACTATAAAATATTATGCGCAGTATAGTGACTCGACACCTACGCGTTAATATAACCTTGTTACTGTCAGAATTCGCGTAACTACCTACCAATGGTATATTTTTTGTAAAATAAATAATCAAAGCACCACTCGAAACTGCCGCTATTATGTATATCAACAACACTAATCTTCAACTTGGCATTGAATTGTTCAGCACACAATGCAAACAGCAGGTAACGTAGCGTAAACTCGCGACGATAACTGAATTCTATCAATTAGTGTTAATGTGCGTGCGATACAAATCGACGAGGGCGTCGCGTATACTGACGTTGTATCGGAGTCGACGCCACTCTATACGTAAGGCCCCAACACATTCACTTCCCCGCGACCGCACCGAACAGCTGATTCGCTAACATAGCCGCCCCGCGCCGTCAGTCACTCAGACCTGTGAAGTCATCACTTCACTAGAGGCCATGTCGTGAATAAGCTAATACGAGCAGCTATCGTGATATACTGAGTATGATTATCATGACCCATTTAGATATTCTATAATAATAAGCAGATTTTTTATTACTTTTCAAAACATAGCAACTGGAAGCCAAATTAACTGATGTTAAATGCATTTCTTTGCCCGGTTTTCTGTAGAAAATGGATGTCACACCGCTTTTAAGTCAGTTGAGTTATTGAGTAATGCATTTTTGTAATTAATCAGCGTAATTTGTTCATTACGCTGGTTAATTACAAAAATGCACAATTAACCAGCAAGTAAGACAAACATTGCAACAATTATTTGTACAGATGCTGTGGCCCATCATGATGATAAAATAAACAGCTATATAATAAACACAATATATACAAAGAGTGATGCTAAGCATAGTTATATACATATTTCCCTCATGTCCTTTTCATTGAACATATTATATTTTCGCAAAATATATAAAATTATCTCTTCAAAAACTAAAGTCTCCTTCTGCAAAATAGTTGAACACATCACATAGAATTCGAAGGAAGAGAAGGCTTCCACAATCTCATGATTCTTCGTAATCTAAAAGCGAATCTAATCGCAAATGCATTCAACACGCACAAGTTTGTAAGTTAGTAGCATAGAGCGCCTTGCCTCGTGTGAGATTTTTCATTTACGTATATAGCAAATTTTTCAATGAGGCTTTTACTTATAATTTTATGCCATCGAAGTTCAGAACAGCTAGTATAAACTGAACTAAGACCCCATGCAAAATTTATTGGATACAGAAATTATATACGAGTATTGCATACGTTGGTATGCAGATGTGATGGCAACATGCGCTAGGCTCCCAACCAGATAAGATTAATAGATTCGAATATCCAAGATAATAAATGTCAAACCATTCAAGTAAAGCCATTTACTAGTTTCGAAGTGGTCAACACAAATGAAAAGAAATAGGCATTCAGGTGTCTAAAATAGATTTAAGTGTCATTATTCCAATAGTTGGCAATCATAGAATTCTGGAAAACAATAAAATACATTGCGCCGGCAATACCACAATGTGCATGTACCGAAGCCAGGAGACTCGTACAATTATACAAAGATTTATTGCAACTGAAGGATAAAAAAACAAACAACTGCGCCTGCATGAAAGCAGCCAAGACAAAATAAAAAAAAATAAAATAAAAAAAACTAATTAAAAAAAAGAATATTCTTAACTCGAGCGTATTCTAAATATTATAATTATGTACTAATTTTTTTCAAAGAAAAAGGAACCGCCTTCAAAAACTCAAAAGTAAAAAATAAAATATTCGCTAAACTTTGCTTACCTTTATATTAATTTGTTTAAAACAATAAACCCAAATAATTATGTAATACCAATTAATTATATTTTTTTGAAGTCGGCGCCAAATTACAAAATCAAATACCAATTAAAACCGTATTTACCGAATTAATTGTTGAAAAAATCACAAAATCAAATACCAATTAAAACCGTATTTACCGAAATAATTGTTGAAAAATCATAAAATCAAATAACAATTAAAACCGTATTTACCGAAATAATTGTTGAAAAAATCTCAAAATCAAATACCAATTGAATTGGTATTTGATTTTGTAATTTGGCGCCGACTTTAAAAAAATATAATTAATTGGTATTACATAATTATTTGGGTTTATTGTTTTAAACAAATTAATATAAAGGTAAGCAAAGTTTAGCGAATATTTTATTTTTTACTTTTGAGTTTTTGAAGGCGGTTACTTTTTCGTTGAAAAAAATTAGTACATAATTTTAATATTTAGAATACGCTCGAGTTAAGAATATTCTTTTTTTTAATTAGTTTTTTTTATTTTATTTTTTTTTATTTGTTTTTTTTATTTTATTTTTTTATTTCAAGCTTTTTAGTGTCTTAGTTTTTTAGATTTAACGATGGGGTTAGGAAGAAATACTAAGGCATCATTACGCATGAAACACAATAGAAACAATCAAAATAATCAAAAAAATCTTTCTGAGATCTTCATGATCATAAGTTATCACTACGATAATAACAAATGTGCTGAAACGTAAGCCCCGTCCAAACCTAAGCAGAGCTTTCGGTACTTTAAGGGTAGGTAAGTAGGCTGTCTCTGCTTACCCTTCAAAGCATACACAGGCATGATGTTATGTTATGTAGTGGTGAAAACAATACATAGATACACGATTGCACAAAACGTGGTTCATTAGCTATTCGTTTTTGAAGAGTTCCGTTGCCTGTCTCCAAAGATCTTCATCAGATTCTGATAAATTATATACTAAAACCTTCCTTGAAACACAAGGATCAAAATTCCGAAAACTGCATTCAAATCGGATCAGTAGTTTCCGAGAAAATCGCGAACATAAAAAGGTGACATACATACATACATACGGATCGAATACAGAACCTCTTTTTTTTTTTGAAGTCGGTTAGTAAAATTATAAACAAATAAAAACCGGCCAAGTGCGAGTCGGACTCGCGCACGTAGGGTTCCGTACCACTATACATCTAAATAAATGTTTTCTTTATTCTTTATTGTATTGGAGTTGATTGAATGAAAGGTAAAATGCGGTTAACGATTTATTACGTATTAAAAAAACTAATTATTAGATCTCGTTCAAACCAATTTTAAGTGGAAGTTTGCATGGTAATGTACATCATTATATTATTTTTACATTTATCATTCCCTTATTTTAGAAGTTATAGTTTTTATAGTCCCTCGCGCAAACTATTAAGTTTAAAAAAATATATATTAGAAACCTCAATATCATTTTTGAAGACCTATCCATAGATCCCACACGTACCTATGGGTTTGATGAGAAAAATATATAGTTACGGAAAAAAGTGGCTGTGACATCCGGACCGACAGACGGACAGACATGACGACTCATTAAGGATTCCGTTTTTTGCCATTCGGCAACGGAACCCTAAAAACCAGCCAAGTGCGTGTCGGGCCACGCAAACGGGCCTCGAGGCAGCAGTTTAGCTTTTAGAGGAGGCGGGTGGAATGGGAGAGGCCCTATTAGCACAAAAATTTGCTGTTTACAGTTATTTATTCCGCAAACGGATCTCTAAATCAAAAATCTGTCGTAGTAACCTCTCAATGTTTTTAAAAGACCTACATAACGAACGAAAAAAACATCCACACTTTAGATGAAAAAGATCAGGCGTACGTGGCGTACTTGGTACTTAGTGCTAGCCCAGGGCCTCCAATTTCACAATTCGTCCCTGCAAATTTGGTAACTTCGTCTTCTGAGATTTCGCTAATTTTCAGTCAGCAATTACTCATACAGACAAATTTTTAATTTTTTATATAAGAAAATAAAAATATTGAATCTGGATGAGAATTTATCTGGATCAAATACACATACATATAAATGGTTTAGTTATATGTATATTTTTCAATTACGCTATACATTTAAGCAGTAAAAAGTTAATAAATTAAAATATTCGACTTTATACACATACACATAAGAATACGTTGATTTATCCATAACCACAATATAAATAAGTAAGTTTTACATAACACGAGCTAAAAGAAGACGTCAATGGCAAGACAATAGATAGCATTTAATTTAATAAAATATAGCTACTACTATAACCTGCTTTTAAAATTATTTTATACACACCTGTGCTCGAGCACTCGTTTGTCAAAGCGGGCATTCGGCAACATTTGGATAGATTCAACAAACGCGTCCAAATCAACTTCAGATTTCCTCAAAGGCCTAGAAGCACCGACTTCTGATTTGTCCGGTATTTGTACGGATTCATCGCCACCAAGGAAAGCTATAACTGGCGGTTTTGTTTTAGACGACGAATTCGCGCGTGCGCGGATATCTTGAAGGTTCAAAGAAGGTGATAGTGGATACGCACTTTCAAATCCGTCAGGCATTTTTATTATTTTATTTTATTTCAACAAATGTGTCTAACTCGTTTCAATATTAGCATAAAACTGGCGTGGTCGTCAGATCGACGCTCTCAAAACACGTAAATGATAAAGATAACCTCGTGCGATGATAACCTTTGACCGCGGGATCAAATAATGATGAAAATATTAAGTTCGCACATAGCTGAGAACCCTCCGTGTGTTTATTATTAGTTTTAAATAATATTTAGAGAACCAAGTTGTGAGCAAATCGTTTTCTATAAGACATAATAAATATTACATGCATGCAGATAATACATATTAACAGCATGTAAATGACAGCGACAAAGGATGCGGGATGTGGCCATAAATTACAAGACAAACTTATAATTTGATGAAATACACTTGACCACGTGATGGTCCATCATATTTTCTCAGATTTTACCAAGTATGAGAAGAATTAGGTAGGTAGGTAGACGAGATTCCGCGGGACTGGGACTTCAAACTTGCTCAAAAACTGGTCTCTTTAAATATATATATAATATAACTATTAATTAGACACTCATGAAACATGGTGCTAAAGAAAGGTGCTTGGAAGTTGAAATATTGCAAGAAAGACATATATACTTAGACTTTTTTGATGGACCAAAATTTCCTCGAGCGTCCTCTCGTGCAAGAATGAGTGGAAGTCACTAAAATTATACTATGAGGTTAAACGGTATCTCGTTATTTTGTTAGATATGATATATAGTTTATTTAGATAATATATTTATTACGATAATATATCTACGTATTACGTAGATTACGTAGAGTTTCGGCGTAAAGTTAGATAATTTATTTAGCAAATAACATAGCCCACCAACTGATGTTACATCAGCTGAGAACAATAAAGTAACAAAGTTGTTGTCGCCGCTAAACATGTGTGTTTATGAATTTTATGGATATTTTCATACATTGACATTGAAACATGTTATCAATACTGATAATTTTTTATTTAGTAAGTTTCATTTAGAGACTACGTTTATGTATGTTTAAGTTAGTACTAAGAGTCCGACTGAACACGTGACTGCCAGACCATCGTAATTTCATAAAAGCTATAAAATGATAAGAGATTTATCCCACACAGGAATAAGTTTAGTAAGGTCATTGATGGCGTTGGCAGGTAACTCTGAAAGTATGTTACCGAATTGGTAAGCGTGGGAAGGAGAATAAAGAAAAATAAGGCGTAACAAGACATATATGAAAAAGAAGATTGCTCTCTGTAGTGGGATGATTATGTTAGCCTAACGTGACGCACGATGTAGTCAATGGACGCCCTTATTAAATGTATTTTTGGCCCTGGGGATCGAATATGAAGACCTTTTGGTCTGAAGCCAAATTTGCTACAAGAACTCCCGAGCTCTCAAGTCTCGATGTTTTTCGAGTAAAAGCATAATATTATGTGTAATATGGAAGTCATAGACAGACAGAATCGATTCGATATTTGCCATATATGTTCGCATTTTTTTACATCGGCTGCGACGGCTTTACGAAAAATCTAGTTGATTAGAGCCCATGAAACTGTTTGACTCGTCTTGTGTCGGCTAAGTGTGGGTCAGAAAGAGTAAGACATTATCTGCCAAAAAAACACAACACGCGTTTGCACGTGAGTTGAGTTAGCACGCGATAGCAGGCTGATGTTGTGTGGTATATTTACGCAAACACGCCACCGCGGCTAGAGATACGACATACGGCAAATTTTGCGAATTAAACTTGTAGAGCAATCATCACTGCATCAACTATAAGGCTGTAGCCGCACTTCTAAGGCGACTGCGACGTTATTATGCCCGTGTCCACACTGTCCACGCTGCAGAAACAACGGGCAACAAAAATTTGCTCACTAAAATGGCCATCGCGTCAATCGCCTTAGTAGTGCGGCCGCGGCCTTAAACTGAAAATTTTACACAAATGTCAAGGCCCAAATTGTGCGCCACGACACACAAGCACAGCGGTGCCGTAAAGAAATGGTTTTGCTTAAAAACCAAAATTATTGCACCTGAGGCTGCAATTTTTTTTTTTTTTTTTTTTTTAAATTGATTGGTCCACTAAACTGGACAATACATAGCAAAAGAAAAAAACATGCTAAAAAAATTAACATACAAAAACACAGATATAGATCTACATAGATAACGCAAGTATCACGATTTGTATTGAAACCAAGCGTGCCGACTTTTTAATACCTATTGTGACGTCACAGCCGAAATTTAGTGACGGGAAATCCAAACCGATTCAAAGACACCGATGCCGCCGATGCCCATCCGCCCAGTACGATTCAAACGGCTGTCCGTTATGATTTTCTCTAACAAAAGACGCGCGTGGACTGAAGTTAGCGGCGACCAACCTTGACGCTTGGTCGGGGTTCGGACACGCGAAGTACATGCATTTGAGTTATCTATGTAGATCTATATCTGTGTACAAAAATAATGTTTGCCCTTCTAGAAGTGGACACAGCATGCAAATTATAGTACCAAAGTACTATAATATAACATACCACAAATGAAAAAGTTTAGAAATGCCTGCACTAATGTAATGTAAATAGAAAATTATTTCTTACCTGTGCTCTGCTCTCCTGTAATATTTTTTCACTGATGGATTAACATTTTCTTTCTTACAATCTTTCTGAAGACATCCTTGGATTGGGGCAGAGGTGGTAACATTTGTTGTATTCATGTTGAAACTTGAGCTTAAATATTTTGGGCTGTCTAAAGTTCTAATAAGAGTGTGTAGCAGCCTGTTCATGCAAAATATCCTTAAAGAAGCTGTTTGTTACCTAGAACAAAACGTCTTCATTTACTTTTGTTGTAGGTCCTTATTTTGACTTTATAAGAAAATAATATTTAATATACTTAGCAGATTTCTGCACTAACAAATTCTTTTTTTGGTAATTTACTTAATCTTTATGTTATGTTATTCAGATAGAAGGAATTTTATGAAAACACAAAAATGTTAATTTCATACATAATTGGACTTCATATCAATTTTTTAAGCTTTACTCGTTAAAAGGTTTGTTTTTCTGTCCAAACAGTGGCGGATTTACAATTTTTTAAGGCATAGGCTGGGAAGTTTTTGCCGCCCTTGCCTCTACAATTGTCAAGTCCTAGATTATATTTACGTTCCAAAAATTAAACGTGAATAATGCAGAAATCTTCTTGATTTCTATAAGCAAATTGAAAGCAGCAAAAAAAAAAAGACTGTCCCCAAATTTGCTGCCCCAAATTTCTGCCGCCCTAGGCTCCGGCCTACTCAGCCTGCTGGTAAATCTGCCACTGTGTCCAAAAACAAAATATTTGATAGTAATATTTTAAATATAGAATTAGTTTTAGGCAATGCAGCTTAACTTCTCAATACCTCTGCTCCCATTAAACTAAAGGACTGTGTCCATATTTGCTTACCAAATTTTGTTAAATATATAATGAATCAATTCAACCTATAATTTTGTGTTATGAATAATAAATACTGCACATTTTATTCAGACCTATAATAGTATGATCTTAACATATTAAATTGAATTAAATTTAATGTGTTAAAACATCCAGAAAAGGCATCCATGTTGTCCACAAAATGGCAAGTTAATTAGTGAGAAAGTACTTGGAAGCAAAGACATGGGGAAATGGACTACTACTTATTACTGTACTCACCTTATCAATTCAAAATAGAACTGTACTATACTATTTTATGTCAGTTTTTATAATAAATCGTGGAGCCTTGTCCAAAATACCAATTAAACAAAAAATATCAAATTTGTCAGTTTACTAAATAAAAAATTACTCCAATATTAAGAAAAAAAATCAATAGATTATAAGAAGATTAAAAGCGGTCTCAATTCATACTGAATGATGACTGGATGAAAATATTATTATAATAAATAATTTTGTAATAAGTTACAATAATATTAGATAATCGTTTTTTTATTCAAAAATATATACTGGCGACTCAGTATAATAATATGTGAAAATATAAATGATGACTGTACATTTGTGGGCATTTTCTCGCGTAAACAGTAAAATCCATAAATAGTCCTCTGAATCGAAATTTCAGAATATAAAGACAATGTATGCCTAGCTAAGGATAATTTAATTTAATGGAATAATATACTCACGATAAACGAATGCTGTAACTAGTAACTGCTCTAAAGAAATTTGCACTAAAAATAAAACTTTATTTTCATATAGGAATTACGAATTTTATTAAAGATAAATAATGCTTCGCTCTATTACACGGGCTATACAAATGACATCAAATTGACATACATGACATATTTTGACATTGTTGGCTAGAGTAGGAAACAAGTTGTATAAAATCGATATCAATACGAATTATTGATAATTACATAATTTCCTTCAGTTTTTATCATAAAATGTAATCGCACGTAAATAATATTTTATCATTATTTAACAAAATAAATGTTTGGTTCACGAGAATATTTCAAAATAATACAAGTCATGCGGTAACTTTGTCAAGGTTGGCCCTGTAAACGCATAGCAGTTCTAAAGGTATTTTTTTCGTTATTATAAGTATTGCAACACTGTGTTGAAATTGTCATTTTGTTTGTGTCACGTCAATTCTATCATAGACTGCCTATAAATTGTAAATATAATTTTATTCCAAAATCTATGAAAAATCCTTTGCGTCATATTCATTACGAGTGATTATTGTAATCGCAACAATAAATGTAGTGATGGCTTACACAGAGAAGGTGTTAATTAGTGGGACAGCATTGTCATTTTTGTTTTATGAGTGTGTTAACTCTACAAGCATTCAGGTACTTATTCTTAGACTCCACATTTAAGTACTTACTTTAGTTCATTATAATCTATGCTATGACTCATGTGTATGATTTCAGGAAGGTTTCCTTATCGGCGAGGTGACATCGGAAATAACCAACCACATATCAGACTCTCAAAGCGATAATGCTCGTCTTGACACTCAAATCATAGTTAGATCAGTGTTACCGCTCCCCTCAGTATCTCTGTTCTACTTCCCTACCGGCAGAATCAAAGAAGATGTTCTCTCTGATTTACTCTCTAACACTGCTACCGAAATTGTTGGTTGGTACAAGTACAGGAAAAACACTAACATCAAACCTACATTTAGAGATAAATTAATATCAAAAGGCTTACAAAAATACTTTAAAAAGAATCATGGCAAGAAGAATTTTGTGACCTGTAATCTGACAAGCAAAACATCTTCTGCGGGATCAACACATACCTTTTTGTACAGGTTTGGTAAAATCAATTGCTTTGATATGTATGAATATGTGGAGGATGTCACTGCAAACTTAGGTGAAAGATACACAGGTTATCAAAAAGCACATAGACTTTCACCACACAGTATTTTTACAAAAATTGTGCAAGAAAGTAATGTACAAAGTAACAATACAAATGATGCTATACTTCTCATACAAAAAGCGGTAGATGCGAGACTTATCAAGGAAGCAAAAATTGCTGCTAAAAATGAGAGCACCATCAGGGAACTGGAGATAGAGATAAAGGAAATGGCTAGTATTTTATCAGAGAGGCATTCCAATGATATACATGCCACATATGACAAGTATGTGCTGGAAAAATTTGTTAATAGAGAAACTGAAATGGCTGAAGCATGCTTGGATGCATTAAAAACTCCTTTCCAAGTGGATATTCTGAATGCTAGCAATGTGCCCCCCATTATTAACTGCAATAATTTTGACAGTGAGAATTCTGTTCAAATTATAGAAGATGAAATTATGGAAGCTAATATGAGTCCTCCTTCAGTATCATCAAGTACTACAAAACCAGTGTTAAATTATGCTGCTGCTTTGAAAACTAGAAATGAAGTAGCTTCTACAAGTGTAAGTTTACTTTTTATTTTGATAACTATTGCTATAATCAAAATCCTCACATATTATATAATAATTGTTTAATGTCCACAGAAAGAGAACAACTTCAGTGAAGATCTTATAACATTTGATGTTGAAGACAAGCATATAAAAAAACCACTAATTGTAAATGAAGATATGAAGCGTGGTGACAGTTCACCAGAATATTAACCAGTGCCTTTGTCAGCTAAGTGTTTAAATAAGTTACCATTTAAGTAAAATGTTAAATTTAACACAGATGCCAATATTCAGTGAACATGTTATTTGTTTGTAGCATAGGCTTCTTTAATAACATAATTGTATACTTGCATAGTCCACTGGGTAGTATAACTGTAAATCTAAATATAATTTTTATTTGTTATGTATATTATATGTAATACTCAAGACAATTTATGATTTCTAAAAAAATTAAGGTAATTATACTTACTTAGTTTCTTATGATGCTCATTTGCTATTGTTTTATACATCACATTGTTCAGTTTTCTATACAACAAGACAGTGTTCACGTTCTGTACTTTGAAGGTCAGTTGTGTCAAATCTTCCTATTTAATCCAGGGAGCCGTAACTCTAAACTCTTGCAACTACAGTAACCAAATCAGTGGTGAGCTGCTAGCAAACCATGTACACACTATATTTTTTTGGTTACATTTGATGCAATGGTTATGGCTTCTGTGAGTACCTGACTTGACATTTTTGCACACAAAATGACACCCTCCTTGTAGTGTAATTAATAACATCCAGTACAACTTCTGACAAGAAGGTCTGTCTGAGAGACTGGAAGTTACACTACTATTTCTAAGTATGTATGTATGTTTGTGTGTACAACACTCGCAATCATTTTGAATAGATTTCACATCAAATGTAAGCTTATGATTTGTAATGACTAATAGTTACGAGCAATAATTCAATATGTAAATATAATAAATCAAATAAAACCTAAACACATATTATTAAACATAATAGAGAATTAGTAACAATGTGCGAAATATAAAATAAATAGTAATATTTTTGTATTGTTCACAAGCTGCAATATGAAATAATTGGTGCAAGAGTTGACAAAAATATTTTTTACACACATTAAATTATTTTGGTTAAAAATAGATAGATACTTACCTAACTACTTGTAGCTAGTACCTAACCATATTTGTATCTTATATCTCGTACTTCCAGAACATTAAATTCATGATATTATCTTAATAAATTCTATCACCAGTGCTGTGGGCATAGCAATCAACTTGAGAACATTTTTCAACCAGCGAAAGTCTGAATGCCAATATTTGAGCAAGACTAATACTTGAAAATTACTCCTCTAAAGCCTCTTTAACTAGCAACCTCTATAATCCATATCTTGTAAACTTCCTACATGCTTTATATTCATACAAATATTGCTCTTTTAAACAGTATTAACATAGTTCAAATCGCTCCGTGATATCGGCACGGATATTGTTATAATTATAATACATATATAATTAATATAATTATCGATTTATCAACAGACATCCATGCCATAAGTTTAAAACAGAGGGTGGGTCAGATTTGGTGTACGGTAAACAGTATTCATTATTATTCAACCTGATCCACCCTATATCTCTTGATGATTAATAGTTTACAAAATGTTCCTGTTATATGTTACAGCTGACCAAATCTTAAAGAAAAAGAACGTAAAAGTGTTTTGTGATGGGTAGCCTTGATTAGTATCACAATAAAAATTTTAATTAAATGTGTAGTTATAACAATATATTATGTTGTTATGAATTTTCTGGCTGTACTTGCATAAAGTATGTTTTAGTTAGTGGTCATTAATAAGTGACTTATATTTACTTAAATTTATATAGTATAAATGGAATATGTACTAGTTTATATGTCTTGTTTTCTATTCTTGTAAATAAAGTCATTATACTTATTTCAAAGTGTCTTAATTTTAATATCTTTGTGGATAAGGCACTTGTCTCACCGGCAACGATTAACGAGTAGAGCTAGAACTAGAAACGAGCTAGCGAGACACGGGGAGCGAGTGCGTAGTTCCGATATTTGTGTAGCTCGGCTATAAGCGAGTGTGCGAATGAGGCGGATACAGATACGCACTGTAGAGAAATGACCACTGGTTGCTCTCTCGGCGTGAGTTCTAATGGTGGGACAACTGCCTAAGGTTTAGATTTTTTTTATCAATAGTAAAACAACACGTTTTTCCTTGAATTCATATAATTGCAACGAAAATATATGGCACAATCTAAAACAAAATCTCATTCTTTATACTAAATTAAATTCGATATACCTAATATCAATAGAAAAAAAAACATTTATAACTTAATGGAAATATATTAAAGCTACAATAAGATAATTAATAATATTATGTACCAAGTATTATGGTTGTTAGCATTCCAAAGTATGATAACAGGAACCATCTCAAATTTTTTGTTACTTTGATAGAGCACATGCTAATGGCCTATTTACACAAAGCAAGTTGTCTTTTCAATAGCAAAACTAAGCAAGTAAATGCTTGCAGCGTTTTGCTTTGCCGTTGCCTTGCCAAACTTGCATCATTTAGATGGGCTTTAATATGATAACGGCACAAACATAGAAATCTTAATAATAAGGCAATAGAAATGTCAAAGACGCGTGACCTTGTCGCCGCGCATCTGTCTAGTCAAACACAAGTGCGAGTTGAGGAATTGTCGTCTTAATGTCATCGCCAAAAAGAATAATTTTGTTTGCAGGAATACAAAAAGTGGTATTTGAAAAACGGCGACATGCGTCCCAGTGTTAAAAGATAGTCGATAGCATTTCTATTGACTAGTTATTAAGATTTCTATGGGCACAAAGTAGCTAGCCTTGAGTGTGAAGTCTTTTTATCTTTGAATGGAGAAAACCTAATACATTGCACTTAATATAGTATTTTATATTTTAATGGGCTCCTAACGTTTGTATTCTTTGTATGCTGATAAAGCATTACATTGTCATGGTAGTAAGTATCATATAATTTCATCATGCCTAAAACAGACAATTTATTATTCGGGAATGTTGCGTTTAAAATGATTTTCATATGGAATGTTAAATTGCACTATTTTACTTATTAAGTATCTAACATAATATGTACTATTATTATAGCTGCCGGTATTCATAAAAACGATAACGTCATAGTATTACTGAAAACATCAAATATAAATTATCATGGTTATTATGTATAGAAAAATGTCTATTAGTCTATTAAAATACTAATTTAAAAAGCTGCCCTCTATAAACTACATATTTATGATTAATACTTGTAAGTACATATTTAAGTTAAATTTAAATCTCCAAGTACTTAATTGCTACAAATCTTTAATTGGAATTTAATAAAATGGCAAGAAAAAATTTAATGTTCCCGAAGAAGACTGGATGAACTAGAGAACTTGAACAACTTTGGCACAACACTACTACTGTGCGATTTCGACCTATCATGACCCTACTCAAACAGCATGAATAATGAATCAACTCGAAAATACACAGCGGCTATATTTATACTAAATATTTACGATGCAAATTGAGTAAGGATGGTACTCGGCGGGCTCTAGCTCGAATAAGTAAAATTTAAACTACCAATTTTCGTTATATCAATATAAAACAATGACTGGTTAGCCATGCTTGTATCTAACAATAGTTTACAAGAGATCGGCGGCGCCGGCCGGCGTGTCCCCGGAGAGTTCATTGACGAGATGTATGAGACGCCGGGACTGCTGCACGGCCGTGGAGGCTGGCACCAAACCCAAGTGGATGCAAATCAGCTCCTTCACTGAAACCCCGCGGGATTCGCCCGGGAACGCCATCTCCACTAGCTGTCTGAAAAATAATTTTATAACATGAAATATTTCATCAAAGAGCAAAATAGCTTTTTTTTCCTTTGAAGATTCAAATGTATTTCAAAGATATTTACTTCCTCCTCCTTCCTGTTCTTGTTGGTACAATGGTACCGTACTTAACCTTATACTGCCGTCATTTCTCCAAACAGACAAAAAACGCAAGAATCTAAAAATCTATGTTTTAGTTATTGGTTTTTGAGTACCTGAAGTGGTATATCTTTGTGTTATTATTGATGTTTCTATTTGTTTAAAGTCTAATTAAAATAGCTATACAGAACATTTTGTAAAATTATGCGGTCCAGCTTTATTATAAAAAAAAACACTTAGCTATCTCAGACACTACTCATAACAATCAAGATGATTCTAAGGTAAAGATATGATGATATGCTTTATCACTTTAAAAAAAATGTCAAAATGGCGGGATTTTACAAAAAAGGACGACGGTATAGAAACTGGTGCCAATTTAAAAGTTATCAGTGAAAATGTAATAATAATACCATGTCTATGCCAAAAGGCACATTATAATCCAAGCAATGCTTCTGTACGATGATATATTTTGCTAATGTACCGAAAACAAATCAGAGGCAGACTCACTTGTAGAAAGCTCCCTGCACGTCGCCGGGCGGCGGCAGCGAGCGCACGAGCGCGGGGTTGGGCGCCCGCAGCGCGCGCACGGCCACTCCCCGCCGCTCCCACCACAGCAGCGCGCAGCCGTGCAGCGCGCCGCAGCGCCACGTGCCCGCGCCGAAGCCCTCGTGGAACATCGAGAACGTGCGCCCGATGGCGCGACGGATCTGTACTCCAACAATTATAAATCAATACTTGTCGGAGTATAACGTCAAGCCTACTATTAACGTACCATACATCTATATTACATTATTATACTTATTCCTATCTTGTCTCTCTTATCATAAAATTACAGCTTACCCAAAATAGACTAGAAGCGAAAACTGTACGGAGAAACCGTACACTATAAGCATTGTAAGCATTTACATGCGCGCGGGCAGTGGGCCTGTGTCTTTACCTAAGCATTTACGTTAGTTCGCGATCTTTCCGCATCGGCTAAAGACACGGCTCCACCAAACCGCGCGCGTAGCCTTCTTTTATATCATTACACGTTTTAGTACATAGTATTTACGTGTTTCATTTGTGGACCTTAGCGTTAGGCTCTACACTACATATTTTGTTTACTGGCAACATTGTCAAAGTAATGACGTTTCATCTAAAGTATCTGAACGAAGCTTCACGATTAGTTTACGATTTCGAAGATTTTAAATTGGGTTGCTCTGATAGGTTTTTAAGATAGTGGATTTGTAATTTTGTTGCCATACTAACGGCACAGTGTCTCCCCCATTATTTTTTACTCTTTTGAGAAGCTGTAAATGGAAAGGTTTCTAATGGAATGGGAGCACAATGAAGTGTGGATGGCAATACTTGGTTTTCAGTGGGTACTCTTACTCCAGGTCACACAGAAGTTTCTATGCGTGAAACAAGGTGGTCATATGAATCCTTACTAATAATATTATAAACGTAAAAGTTTGTAAATACGGATGTTAGTTACTCTTACAACTAACAAACTACCAAGTATTTTTTTTGTAAATTTAGCACAAATATAGCTTATAGTCTGAATGAACATATTACTACTTTTAACGACGAGAGCTAGTAATAATATAATTAAAAAAAAACACTTACGGTGTCCGGCTTCACCATATCAACAGCGTCAGCCATGTCGGGCGCGAGGAACCTCCCCGTGGTGCGATCCACGTAGATGAAGTGTATGAGCCCCGGGAACTCCTCCACATACTTGTGCAGCGTTAGGGAAGTCTCTGCTTCACCCGTGCGAGCAACCCACATTAAGCAAATAATCGATACAGAATGAGAAGGATATTATTGTTTTGTGACATTCTTGTGAACTAAATGTTATTTAAATATAACAGTAGTTTTTCTATAGTTAGGAAATCCTATATGTAGATATATAATAGCAGCCCTGTATCCAAATATATGTCCACTGCTGGGCACGGGCCTCTTCTCATGATGAGAAAGGTTAGGCCATAGTCCATCACGCTGGAGACTTTCTGTTTGCACTGAAAGTCTCTATTAAAATAAATTAACTAAATGTTTAAAAAAGGCCACATAAGGATCATATCTACTACCATACTGAGATTGACAAAACTATAAAATTCTTGGTTAATTGTGTCACAAAACAATTTTCAGTCTTATGAATGATTTCATGAGAGCAACCAAAATAAATAATAATTAGCAAACATTAAAGAATATTGTTTTGCCGTGACATTTACGACACAACACTTGACGTAGCATGCTCAAAGCATTGGACAAGGAAAGCTGACCAAGATGCATGAGCACCTGTTATATTAGGCCTTATCAACATTTAAAGGTGTTCATAAACGATTCCGGCTGAGAGTAAACCAACATATTCATAATGTGAAGATGAATTCAAGCATGTGTAATTAATCACGGGATATACATAAACCATCAGAATTTAATTTTAATTGGGCGCAATCGGTGCCACATAAATATGTATAAAATAAAGGCACTTGGTTATACGCTTTAATCATTAGCTGAATGCAAAAAAAAAAGTTTTTTTTTTTTTTTTAATGATAGAACGCCAGAAGCAATTACACTATCCAATAGTCCCATGAAAAGGTCAAATACACATATTCACTCACTCAAGCACACCCAGTCTCAGAACAAATAATTGCGAATTACACAAAGATTTGTCTCATGTGGGAATTGAACCCACAACACCAGTGCAGTGGAGAGAGGCGAGGCGACCGTTTAAACTACTACTCCACACGTGCATACATCATAATTTATTTATTTATTTCAGATAGTTAATAAAATGTCTTGGACATACAAAAAAATTACTCATAGTATCTACTCGAAGTTATGCTAATAAATCAACGAATATCGGGGTCGTAAGCCACACTGCAATAATAAAAAACATATATATTGAAAAGGATATGATGCCATACTGAAGTATCTCATGGCTTTCACGCAGAGGAACTCGACATAAGGTGAAAGAATTTCTCTTAATCCTGGAACTAGTTGTCCCATCTTCAGACTTGGTATATCCGGTTTTAACTGCTCTATGACGGCTTCTAAAGCAGTTTGCATGGCTGTGGCGGTTGTCTCTGGCGTCAGTGGAGTAGTGGTCGTACAGGATTTGCGCAGTTCCAGCACACGACTTGTCAAGCGAGCGCAGAGGTTCACGTTTGCTTTGTTCTTGCGTAGTGCATCTGTAGTCTAACAGAAAAAATAAATGTTATTACATATCTCATATTAATTCAGAGTTAATCTTTATCTATGTCATTTATTTATTTATTTATTAAAATCACTTACAATATAGTCTTACATAAATTACAACAACATAGTGTAACATTAACCAGTTTAGGTTTTCCGTACACCAATTCGTCGATGGTACATGCAAAAAATTCCATCGGATTTACACACAGCGCAGCGCGCGCGTAAACAAATAAAATTTCTATCCACCTTCACAGCAAAATGCATACAGCGTGTTTGAACTAAGTTTCAAAGTTTTTTTTTTTTATGTATTAAACTTATCAAAGCTTTTTTGTCTTACCTTCTTCAAAGATGCATCTAAAGAGTCGAGCATGTTCGGCAGCATCTCCAAAGCTCGTTGCATAAGAACTCGTTTGATATTCACGAGTACTTGATTAGATGTCATTACGGCACCACCAACTTCTCTGTAATACGTTTAATTTTATTTTATGCATACCGAAAAATATAAGACACATGAGGCTGATTAAATTAATTAAAAAAATTGTACAAAAAAAACTTAGAAGATAGAAATATAGAAGATAAATATAGTATTTTATATAATATGTACTTCTTCTATTTACATATCAATCATTATTCCTGTCTGAACTGCACCTACCTATGCTTATCTCTGCACCGCCCTAAGTTGACTATTAGAGAATGCCATTAAGTCCGCCTATGAACTATTTTTATGTGCAAAAGTTAAAAAATAAAAGGAAAACAGATACACACCTTAGTTCCATATCCTCAACGACGACAAACGTGATACGTGGCGCCACTTCAGCAATGTGGAAGGAATGTGGTGCGCACGGTCCTCCTGGACCAGCACACAGGTTTATTATAGCACTATTCTCCGTCGACAACCCTAGAAAACAATAGCCAGTAAGATGAACTCCTGTTATTTGAAAACTGTTTGTTCTTTGCATGTAAATACAGTCAAAACCGAATATAACGACATTGAAGTGACCGTATACTTCGGTCGTTATGTCCGATAGTTGTTATAAGCAATATACACAAGTATGGTTATAGGTTAGGCATGAACTTGCTTTCAAATAAAATTCAGGAAAAATTAATAAAAAAGTTTATAATGAAAAATGAAGACCACAAATAGTTTTTAAAGTAATCGGTAATTCAGTTTTTTTTAGCTGAGTCTCAAATAATAAAGCCAAAATATTCCTTCATAGATTAATTTAAGGTTAAAAATGTTTGTGTTCTTATATTTTGCTGCAACAAGTGAACGATTGGTCGTTACAGCCGATAAATATCGATAAAGTTTCGTCGTTTTAAGCGATATGTCGTTGTATACGATGCCGTTATAGACGGTATGTTTATTTATTACTTTATATAGAGATTCGAACGGGACCTTGCCGTTCGGTTGTTATAACTGATCTATCGTTATATTCTGTTTTGACTGTAGTTCGTACTCCAAGAGGGCTTAGGTTACATTTACCGAATTAAAAAAAAATATATATTTGTTCATGATCTACTCACAAGGCAATCTATCTATATCTTGACTGTCACTATTGGAGGCAGTATTGCCGTGCTCTTGCCAATACTCCTGGGCAGCGACACATTGAACGCTTAATAGAATCAAATCTGGTGGCGCCAGGTCTTCACTGCCACGGCTGGAATATAAGAACAATAAATGGAATATTTCTATATGATTTATAAAACTTCTTATAGATTATTTTTATAGCATTTTAGCTATGCTTAGAAAATTATACTAAGAAACAACTGTTTCTTAGTATAATTTTCTACTGAAAAATTATGGGACTGGTAGGATTTGAACCTACTTCCTTTTGCACACCAGGCAGCCAGCAACAACTGTAACCAACCATCTACGGTCGCCTTTTGCCAGGCCGTCATTTCGTCACGTCACGTTCATCCATTTGCACTTATCTGCCCGGTATGTAGAAGGATGCAGGATTTGAACCTGCCTGAGGTTCAAATCCTGCCGGTCCCATAATTTTTTCAACTGTTTCTTAGTATGAAGTTCTCAAATATAATGATTGGGTAATAAATACCTGGAATAAAGTGCGAGCAGTTTATCACCAACAAATAACATGAAATGATTATGCTGGTATGGTAGCTTGATATCTTTAGACACAGCTTTTAGTGCACTGAGAGCTACCGCAGTAGCACCTGTTTCGCCGATAATACCACTGGCGCCAGGAATTGTGTCGCCTTTTGTACGACTGTCCAACAAAACTGAGATCCAGTTTTGATAAATAGGCGAATGAAGTCTGTAATTAAATTAAAATATGTATTTGAAATGAGAACCATTAATTTTGAGCCAAAAAGATTTCACTGGCTTGCTCTATATAGCAATATGCGCCAATAGAGCTATAATAAATATAACCTCAGAGGAAATAATCTATATAATCAAAGAAATTTATCATTATACATATATAACGCTTGGCTGTGATTCGGAATGTCGTTTTTCGGACCGAGAACCCATCGAGCATTTGATTCTTCGTACGTATGACAATGGGAAAACAAAAAACTTTACGACTTTCGGTAAAATAAGATTCATGAATTACAATAATAGACCTTAATATGATAGATCGGTATTATGAAATCCGAACTTTTCAACGTCGGAACAGCGAAATTCGGAATCAAATATTTCGGAGCATTTGGGTGTTCTCACCAAGAATACCTAATGTTTTATCGTTATTGATGCAAAGAAACAGAGACATATTAATTTATTTTATATAATTCGCTTCGGACAGCGATTTTCCATATAATTGAGAAATGCCCAAATACAACGGTTTTAAATGCATCTAAATTTAATCAAAACTTTTAATCGGTCTCAATGGCGAAATTTGCTGTTGCCGACTAGACGGCCATTCGAACGCCGAATAATCGGCTAACCAACTAGTCGGTTAAACCCATAATACGGCAATCTATAATTAAGAGCAAAGACAATTAATAACATGTTGACTTACAGATTCATATTCTGGCCACAGGTATGTTGTACAAATGTTTTAAAGTCCATCAATTCTCTTGTAGCATTATCAATGATGTCATCAGTAATTATCATAAAAATGTGATCCAACAACTGTGAAGAAATGGCTACTATTAAAATAAATAGAAAATTAACACCATGTCATGTCACCAATGCAGATTATAGATTTTTTTTATATATAATAGAGTTATTAGTGCAACAAGAGAGCAAAGTTGGTGTACTTTTAGTGAACAATAATTTAAATAAAGTACACTCTGTATTTTAACAAGATAGTTGTACAGCTTGTTGTTCGCTTAAAACTCCATAGGCATGCTAAGAATTACATTGCTATGAACTGTACGAGCCCGATACAGCCAATACACACACTAACGAAGTCGCGTGTCGAAGTGTTTAGCAGTTTATAAGATGAGACACACTAATGAAATGTCGTCGCATTCGTACTAAACGCGTCACAGTTGCGACCTGTTCTTTAAATTCGCATCTATCTATCATGAGCAGGTAGCTATATCGGGTAAGCATTAGGATCACGATCAACTAAATCGGAGTTTGAAGCTTAGTTGATTTGTGGTTGTATTTTGTTTTTACGAAATCATAATAATATTTGTAATATTTTAAGCACAAACTTGTTAGGTATTCATGCTTAAATAGTGACATACAATACATAAATAGTTACATACAATACATAAATAGTTACATATTAATATAATAACTAATAAGTTAAATATGTTAGTATTATTTAACTATTTACGTAATTTTTTTTTTCATTGTTTTAAGGTAGAAATAAAAAAAGTCACGCTGAATGATGATAAAAATGTTTATTCGTTTTATTTATTTATACAATTAATAAACTTTAAGATAATTAAGAAGTCACATTCCTACCTAAATTAATAATAGAAGTGCCCTTGTAACCGTTCATAAGATTTTTTACTGTAACCCACCAATAATATAAATGTTACTAAAATGATTCATCATGACAACAAGGAAAGGATGTTCTAACAACAAAAATATAATTGTTGATACCCTAAACTTCAAAAAGTATAGAGAGGACTTGGCTCACGGCTCATTGCTAAACGCATTTAACTGCAAGCCTTAACCGCTCGGCCATCTTGACTCACACATTGTAAGTGAAATTATGAACTACAATTATTTGTTAACAACATGTGTCTATTTCTGGAAAATAAAAGGTCGTAAGTCAAACTATACTTCAAACTATTGCCTTGTGAGATTGCCTATGGACTTTTGGTCGCGACTGTACATTATTATTTATTTAATTTATAAAATTAACAGTCCCAGGTATACCAGATTTCATTACAGATTGTATTACCTCATCAAAAACAATTGCAGTTCCATCTTCACACTGTATATTTGAGTAGGTGTTACCAAACTGTGCTGCCATCACCCGCTGGGAGGTGATGACGGGTGCTAGGTATTGTGCCACTTTGATATCATCAGGCACATCATCTTGGACCTCCTCCTAAAAGTATTGAAATATTAATAAATTAATCGAAAAAGATAACCTATGAATCATCATATTTCTTTGCCTAATCTATAGTTTATGCTTTGTTGATGTATGCAGCTTTGGCAACAAATACTTTAATGGAAAACCAAAAAAAATAACAACACAAAACTGGGCAGTGCTCTTTTCTCTACACAATATTTTTATTTAGGAGACTATTTGAATGATAAAGAGCTCACTGATATAGTCTATAGGTAGACAGGTCCTATATATACTTGTGCAAGAGCAAAAACCCAATTTGAAGTACATATACTGCTTTAGGGCCAATTTTACTCAAGGCTTCATCTTTCTATCCTGTTCAGATGTTGAATGACAGATAGATCTCTATATTTCATCCAATGTTACTTACTTTACTAGTATATGTAGAACCTGTAGATAGTATTTCAATAACAAACAGCTTTGTTTCTTTAGGTACCAGCTACATGCTCCATCTTACTTGCACAAACAGAATGTACATATTCAAAATGTATGAATACTTCAATTTGCATTTAAGCCCAAGTATTGAGCTGTTACCTAAGAGACCTGTTTAATTAGATGACACGCTAGGCCAAGACAGTTGTAATATATTATTAATTTGATTAACAAACGGTTACTTACAGAGTTCCCTTCAATCGCCTTTATCTTATCTATAAAGTTCGAATCCCATTTTCCAAACACCAAATCATTAGCACTATCAAAAACTAAAGATGCCTTCATATTAACACTATGTTTATTATTCAATTCAGGCATTTCTATAATCAAAATATGTTTGGAACAGAGATAATAATATGCTAAAAATGGTTTGGCACAAAATCAAAATACTGTTGTTTACAGCCCTTTATGGTATAAACTCTTTACAGCAAAGTCGGTTAAATTTCTATTTATATACCAGTCTATAATACTACCGGTCAACATTCACATATTATATGCATTTATTTTCAGGCTTAATTAATTACGTACAAATCAAAATAAATAAGAAAATGGGAAGAAATTTTCTCGCATGACGTTTGTGTTAAATCAAGCAAATATGTCAATTAATGTCAAAGTCTTTGACACATTTAACGTTTACTGAGAGTGAGTTCCGGTTTACCTTTTTTTGTTCACAAAGTTTCTATAATGTTTGTTTCCACAATTTGTTTGTTCCTTTTGAGAAATAAAAACTACCGTACATCACCAAAAGGCTAGGTTACCAGGTACTAAGGACTACCAGGAGTCTTCCAAACGTGACGGTAGTTATGTATTTATACGGCAATATTGCAACGAGTTTTACATTAATCGATAAAATATTTTTGAAGTTTCGATTTTGTACTATATATTAGTATGACATAAGTATTAATTTAGTACATTGTAATTAAACTTCCCGGATCATGATGATCATCTATCTGTAAAGTTTAATTCAGATTAAGATTCGATGCGACTAAAAATTTGCTAAAAAGATGTTCTGAATGACGTAGGCGCGCACTAGATTTTGAATTTCCAAAACTATGTCTTATTGTGTCCCTACGTCATATTAAGAACTTTTTTAGTCCAAAAAACAAAAGTTATATAGGCGTATAACATCACGCCTATATAACCCAGAAGGGTGTTGCAGAGGTGACAATTTTGACTTATTTGATTGATTTGATGCAAATGTCGTGCGAAAAATTTTCTTCCCATCTTCTTATTTATTTTAATTTGCACGTTATAAATTAATTCTGAAAATAAATGCTTATAATTATGTAAATTTTGACCGGTAGTATTATAGACTGTATAAAAAAAATAGAAATTTAACCCACTTTGCTGTAAACAGTGTGAACTATAAAAGACTGTTAACAACAGTATTTTGATTATGTTCAAATACCGACATTTCCCCTTATATGTTTAGGTCCCATGAAATAGGGGGTTAGCCTATCTCCATCCACCAGACGGAAACTTCACAAATAACACTTGGTCCGACTTTGTTTTTTATTAATACATGACAGTTAAAATTATAATATTTTTAATATGAACCTACGTATCAAGTAGGTTGACTTAAGACAATAGAAAATTATTTTTGTGGATTTTGTTCGCATTCCTATGTCCACGTATTATACATATTTATAATCTAAGGTAGACTAAGGCAGTTTACCTTTGGTAGCGTATGTAAGACTACCGACTACCGCACTTATATATCTCTAGAAAAAATGTAATTTGCGGCACAACACCTGTGCATTCTTCTTCAAGAAACCATTTGTGAGTTGAGTACCGTAAACGAGTGATAATGATAAAGTATGCTGTGTTTTGTTTTGCCGCATGGTAAAAAAATAGATCGATTTGAACAAAAAGCTCAAGTGGAACACATCCGTGGTACATAAATGTTGCTTAAATTATGTGACAGATTTGACAGACAAAGAGACTATTGAAGTTTTAGCTTTGAGAATAGTTTCAGCTTTGCTTTGAGTTTCATTAATTCATTATTGAATGCGACCAAGATTTTGAGGTTAAAAACATAAAATTTATTCGGTGTGAAACTTACAAACTCTGACACAAGTCCACTTGATTGTGTCAGAGTTAGTCACATCAAGTAAAAGCTGTTTAAGTGGACCACCAGTAACTAGTTCTGTTGTTAAAGTAGAAAAATGGCTTCATCAGCTACACGGAAACATGTAGTGGTAAGTAGTCCTAGTAATTTATGTACTGTTCTTTTGTTAGAAAAAACAGTTATATAAGTTGTGCTTTATTTTAGATTCGTTTAAAGAAGTGCTGGGCTCACATGATCAGTCGTAGGAATTCTATTGTTGCCTACTTGCTACCTTAAGTCTTAAAAATAGTGACCTGTAGCTGTATTCAAATACTCAACATTTTCATTCATAGACTTTATATAGTAATGGTTAATAATACATACCTACCTTCTTCTTTCAGCAAAAAATAAAATCATTGTGTGCTGTAACAATAGGCGGAGGTATGGCTTACCAGGTCATATACTACAAGAAAGATTTCAATGGTTACTATGAGAATGTTTTACAACCTCTAAGTCACCTTCTCAATCCAGAATTAGCCCACAAACTTGGTGTGGCAGCTGTCAAATATGGTCTCTTCCCTCCTGAAAAAATTGTAGATCCAGAAGTCTTGGTTAGTATTTAAACACTTGTAATGTTACAACTAGTTCTATTCAACTAGTATTTAAGTTTATAATTTATATTTCACTTTACAGAAAACTAAATTCCTCAATTATGATCTAAGTAACCCAATTGGAATTGCTGCCGGTTTTGATAAACATGGTGATGCTGTAATAGGTTTGCAAAAAATAGGATTTTCTATCGTGGAAATTGGCTCAGTAACACCTCAAGCACAGCCAGGAAACCCTAAACCAAGAGTTTTCCGTTTGCCTGAAGACAAAGCTGTTATAAACAGATATGGTTTTAACAGTGAGGGCCATGAGGAGGTGTACAAAAAAATTGAGAATTTAGAGAAAAAACAATTGGACAAAGCATTATTGGGCATTAACTTAGGCAAAAATAAATTGTCTTCAAATCCTATTGAAGACTATGTGTTAGGAATAAAAATGTTTTCAAATGTAGCAGATTATTTTGTAATTAACATAAGCAGGTACATAATATTATATTATATATATTATAAACTGGATAATAAACTTGAAGGTGCTAAGATAACTAAATAAGAATAGAAGGGACTGAATATGGATGTGAAATAATCACTTTGCTGTTGTTTAACCTTTTAACCGCCAGACTTTATATCAATTATTGTGCCCGGCACAGTGAATCAAAAAATAAATACCTACAACAAAGAGGGAAGTGCAATAATTGCACATTTCGATATCGCTATTTCAAGCTGTGGTATTTTGGTCAGATAATGAAATGATAAAAAATCTCTGGCGAAATGGACCCAAATATTTTGTTGTATTTATCCGGCACAGGGGGATAAAAAGCAAGTAGCATCTTTCAAGTTTATTAGTCTATATCAATTGAGCTACTTGATATCCTGAGCAAAACTATAATTTTGTTATTGTTTACAGCCCAAACACTCCAGGATTGAGGTCTTTACAGAATAAGGAAGAGTTACAGAAACTGCTGACAGAAATTAATAAGGCAAGGGAGTCTGATGAGATTAAAAACAAACCTCCGCTACTTCTCAAATTAGCTCCGGATTTAAGTTCTGATGAAATGAAAGAAATTGTATCAGTAATTTTGAAAAAGGAGAGCAGAGTTGATGGTTTAGTCATTTCCAACACAACAGTAGACAGATCTATGTTAATCAATACAGTGTTTAAAGAGGAAGCAGGAGGCCTGAGTGGAAAACCACTTACCAATAAGTCTACTGAAATGATTAAGGAAATGTATAAAATTACTAAAGGTAAGCTTCATGTAATATTTTTTTGGATATAGGTATATATTTCCATAATTTTGTGTAATTGATTATATTAAGTTACATGTAGCTGGTATTTAAATAAAATATAACAACACATCAGGTAAATTACTAATTATATTATGCACCTTTTGTCCTTCATATGATAACCATAATATTTATAAATTTTACTGTCATCAGTGTGTTGAACAGTAACAACTAAAATATGATTGTATTTTATTTCAGGCAAAGTCCCAATTGTTGGTGTTGGTGGAGTATTTTCGGGGCAAGACGCTTATGAAAAAATTCTGGCAGGTGCTAATGCAGTACAAATATACACAGCTTTAATTTATCATGGTCCTCCAGTTGTTTCTAAAATAAAAACTGAATTGGCAGAGCTACTGCAAAGAGATGGATATAAGAATGTCAACGAAGCTGTTGGAAAAGGAGTTTGATATTTAGAATACACGTTTTATACTTATTGTAACGCTGACTGTTTACATTGTAAGAAGGTTTGGTCTTTTATTTGTGGTCATTAAAATGTATGACTTTAGGCATTTATTCTCAATTTGTTTTGTTTTTGTACTTATGAGTCACTAAATTACAAAAATAGAAAAACTTTATTTTTAAAGTAATTCTTTAAGTTTATATGTTTATTTACAATAGAAGAAGGATAGTGTGGTCAGATGTGTTATTAAATTTACACTGCATTTTATATTTTATCTTTCATTTCTTCCTCTCACATATTCAAATTCAAATTCAAATCATTTATTTTCAAAATAGTACAAGCAAATGATATAAAAATAAATTATATGTAAAACTAAACTAAATTAAAAGTTTCATTGCAGTTCTGTAGTGCAATCACACTTTTTGTTGGGTGTCTTCATTTACTTTATCTGAAAAGGAAATAAATAGTTGTTATGGTCACAAAAGTATCTTAAGCACCTAATTTATTGTTTATAACTAGGTATCTGAAGAAATATATCAGTCCCAATACAGACAAGAAGCTACAGGCTTAGCTGGGTGCGCCAAAGTTCACCTAAAGTTTCAACTCCGATAATTTGGGATCCGAAAATGTTCTTCCTAACTTTTTTCATCCTAACAATTACAATTCTTAACCACTCTGTCACTAATGTTCATAATTCGAAGCATTCATCTTCCTAATCTCGGTAGCAATAAACATCTATTGTACTTTTATTAGTTTTCCTAAATTTTTTCAACTTATCCATCTTTTACACTATTATTCAAAGTCATATCTTTTTTGTTTAGGTTTTTTTTTATTCATAATAATCAGTATTTAATTTTACGTAACTTTTACGACACAACAGTTTTAGTTTTTTAATTATTTAGTTATTTTCACATAACATGTTTAGACATAATAATATAAGACTAATAGTACCATGGTACAAGTAGTTAAATACATGTTTTCATATACACATTTAAATTAAATTAGTTTAATATTAGCGGCTATAGCTTTAAAATATTCACTTTTATTTGGTGTGTTCTGGTTTAGGTTAGGTTAGAACTGTGACCACAACGCACGAGCCGAGCGAGCGAAGCGAGCGTGCCGCGGCAGCGGTCGGCGAAGTGCCAGAACCGAATCGGTCTTATAGTTATTGGTTTAGGTACAGTTAAAACTGCGGTATAAACTCCCAGGCCATAAACATAACCGTAAATGAGTCGTTTTTTATGAATTTTATTCATTTTAGACAAAAATCAGTAAAACGACCTTTAATCAAATACTTTATTGTACACACACAGAATTTACAATAACATAATAGAAAAGAAACAGTTAAAATATTAGGTACAAAGGCGAGCTTAATTCAATATTGATTTTTCTACCAGCAAACCTTTAATCATTCTAAACAGTTCGTTTTTTAGACATAATTATCTTTCTTCAACTTAGCAATAGACACAACTTAGTACGTTATGTAAAGCATACCCCCTAAATAATAATCATACCCTAAAATTAAAACTATAATATACCATCTTCTACCCACATATATTTTTTATTACACTTGGTAAATGTTTCTTTCTGAGTATGAGTAAAAATATTATGGTAATTTATGTTTAGGGATAAAAGCATTATGAAAAAAAAAAGTAGAAGTTAAAATATATTTACATAATATAATAATAACAATTTTCGGAAACATCAGTGTTATGAACATCGCCGGTAGCACTACAAATAGTATGAATGAAAACATTAGGATGAAAAATTTTAGGAAGAGTGATCATTCGGATTACAAATCGTTAGGAAGAACAATTTCGGGAAAAGAACTTTAGGTGAGCCAATATGGACCCGGCTTAGCTACATACATGAAATTAGAAATTGTTATAATTCATTAGTTAATTAACAAAAAAAAATGCATCTTACAATAATAATTGTGCCATGTATGACCTGGCTAGGAGAAACTATCCATGCAGAAGCACCTCCATTTATTAATATTAACACACCGTAGTAATATGCTTCACAATATTCATATTATGAGTTTCCTATGTAGTAACATTTAAGTGCTATTAAATAAGTTTCTTATCCTTATCATAAAATGAAACAACAATTCTATACATTTCTTATTCCCTACCTTCTATTTTGCAGTTAGGCAAATTCTGCTTAAGATACTGTTTACATCCTTCCAGATCTGCAACACTTGTTAAATTAAATAGAACTAAAATTTCAAGATTGCTGAGTTGTTTCAATGACTTGACTCCTTCATCAGTAACATTGACACATTTAGAAACTTGTATTTGTGTCAACGAGGGGCCCGCATATGAAAGACCCTTTAAAGCTCTGTCATCTATATAGTTATTGTTGTGCAGGATAACTCTGCGCAAGGCAGCACATCCAGCTGAAAGTCAAGGTCAAATATAAAGCAATCTGACCGTATAAAAAAATAACCTATCCTTGATAAGACAAGTACCAACTTAAATGTGGGAATCCATAATGACTGATAGATGAATCAGTGCCATCTATTTCCATAACTTTTTTAACTGGTGTTTTATCTGATGGTAAAAAATTATAGTTCGCCAGTTTTTTTCCATCAGCCCAAACGATCTTTCCACCGTTTCGTAGGACCCATTCAGCACAAACTCTGTCTGGTCCTAACTCTTTTAAGCGGTCTGTATCAACCGTATTGAACTTCATGTTTACATATTCCCAGAATGAACGAACTTGGTTATTCTGAGGCCTAAACATTTTTTGAACCGTCGTTGTCCTGAAACCCTGAAATAAAACAGTAATATATTCCATGAATTAAAAATATTCTACTCTTGATTGAATCACCTAATTATATTATAAATAAATAACCATACATTACGTAATGTGAGCAGCATGATAATTAAATTGTATGACTGACTTTTCCAAATAAAATTCAATGAGTCAACGAGTCAACACAATTTTCTCTTCTATTTTTATCGTTGTTGTTGCCTAAATTTCGTTATGGCGCGTCAGGCCAGGCGCATCAAAACAAATAGCAAACTTATGACAGAATTGACAGCCAAAAAACAGCTGATTTGTTGTGTTGCCAACTCCAATGAAATGCCGGAAGTGGGCACGCACCGTAGACAGATAATGAATAGACAAGCGATACGCATATTCGAGAGCAAGAGGGATATAGAGTACATGGTAATTTAAGTGTTGCACTATTTATGAAAAAATTACCCCGTGCGTGTCGTAGCCGTCGCGTCACCTCTTCGGTTAAGCTCGGTTATGGAAGTATTCAGTGGTCTGGAAATTTTATTTTAACAGCGAATCATAATTTTCTCCTTTCGTTATGTATTTATTTAGTCCTACTACGTTGATTTTATGCCGACGGGCAAAGAATGTTCTACATGCAACACTTGCAAACCGGCATTAAATTGCGTCTAGTAGGTTTTGGTCGTAGAGGGAGAGGCAGCATTTTATAAAAGCTGAAAGTATTCCTGTTTGTGCTTCTAAGAGCCTATAACGATCCCCAAATATAAGGATCGCGGTGGCTTAGAGAAATTAAAAAAAATAATTGGAAAAAATGAAAAATGGTTTTACACATGAATCATTTGATTTTATTATTCTCCTCTGAACAAAATTAATTTGGTATAAACATTTCTTATATTCTCACTTGTGCTAACAATCTTTTTAGAATCGTAATGAATCCGCACAGTAACATATTTGGTACAGATTGCCTTAATTAATAAACTGTAATGATTATTTATAAAGGATTGCTCCTTAGAATGTTGGGATATAGCTGAAAATAATTCTAAATGTAAACATTTTTTTAAACATTCTTGGGTTAGGTGGTGAACAGGATTCTTGGTATTGTACAATTTATTAGCCCTGAAAACCTTTTCAGCAATTTCACAAATAGTAATTACATCAGACGAAGGGTACAGTAGTCCACCTTTATCTTTTTTGCTTTGTAAGCTTATAAACTGGTCTCTGCATAGTACAGACAGACACTCTTGGCATTTGATTTGAGTCCGCACTTTTCTGACGACAAATCCAGCAATGTAAATGATCACTTGCCTTGCAAATTCTGTCAATTTCGATGGGTCTGCCAAATAATCGTGGTCGTCCGGCAGTACTGGTTTGTCTAATTCTTGTGTGGTTAATTCCACATCCGGCACCATCAGTCTATTGCGATCTGTCGTATTATTGATAGCTATTTCTGGCCTCGTGTATGTTAAAATTGTGATATCAGATAGTGGCACAACATTTCCACTAGTTAAATTTTTGAGTTCTCCATGAACTAGGAGTCTATTAAAAGCAGATTGAAATTGTCTTGCGGTGGGATTATTGTTGAATCCACCTTTCGCTCGAATAGCACTAAAGAAGTATTCCAAATGATCTTGACTTAACTTATAGGTACATAAAAAATCGATATTATTATTTTGCACATATCGCTCGTACAAAAATATTAAACTTTTAATGCAAATCATAAATCCCTTAAAACCTGTTTTTCTATTTGATTTTATAATATTTGTATTTAACAATGTTAAAGTTTTTATGTAATTATACATTTCTTGAAGAAATGTTTTATGTTCTTCATAGTTATTAGAAGAAAGGGGCTTTTTATAGCCGTAGGCATTTAAATTCCTAGAATTCATTATATCGAATAACGAATTTATTTTTCGGATAAAATCGACAGTTGCTTCGGAGTTTTTAAATTCGTCTAGACCCAAATCTTTGTTGCAAAATTCGATGGCGTCTCCCACAGAAGCACTAAAAGTCTGCGCTGCGAGCTTTACTTTCATTATCTGTCTTCTGAAAAATACATGCGCTTTTTTTAATTTATTAGCCAAATGTAAACCTTCCTTTTGTTGTAGTTCTACCAATGCAGTTATATAGTGCCAAGAAATAATGAGCCCTTCTGCGTTTGTTATATTTTTTTTGTCACCTAATGTGTTTCTAACTAATTTGAGCATATGTGACGGATCAGGGAAAACAGCAACCATTTTATCATTAAAAATAAATGTCGTGTCCATATTATCATCATCTAGGCGACAACCTAATACTTTTGCCATAGAAAAATTGGCCGGACACCCGTCGAACGTTACTGAAATGACATTCACCCCAGCTTCTTCAATCAGACTTAGGGCTTGTTTCACAAGAGAGGCTTTTTGTTCAGCCGTGATACCGTCAATTAAAAAATAACCCACTGGTATTTTCCAAGATCCATTAACGCACGTGAGCATAAATACTAATGCCTCCTTGGCAACAGGTAACTGATCATTGTCAAGGTTAGCTCCACAGTTGACAAAACCAACGTAATTGTTGCCATCAAATTCAACACATCTGCGTATTGCCATCTCGTCGAAACTTAATGCGCCAAAAAGTTGTCCTGATTTATTTTTACTAAACAAATTAATAGCTTTTAACGATTCTTTTGAAAAACCAGGTTCACCATTCAAACTTTGGTACCAGCGAGTCAATGTTCGTGGATGAGGTAAACAAGAGTCAAACGTTTTTCTAACAAATACATATGCTCGTGGACTAATGAAATGTAGAGTTAATGCAAAGCATCGTAATTCGGGAGAGTATTTTTTTTTACTGTTACTACCGAGGACGCGTTTCAATATATCCTTATTAAGGGGATCTATAGCAGATAATAAATCTGCATTTTCTTGGTTTATAAACATACGTGTTTTAAGCTGTTCAATGACAGTCGAAAGCTCAGAGTTTTTCTTCTCTAAACGCCAATTCTTGGATCGTAGCATGGCCATTTTTTTCTTTCTTGCCGCCGACACCATTGTCTGCTTTTGTAGCTGTTGTAATAGTTTTCTTTTTCTTGGCGTATATTCTATTGAAACTTGGTCATTTGATGGACTCTGTAAATTTTCCAAAATGAAAACAATTAAAACAAGGATAGGTACTATAGGTATAGAACAGTCCCTATTTATCTATTCTAATATCATATGGAGCAAATATTTTTTTGTTAGTTTCTTTGTAATGTAACAAACAGGCTCTGAATCTTCTGGATCGATCTTGATGAATTTTGTTTTGGCAATAGTTCAGGGCTCCAACAAGAACATAATTTTGTACTTTTTATCATCGTACCTCTCGGGCGGAGCCACGGACGAAAGCTAGTCTAATATTCGTGACAGACAGAGAGACAATGGCAATTGTATCATATCAATAGTCATATTAGCTTTAAAAGCATAGTTATTTTGACAATTATTTTACAAGCAGACATTTCAATTTTTTTCTATAAATTACTTTTAAAATTACCTCATTAGTTTCTGCCTTTGTTAATTGAACTGAAGATGTAGATGGAACATCAGCATCATAATCCATATTGTCTTCAGTCGGTCGCTGTAATTAAAAAAAAAACATAAAATGAACTCAGTATATTATGAATAACTTTCTTAATTAGTTTAGATTAATTTTCGCAAAAAATACCTCAATAGTTTCTGCGTTCGTTAATCGAACTGAAGATGTGACATGAGCATCATATTCCATAATGACTTCAGTCGGTTCCTGAAATTCCAAAAGAAATCATACACATGTATTACAATTTGTTTCATCTTGAGGTAATCAATTATAATTACTTTAGCCAACTCAATCACGGATTTTTATTTACAAGTAAGAGAGGCTCTCTTACTTGTAAACAAAAATCCATGATTTATAATATTCTTTCTTAGCAAGCAACACCACTTTATAAAATACATTCCAGTTTAATTGTGGCCATTTTGTTTACTGAATATTCTGTCTGCCACTTGGCTCAAGTAATTAGATCACACATAAGTATTCACATGTATGAGGAGAGTCGGTACAGAACCAGGTCGTAACATAGTCTTTAATTTAGTTTTTCGTAAGCATTTCTGATCGAAATGTATGGAACACATCCGTGTATACTTAGTTGGACTCCAGTTTTTACGACCCGTTACAGAGATCCAACGTTTTCGCAAGACTGGATCTTTCGGGAATCTATAAAAAATGAAATATTTCGTTGTTATTTAATACTTTTACAAGCCCACATAAAACGTCATAATACGATTCTAGATTCCACCAAAACTAAATGTTGTCTTATGATCTTATCCACATCAATAAAACTTTTATAATTCAACTTGAGACATGATTATTAAGATATTATATTAATATTTAACCATAACCATTTGTGGTAAATATTACCCATTTTTAGGGGAAATCAAAAAGTATGCGATATGTCATCCCTAAAATTGGTTATTACCCCGCCAAGTTAAAAATCACTGACAATTCATAGGAGTCTTTAGTATCAATGTGCTACATAATTTGGACGGGTTTCACAAAATCTTTCTTTAAAGAAAAATCTCAAAATATTAAACAAAAGTACGTGTTAAGAGCGCTTTGCGGTTTTATAATAAACGTAGTTGAGTTATCAACGTGATAATCACAAAAATTAAAGAGATTCAAAGAACTTACCCATGGAAGGTTATGTTTTGCTCTTTCCGTTCCGATCGGTTTTTACATCGTAAAACATAACAGTTCACCATGACGGAAACGTTCGGGTACCGCGGAACAATTACAATAATGTTTATAACACCACAGAGACACGATAAATCACTCAAAAGACAATTTTTTAGAAATCAGTTAGCCACTGTTTGTCACGAACTGAGCTTTGTGGCAGCCAACAAAAGCGCATACGCCGAGTGGAACAAAAAATAACTATTTGCATCTCGCTTGCTCTACCGCTAAATGGTATGCTTGCATTTCGCTCTCGCATCTGTCCATGTGTGCGAATGACCAGTCCATTCATTCTCTGTCTACGGCACGCACAGATATACGACGTACAGTCTGTCTATAAAGTCGTGACATTAATGTTTGAGGAACTAACATTAATCATGTGCCGGCTACACCAAACATAAGTAAATCAGCTGTCATCGAGTTTGAGTTGTGGAACAGTTTTCCTTTTGTATTTTTATTGTTTTGGTTAAACTGCAATTAATTAACCCGTAACTACGCAGAAAGGATTAAAAATGAATAAAGTAAATCGGAGTGGCACGCGGGAAGTGATTTTTAAAGTTTTCCAGCGATGTTTCGCGGAGTACCAAGCTGGACGAATTTTGTGCGATTTGTATGATATTTATGGGCGGACGGCATCTATGACGGGTATGTAATCGTGTTATTGTTTGTTTTTAATCTGCCCGAAGTTACAAATTTACTGAATTTACGATTTGGAGACCAAAAAGGCATTGTTTACATTGCACATTTTTAGGTTAGATTGACATTGTGAGTAGGTCATATTATAGTATGACCATAATTTTTGATACATTTAATGGTACAATTAGATCCATTCAGGTTTTATACCAGTTTTGAATTTGAATTAATTGCTTCATGTCAATAAGTTATTGTTTCCATTCCAGTACATTTTTTTTAATTTTTTCCAGGAAAATCAATGAGTACAGTTAGGCGGATAGTCAACGAAGGTTTTAAAAATGATGGAAAGTTAAAGGTCTACGCTCAGGAAGCGAAAGTTACTGCGTTTGGTGAAAATAAACAAACCTCGCCCCATCTATGCCATTGATGAACTTTTAGGAGAATACGGGCACACAGTGTTACGGCTTCCGCCGTATCACTGTGATTTGAATGCCATTGAGCTCATTTGGGCTAACCTAAAACAAAAAGTAGCAGCACAAAATATTGGGTCACGCGATGTGAAGCAACTTGCTGAAGACGCCTTCAACAGCATTACACCTGAAACATGGAAAACTGCTGCCATCACGTGGAGACGTCTGAAAAAGAGTACTACGAGCGAGGACGTCATCTGTATCGAGACATAGACGAGTTGATCATTCGCTTAGGCGATGATAGCAGCAGCTGTAAAGATGACAGCGCTGCTGATGAAAGTGGCAACGTAACGTTTCTTGATTTTGAATATTTGGAATCCGATGATGAGTGAGAGTGATCAATCATAGTTTTTTTTAACTATGTGTAATAATTTTATTCTGGTTCAATTAAAAATGCTTATATAATAAAACTTTATAAAGACCTTACCTTATTTACCGTTTAAACCGACTGTAAATAAAAACAGTTACAAAATATAACTGTATAATGTGTCTTATTTATTTACTCTTTACTTGAACAAACTGCTAGTATCAAAATCATTTTAGTCACACTATATAGGGTTGCTACATGCATGTCAGCAGCGCCATCATTTAATGTCACGACTTAATAGACAGACTGTATGCATTCGCCGCGCTCATGGTGGCCAAAATTGGAACTAATAGTGGCTCCGTCAATGTGCTTGCATGCATGTACTATTCCTTCAATTCCTAGTATATAATGAAGACGCACCCCCTATTTGTTCGCGGTTTTCACTATTAGATAGAGCAATTTTATTAATGAGGTAGTCATGTAAGTATAAAATATGCATATTATTGTACAGAAAAGCCAAGAAATTGAAAGATTTGTAATGTGAAAAAAATTACTTACTTTATTAAGTGCGTTTACACTGCAAACGCAGCATTCACCTAAACTTTACATCTTTCAGAATCGAGAAGTCCGAGCTACTTACAACCCTGTCTACGGTACTGGCACTTAAACTCACTTTCACAAAATATTGTAATGATTGATGAAAGAGTGATGAGAATTCTTTTTGTATGACGATTCTCGGCCTTTGCAAAGACAATCTGGCCAAGTGGGGATTTATCAACTCATCCGATACTAGTTGCGAATGTGGATCCCCTAGCCAGAGTATGACCCATCTGAGGACCCATCTGAGGACCCATCTGATGTCTTGCCCTTTACTAACCGTCACTTGCACCTTCGATGATCTAATGCAGGCAAACAAAGAAGGGGTTGAAGTCGCCACCTACTGGTCTAAAACAGTATAATTGAACAAGCCATTGACACAAAAAGAAGAAGATGACGATTCTAAGTGCTTTGAGAAGTCTAGGGAATAAATATATTTTCATTTAATTGCATATTAATAAAAAGATTAATATTAGATACACTCCGTCTATAAAGTCGTGACATTAATGTTTGAGGAACTAACATTAATCATGTGTCTGGCTACACCAAACATAAGTAAATCAGCTGTCATCGAGTTTGAGTTGTGGAGCAGTTTTCCCTTTGTATTTTTATTGCTTTGGTTAAACTGCAATTAATTAACAAGTAACTACGCAGAAAGGAATAAAAATGAATAAAGTAAATCGGAGTGGCACGCGGGAAGTGATTTTTAAAGTTTTCCAGCGATGTTTCGCGGAGTACCAAGCTGGACGAATTTTGTACGATTTGGATGATATTTATGGGCGGACAGCATCTATGACGGGTATGTAATCGTGTTATTGTTTGTTTTTAATCTGCCCGAAGTTACAAATTTACTGAATTTACGATTTGGAGACCAAAAAAGGCATTGTTTACATTGCACATTTTTAGGTTAGATTGACATTGTGAGTAGGTCATATTATAGTATGACCATAATTTTTGATACATTATGATGGTACAACTAAATCCATTCAGGTTTTATACCAGTTTTGAATTTGAATTAATTGCTTCATGTCAATAAGTTATTGTTTCCATTCCAGTACATTTTTTTTACTTTTTTCAGGAAAATCAGTGAGTACAGTTAGGCGGATAGTCAACGAAGGTTTTAAAAATGATGGAAAGTTAAAGGTCTACGCTCAGGAAGCGAAATTTACTGCGTTTGGTGAAAATAAACAAACCTCGCCCCATCTATGCCATTGATGAACTTTTAGGAGAATACGAGCACACAGTGTTACGGCTTCCGCCGTATCACTGTGATTTGAATCAAATTGAGCTCATTTGGGCTAACCTAAAACAAAAAGTAGCAGCACAAAATGTTGGGTCACGCGATGTGAAGCAACTTGCTGAAGACGCCTTCAACAGCATTATACTTGAAACATGGAAAACTGCTGCCATCACGTGGAGACGTCTGAAAAAGAGTACCACGAGCGAGGACGTCATCTGTATCGAGACATAGACGAGTTGATTATTCGCTTAGGCGATGATAGCAGCAGTTGTGACAGCAGCTATAGTGATGACAGCGCTGCTGATGAAAGTGGCATCGTAACGTTTCTTAATTTTGAATATTTGGAATCCGATGATGAGTGAGAGTAAAGGGCTTCACACACAGCAGCTATAATGTAAAGATGTACATTATAGATCGATACATCTCATTACATCTTTCCATAGAAATCGTCAGGAGACCACACACGACAGCTATATTAATTAATAAAAAGTCGCTAAAGTCGGTTAAAAATAGACTTTGATTTAGTTATGTGTCGTTCGCGATTGAACGAATCTAAAGAACTGAGTCGCGCGAACCGCACAGTCGAATGGGCCACTTTAGCTGTAGAAAAGGATTAATTCGTTACGATTTGTTATTCACGATAAATAGATTAAATAAAATTTAATTTAATATAAGTACAGCTTTCAATAAATTTAAGAATGTTTTGAACAATTTAATTCATCATCACTGACAAAAACGTAAATCAATCCCATTCGTTCTTTCGTTCACTTGTTCCCATCCCTAAATCAAATGTCAAACTTCCATGTCGTTTTTTTAATCTGTGGTTTGAAGTCTCCTTGGAATAACGAAATTTGCAAAAAGAATACATTTGCACAGTGAATTTACAATGAATATATGTGAATATTAGTGTGTTGGTGTGTGAACTAGTTTATACAACTCAATGTGGTAACGTACAGTGTGTTATTCTTTCGCAATATCGTAATTTGTAATTGGGGGGGGTTTGTTTACTGTTTTTGCCAAGTCTAAATGAATCGACTATACAGATACATGATCACTATGATCATTAATAGATAAGTCATACTAACCTATCAAACACATTCAAAACTTTAAAAATATTTTATCTATTAAACTAAAAATCGTTTCAATATTGCAGGCTCTTATAAACTGAAACAAAGTATAAACTACCAAAACAAGCGCCACTTATGGTAGACTACCAAGCTTACCCGTAGTTTTACATTATTATACACGTTAGTAGTAATATTGTCATTATTATAGAGTGTGTGCGTGTAGGCTTAAAACTTCGACATTTTGACATCTGGCCGTACTGTCAGGTGTCATTTTCTGTGTGTGATTTTCTGGCAAAGCAAAACTGTGGATAGGAAACAGAGAATAAATTGGATCCCAATCAGTTTTCGTAACATTAAGTGTCTAATAATTGTCCATCCATTTCAGGTGTTTTAAATTTAAAGTGTAATAAGCTGTTAATTATTAAAGCATCATCGCGTGATTATAAAAAATGTCTGAATCCTACGGTATGTATTGTTTGAGTAGTATTGTTTGTATGAGTTACTTGTTTGCGACGCTTCTGTTATTGCATCGATTACGTTGTAACTGGTATTGTTTCAGAATATTTATTTAAGTTTCTCGTTATTGGAAGTGCAGGCACTGGCAAATCAAGCCTTTTGAATCATTTTATTGGTAATAAATGTAAGTAGAATTTACGTTTTATCCTCTTCATCGTTACATACACACCACACCTCTATATCAAATCATTACATTCAAACGTTATTGTACCAGGTTCGCAAGAAATTTGTCCTGTTAAATTCTGATGTAATCATTTTGGGTAACATTTGTTTGACAACATAGTTGAGGAGTACTATACGAACATCTTTATTTTGTATTGTTGATGTCTTAACCCAGATGCATAATATCTTTTAAAACCTTTTTTTCCCAAACTGGTTCAAAGCAATTAATCCGCAGTTCATTATTGCACCTGAAATATCATTTAAGATCATACACTTGTACATACATGAGCGTAGTTACTTAAACTTCGAGGAAGAATGTAACAATGAGCTGATGAAGCCACCTCTATAAAGTTCTTGTGTACCAAATTTGGTGGTAACAATTATATTTTTGTTTTAAATATACACCAGTATTACTATTTACACCAATTACTATTTTATTAAAGAAACATACACCTAAAAAAACACACAGTGGGACTACATGTTGTATGAGTGGATTTTTCTTGGCTAAAATATCAGTACTTATGTTTACAGTTAAAGAAGACAGATGTCATACTATTGGAGTAGAGTTTGGTTCTAAAATTGTGAACATTGGCGGCAAGTCAACAAAATTACAAATATGGGACACTGCTGGTCAGGAAAGATTCAGATCTGTTACTCGCTCATATTACCGAGGTGCTGCTGGGGCTCTTCTTGTATATGACATCACTTCTCGAGATTCATTCAATGCTCTTGCAAATTGGCTCAGAGATGCAAGAACGCTAGCCAGTCCCAATATAGTAATATTACTTGTGGGTAATAAAAAAGATATGGAAGAATCTAGAGAAGTCACATTTACGGAAGCAAGTCAATTTGCCCAAGAAAATGGTAAATAAATTTACTATTCCTATCTAACACAAAATTTAATCTAACAAAAACTAAATAGATTCTATCTTTAAGAATACCTAATTTAAAATTTACTCATTTTTCATATTTGTATTATTATACTTTCAGAATTGATGTTCCTAGAAACCAGTGCTAAGACAGGAGAGAATGTAGAAGAAGCATTTTTGAAATGTTCTAAGACTATACTGGCCAAAATAGAAACTGGCGAACTTGATCCTGAGAGAATAGGCTCTGGTATCCAGTATGGCACAGGGACATCTAAGAGATTGAGTGCACCTAAGAAACCTGCTAGAACACCGTCGGACTGCGCCTGTCATATGTAAGATACCCTCACTTTAGATTTTTATGTATGTTAGCTCTGCAAGCAGATGGTAAATTTACTTATGAATCTTTTTTAAAGTCTCTCTTTTATACTAAGAAACAGTTGAAAAAGATATGGGACCGGCAGGATTTGAACCTGCGACCTTACTGCACACCGTGCAGCCGCTCTTAGCCATCCAGTTACGGTCGCCTCTTACCGGCACCTTAAATTTCTCAACTCTATGATACGTCATTTCGTGACGTATTTTAAGGTGCCGGTAAGAGGCGACCGTAGCTGGATGGCTAAGAGCGACTGCCCGGTGTGCAGTAAGGTTGCAGGTTCAAATCCTGCCGGTCCCATATCTTTTTCAACTGTTTCTTAGTATAATTTGCTAAGCATAGCTAAATGCTATAAAAATATCTCTCTTTTATGTTTTACATTATATTATGAATAGGTAAAAAACTATGTGATTGAAAACAATCGGAATGTGCTCTGTTAAAGATCTGATGATAATGATCTGGTAAGATTGTTATAAATTTAGGGATAGCCATATTATTTTAAATATTGTCTCACTGATGTTTGTATGTTTTGTCAATGCACACATCTTGTTGGCCTGTATGTTAGGTTGTGAGGGAGTTAACTCTTTAATATGTAAGGTATTTAATAATTTGATTTTCATTTTAAATTACTAGGTAAACCAAAAAAAAAATAAAAAAATCATTATAACTCGGATTTTGTTAATTAGTTAGGCACAGGGAAAACTATTAAGTGTACAGCACAAATTATAATCAAAGGATTTTTTTTAAATAATAAAAATTATGATGATAATGAAGTTTTAAGTTTTCTAAAATGTTATTTTTTGTTGGTTAAAAACCTTTCAAAAACAATGTTCAAGATTTTTAAATAAATCTATAACGAATGGAAGGTAAAATTGCGCTGACAAAAATCTGACGCTGAATTTCGACAGCCTTTTAAAGAGTTGGTGTTGTATTATGTATTAAAAAAAAAAACCAAAGGTGCCAGGTAAAAAAACAATATTAATGTTATTTAAAAAAAAATGGAAATATTCATAATTGTGCGTTCTTCTAAATCAAACAGGCTTCGTTTTTCTTTTCTACATTTATTTTGTAGGTTTCTAAGAGAATAAAAATATGCTCCTTATTCTATATTTGTGCTGTACAAATAAGATATATTTGTATGCATGCATTTATAAGTAAAATTGATTATGTATTGTCCAAAAAATGTTAGATAATTGAAGTGAAAAAGGACCAGTTTGTATGTGTAAGTAACCTTCAGCAATTTCATTATGTTTTTTCGTAAACAAAAAAAAACAATTTATTAATAATATTGTTAAATATAATATCATCCTAGGTAATTGTTAATCTACTACTAGAAATTATTTAATTTGGCATAAAACAGTAAATGTTAATATTATTTTTATATTATGAGAATTAATTACATAATCATAAAACATGTAATAAAGATAACTAAATTAGTATGTTGGTATTTTTTGTAATGCCATATATGGCGGTAAATATCCAATCTACCCAAATATGGAAAAAAAGTAATAATAATAACTTTATTGTACACCAAGGAATATTCCAATATTTGGCGGTCTTATCGCAATCAAGGTAATCCCTTACAGACAACCATTGGATGGAAATTAAGACAGAGAGATGAAAGGAAAGTGAAAGATGTACTAGCGAAAAAGTAGAACAGATTTTAAAAGAATTTATTAATAGAAATGATAGTTATGATGAAGATAGTGCTGAATGCAGTCAAGAATAATGCTGCTCTGGCAGTTATTTTAATCACAAGCGGATAAGGATGACCCTGCTAATATTGGATGTGCAATGTTGCTATATGTTTTCTACCAGGTTGGCGTTTTGAAGTTCAGTTAATATTGAAAATTCTTTAATTTTATATAAATAACAAAATAAATTAATATTTTTAAAACTTTATGACTGATAGAATGTTACATATAATAATAATATGTATAGATTCGTTTGCTGCCGGACTCGAAATTTTTCAACTCTTTTGTGCCAGCTTTTAGCTAGACGAACCTTATTTGGTTTTAGAAATTTCGAGTCCGGCAGCATACAAATCCATAGCTGAATTGGCAAAGCACTTGGGGCGTATACCCAGGGGGTGCAGGTTCGAGTCCTGCTGGATTCTTAATTTTTCAACTTTAATATTTTATAAATTACAAAATTTGCTTTAAAATATTACAAATATGTATAGAGTTATCAGACAGTAAACTATCTTAAACTTGTCCTGCATTGTAGCTTAAAACGGTTTCGTGTGGACTTCCTTAAGTGTGCAGTGTGATCCTCACAAGTGATTTTTTTTTCTACAATTCTTAGTTTATCAACCTAAATTCTGACAGGCTTTTATTTTATTCCAGGTTAGGAATTTAGTCTCTTCGCTTGTTAGGATTGAAGTAGGATGGGCAATTATAAATAAAATCAAAGATCTAGGCAGTTTGAAGTTGGCTGCAGATGGCTGTTCAGCCAAACGAGGAGCACCATACTCGAACATGGCCAATACCGATCCGTGACATTTAATCTGCAGCTAGCTTAAACCCTCCAAGATCATTGATTTTATTTTTACTTATTACATAAAGAAAAAACATCTCGAGGTTTTATACAAATTTATTTCTGAAATAATAACATTTCTAGAAGCTCCTATGCATTCAGAGCTTGCACATAATGAATTTATTTGATTACTGCCTAATGGCTCAAACATAATTTAATGCAATTAAATTTCTACAAAGCATGTGTAGATGTTACGAAAATATTCATATTAAAATATAATTCATGCCATAACGTAAACATCAACAAAATCTTAAAGTCGCAGCTTTAAAAGGGCAAACTTTTATTTATTTACATTTAAGGTAGGATTAAAAAAAAAATCTAAACTCATTAACATTTTTGGTTTACTGACATTGATATGTACATTTTCTGCGGGTAGTAATAAAATCAATAATATATTTTGATCCTCCAGATAGAAGTGGAATGTGGTATTTTGTTAATTGTTGCAGAAAGTTTCCATATCTAATAATACACTCACGATTCTGATAGATTATAAATTTATGCATAGATTTTTTTCCATTTGAGCAAATAATTAAATAGTATTTTCCAGTAATGGTAAATATTCTAATGAATAACACAATTTGCTTTTGAATTCAAACATTGCACAGCGTGTATATCCGAAGACGTGATAAATATTTTTTTTTATAAAAGTTTTGTTTTTCTTTACTATTTTATTTTAAAACTGTTGTGAAATAGACGTGAACTTTACAAGCTCGATTTGGTTAAAACATGTATTAGTTTGAACTAAATAATTACACATAAATTCTACTACGACTGTACACTTAATCCACCATAATTAGATAAGTACTTATAAATAAAAATAATAGACTTGCGACGAACCGTCTGTGCTGGGGTGCTTTCGGTAATATTCCATGTCTTTGAATCTGTCTCTTTCGGTTCTGGAATTACCAAAACTAATAGATACCCAACTGAACATGGAAAGAATGGCGTCGTGCTCATCACAGTATGCACTACACACTGCACACAGCCGTAACCATTTCGCATGAATTAAAATGCACCTATACAATTAAACTAGGAACTATTTTGGGCGTGATGCGTGCCACTAAACCAAGAACCCGAAATAATTGTATATTTTTATCCATAAATAAATCAGTAATAATATTAATAACACTGTTTCTAAATTATCAAGTATAAAACTTGTAATACAAATACCGCATGATTGAATATCTGTGGGTTTGAAAGCTGATTAAGTCATTCAATTTCGTAGAAAATAATATACTTGAACTAGTTCTAGTTCTATCACAGTAAAATATCAAAACACTTAAGCAACTTCTTGGATTTCATTGATTTTATTTTTTTCACAATTTAATTTTTTTATAATGATAAGGAGAGTTCATTAGATAGGGATTGTATGGGCCTGTATTCTGGATAACCACATTAAAACATGGTTTTGTTTATTGAGTTCTCTTTGATGATCGAGGTTATGCAATAGCTCCTACATGCTGCGGCACAATTCACAAACGCAGTAGGTGCGCTTATTTAATGTTTACAGCTTTAGAGATGCTGGCATTAGACCTTTTAGAATAAAACCTGATGGTTTTACCTCTATTAGAAAAGCAATAATATATTAATTTGTAAAACAAATTGTAGGGACCTTAGAACAAATTTTGACTTGGATCAAGTTGTTCTCTGTGCTTTACTGCATATAATAATTGTGCGGCAGCATGTATGTTGTATTGTAGCAGAAATTATAGTGATGAGATTTCTCAAAGAACTTAAAAGGATTTTTTTTAGCAATCCCGGTTTAAAGTTGATATTTGAAACATAGATGAAACACTCTCTTTATTAATTCTAAAAAACTTCATTATGGACATAATACATTTTGCTAATATAGGTAAATCACGACGTGGTCATTTATTTAATAATTATGCTATATAAATATATATTTCATTTATAGAAGTAATCTGCATTAAGTGTTTAGTTATTAAGTAATTTATAATATCATTCTAATTAACTTTTTCAACAGTTGCTATTAGTATATAAAATTACATATCTACTTAACAATATTTAAGAGCTTTCTCTCCGATATATATATATTACTATAACTACTTATTGCTATATAACACAAGTCACTGAAGAGAATATTCTGAGCCATATTACTGTGTGCTGGCAAGGAAACGCTGTTATCGCTGTATACCGACTGACACTAAGATCATTCAAATTTTGTAGACTATTTAACTTGATAGCCATCAGCATCTTTAAATCAGTCTTATTCTTTTAAAAATAAAAGTGCGAAATTGTACAACACACAATAACTATATAGACATTGATAGGACTTGAATAGCCAACACTTAAAAAATATCATGACTAGACTTAGTCACATGTAAGTAAGTACAAACAATTTCTTTTGAGTAGTTGAGTGTAATTTGTTGGCCAAAAATTTAATCTTAGTGTCTATTTGCTCATGACAGAGATATAGAAATTTTGGAATTCTTTAAAGCAATCACAATGTTAACTAATTGCCGACAGAGAGCGAATGCATGAAAGCCGATATCCGAGCACACAGCAGTTATCTTACACTCGTAGGTTCTATTATAATACGTGCTACAACAGCCGCTAGCCAAGGCTTTATATTAGTCTGCTGATCGATCTTTGATTAAGAATCGGCTATGATAAATAAATCATACTATTATGAAAAGACCCTCTGATACTAAAAGTTAATAAGTACACATTAACAGTGGTGTTATATCATTAAGAATTATCGATGGGTGTAAACGATTGTAAAAATATATAACTAATTACAGTCGATCACTGCAGTGTCTTGCGGCTTACATGCGAATGCTCAGAGTGGTGAGGAGAGATCGCTTGGAGTTGTGCCGAGGCCTACGACGGCTGCTGGCTCTGACGACACGCCACGGCGGCGACCAGCGCCGCGCCACGCCCGCTGCCGTCCTCTGATAACATTAGGTCGAACTGCAACAAAAAATAATTACGATTATTATAATCCGTGGCGAAACTATACCACCGGGGGCTTATGGCAAAAAAAATGAAGGGAGATCGTCACGTTGAAGCCGCTTACCAGTGATTCAGTTCATTTCACTTTCCTTACTCAGCCGTGCAGATTTTGTAATGTTTGTTGTTGTTCTATCAACGGTTGTGAATAGATACGTCTGTAGCGGCTAGATCTGGTTAATTCTAGTCAAAACATAAGTGGACTAGATATTAAAGATAAGTTGAAACCCGATAGCAGCTGACTCAATCGCTCAGAGTTTTGTCATCACTATAATCGTGAATCATAGCGCTGGACAAAACACATTATATTGTGCACACATCGTGATTTTTGTTGATTTAATGGAAACTTATCAAGGCTATTATAGGTCATAGTAGATTTTGTTTTTTTGATGTCTGAGTAGTTTACTCAGGCTATGATAAGTTGTGTTAGACATCGCCTACATCGCGTGCGTGTGGGCGCGCTAGCTGCACACACGGCGTCACGTGTTACTGTACTGCCGTTGCTGACGCGATGAGGTCATCTTTTTTTTTTTTTTTTTTTTTAATCTTTATTAAGGAGCTTTGTCAAACATGACTATGTCGCTCCATTGGACAAAATCTATAAATTCTACACAACAATTGGTAAGTATAGACTTAACAATTTTTAACTGCTTAAATTAACACAATATAATATATACTTATAAAACTACTGTGAACGTCTTTTTAAGGCAACTTCGACCATTGTGTATAACAGTTTCGCCATATTGGACAGCGGGAACGCCAAAACACTATTACATACTCCTAATTTTTTTAAATTTATGTGTTCCAACATAATTTGATATCTTATATCTTCGTTCCGGACACATTCCGTGATAATATGTAAGACATCCTCTACTATTCCACATTCCGAACAAAGCGGAGATGGGACTTTTTTTCATTAAATGACCAAATTTATTTAGCGGAATGTGCCCAGATCGAAGACGGAAAGACATTATCAACATATTCCTATTAGACCCAAAATCTTCAAACCATGGTCTTTTACAAGGTTCATGTTGTATTGTCCGGTACCATATACCTTTCTCCTCCGAGGTTTTATCAAAGTGTAATTTCCAAAGTTCGTAACACAGTTCCTTAATTAAATATATTGTATCGGAGTAAAAAGGTAGAATATCAATAGAAACGCCGTCCCAAGAAGCTTCATTTGCCAGTCTATCCACTTTTTCGTTACCGATCAATCCAATGTGCGAAGGTACCCATTGAAGCGTCACTTGTTTAAATTCGGCTTTCAATTCATATATCGTTCGGATAATGCTGTAGGCTATCGGTGTGCCTCTTAAACAAGAGGTGCATCGAGCCAAATGCTGTATGGAACTTCTTGAGTCAGTTATGATAACAAATTTATCAAAATCAATTGACTTAATATATGCTAGGGCCTCAGATATTGCTATTAATTCCAAATACATGATAGACATATTGTTGCAAATTTTGAATTTCATATAGGAGTCTGATTGAGGGTCATAGAATGCAGCCCCCATTGCACCGTGATGATTACTACCCGATTGAATTTTGGACCCATCTGTAAAAACTTTATAATGGGTTGAATATTGGCTTTCAAGATGTTTTAAACACTTGTTTCGTAGATGTATCGTATCGTATTCTCTTTTAGCCTTATTTACCCCTTCTATTTGAAATTTGACAATGTCACTCAAATCATACCAATTTACCCAAAATTCTAATGAATACATGTCCATATATTGCGTTGAATGTACGCGAATATTTTCCAATTTAGCAGATACTTCTATTAAAATAGGTATATGTTTACGTCTCCAATATCTTCTGGTTTTAATCAAATTTAAATCATTTATAATTTTGGTACTAGCATTATTAGTTTCGGACATGGACCTTAGATAAAACTTCCCCGCGAGATATAAGCGACGAATTCGTAACGGCTGTAAACATAACTCGCTTTCCATCACGTGAATGGGAGTGCTTCTAATAAAGCCACCTATCACGCGCATAGCTTGATTCTGCAATTTATCAAATTTAAACAAATTACTATGACAGCTATTGCCATATAAAAAACTACCAAAGTCAAGCCTGCTCCTCACAATGGCAATATACAACCTTCTTAAATGTTTGGGGTGCACACCCCACCCAGACCCTGCCAATACCTTGAAAACATTTAAGAATTTATGAGTTTTCTCGTACATCTCATTGATGTGTTTAGTCCATCTTAATGAACGGTCGAGCCACATGCCCAAATACCTAACCTGACTTACTACTTCCAGTTGTCCATTATTAATTGATATACCCGTATTATCTCTGTGAAAACCTCTTTCAAATATGCACACTTTACTTTTGGCAGCTGATACACTTAAGCCTAAATTTTCTAATAATCCTACTAAAGTATTTAATGAACCTTGAATAATACTACGGGCGGTATTTATGTTATTGTGTGTTACATACAAGGCGAAATCATCGGCATATTGAGAAATACAAACATTTTGCCGCTGAATCACATTACAAATATTATGTGTTGCGACATTAAACAGTAACGGTGACAATGGGTCACCCTGCGCCAGGCCTTGACCTGTACTTCTGCCAATTATATTATTATCAGATCTTATCTTTAAATGTCTCATACTTAAAAAGTTCCACAAATAAGTACATATATTGGGACCGACACCAGCTTTATCCAAAACTGTTAGCAATGCGCAAATATTTATGTTGTTATACGCGTTGTCTATATCGAGAAAGCACGCTAACGTCACTAAACCATCGGTGAAACCTGTTTGGATTCTTGTTACCAGTCGAGTTAAACTATCCAGGCAAGATTTAGATTTCCGGAATCCCACCATCTCAATTGAAAAAAAATTGTTACTTTCAAAATACCACTCCAACCTTCGGTTTATAATAAGATGAAAGATCTTACTCACACAGGACATCAAACTTATTGGACGTACCGATGAAACCAATGTTGGGTCGCGGTTAGGCTTAGGTATCGGAAGGCTCAGATATCCCGCCACTGTGTAGGAACAAAGCCTGAAGTTAGAAATAAATTAAATAATGTTAACAAGATGTTCTTGCCATTTCTGGGTAAACGTTTAATCATTGAAAAGGAAATATTATCATAACCCGGGGCTGTGTCGCTAGTTTTTATACAAGTTTCTAATTCATGAGCAGTAATTTCAGATTCCAATTTTGAATTAAGTGATGTGAATGTAGGTTTAGGCGGGCATGTATATGCGGGGCACAAACTAATTAGTAACGATTCACATTTTGTTTTATCTACGGTCGAATTCCGGACTCTGTTACCTTTCATCCATTTCATCTTCCTCCACATTTCGCTAGCAGATGAAACTTCCCCCAAAGAATTACAAAAATTATGCCAGCCCTCCGATGATGCCCTACGTATAAGTTTTTGAGATTCCCTAATGCAATCGTTGAGGATGCTTAAATTTGCAGGGGTAGGATTTTTCCTAAATCTTGATAAGGCTAATCTTCTTTTGGCAACGGAATGTGATAAGTTAGGATTCCAGTAGGGCTTAGGGCTAAACTTATTTGTAGGGTTTAAATTAATTTTAATAGAAGGTATGTGGGCGTCAGCAGCCTTGTTGATACAACTAATAAAATGATCATACGAGCATTGTGGCTCGCCGGATATATCAAAATTCACAAATATATTCTCAAGATAAGATTCATAAGCACTCCAATCAGCTTTTTTAAAATCCCGCTTAAATAAAATGTTCGAGTTTTGTCTAACAGTCGAAGAAATCTGTATAACGAAGTGGTCACTTCCCAGAGATTCGTTAATAACCTGCCAGTTAAACCAACACGCTATATCAGAAGTCGCGAAAGAAATGTCGGGTGAAGTTCTATGCACGTTACCCGCTACTAATTTGACACGCGTATGACTGTCGTCGTTTAAAGATACAAAGCTGCTCTCAGTTATGGAATCGTATATTTGACAACCACGACCATCAGACTTAGATGACCAAGTAAAATGATGCGCATTGAAATCCCCCAATATTAAAGTTTTGCTACCAAATTGTGAGAATATGCTATCCCAATCTGTTCTACGTGTATGTACCCATTGTGGACAGTAAAATGCCACTACACTTTCTATCTGGCTACAATTAGTAATCTTAACATGTAAAATCTGTATATCCTCGTTAGAATGATCTATGTGGCTCAATTGGGCTTTAATGGATTTATGAGTACATATACATATACCTCCATAGTTATCGTCTCGGTCTTTCCTAAATATATTATAATTGGTAATGCTAAGTCGGCTATCTGAATCCAACCAAGTTTCGCCAACAGCGGCAATATGAATTTTATTATGGTTTAATAATTGATCAAATGATAACAATTTTGGTCTTAAACTCTGTGCATTCCATTGAAGTATATTAATCGCGACGCTCACAGTAGAAGTACTATTACTATCCATTTTGTGAATTAAAAGTTACATCAATCACTTTTCGTAATATTGAAATATCGAAGTTGTTTATAACAGCTGATATGCACCATTCTATGAAAATACTAATAGAACTTTGAATTTTTTGCGTAAAGTTACATCTTTTCGAAAATATAATCTTTTTAATTTTATTAATTAACGATTCAAATGATTTATTATTACTACTTGATCCTACATCGGGTTTATTAGTACATTCATCTGTCTCAGGTTGATTATTATAGTTATGGGAATGTATATTGTTTACGTCCGTATTCTGTTCCGAGATAACGTTGGCGCGGGCGCTGGCGCCGTTGTGACGACTGCGACGCTCTTCAGTACTTGTTCGCTCCCCAGCGAGTGTGCACCTCTCCTCTCCCGTCATGGAATGCGAGGACAATGACTCATTATCCTCGGATGTGAATGGTTCCAATGTAATGTGCTGCTTACGCTTAGTAGCTCCTTGTACGCTCTGTATGTTTTGTTGCACCGCTCCTGCGTATGACATCGGGCTTGAAGACGGAATTCGCTCATACCTGGGCGCGTTTGTGTTATATCTGGATACAGCTATTTGTTCAACAACAGGGTGTGGTGAAAATGGCGGAACATACATAGTCAAAGCTCGTCGGTACGTGCAGTTAAATTCTGACATAAGTGACCTTATTTTCTTTTCTCTCACGAACGCTGGACATGATTTTACCAAAGACATATGATTACCACGGCAGTTCACACATTTAAAAGTAGTGGCTTCACAATTGGGGTGATTTTTACCACATTTAGGACAAATTATTTTAAGCGATGGGCATAGCTTTATTGTGTGGCCGAATCGCCAACAACGCGAACATTGTGTCACAGGGAAAACGTATGGTTCCACGGCCACTCTTAAATTGAAAATCTTAATATATGGAGGGCGAGAACTGCCTTTGAAACCTATTCTCATAGTTTCGCTTTCTGTCCACCCCGATTCCAAGGTGTTCCTTCGAGTCAGTCTTTTTACCGATATGATCTCAGTCTCATTGCAGCTTTTCATGCATTGTAAAAGTTCCTCGTCAGGTAAATCTATGTCCATATTTCTGATGATGCCATAGGATGAGCTGACTTCCCAGGTTTTCTGAATTCTCCATCCATTTTCTTTGAAATTTGGACATACAATCAATTTTTCTGCACTTATTTCATCTTCAAAACTGATAATGACTTTAAAACTGTTAACGTATTTCACCCGATTAATCCCTGTTATGTTTGCCGCGTTAAATTGCTTGGCCAGTGAAAACTGTTTTGGTAACTTATCTGTACTGGAGATAGAAATATCTATAGTTTCAGTTTTCCTTCTTTTCCCTCCACCAACTATTATCCAATTTTCATCCTCTTCCACGCCTCGTCCTTCTGTATTGTGTAAATTCTCTTCAGTACCGCATTGTTGCAAATCACCTCCTTCGTCCATAATATCTTCTTCCATACTTATGTTATCCGCCGCCTCCCCGTCATCCTCAAGTGCACTCTCATTCATACTCGATAAGGGTCAATTTCACACAGCACACTATACCCGACAGCGCACGCGCGCCGCGGGTAACCGTTCGTTTTGTCACAACCACTAAAGTTAATTAGTAACGTAAACAGTCGCTAGACACGTCCGTACGACTCGGAAAGAGCATGGACACATGAGGTCATATTTAATCCAAATTTATGGAAATAGCGGGTCGCTTACTATGAAACATATTTCATCCCACGGACCAATTGGCACTCACGGACTAAATTAACTTAGTATGATTATAGAATTGATTATAAGGGGTTTTAAAAAAAAAATGTTATGATTATTAATTAGCGCAGTAATTAAAGATACTTCGTAAGACGAGTGACGTTAATTTATTTACGTCACAGGTCATTGCCCTGTCCCACAAAAATGAGTGACATACCTACTATAAGAAATATAATGTTATCTACTTATTATTATTTGTCGACATCGACTCGTCTCTTTATTATGACACCAAAGAATGCCAGATTTTTGTTGTTTAGAACTGGTCCTGTAACGGTCGTGACTTTTTTTTAACAACTTCCAGGAATCACAAACATTTATTTAGGAATATTGCTTTGCAGTTTGCAATAGCTTCGTCGCCTCTTAAACAGGTACTTAGCTACCCACGCTATGTATTGCATTTAAGTTATTTCAAATAATATATAATTTATCCGCTACTCGTACGTGACACTGTATTCTATTAATTCTATCGAAGTATATTTGTGTAAAGGTCATGAGTGGGCGTTGGTCAAACGTCAGTGGGGCATTGTACAGTGTGATGTTTGCGATAACGCTGTGGCGTAAGCTGTTTGTACTGTTTGATTTGATTACAGTACGATAAAACGGTTTGATAATGCTAACTACTTCCACATTGGGTATTTGTAGACGTCATAATCTCTTATCATGTCCCCCGTAGTAGTCAAATAAGTTATTCATACGAAACTATAAGTGGAATATTTATACAGTAAATATTAAATTTTCCTGTAGCTATTAATGTCCCAGTGGTCTTCAAAATTAATATTTTCTGTTACGTGCATTAATGTAAAGACAATAATATTACGTATTTTATATAATATGTACTTCGTCTATTTACTTATCAATAATTATTCATTTGTCTTCTCTGCACCTACCTATGCTTATCTCTGCACCACCCTAGGTTGACTGTAAGAGAATGCCATAAGGCATTAAGTCCGCCTATGTACTATTTATTTGTGCAAAAGTTAAATAAATAAATAAAATAAATAAATAAAAATAATTGCATCAGCTACTTCTTTTTCATTCTTCATTCGAGTCGATGGCAAAGTCAAAGCGCTTTCATCCACGGCTATTTGCGCGTCTTTAGTGCAGGTAGTGGGGCTCGCGGAACAAGTTAGAAAAGGGGCCATGGTTTGGGTTTCACATTCACAATTTACGTTTGTCACATCTGCAAAACCCCACTTTATTATGTTGTCTTTGCTTCGGCCAACTTGAGTTCGATACCTTTTTAGGGACTGCCAAATCGGCCTAGGCAGTTTACGGTCAGGTGGAAGGTTCTCCTCGATTAGAACAAAGGGGGTTGGCAGAGTAGTATTTTGTTGCCAAAGTTGGCATCGTGCTTGTGGGGCATCACCAGACAGAGGTTTAACGCAGTGGAGGTAGTTTTTACGACGTTTTAACTGTATTATTGGGCATTGGGTGCTTAGTATCCTCATCCAGTTTTGACCGTTCTATGGACCTTTCTATGGTTCTGCGGATAGCAGGAGGGCCAATTCCAGCCAGTGGATACAGCATCTCAACCGGTGTCGGTTTAATGCAACTAATAATAGGCCGGCATGTTTGGCTCAGTGCTGTATCCATAATTTTTTTGTGCTTACAACCGCTCTATAGCGGGCAGGCGTATTCTCCAGAGGAAAAAACACAAGCTCAATTCAACGTCAGCTGTGAATCATTTTCATTACTCTAGTTTCCAGCGAGATCCCTTGACGTCCATGGCTAATTATAACATGCATGAATGATACCCATTAATTAATAGGTACTAAAACGGAGTATCCGCCAGCTTGGGAACTGTTTTAACAGTGACACTGGTCGTATAATTTTCTCAACTATAACTCTGGTTCACTTTTTACCATCCCAACTACAACTACTTCGTTGGTCTAGCTTGTGGTTAGCCGGCCTCTCGCTGCAAGGTCTCCGATTCGATTACCGGGTACGGCAAAAGTGCTTTTTTGAATATTTTTCGACAGGAAATCCTTAATAGTAGCACGGAGTTGGGACATGCAACCTTAAAAGAACAGTCAGTTTTACCGTCCAATTTCAGGATGATCTGGCCCTAATAGTTCTGATATCTAATCAGTAATTGCTATCGACGAGATAAGTGGCTCTTGGAACCCACTGCAGATTCCAGCAATTCTGATTTGCCGGTGTAGGTACGTTTTAAATATCATTATCAATTTTCCTCTAACCTAGACATTGAATAAAATGTAAGCTGACTTACCGTTAACCCGGGCCGTACAAGCTGAGCGATCTTTACACACATGAGCGTGTGGAAGTGTGGGTGGAATCTGTAGACGGATCCGTCGATGCCGACGGTGACGTGGGGCTCGTCCATCTTGTTGAGGAGCGTGGCGATGCCGGCTGACACCAGGTGAGCAGCCCGCCGTGATACGCACTCGCACACGTGGCGGACCGCTGCCATGTCTGTTTCACTCGCGTGGGACAGCCCTGGAATGGGGCAACACCCTTATTAACACAGGCTATAGACAATGTTTCTATACTAAGTAACAGTTAAAAAAAGGTTAAGGAAGGCAAGATTTGAACCTGTGACCTTCTGCACACAAACCAACATGGCGAAGTTGCATTCAGCACAAATGTTGTAAAGAGTGAATCCTACTTAAGATAGGAACAAATGGTTGAACGTGACGTCACGAAATGACGTAACATGCGGTTGAGAAATTTAGGGTCCTGGCAACATTCGACCGTAGCTGGTTGGTTAAAGCGACTGCCCGTTGTGCAGAAGGTTACAGGTTTAAATCTTGCCGATCCCATACCTTTTTTAACTGTTTCTTTGAACAATTTGCTAAGCACAGCTAAATGCTATAAAAATTATCAATAATAAAATGTTTCTATAGCCTAACTAAGCAGTCGTGCTAGCATAACGATAAATCTATCTCACGCTCGATCTACTCTTTTAGGCTTCCTAAACTTATTTTCGCGTCAGAATAGGATCACCATAATAATAAAAAAGACATCAACGCGTAAACTAATTTAATGTGTGTTACCAACGGCACTACATATTCCATAAGATTAAATAACTACTTGTTCAGTATTTAATATTAATGTATAGGTACATTTCAACAACAACCGAGTGACAATTTAATTAAACCCGTAGCAGTAATGTATTAGACATAATTATGTGTTAATGTATGTATGTGTGAGTTGTCATTGTCATGGTTACAACCACACACAAGGTTTTACAATAGTGTGAATTACCTACTTATTGTCACTATCTTTGTATCAAGTGTTTTATGATAACAGTATTAGCGAGTAATTTTCAAAGAGACCGAGGAAACCATCACTCTACGTAATCAGGTAACATTTATAGCTTTATGGCACGTTTCTATACATGCTAAGTGTCAAGTGGATGGCTAGGTAGGATTAATAAAACAAAACAAGGTATCTTATTATCAACCCAGTTATCATATTAGTAAATACTAAGAACGAATGATGACCAAGAGATGACGTGTACGGGGAAAGGTACATCTAAATGACAAGACTGATAGAAGATAAAAGAAATGTATTTAAAGTCAGATAGATTACACTAAAAACTAATGTTAATTGACCGACACGCGGCGCAAGGAACGTTTTGATGTTACCCGAACCGATTGATTGCAACTACTGATTATTATATCGAATGTACGTATTTTGTTCAATTCGTTGATGTCAGCATTAAACTAAAACTATTGCGATGTACGGGTTTGCTCGTACAAGACAATAAATATTATGCGTTTAAAAGTTACAAAATCCGGTAGGCGGTAGAATTAAAGAAAATAAACAAAACAGAAGTAGGTATCTAACTATCTACCCACATATCTTATTAGTCAATACTAAGAACGAATTACCAAGGTGATGATAAATAGCATTAGAATGAATAATAGATATATAATAACAACCCTGTATCTAATAAATCTCCCACTGCTGGGCTCGGGCACAGAATAAGAATACGCTCGGGCCTCTTCTCATGACGAGAAGGGTTAGGCCATAGTCCACCATGCTGACCAAATGCGAATTGGTAGACTTCACACACCCCTCGAGCACTTTTTAGGCACTCAGGCATGCAGGTTTCCTCACGATGTTTTCCTTCACCGTTAGCGAGCCATAATTTATATGACAAATACACACATATCTTCGAAAAGACGAATCTTAACGATTTATTGACAGAGGTGTGTGCCGTGGGTTCGAACCCGATATCTTCGACTTAGCAGTCCTACGGTCTCCTACTCGGCTATCGCTGCTTATTATAGATAATTATCTAGAAAAACGTAATATAAGAATTTTAATAGTCCATGTTTTATATGGCAATACATAGCTATTAATAAGTAATTTAATAATAGCTATTGTCTGTCAAACTCTGTAGACTGTAATTTGCATAAGTGCCGACGCACGTACTTGTATTGGAATTGTACGTAAATGCTAAATTGGTACAGGAAGAAGATTCAAGATTTCATGTTATTGTTACAGAGTATTTAATTAGCACAGCAATCAGACAACTACATATTTGCTCAAGTGTAGTACACTGGTACAATTTGTCGAGTTTATCTAACTTCAAGGTGAATGTTACAAAGTGCCTTTGCTTTACTTCCCATTGACACATTTCAGTTAAACAGAAATTTTATCTATCTTTTTTTTATTTTTCATCTCATTTTATGTCTGAAAAGAAACGATAAAAGCATAACTTGTATTTAAAGTATACGATTGTTAGACATAATTATGAAGCAAAGCATTTACTTAATAATACAATATTGCTGATAATATTTTTATGCACAATGCGCGCGTGACATTCGTCAAAATTACGTTCGGATTTCAGCCACTGAACGATTACTAGTTGGTTAATTAAATTTTCGAATAAATAATGTTCGTATTAAAAATAATTACCAAAGAAGATGTGTAATGTTTATTGATACCATCAAATTAGTACAAGGTAGTTTTAAAGGTCTAACAGACAGCGAGAAGCGACTTTGTTTTATATACTATGATGTGACGCGGAAGAAGTTTCGTGCAACAGTTTCGTGTGTTTTAAAACATGGGCCAGTTCAGCTGCTCAGCTGGTACATCACTAGCATATACTCTATTTTATAGATATTAAGTGTGTGTATGTATTAAAGATTTTTGTTTGTTATTAATATCCAGTAATTACCATTACCTACAATGAATTAAGACAACTACCACAGCACAACCGATTGCAAAAAATAGTGACAAGCACAACTAATAATGAAAAAAAAAAGTCTTTTCGTCAGGAAATTCACAATAGCAGCACGGAGTTGGAATTGTGCCCGGTGGATGGCGATAGGCTCACCCATGAGACCTAAACATAACAGGTGAAATCTGGGTGTTGTATGTATACCTCTGCCACATTCTTCTGGGTAATACAGGCGCGATGTTATGTAATTCTAAAATAACAACTCGCGTTTTTTACTTCCCCATTATGTTTTTTCGCGCAGTATGATGACTTGGATAAAATGCCGACTATACAATATTTTGTGTTGAAAATGTGTGGCATTAGTGTTTGCTTGCTCCATGGCTCGTGTCCGAGTACATCGGACTTTGGCACTTAGCAAGCAATTCTACGTAATATACCTACATGATGGTCTGTTGTACCTACACACAGAAACGTTGTGTAACGACTAACTTCTGGCATCGATATGTGGATTTGATTCGATAGTTAGTTACATATTATACGAGTATGTGTGGTAAATTGAATCACTAGTAATCGCGACTCGGTTGGCGTTGGTCAAAGGAAAAGTGGACGGTTATTCCGATTACATAATTTTCTTCAAGTACATAGGTACTTTAATTATCTATGACTGGCTATGACGTTATTTCTTAGAACAGCGGTCCAATTTTTTTTTACGGCCGGACTTTTGGTGTCGATTTATATTTGTTATGGTTTCTTTTCTCTCAAGGTATAGGCAGTATAGGTTACTTTTTTTCAGCCGACGAAAAGAGCTAAAAACTTGGCTTATATAAATGTTATATTTTGCCTATTCATTATATTTTTATTTGATAAGTGTACTTTCATTTCTGTTAAAACAAATTGACATTATTTCAGTTATGTAAAACAAATAATTTTCCATAGGAAATTTGAATTTCAGTCGGAATTGTTCAGTTTTTTTGCCTAGAGATTACTTCGTCTTTGGGAAACCAATTTTTTTCTGAGTTTCTAAAGTCATTTGTATCTAAAGTTCTTTTTTTCAAATACTTTTTTCTTTACTTCAAGACGTAGTAGAATGTTTATAGATGGACCTTGTATGTTAGATAACGATCTATATAGATTGATTTTTACTCTGTGGACAGAATGATGATAGAATAGGTAAAAGATTTTCAAACTTACTTCCAAGGAAAAGCAGGAAGGCTTTAAAGGAAGGTAACTATTTAATTAATTTCTTAAATTAAGACTTGTAAATCGTATATTATAAATCGCATAGAATAACTAACATAAATACTAAATAGTCACATAACTAGTCTATTTCAGTCAATCGTCACCTTTCTAATTCAATTAGGATCACAAAGATAATGAGGTAGGAAGAGCAAGCAAAGTACATACTATCACAATACAGGGTGGATGCGACATAGCGACATTTATTGAAACCACAGCTTCTATACATGGTAAGTATCAATTTCCACCGGATAAAAATTCTCTGGCGAAAAAAAAAATCACGTTCTCCGAACAATTTGAACATTGCGATCGTGCAATTTGTTCGGAAGACGTGGATTTTTTTTTTCGCCAGAGAATTTTTATCCGGTGGAAATTGATACTTACCATGTATAGAAGCTGTGGTTTCAATAAATAAATAAATAAATATCTCCCAACTTACACACGACGCCATCTAGTCCCAAACTAAGCAGAGCTTGTTCTATGGGTACTAGAATAACTGATACTTATACATATATACTTTTCTTTTGTAAATACATACTTATTATACATAGAAACACCCAGACTAAGACAAACCCCCATGTTCGTGCACACAAAGATTTGTCTTAAGCGGGAATCGAACCCGCGACCTCGGCGTCGCAGGCAGGTACACTACCCACTCGGCCATCCGTCGTCGTAAATGTCGCTATGTCGCATCCACCCCGTATAAATAAGTATCCTTCATTCTTCGTAAACATAACTACGTACCTACAAGGCCATCTGACAGTGACTTATTAAGTTTAGATTAAGTAAGACTTTTGTAATTTAAGATCCAATATGTATATTTTTCTGTAAATAAAGTATTACGTATATCTACTTAGGAAATGCAAATAGATAGGCTTAAATACAGAGCTCTGCCTATTATATCTATGAAATTGAATGCATCATAAAGATAGGTGGATTGTCAACATGATCGCATGCGCATCACAGTATGTATACCTATATCTAGCTGGAGTATAACGTTCTATGATCTAGCTTTATTACTTCGCGAGCAAACAGAACGTTAGCGCCGCTATTCAATTACTTATCTTGTTGTCTTGTCTATTAGTCATCAATCATCATCATATCATCGCATTTATAATAAAATTGTTCTTGTTATTCAATTGTTATGATCAAGTTATGTTGGTATCTTGAATTATCTTATCTTATTTATGATGATTCAATGATTTAGGGACAGTTGCCCCAGTTATGGATAATACTTGATAGCCTTTCGGGACTTGATTGACGGATGAAATTTTTGTATACAAATTTGATCAATAAACTATTACTGAACATGGGGGTTTGTCTTAGTCTGGGTGTTTCTATGTATAATAAGTATGTATTTACAAAAGAAAAGTATATATGTATTAGTATCAGTTATTCTAGTACCCATAGTACAAGCTCTGCTTAGTTTGGGACTAGATGGCGTTGTGTGTGAGTTGTGGAATATTTATTTATTTAATATTTATTTATTACTTCACTACCTAACACATAATCAAAGATTAGTAAAACTTAAATTCTTGTAAGTTTTCATGTATGTACACAAATATTTTAAATATGATTTGTCACAGCGGACTAGATTAAGGTGAGGTCTTAGTTACTTACCAAGTTCTTCAAGCACTTCCATACAGCTGGTGAAGTCTCCGGCTTTGTCGGACTCGATTTCGGACACGTATTTGGTGTAGAAGCTGCCTCGCTGGAACAGCAGGTCTGACCCGTGACCGCCAAACAACAGGCCCATTTTCGTGAACTTTACTAATGCCAGTCTCACGAGTTCTCCCATGTACATGCCCGATATCATCTTTTCTTGTCTGCAATCCAATTTTTTATCGTATTATAATCTGATGATAATTATAATTATCAGTCAGACAATTTGCTTTTTCGGCTTGACCAATCATGCTTTTATCATTTCTAAACAATTTTATCTACTATTTATTTTTTTTGTCAACAATTTTCGGGTAATATACGAAAGTGTTCTAATCAACAAAAAATATTTAGATTAATTGATTGCTATTATTCGTAAACTATGCCTAGAGTTGCGAATAATGGTTGTGCAACAAGCATCAGGTATGTAGTACCTTGTCACACTCAATGTTATCAGCTGCGGCGGCCGATAACGGGAAATTACCCTCTTTCAGAGTCTTTGCCAAGAACGTTTGAAAACTTTATACAAATAATTAAATAGATTAATAATCTCTAGAACTTTCCAAGACATTTTTCATTTATCGATGTTTTGAGTATTATTATTTTATCTCTAAACCTACTACGTTTGGGTTAATGGAATTCTAGTCCATTGGCATCGTGGTTAAACTGTATTATATTAATAGCAATAATAGCTCTAAGAACAAAAGGGATCTCGGCTTTCAAGAAGCATATCGCCTAACAAGCTATAATCTAACTAGACTAAGTAAAAGAAACTATAATGTGTTAATATGATTGTGTTCAACTTTGATTTGTTAGTATTTTTATTTGTATAATTAGTTGTGTAACATTTAATTTTATTATGAATTTGTTATTGTGTATCATAATTTGATTTAATGACAATGTTGTCTATTTTTATGTAAACTTAATATTTACACGCCTAATATGGCAGTAAAAATACTTTTAACACCTGTAAACCACAATATTATGGAAAATAAACACTTAAAAAAAAAATATTAGTTTTAAGTAGATATCAATAGTATAAATATCTACTTACACTTGTTTGCCAGGGTTGATGGAGTTCTGATCGACATCGCGGTCGAACTCAGTGCGAACGAAGTCCAAAGCACCATCATCGCCAAACGCACCCCATTCTGTGTTGATTAGCAGTTCAGGTTTGCCAGTCTCACCATCAAACAGTTCACAATTCTCAGTCTTTTCTACGTAGCAGGCGTTACTCCCGGTACCTGCGTTATAATCACTGTTATAGACTCGTACTTGATAAACTACACTGCTATTGTTATCACAAAACAAAACAGTTAAAAACAATTGAATTAAAATGTTTACTAGTTTTATTGAATGAATGGATTTGCGTAGTCAAGCGTTTTATCAAAACATAGTACCTTTGCAATGAAAACAACCTCATATTGTTTGTTAGGTAATTGTTAATAGCCATAATGCACATGAGTTAGTTAATATTGAGGTGAATTCCAGAAAACTTTACACAATCGACATAAATCGATTGCTGACATTGCTGTAATAACACATTAACTTTTATTTTTTAATGGGTTTAACCATAGAAATCTTAATAACTAGTCAATAGAAATGCTATCGACTATCTTTTAACACTGGGACGCATGTCGCCGTTTTTCAAATACCACTTTTTGTATTCCTGCAAACAAAATTATTCTTTTTGGCGATGACATAAAGACGACAATTCCTCAACTCGCACTTATGTTCGATTAGACTCATGCGCTTGTATTCCTGCAAACAAAATTATTCTTTTTGCGATGACATTAAGACGACAATTCCTCAACTCGCACTTGTGTTTGACTTGACAGATGCGCGGCGACAAGGTCACGCGTCTTTGACATTTCTATTGCCTTATTATTAAGATTTCTATGGGTTTAACCCATTAGAAAATCAAAGTTATAACAAATTCGCAATTTAAGCAACCCATCAACCCATTTGTAATAAATACTAGGTAAAATGCAAGTGGATGAATATTTAGGTTAATTTACTAACGTTAATAAAGAGTTATCAAATATACAGCGTTTGTCAACAACTTTGATGATTGTTTCATCAAAGTTGTTACGGTTATTGGATGCAAGCGACAATCATGAGTATTCATAACACTAGTAAGTGTATGCAAGCGTCATAGCAAAATAGTTATTTGCTCCGTTGTAATTGAGGTAAACCTACCAACAATGAGTCCTATTTTGCAGTTGTGGTTTTTCCACGCGCATGACATCAATGTACCCGTTGTATCATTCAGAATAGCGCATATGTCAATCTGTACATCCTACAAGAGCAAGAAAAACATGCGTTTTAGATGACAGATCGTTTTCACCCAAGGTCCAGTTGAGCGGCCCACATGTGAAATATTAATGGTTATTCCCAGTTTAGGTAGAGGATGATTGATCTGTAGAGACTTTCATAAACGCCACAACTCATTAGATACTTGCTGTCCTGATTATATTGATAAAATAAACACCGTGAAATGAGTATAACCTAATGACAATAAAAGAAATTGCTGGAAACCAAGTGCATCACCATTAAATTTATTTATATTAACACGATCCCCATAAAAAACGAATAAAGAAATTATTAGATGAGTGATAAAAATATGACGCAACGCACGAAATTCCATGAAATAGTTGTGTTGCACCCGTGCTGCATGGACGAACATACAGGGTGTAAGTATTTTATTTCATGTATTTAATATGTTGCTACAAATTTAAGACGTACTCAATCCTGAAAATATTTTGATTACGTTTATGAAACATTGAGAACAGATGTTATTACTGACTGGTACGAAAGATGCTTTACGTCTAGGTACGCTATTTAATACCTATATTGGTTCGACACGATGACCACTTTAATTTGAATAACATCGTAGCCCGTAATCTTATACTTGTAGATCTTAATGATGATGCAAGATATTTGTTAAAGAATACCCAAGATAAAAATAATAATGAGTACCCGATATTACAAAATTGTGCATGTTGTAAACCATGAGACGAATCATAAGAATCCTTTAATTGTTTAAATGCAAAAACAAAAGATTTACTAGTTAATCATGCTTTGTAAAAAAAGTAAAAAGCAAACCAAATGTGGAAATAAAACAATATTTCACACGTGACAACACAATACCCAGTGAGTTGTTACTCATTTTGAAAGCCCCTACTGGCTCTCTTATTTTGACTCCAGTAATCATGCCTTACATTTCTATGAGAGAGCTTTATCATCATCAACTCACCAATTATGACCCCTATTCGGCAATTTGGGTTCTTATGTGCACATGACATAAGCGTGCCAGTTGCATCATTAAGGATGCCCATCACAAGTAAGGAAAGGTCCTGTAAAATTACTTTTTTACATAATTTCGACCATTTTTCTTCATGCACAAAGGATTTTAAAATACCATCATGCTGGGGTTTCGTTTAATTAAGACATATAATACATTTTCATAATTACCTATATTACGATAAGGAATTAAATAACATTCATTAATGTCCGTTTTATTACTCACCCCTCGTCTGGCAATCGCATCTCTGAGTCCCTGAACAACATCTTCTCCTACAACTCCCGAGCAAGAAAAGCCTTTAGTCCATCGCTGGAGAACTCCTTTAGTGAGACCCAGTTGTTGCAGAGGAAAGCTGAATGTAAAACCCAGGGAAAGCCTTTCTTCATATACATCATGTTCCTGATTTAGGAAAGTTAAGAAAATTCAGATTTTTGTCAAAAAATTATTGAAAAGTATTAAAATATACACATATTTTCAAATACCCACCTTCATAAAGTTCGCTAGACATTCGGCTATGTGATCAAATAGTGCAATACCAGTACCGGTCATAATGTGATTGGGGATAGCATAAATTTTAGACTGCATATCAAAGTGGTTTTCTCCTAAGTTAATGATTAAAACCCTGAAATTGGTTCCTCCTAAATCCAAGGCTAAGAATTTGCCGCGCTCTGAAATAACAATAGAAATTGTAATAGGTGTTTCAAGTAAAAAAGTTATTATAGTGATAGCACCAGTCGTTAATTGCGTTTTCTAGTAAACTAGTAATGATGTCTTTACCTTTTCCATTAGGTAAATCCTGAATGTAAGTGACGAAGCACTTAACAATGGCATTTGCGTGTGTGTCTTTACCGAGGCCTTTGACCAGGTCATTGTGGAGTCTGCTCATAATCTCCCTAATTTGTTTGTCAGTCATATGTAAGACTTCGCATTCTTCGCGAATCTGTGAAATACACATACAATATAAACAATAAATAATATACACTGGTTGAAAGTCTGACATTAGACGTACGAAGGAGGTGCTAATTTTAGATGTTCTTGTAACCGGTTGTCTGTAATCTTTTTATGAAATAAATCTTACAACATCAGCAACAAGTTTTCTTTTAAGTTTAGATTCATAAAAAGAGGCTTTTAAATAATATTTTCTATAATATAATTTGTAACCAATTCAGTATTCACAACATAGGTACCTATCAGTTATATATAATGAAATGTTACATCGAAGTGCATGCGCAAACGCATTTTGTTTACTCTTTCTTGCAGCTATGATTTCGTCAAATCTCCGAATATTATTAGATAATCGGGTTAAAAATTCTTTGAAGGTTATGCAACTGGATGAATACAAATTAGAATGCATTTTTTGATACATTTTAATAAATTTTACTACAATAGTGCAATACAAGCAGACGTACGAGTAAGTTATCGCGAGCGAGTTTCACAAGGTCAAAGCGGTCATTACAACACTGCCGTTGCTTTCCAATCTAAAGCCGGGTTATATATTAACTTTTGTAGAAATATATAATTTAGCACTCACCTTTGGTAAGTTATTGATAACTATGCCCATTTTAATCACTTATAATCAAACTGTATATTAAGAAGGGTTAGCACTGCGCGCGTATTTAAATGTTAGAAGTACGACACGTCTCGCCTGATCCGCAAGAAAATGAGGAATAATATTACCAGCTACTAACGGACGTCGCCGTCAGCACAATGCGTCGCTCACGCTCACATACAGACTCGGTCTTATTCATTCATGATAGTAAACTGCTGTTGTCTCCCTCTGCCTAGTTAATATTGCGTTTGCCAGAACGGTGCAGGTAGACACGAACCCACATGACATGTCATGTGCAAAAAATAAAGGTTTTGCTTATAAAAGACACAGTACGCGATAAGAAATTATTTTTTATAATGCTATGTTATGGCTCACCCCTGTGTATATTTATTTTAGACATCACAAAGGTGATGCTATCGTAAATTCCTAGGCGTGCCCCCTAATGTACGAATCTGATTGGCTCGCGCGTGGGCTCGTTCTTGACGTCATAGCATTCCTTGATATTCACATTAATATACGTGTGCGGTAGTGTTGGTGAGTTGCGTGTGCATTTGGCTGATAAGTCAAGGCGCGTGTAAAATAATGTTAAATTATTTATTTATAATTTCCCATAAAATTGGTAAACTAAATTGAGTATTAATCAATAAAAAAATAATATAATCAATTTCGATCAGTGCACTCATATTGTGTATGCGGTAAATTCTTCAATTTTTAAGAAAAACCTTGAGAATATCGAATTCTACGCGGACGAAGTCGCAGGCATTAGCTAGTTTATGATATATTAAAGGTCCGGGTGTCAAAAATGTCATAAAAAACCGATTTTGGGATTTTGGATGTTAAATACGTTCAGCCTAATTGCATTGCAGGTGTTTTAGTTTTAGCCACGATCAAATGGGCTGAAAACTGTATTATCCCGATGACATAATACGTATTATTGTAAAATTTTTATACGTATGTGACATAAATAAACGTTTGTTTACATCGATAGGTTTATTATCAAATCTGTTTATATTTGCGCATTTACTACACAAATATAAAGATTTACGCGTTGAGATTTACGCACAAGCACTACTATTTCTTGGCAGGCTGTTCTAATGTTTATTTTAAGATTATAAATAATGTTGAAACATTGTGAACGAAACCAGTCACAACATTAAGGAAACCCTCCATGATGCCATATCCAACGAGGAAAATGGGAAAACCGACGCAGCTACGCAAGAGCAGCTCATGTGCTAGTATTATTGCCGTACAGTTATATTGCTAAGTAGTGCTTCGGTCACCGTTTAATGAAGAACTAGCTTTTGCCCGCAACTTCGTCCGCGTAATGTTCGCGTAAAGGTATATATAACCTAAGAAGTAGCAGCTGCTGCCGCGCTTTGACCCGCGTTAAACGTTACTGCCCCCCTTCCATGGAGTTAAGCGTAATGTTAAATATCAAATTTTTTTAAAGGATAGACTATCAAACACAAAAATAAATATTAACATCCGATCATTATTACGGGATATAACCACCCACCCACACGCCCACCACTGTGACTCCTGTGACGCCAGGATCTACAGCGGTAACCAACTGAAAGGCACCGTGCGTGACACACGGGCAATCCCAGGGAGAGTTAAAATTGTCTTGGAACCCGCAACGAATTTAATCAGAAGTATATAGTTGGAGTTGGAAAGTATGTATCTTTCCGACTCCCACTCTCGACTCTTATCCGATCATTATTGCCCGAGATTAGCGCTAAGAAACAAACGAACTAACTTTCTCCCGCGGTTTCGTCTGCGTGGTAGATACATCATTAAAATGTAGCTTATTATTACGCGCTTTGTAGTTAATTACCTGCATATAATTTAAAAAATAAAAATCAGTCTAGTCGTTTAGATTTAGTTTTATTTAGTTTAGATTAGCCGATACAAACAGACAGACAGACAAAAATTCATAGCATAGGTATCGTGCAAATAACTGTAACTGATATTGTTATTATAACATTTAAAACATACACTTCAATTGTTTGTTTGTACTGACAACTTAAGTTTGAAAATGTAAGTGCATCCATTTTCATGTTATTTTGCCAATAAAAATAGAAGCACCCAAAAAATGTATGTTAACCTGTTTTTATTAGGGTTCCGTAGTACCTACAAGGAACCCTTATAGTTTCGCCATGTCCGTCTGTCTGTCCACGGCATAGCGACGAAACCGTTGGTGAAATTTTGCATGAACATGTATGTTAACTAAACAAAGAAAGTCGTAGAGTAAAATTTGGAAAAATATTTTTTTTTCAGGTAGCTCCCCTACATGTAAAGTAGGGATGTTTTTTTTTTTTGTCGCCTACGCCATAGTGTGGGGTATTGTTAGATAGGCCTTTTAAAAATGTTTCGGGGTTGCTAAGACAGTTTTTTGATTTAGAGATCCGTTTGCGAGATAATTAACTTTAAAGAGCAAATTTTTGTTCGAGTAGGGCGTCCCCCCCCTCTAAAAGCTAAACTACTGGATCCCAAAATCTGAAAAAAATTGTGTCAGTAGTACATGTAATGAACTTTAAAGGAAAACTATAGCGGATAAGTTCACTTCATTAGTTCAAGAGGAATAGGGGTCCGAAATGTCAGATGCAGTTACTCAGAATATTTCGTTCAAAATTCTTGAAACATAAATAAACATACCTAATACATATATAAAATCACGCCTTTATCCCACGGAGGTAGGCAGAGACGATGGAACGCCATGTGCTTCGCTCCTTACATACTTCTTTCGCTTCCTCAACATTCATACATCTCGTCATACGTGCTTGCTGGTTTCGTGTACTACAAACATTTCCTTTCTGAAGGACGCCATTTAGTTAAAAAGTAAAATTAAAAATATTTTTCTGTGGAACCCTACTGCGCGTGGCCCGACACGCACTTGGCCGGTTTTTTATGAGGAAAATTTAATTTCCTTGCATATAATTTCATATATATTGATTGGTAAGGTATCTAATAAATAACACGTAAATAAGTTATACATACTTTTCTACGGTCTTGACAATTTGTTACGTAGGAAAAATTTTCAGCGTTCATAGCAAATTAGAAAATACTAATGGCAATGGCAAAGTCGTTCGTGCGTTACATCTTGAAGATTGTTGAACGGATATGCTGTTTTTTGTCTTACAAATATGTTCTTGATATTAAGATGTTCCTATGATTTCTATAGAGATCATCTCTACTCGACCGAGCAAGTATTTAATAAAGTGTATTAATATAAACATAACATACTATCACGTCTATATTACCCAGAAGGGTGTGGCAGAGGTGTACAACACCCATATTTCACCTGTTATGTTTAGGTCTCATGAGTTAGGGGGTGATCCTATCGCCATCCACCGGGCATAATTCCAACTCCGTGCTGCCAGTATGAATTTTCTGACAAAAAAGTCACAAATAACATTTTGCCCGACCCGGGAATCAAACCCAAGACCTCGCGGTGAGAGGCACATACGCTAAACTACTAGACCATCCAGGCAAATTAATAAAAAATCTAGAAAACACTAAATAACACAGAAAATTGCTTAAATAGTTCGTGAAATCGTTTCACATAAATAAACAAAATAAAAGAATTCCATTCAAATATTTACAAATAATATATACACTTTGAATATAGAACCTCCTCCTTTTTGGGAGTCGGTAAATAAGATTATTCATTTAACTAGAGACAAAAACAAATAATTTTCAAAACACTGATTTAGGTTAGATTTATTATTTATACTGTAGTTGATAGAAATTTACTAAATACATGAGCGTAATATTTTACTTTGGACAACTTCCAATGGGTGTCGTGTTTTGCCGAGACAACGAATTTAAAGTTCACCGGTACATTTCTGATTGCTTTGAGAGCAGCTTTAAGTTATTATGACTTTATAAGAAGAATTTTGGAGTTTTATTTGGGAGAATAAAGAAAACTGTTTTTTTTAAGTGGAATGTATCCTCGGTAATGATGATTGATAAAGCAATGATAAATCTAGGTGTGTTCGACTAGACTGCGTTATCATGATACCTGAGTACCGTATCGTATTCAGATAACAATTTTACTGTGAATCATTATATCAGGCCAGATAAAACTAATAAGTAGGCACTTAATGTAATTATGGTGAAATGGGAAAGCAAAAGAAAATAAGGAAATATACCACTTTCCACTAATAACCAACGAATTTAAAATTTAAAGCCGAAATCGATTACAGCAATTTATAATTAAATATTTGTAATTTTTGTTTGTCATAGGTATTTTTAAATAGGTCTTAGGTGCTTATTTAGCTAGCAATTACAGCTCTTTAAACTGGAGTATCGTTAAAAACAGAATTACAAACACTAGTAGGTACACAAGTTTAGGAACATGAAATATACCGGCAAAAAAATCTAGGATGAGACCTTGCAAGTTCCATACCATAAGTTTCATTCATTTCCATAAGTTATGTACCTACCTAAGTTCACCCACCACATAAACTTTTTCTCATATATTATAAATAAATTTAATAAAACGATAACCTTGAAAACACGAGGAAAAGATTATCACTAAAAGTCAGAACCACTTATTTGTAACCGGTTCAATCCGCTTTAAGTCTTCGCGTATAAAATGTGCTAATTTATATAATTTGTGAATAGATAAAATATCATGCGTTGAAATGGGAATTGTAAGGCAATGGCCTAACAATCGTGTGACTACTACGTAGGTGGTGAACAAACAGTCATATTTCAGAAATATTGATTTCGTTGTCATCGTGGAGGTTTAGAGCATTTTATTTAATAACTATAATGTAGTAAATAGTACGGTCACTTATTCTTCATTTACCACTTAATTAGCCACTATGTAGCTATAGGTTTTCACTAAATCACGATTGTAAGTAAAAAGCTTCTTGACCTTAAGCGAGGAAGTTCATGTATTTATGTATTTTTATTTATAGTATGTATTTAATAATAATATCAATAATATGTTTTCGAGTGCAACGATAAGTTCAACAAATTGCAAAATTAGCATCATCATTTATCCTCATTGTCCTTTCCTTGTGCCATGAAGCATTATCAAGGGAAATCCAAAAATTTAATAAGTTTAATTGGCCTTGTTTTGAAGATTACAGTTAATGAATGTTTGTAAACGTTGTAGAGATAAATAATAACAAAACTGCGATCTTCCTCGTGCATTACGAATATTATGTTTAAGTATGTTGTTGTGATATAATTCAATTCACCAACACAAATTTATACAGGTTACAAGAAAAAAGGAAGATAATGAAGGACAGCTAAATAACCGCACATAGTTGTGAGTCATATTGCGAAGGGGATTCCCCAAGGACTTGTAAAGAAGTGTACCTATAGGTAATAGGCAACAAACATGTAATTTTTCTTATACGTCGTCCGGCGCCAATTCAAGGATACTGATTTTCAGAATATAAGTCTTTTGCGATTTATCTGTGATTATGTTTGCTCTAATACTCGGTATAAATGTGATATACATACCAAAGTAAGTACGTGATTGATTATGAATTTGCAATAAGTTTACTGGAAAACAGAGGAAACAAATATTTGAGGAAGTAATACTCACAACATCTCTTGCCTGACGCATATCGATTCGTCTTGTCAGTCGTGCCGACTGAGATAAAAAGTGATGGACGAGGAACGTTGCCGTCCACAGGGTGTTGTCATAAATTCAACCGAGCACAGGATGATAATTTGTATCCGCGTTCTAGCAAATACCGGTATCGGCGACCGCTTAGCCGTCCAGAAGTGAAAGGAACGTGGTACTGTGGCGCGAGCAGCGCTGAACACTTGCTCGGCGAGTTGAGGGTCACCTTGAGGCGACGCGCTTGCGGCGCATGTGCACCACACCCTCGACCTCGTCGCTCCCCCGCCCGCCGCGCACCTTCCCCTCCACGCTAAACGCGGCGCGCCGACGTGACGTCACGTCACGTATGCTATGCCCCCCCTGTCCTCACACCCGCATTCGCGCCTCTGAGTACTTACCTTAATCACATGATGCCCTTCGTTGAGTGATATTGCGTCAGTAATTACAATTTCTACGTTTGATGCCTGTCCGAACTGTTCCTCAAAACATTGTGAAGTTCTTACAATACATACAGTACCACTTATATAGATAGATACAAGCTTGTAATAAATAGAGCATTCGTTCGTTACCCTCCTCAGTCAATTTACTCAATGAAAGCGAATTTTTCATCACAAGGCAAGTTTCTCACTTTTTTTTTTTCATCACTCGTGATATGAACAAAAAAACTAAGTAGAGAAACTAAAAGTAGGTAAATATGTAGTTATGTATTACCAAGGTTAAGAACCGCAGGATAATGTCATATGAATATTTTAAGAGATCATTAAAATTGAATGATAGTCTCTACATTATTTGTGTCAGATTAATAGTAGAATAATAATTATATTTTATTAATATAAATAGGAACAAGCAACTTATTTAAATTCAATGACCTATTCAATCAAAACACCTATCATCCTATAAAACATATTTGAGAGATCAAAATATTTCCTCTCTAGTATTATCTACCATTACATCAATGCGCGTTGCATCATGAAGTGTTCGCAAGAATTTCCCCTTCTCAGAATGGAAAAGGAAAAGACGGGTGTGTCAGCGACGAGATGACGTGCCCCCGCGCATGTATCCAATGGGTTACGGCCGCGCAGGCACGACTGTGCAGATGCAAACACTCCATTCCATGCAAGCGTCGCGGCGTCAACAAGTCAGGCCGATTGCGGTGCGTGAGTTGCGTGACCGCTCGCACGCGCCGCACTTCTCGATGTATCCCAGACGTCAAATAAAAAAACACTTCTGCATTCCTACTGCGGCTGCAACTAACTTGTATTCTATGATACTACTGCAACTACTTCGACAGTGGCATTACTGGCTTGTATTACGTCAACATTATTAAAGCCTAAATGAAAGGATGACCTTCAAGCGACCTTTGTCTGGTATCCTAAATGGAGGCAGGAAGAACTATGCATACATTATAATATGTAGGTATAATGTAGAAACTTTATTTATGCTATTTGCTCTACTCTCTACTAACATGCTTATTTGGTTAGATGATAAGTATATCAATAATAATCTAATCAACTTTACTAAGAAATTGCTGAGCAATATCCGCTTAATATTTCGGCATTTTCCGTCAGAAAATTTTGGCAAGTGAGAGTTTATGAAAACTTTTTATTTATTTCAAGTGTACACAATAAGGCTAAAATATTTAATTTATTGTTTTAAATGTAAAGTTAGAAAAATCAACATGAGGATGCTTTGTTTGTTTCTCATTTTGCCAACAATCAAGACAATTGTAAAAAGATAAAATTAGCTTTATTACTGTTGATTATAAATCATATTTAATTTATAATAATTAGTATAATTGCATAATTATTATATCTATAGGTATGTTATATATTTTGCTTTAAATATTTTTTTAATTAAAATTATATTGAATATTTGAACATTCAATATAAAACTGCCTAAACTTATAAAAATGCTTCTCCCTATGCTTCCTAGGAAGCGTTTTTTAAGTTGGTTAATAAAACCATTTGCTTATGTTGATTAAATGAAGTCGGAGATTTGCAGCATTTTATCAATTTGATCGATAAACGAGACATCAATTTTATTATAGTCGATTGACTTATTGCACTTTGTCGTTGAACTTCTGAACCCAATTAATTTGTAAGTGTCAATTGATGAATTGAAATGGTTTATTTTTCGCACTTCGCTATTAAATACGTAAACAAAATAAAATTATGCGCAAGCTATAACACACAATTTCTACATAAATCGTATGCATGTGTTTTGAATTAATTGATTACGTCATATTTTTTAAGACTACACATGTCATGTCTACTTTCCTACATAATAATATATTTTTACAAAATAAATATTGTATAATTAATATAAAAATAAAACGGTCGTCTTGTATGTTAAGTTAAACATGATTTGTATACTTTATAAAATATTAAAGTTGAAAAATTAAGAATCCAGCAGGACTCGAACCTGCACCCCCTGGGTATACGCCCCATTTAATATTTTAATATTTAAATTACAAAAAGGCATAGCAAAGCTAAAATTTGCTTTAAAATATTACAAGTATATGATTTGTATAACTTTTTGGTAAAATGTAGCGAACATAATTTATTATAAGACCTTTTGTAAAATTATACCTACATTTACAAATAAAGAATATTTATAATTCTTGTACCTAAATGATTCAATGTTTAGTTATGGTTATTTTTTATTTTTAACATATTGGAAAATCGGTGTTGGAAAATTTTTACACTTAGTAATAAAATAGGAAATGTACAAAACCACTTTTCAGTGATGAAGCACATGATTTTGAAAGTGTGCAAATATTCGATCTGAAAATTCTAAATGTCGAAAAATAGGCTAAAATTGTCCGGAAAATTGCAGATAGGTTATAGGTATTATTATCTACTTAAACGTTATTCCGTTTATCATTCGAAAAAAAAATTAAAAAAACGTCAATTTTCCTCAATTTTTTTCCCCGTGCGCAGCTGCGGCCAGAGACTAAAATAATATACCGAATCAGTGGTAATCGTCTTTGTTTCAATAAAGCAATGTCACTAACTCTCTCATTACCATTACGAATACGTTGCATCTCTCCAAGAGGTTAATGTTCTCGACTTTAACTTTTAAAAAGTAGGCATAATGCGAACAAGAGAATGTGAGATATGTGGACTATATGTTACTATATAGTTTTTTGCAATTTATAGGCATTGACACCAGGACCCGTCATTTAGTTATAATTATTAAAATAATGATATAATTTCTTATCTTATGTAATTCGGAAAAGGCTCGGCAGATAATGATGTTATTTTATTGATATTATGTTATTATTCTAGATGGATATCAATTCTATCAATAAATAGAGTCATAAATTTTATTATACCCAATTGACCTGCGGCACTTTGTCTTTCAACTTTTGAACCCAATTAGCTTATAAACCACAATTGATAAATTGAAGTGATTTATTTTTCGCACTTTGCCATTAAATTTCTCACTATGTAAACAATCATAAATTTTATTACGCTTGAGGCTGCAGACTAGTCGTCGGTACTATTAATGTCATTAATAATAATACTATTAACAATACAATAATCTAGGATTAGAAGTGCTACATAACTTATGCCGCGTTGTAATATACTGCATGATGTGATTGTGCGACAAACAATTCAAAATGTAACAAAGTTTTAAATGCATTTAAAATATTCAGTTGTACCGAATTTTATGACGGTCACTGACGCTGTCGGCTTTTGCTGTCGCCGACTAATCGGCCAAACCCATTGTAGTCGGCCCATCTCCACTGGTAATGTAACGTATTGTTACATTACAGGTTGAATGTGATGCGCAGTTCGCCGTTCACAAGGTGTGGTAATTGAATTTGTATCGCTACAAGCGAATGTTCGCGGTCTGAGAGCACCTTTATACATAATAATTTATCTTGGTTCGCATTTGTAATTAAAGAAAAATTTGTTAGTAGTAGTAGTAGTCATGCCTTATATTTAATTACTAATACTTTAGCTTATTAAGCTCAAATTTACTCACATTAAGAAAGGAAATTAAATTAAATTACCTCGGGAAATGGTTAAGTGATCGCGTTGATGTCTTTTAAATGAAAATTTTACTAACATTTTGATTTTAATCAAATTGTAATTAATACTTGTCTTGCTTGTCAGATATTGGTTGCTTGATATTTACCATCTATTGGGTTTAATGGTTGTAAGGCTTTCATTCTTTAGAGCGTTGATAAAATCTACCACCTTACTAAGATTTTTCAGACTACGTTATATGGTTGCATTATCGACTAACTTACAGATATGAAGATCTTTATGCATTCTAACATAACAGGTGGTGTTGGAGGTGCACAACCCACATTTCACCTGTTATATTTAGATCCCATGGGATAGGGGTTGAGCTAATCGCCTTCAACCGGGCAAAATTCCAATTGTAAATTTCCTGACGGTAAGTTTACAAATAACACTTTGCCCAACCCGGGAATCGAATGTGAGACCGGTGAGAGGCGCATACGCTAACCACTAGACCATCGAGGCATTCCATGCTCACCTTTTTATAAATGTTTGTTTATAACCTAACACGTGGAATGAGATTCAAACAGCCATTATGCAGCACAGGATGTTGAAGCTACAAATTGCATTTTGTTGAACGGACAAACGATTGCGCAGTTTACACTGACTAACCTATAGTATTGAACTGATGAGCAAAGATCATTACAATAATCGAATGTACTTTGAAGTACCATCCAGCTATTGTAGTTATTACCCCAACCATGAAGTTCAATATCTATGTATTTACAGTATTGGTGTGACACTGTGACTAAAAAGAACATTGCAAAAAGTGTGTCTAATAGTCAGGTCAGTAGAAAGAGCAGAAGAGCCTTCAAGAATTATTGTATAACTAGCTGACCCGGCGAACTTCGTACCGCCTTAGCGTAAATTTGATGCACTACTTTATTTTGTGTAGCTGACCTATCTTATGTATGCGTACCTACTCAATTTGAACTGGAATCTATAATATCCTCCATATAAAAATGAATACTTTTTTTTTATTTTTTTTTTCCGTAAGATCCTTGTACAGTATTAATAAACAGTATTGTATTAGAAAACTACAAAAAAAAAATCTGCCAAATCGGTCAAGCCGTTTTCATGCCAAGTCGTGACAACGGAAAACGGGTTTAATTTTTATATATAAGATATAGATAGAAAGCGTTTACCAGTGATTCAGTACATAATTCTGAGACAATGGGTGCAATTATTTTTATTGGACACATGTCACATCAGAAAAATTGTACACGCCATAAGAAAATCGCAAATTTATGATAATACGCTAGCCAAAACACTATCCAGTGATTAAGAATATTATGATTGAAAAAGAGATGGAAAATCCTAAAGTTGACCGGAAAATAATTGCTAATGTGTTGGAATAGTCTGGGAATCGTTAATCTTCCGTAATCAGTCGAAAAATCACGCAGAACGAAAAAAATACTAGTTTACATTGAATTTTACTATTTTTTAAATTACAATTAACTTTTTTGCAGCTTTTTACGGTGCCATTTACACCCTGTATGTAAAAAAGAACGAGTACCTTGCCATCCAACGTGCATATATATATATATATTTTTTTTAAAATAATAAATTCTTTATTTTCAAGGTACAAGGTCCCAATATCATTTACAGACTTCTTGCAATTTTCCTTATTAAAACTGCAACAACTTTGTTTTAATTTAAAGCTACTCGTAGTTTCTTAGGAATGTGAAAAGATATTTCACTTGATTAGTATGTATATCTATTCTATGTATACAGATTCTCGCCCGTTTAAAATATGTGATGGTTTTACATTAGATGGCTAGGGTTTTTTTAATTTGATGGTCTTTTAGAACGATGTAATTTTAAATTAAAAAAGCCGGTTTTATAATAACCACATCGTGGTGGGTATTTCTGTCGGCCATTTTCCTGTATGATTTTTCGATACTTATCCTTTTTTAAATTTTATTCATGTGATAGAATTATTTTAAACCTGTTTAGAGTTTTGGTATAGCGTTCTTCGTTTCCTTGTATCTAAGCGGTGAAATGAGGTTCTATTTTTTTTGTTTAGAATAGAGATTTTATTGATTTTTAAACTTTATTAGAATAAGCTGAATAAGTGTCGTCTTTTTTATGAACAAAAGTTTCATTCCTATTGTTCAGGTTAGATGTATTGAGATAAAACAATATACATTTATCGTCATTGAAATACTGACACAATATTACACTTTACACATATAATGTAGTAAACTTCTAAGAAGGTTTGTACATGAAACCAATAGGTTCTGACGTCACCAGCAAATAACAGTGGAAATGTTTTCCTTGATCTATCGCGGGGATTACCAGTGAACATAAAACAATTGAACACAATGAACCTAATAAATAAAGATAACATTTTACGCCGCTAATCATTTTTTAAATATATCTTGATACACAATCGTAGCAATGTTATCTATTCTATCATAAATAGGCAAAACAAATTGTAAATAACACCCTATTCGTTCTGTAGATCAAAGTAATGCGAACTGGTAGATACATTTCTAACTAACGCTCTTTCTACAGAGCTAGCAGCAGCTGGTTGATATTTTTATGACTGTTTACTATTACTATAATAATTGACGGTATAAAAACAATATTTTAGTCAGAAATTAGAATAATGATATAGAAGATTGTCATAAAAGTAAAATCGTCAATGAAAGAGTGAGAACTGTATTAAAAACAAATTAAAATTTTAATGTTTCAGTTTTTTTTGGCACCCAGGGTCTAAGAATCATGTCCAGCCCTACTGATTTTTTTCTAAGCGTCTTCATCACCAATGGCACCATGTAATTTACACCCTGTAGATTTTTATTACATATTTAACTCACAAGAAAATTCTCAAACAGCGGAGACGACATGAAAATAGTACTTCATAACTGAAATATTGGTTGCATTATGGTTTTAAAGCATTTAACGATCAAATGAAATAGCCTCAATCTCGGCGACTGTCAACCGTAACAGTGACCATTGACGTCTGTTCATATAACTTCGTTAATGAGTTAAATACATTTCAGAAGTGTGCAATCCTTATTAATAGCGTGTTGGTGCGTCAATGGGCTCTTGTTTTCGTCGCGATCATTAGTAAATAAATACATCGTCTTATCTAAAGACGTTTAATACTATCGTAAGATACGCTGGTTGATATTTTTTATTAGATACTGTTTACAATTACAGTAATAATTGACGGTACTAAAACAATATTTTAGTCAGAAAATATAATGATTTGGGAGACTGTCATAAAAGTAAAATCGTTAATGAAAGTGTTGGTTAAATTATAAAATGTATTAAAAACAAATTAGAATTTTAATGTCTCTAAATAAACGAATTATTTCATGAAACTTGAATTTCCGTAAGTGTGAACCTAAATAGATGCCAAATTCGGTTAGGTATAGGATAGTTGAACGATGATTGATATAAATTGACAGTACTTAGTAATTTATAATCAGCTTAGATTATATAAATCGTGTAATCTTTTGGTATAAAATAGATAAAGTAATTATTATTTGGGTATTTTTTTGGGATGTCCCTCATATCTAATCCGATTTCCGGTATCGGTAAATAAGTAGATATTTTAATAATATCTATCTATTAATTATGCGGTAAAATGTAAATGAAAACAATTCTACTGTGATAACTTAGAAGACTAGTGATTTTATCAGCAAAATAAGGGTAAATCTGTAAGTATTTTTTTAAGTTACAGATTAAACGATCATTGTTGCGCAAACTTGACTTTAATAAGAATAATTATTATCATAATACCTTGATATGTGATTAGATTTTAATTTATCATTGCCGCGGTAATTTACAAAGCATAAACAAGTGAACTAAGGTTCTTGAAGAAACAGTAATAAAATATAACAAAGTGCATAAAACATTCAGTAGCATTCATTATTATCTACCCGTCGACTTTGTATTTTAATTAGCTGGTTTTTATGAAAAAGATAATTAAGTATTGCCGTTGTTGTAAAGAATTTCAAAACATTATAAGTCACCTTAGCGTTTACTTTGATATTTATAAACATTGCTTACAGACAACCAATTACAAAAGAAGATTACGTAACTGAAAACTTGTGCAAGAACGTATTCTTTGTAAAACATATGAATATTCACAACTGGTATAAATATTATAATAATATTAAAGTATTCAAGTCGTAGGCTTACCTTGAAATGAACCAGATCTGCAGCCATGTTCCCGGTCCCGCGTTTCGATATTCACGACACACTCTGTAGCACAGTTAAAACGGAAATAAGTCAATTACTTCAGCCACACGTCTTTTCTATGAAGCTCCACAATAAAAGCCTTTATCTTGACATTTGCCACGGTATTATCTTTATCTAAATTGCGTCCAATGCGGTGGAATTACTGCTATTATATTTCACACATAAGTATTTATATGCAGTGTGATCGTTAAACCGCTATAGTGTTCGAAATAGAACAATAAATGGATTCACTTTTATGTTGATAAAGTTGGTTTGTTTGATCGTGGTGGTCTCTTGAATCTAAATAACATATTATGAGTGTTATGGTTATGTAACACTAGGCGATTTGAACGCACTTTGGCACACCGAATGTTGGATGTCTCCCAAACCGTGAAGACGAATACAAACAGCGGTAGCGGGCGCACAGGACAAAGTATTTTCGCTTGACGCTTCTCATTCCCTTCAGAGTGAAGCTAGATAAATATGTATTGAAAACATTGCTTAAACTAATTAGCATAGGTATCTCTGGTTTGTGCCACATTCTCAAAAGTAATGGTTTTTATGGAAGCAGCCTACATAGGTGATCGATAACTAAGTAGAGAAGAACTTTACTAATTCTAGTTGTAAATATTACGTGATTTGATCTAAGTAGGAAAACATAATCAAAATAATATGCTAGTTATATACGTAGATGTAGCAGACATGTTATAATTTGTAGTAGAGCGTTATGGAATCGCTAAGTAATCGCTTCCAATATCGATAAAATGACCTCTATTTCTAATTGGCTTTCGTGGTTCACTTGAGTGTTATTACTTAGATATAGTTCACTTACCCAGATAAACTCTCGCAGATATATTATGTTAAATAGTTATCGACGCAGAATTCCGGAATTTCCTGGCGCACAATTTTATAACACTCATATGATTTCAGTTGTTGCTAAAAGGCACTCAAAAATGGGTAATAAAACTTCAGTGACTACAAAAATACTGACGAAGTAAAGATGTTACATTTGTTGTGGTCGAACTGTAACTGCCAAGGCAATGAAGCGCTTTTCAACATGAAGACAATACCATTCAATCCGCAACAGTTATATTACTGAATGTAAAATGTAATAGTTAGTAGGTACGTTGACTCATAGAACAACGTGTTTTATTTCCCATCCCAACATCCTCATAAAACTACAAGTATAAGGCTTTCTACGCTTTGAGATATTGGGTAAATGAGCTGTGCTGTGTTTTCCAAAATGATCGTCATCTCTAATGTTATCCTCCTTGGGATAGAATTTCCTGTTTGTTGTATCTAACCTTGATGTGTTCAGTAATTTTATTAGGTAGTCATAGTAGTCTTACTCATCCAATAAAGAGTTTCCCAAATGTTATCTGGCGAAACCAGCAAATAATACTGTCTATTTACTTATACGTATATATATATTACGATGAATGTGATTTTTATATTAAAAAATCGTAATAACTACCGGTGATTACGACATTAATTGATATTTAAAAAAAAAACATGGAGGATCTTAAATTGAACTAGTCTTATAACTTAATCTAAACTTAATAAGTCACTGTCAAAAGGCCTCGTACCCAAAATGCTGAAAAGATTACTGCGTTGTATTGCGATACTAAATCGCTGGCTGAAATATAAGCCAGCATTTTAAGAACGAGTTGCCTCTTTTAGTCGCGCTGACAACTCTTTGTACGCCGTAGCACTTATAGTCTATCAGTGCTACGGCCCCAAAGTGCCCAAAGGCCCTAATTTTACGTTATTATTATTAATAATTACCACACGATTTGCTGAAGGTGATTAAAAATTGAAATTTTCACTTTTACCGGTAGTTTATTTGGTCAATTCAGTCCTTGGCAAGCATTTTGATTCTTCACTTGTTGGTCATACTAAACTATCCTTACCAACCCATAAGACCAAAATTTAAAAACCTCTACCTCTCCTCTAATGCCCGATTGATAAAAAAGAGTTGTGTCGTGTTTAATGTATTGTAATTATATTCAGTGGCTGCACACGCAATGGGCTGATGATGATAGATCAGTTTTATTTTACACAAAAATATTATATTATGTATAAACTTAAAATAGCCGATTGTTCCAGTTCTAACTCAATGAAAAAATGAAAATTAACATAATTGTGCGCAGATTCCATGAAAAAATAACTATTACCCATTCCTGCACGGATACTCGTGGCGGATGTAACTTTTGACTTTATTGTTATATTATTGTTCATTTTTAATTTCGTTTGTTCTTATTTCTAACTTATTTTTTCTTCTGTGTGTTTAGTTTTAAGATCTGTGTGGGAATTAAAATTATTTTCTTTCTCTTTCTATCATTTGCGTAAGGGAAAAGCGTTAGTCGGTGTTATTTAAGGTAGGTACTCATCTTTTATCATGTTCATGTATAAACTAAATATAGTCGCCTTAATACACAATTACTAGGAACCGAGTTGGTTTTATAACTGTGATGCACATAAGGGGTCCAATGATAGGGACCTTGGGAACACGTAAGAAGGCGTAAATAGGCATAAAATAAAATAAACTGATAAAAGGTATCTTAGTAATTAAAGTTTCAATCATAATTTATTTTGTTTTATTACTTATTTGATAGCAGCAATACAGGAGGGGCAGGTAGGATAAGAAACCCCCGTGTCGTTAGACCATAAAATACAAGATAGTAAAAAGATAAAAAGAAAAAGATTGATGTCATTAAATTTATCAACAGAGAAAATAATACTATTTATTACCATACCTGTTATTATTTACTTACTACTTTCAAAAGTAGTATCTTGCCTTCTCAAAAATTAAAAATAAGAAATGACAAGCAAAACTAAAATATATTTACGTATCTTTATCTTTATCTTTAATACTTTATTGTACACATAAATTACAAAAATACAGTTACATAAAAGTGGTGATGACAAAAGGTGAACTTAACTCAAAAATGAGTTTTCTGCCAGCAAACCTTTGAGGGCTAGAGGAAAAAGACACTCGTAATATGTGAGAGTGAAGTGTACAAACAAAGAGAGATGAAAAAATAAAAAAGATACTTAAATAAAAGAACTAGGCTATGTATATCTACATACTTACATATTCTACATAATAATAATATACCTAATGTAACCTAAATTATTTACACAACAATCATAAAAAATACTTACGATTAAACTAATTTATATAATATATGTTTAACATAAAATATATACATACATAATACATACATACATAATACATACATACATACATACATAATACATATATAAATATATATCCAATTAATTAGAGTTGAGAGAGAAAATGCTCTTTTGTTCTCCTCCTGAAAACGTCCAATGAAGGACTCTCGCGAATGGAATGAGGAAGACGATTCCATAGACGCACTGCGTAAATAGTAAATGAGCCGTCGTAACGACTAGAAGTGTGGAGAGGAGTTCGAAGAAGTAGAGAGGAGTAGGTTCGGCTAGGTTTGTCACGAGGAACGAGATACTGAAAGCGCTCACGAAGATATGAAGGGGAGTTTGGATTATGTAGGACATTGAAGAGAAGGCATAGTATGTGGGTATCACGACGCTGCCGGATTGGTAGCCACTTCAATTTGGCGACGGAATTCTGACACATGGTCAAACTTGCGCAGGCCGAAAATGAAGCGGATTCCCAAATTCTGCAAGCGTTCGAGCTTGTTAAGGTGTTCTTCCTTTGCGTCAAGAAAACAGACATCACCATAGTCTAGAAGTGGAAGTAGAAGGGTTTGTGCAAGAGTAACTTAAGTCTGAAAAGGTAGAAAGTTTTGAAGACGTTTGAGTGATTGAAACGAACAGAACATTCTTCTACTCACCTCAGCGATATGAGCATCCCAGGAAAGATTTGAATCCATAATGACACCTAAATTCTTTGCAGTTTTCTGATATTCTATGGGCACGGAATCATATATCACTGGAGGTAGGGTCCCATGATCAAATGTGTTTAGCATGTATCTGCCACCAACAACCAGAGCTTGTGACTTCGAACGGTTTACTAGTAAACCAAACGATTTAGCCCATTTACATATGTTATCAAGATCGGTATTGATGGCAGTGACAGTTTCAGCAAACTCACCTACTTTAAAGTGACGATAAAGCTGCAGATCGTCTGCATCTTATATTATTATACTGCGTCTTACGTAGTATAATAGTTACGTATTCTTTTCCAGTGTTGAGAAAGTTCGAGAGGATAAATTCAAAATTTTGTCAGCTCCGTCGCACTATCACCTTGTATATCATAATTCATACATAGCATATCTTTTATCTTATAGAATGCTTTTTGATGTAATGGAAATAGCTCTTGATACAGGTAAAGTGTCAATCACGATCATGTAACAGATTAACAATGAAGGTTACAAGTTTACAACGGAAATCTGTAATTGCCGACCAAACGAAGAGCAATTTTGAACGAGCTGACTCACTGTATTTTACAAATAGCGGCAAAATCTTTTTTTTTAGACTCGTAAGTATCGTAATATTGACTGTCGTAAGATATGCTTTATATTTAAAGGTATTTTTTAACGTAACCAAAACCACAATGTAGTGTTGTGCACACAAGCTTGTGGTAGTATTGTCAAGAAAAGTATCGTACCGCCATCTAGTGGGATTCTGTTCAAGTGTAGACGTTACGCATAGAGCCATCTAGTGTTTTTTGTGAATAATTCTTATTTAGACAGAAGTCATGCCAGTGTTGAGTTGTGGATCATGTTTGATTAACATACACGTAGTTTATCTATTCTAATATAGATGGCATGTTGATGTATTTTTTAAAATAGCTTTTTAAAAATCGGTTGAAGTAACAAATGACACAAATGTTATGTTAGTACAAAATTTTCTACTAATTCTTATTTGATAAAACATATTAATAATTAGAGAAAATTAAAAATATACATCACAAGTCTTAAAAACTGCGGAGTCATTACATTTTTTGTGGAAGTGTTCACAGAAATCTCCGGTTCGTCACAGGGGCAAAAAGGAAATAAAATAAAAATATAGGTTTTTAAGTTACTTTATTTTTGTAATTCTTAAAATAATCATCTTTTCTCCATTCACAATATCTAAACTTTCATGAATCACTACAATCATCGCTATGCAATATATTTTAGTTTAAGTTTGTCACAATATGAACTTTTGTCACTTATTACTTTAACTGTTCTAGTCCTTACAACTCTTGAAATACAACTTATGGGTTCACAAATAATAGATATAAATGAAAAATTATAGGTCAAGAACTTGCTGTATTAATATTATTAAATGATTTAATAGTTTTTTTAATAAATTAAGTTTGTCTCTCCGCAAAAATGTGGAACAGTGACATTATATTTATTTTCATATTTTTCTAGAGCAATAGTCAACCTATAAAATCCATAAAATAAATAAATAAATAATAATAATAATAAATACTAAATCAACCATCTTTGGCCGCGTGAAAAAAGAATGAGTTCAATCAATGTTCCGTACATGACATCTCATTCTCCTTTGAATTAAAAAAAAAACAACAGACTTCAAAATTATTGTACTATAGAGGCATAATGTGAAACGTCATTGCCTCACGCGGTAGGGACGATGAGTAGTGGGCAATGGGCATAAATAATACATATATATATATATGGTAGTGGGGCCGAGGTTATTAGAGCGGGTGTGCACCTCATTTTGCACGTTTCTTGTGTACCTAAAACTAGCCTAAGGGGAACTGTGTTCGTTAAAAAGTCTAACTGCCTATTTTTCTAATTTTCAAAATTAAATACATTCTAAGTAATTTGAATTTGTGTAAAATATATAGTTATTTATGCAACTGTTCTATAATGAGGGGTATTAAAACACGAGTGTGGGTTTATCACACGAGACGAAGCCGAGTGTGATAATAGTATCACATGAGTGTTTTAATACCTAATTATAACAGTTGCATACAAGACTTTATCTACACCCATGATATGAATCCTCTATAAATGTTCTGAAACCATAGGGTATTAGGGTACAGTGTTGTTAGAACTCTATGTAAATTCATGGAAAGTTTAATTAGTGAGTATCTAATACAAAAAAACTATGTATAGGTAATAATATAATTATTTATTGTAATAATTATTTACATTTTGGATCGTACAATTATTAAAAAGTATTTTTTCAATACTATTATTGAACAAAAATGGCGGGATACAACGTCAATTCAAAAATTCGAATAAGTTTTTATTTAAATTACGGCGCTGTGGTAGTGAAACGCGCGTGCATGACATGTTCTTTTTTTGAAATTCATAAAGATGCCATGAGAATGTGGCTGTTCGATGAGTAAAAAAGGAGTTGCATAATGAATTTCAGTACAACATTATAACACCCGTTTGGGTGTTATAATGGTTATTATGACACTGGCTGTTTTAATGTTGGCAATTAGCTAACTGTTTCAAGAACGTTTATAGAGGATTTATAGCATGGGTGTAGATAAAATATTATAAACATCGTAGTCAGTCATCTATAAAGTTAAGTATTATTTAAAGTTATGACGGTTTTGGTGTCATTTAACAATTAGGTATGTTTTGCAAACGTAACGTTTATATTTAATTAATAGTTGTATATTCAAGTAGCAGGACTGTCACTTTCAGAGACCATAAAATACGCGAGCAGCCACATGCCGTTACAATTCTCTGAAACCCAATAAATAAAATATAAAAAAACATAATAGGAAAGATTCCCGATAAAACAACATGAGGCTGGGTGCCAGGGAATAGGGATGTTATGGATTATGAAATTTCGGATACGGATTGGTTACGGATTTTAGATTGATTATTATACCGGTTACGAATTCGGATCTCAATTTATTTCGGATTATCCGTTAGTTTCGGATATTATCTACGGATATTAGATTTTTAAGGAATATAAAAGTGGAATACATTATTATAGCTAATAAAATGGTTTTATTTATATGTCACCGAATTACGGCCGGCCGATCATTACAACTTGTAATAACGTGTCTCAATTAGGCTCTGCCCCTATCCGATATTATCCGAAACTTTTATATCGGATTCGGTTACGGTTACGGATTTTCTTTTATATCGGATACGATAGTTTCGGTTACGGTTACGGAGCTCCCTAACATCCCTGCTTGGTGCTTATCATCGATAAACCAGACTTGCCCGGTTGGCAAACACAAATTACCATGTGAAAAACACAGAATATCCTCTACATTGATGGTAAATAATAATACATTAATAATATATACATATACAGTAAAAAAAATCAGTAAATCCCCTACGTCCGGCGCACCCTGGGCAGTCTACAATTTTCCACCAAGCAGACTGGCGAATCCTTTCACCACGATGGCAGGTCCATGAGAATATGACTGCAGCCATCGACACGAAAGAAGAAGAAGTAAAAAAATAAAAATTCTAATCTCGACATCTATCAGGATTATTTTTAATTTCTAATGTATACTGTATTTTTCAGAATTAGTAACATATTCTACTCCACTAGATTTGACAAAAAAAAAACGTTTTATTGGCCGAAAACCTCGACTTCTTTTAACTATTAGATAAAAAACCGGCTAAGTGTGTGTCGAGCCACGCGCAATAGGTACCCGTAGTTAGTCGATACAAAATATTTTGGACATAAAAGGGGTTTACTGTATTTATTCTGTATTTAAGTAACAACGTCATACAAGTCATTATTTTTAGAAGTTTTTAGGGTCTTCTAAATCAAATTACTGCCATAGTCAACTTACAATACATACCTAACTAACATTCTAACGACACCTTACACAATGGGATAAACGAAAAAAAAACGTAGTATTATTTTACCACTTTGTTAGCATAGTAAATTCACATATTCCTGCAAAAAAATCAGCATTCTAGTACTAACGGTTTCGACGCAATGCCTACGGCAGACGGTCAAGACTATAAGGGTTTCTTGTAAGTACTAATGTTGTTTAAAAATTTATAAAATAAAACAATAACCGACTCCATTTTGCCGTTATATTTGGTTGAATAATAAAAAATCGTTAATATTCCAATCTGAATTGTTTTACTTTCGTGTTGTGACTATCGAATACGTTATCGATAAGGTTATAGTAAACACAGTGAAATCGTTACAACGTAATAAATTGTACCAACATCACATTACAATGAATGAAGTAAGTACATACCTACATCTACATCTTAAAAAGGAAGATGGACGAATCAGATTAAGAAAGGCAACAGTACTGTCCTGTACCTGTACTGTCGAAGTGACAAAGTGCGTAGTATTTTCTCATTTTTTGCGAATTTCAATCTTTAATTAATTTATCGCCAAATTAGAATACTGTATTTCGTAGCGTTCGTAGCGTCCGCTTCGGCGTAGCATCTACAAACCTGCAATACATACCTGTGTAGGTGAAAATTTGTAGCAAGTAGCACATTTCTTGCAGCAAAAAAAAAAAACACAAATTAAGAAAATTGTTTTTTTACGCATAAAATATTATTATCGATTGACATAATTAGTACGTAAGTAGTTAAATATTAAATCAAGCAGCGATAGCCGAATGGCAGACCGTTAGACTGCAAAGTCAAGTCTTTGGACGATTTGAAGATATGTGTGTATTTATCATATAAATTATCGCTCGCTACAGGTGAAGGAAAACATTGTGAGGAAACCTGCATGCCTGAGAGTGCCAAAATAGTGCTCGAGGGTGTGTGAAGTCTATCAATCCGCACTTGGCCAGCGTGGTGGACTATGGTCTAACCCTTCTCATCATGAGAAGAGGCCCGAGACCTGCAGTGGGACATGTATTAGACAGAGCTGCTATTATAAATGTTAAAGTTGTATTCTCAGTAACTAATCGCTGATTAAATAATCATTTGATAGAAATAAACTAGTATCTTTTATAATATTTATATAAGACAATATGTTTTAAGAAGTGCAACATTTTAAAGAAAGGAATGTCGGTAAGCGTGGGAAGTAAGTAATAAGATGAAGAGTTGGTACGTAGTTAAATTAATTGAACTCTTCGTACAGCGCGGCAGTGTCCTATCGTTTCACGGCCTTGCTCTTACGGCCATTCGTTATAAAACATTCTCAAAGTCAAAAGATTAAGATCAATAAGGTTAACTGTATCAGCTATAACTGTTAATGTAATGATTAATACATTATTTTCGTAATTTAAGTGGAAAGAATGATAGATGCGAATATGATGAACTCCAATTTCAGAGGTGTTAGATTAATTTATTGGCAGGATAAGCCAATAACACACAAAAATTACAGCTGATTTCTTCAGTTTGGTTGTATTTTATGCGGCAGATACGAGCTATTCAGTACCTGGAAAATTGGCCTTTAAACTTGTAAATAAATAACAACATACTTCTAATTTATTTACAATTTTAGATATAAATTTAATTTAACTTAAAATACCTACTTCTTGTAATCGTAGAGAGCAGCGAAATCATTGCATATGACTGGATTTTATTTAAAAGGACAAATAAATTTTATTTATGTTTTAAGGATGTGAAATAATAGGTGTAACAAGTGCGTCGACAGGTAGGGGCAGTAATAGCCGTAGCGCCCAAACGTAGCGTCGTCGCTCGTAGCGCGTGCCGACACTGACGGTTGCCCAAGCGCGCGCTCAGTACATGAGTAGCTTTGGCTGCGTACGCGCACCGAACGGACCCCACCGACCGCGCTTTTCCAATTCACACGACTATGACGACTCGTCTCGTCCTTGCTAAACTCAAATTGCCTTTACTGTTTATATAGACTCAAATGTTTCACTTAAAATAGAGTGTACAAAAGACTGAAAAGTAAATAAATGCAGTGATAATCCCAAATATTCGTTAAAAGATGTGTGGATTTTGTGGAGGTGCGCAGGAGTGAAATCAGCGACGGTGGCGGTGGCCGGTGGGCACAATGAGTGCGCCGCTGAATTGGCACAAATGGCTAGTGTTGTCGCTGCTCGGATTGGCTTTGTCCGCTCGGACAATTGGCTGCGATTACAGTTCCATCACCGAGAATTTTGGAGCGGAAGCCGTGGCTCGATGCAATGAAAAATGCCCGTTTCAGGTTAGCTTTATAATCAATGTTGTTTACCAAAACAAGTGTTGGTTCTGGCATGACAAACTATATCTATTAAACCATGCGTTGGGTAGATGACAAATAGCACAAGCTTTGTGCATTCATTGATAAAGATTACAATGAACAGTTTATTGGTCGAGGATAAAACGATGATCTTAGTTTATTATGTAGTTTATTTGCGGCGGCCGTCGTGTAGGTTCAACGCACATCTAAGTAATTGTCGACAATTAGCGATCCACTGTAATCAACGCAAACATGCTAAATATAGAGCAGTGTTGCTAAACGCTGCTGGCGACAAGGCTGAGGGTGCCTCGCAATTTTTATAATTAACAGAATCGAACAATTTAAATTAATTTGTTTTTGAAAATACAAAAAAGAAAATAAAAAAAAACTCGATGCGGTGTTTTTAACATTTTAATGAGGAATTCATAAGAAATATTGCAGTTGCAACATGCGGTCAAAATTAAAAACTGTAACCTGACCCGTATACTGTTCAAAGATATCCGTATAATGTAAAAAGATTGATGTTGTATCTAAAAAAAAATCCGAAATGTGAAAACCGCGGATGGATCGCATTTCGGGTCGAAGCCTCTCAGGTGCTACCGCGCCGATTCCGGTCACACGCTCGCAAAAAGACCTCTATCAACGATAAAATACATCAAATTACGTTTTATTTTTTATTTATATAAAATACAGTTAACTGTTATAAACATAACGGCATGTATTTTTTTGCACTCTCTACATTAATATTAATTTATTTGTTTACTTGCATGCTATAATTGATCCATTTAATTTAATGGTCCAATGATAAATACATAATTATGCATCTAAAGCTAGTGGAATATTATTTTTTATATGTTCATGTTTTATTATACTAGAAATAAAAAGTAGATAATAGTATAGAAGTTATAATAGCCTTGGTTACTTTAGTTACCTGGTCATATGAGAGGAATTTTAGTTTACATTATGACATACTGTATTTACTGTATTTTTTACATTATGATTAACGAAATATGTCAAATCTGGTAGTAATACTCCTGGTGCTCTGAACCACAGGTCTATCCTAAATCAGACACCAGTCTTTATTTGTACAACATGCAATGTATGTTCTTTAACAATTTGTGAAAGAGAAAATAAATATTTTTATTATTATTATTATTATTGATTTAGAAATCCACAGCACGAGGATAAACAAACAGATTTATATTTAAAGCTTTAAAAAATAAGTTTTTTATCCTCGTGCTGTGGATTTCTAAATCAAAATTTAAACTATAATTCCTTTCTTAATGACTAGGTAACTAAGGTACTAAAACATATAAAGTAGATCCTTTTCTGGATAGAAGTGCAACGAGAGGATTTATCCTTTCACAATAGGTGTAAAACTAAATCCACGTTAATTCAAACTAAACTAAATTTACATTTGATGTGTTGTTCCCTGTACTACTACAATTATATAAAAAAAACTCTTAGGAATCAATCAGACCTCAATTGGCGGGCACAGGTAGCCTAATGACGATTGTCACGCTCTGCTGCGCTCAACCGACCGTGACGCCGCGCCGTGTCGTAACGGAAGCTATCAGGATTGTGACTCGACATCCCATCATCACCCTACTAAATATCCGATACTTAATTTTTTGTCAAGACTGTGACTAAGCTTGTCCAGTGATATAAAAAAATCTGCCATGTGCCTTCACTTCCAATAGAAACTTTTATAAAGAGCATCGATATTTAAATAGCTACCATTCATTTATCAGGTTTGGTTTTATAACGTAAGAGTTGAGAAATTTCGAGTCTAGCAGCATACGAATCCACAGCTGAATTGGCAAAGCACTTGGGGAGTACACCCAGGGGGTGCAGGTTCGAGTCCTGCTGGATTCTAAATTTTTTCAACTTTAATATTATATAAAATATAAAGAGGCATAGCAAAGCTAAAATTTGCTTTAAAATATTACAAGGTTTAGTCAACATTAAACGTGGTATTAGAAAATTTCTATGTTAGTAACCATTAGTGACCAGTTAGTGTAACCATGCTAAAATCTGGTATGAAATGTGTTTTTATTTCGATTTTTCTTTTCCTTGCAGAACAGAACCGGAGACGGACACTTCGATGTCAACTGTGGGTCCGACTGCAGCCTCCAACAAGTAAGTTATGTTAACTTTTAGACTTCGCGTTGCATGATGAACTAAATTAATTAAATTAACGGAAATTAACGAGATCACACAATATTTCTATTTTTTGTTTTAAGTTTCGGCATACCTGGCAAGCAAACTGTCCTGTGTGTGTCAGAATATGCTAATACCCGTTTACTTCAGTAAGATATGTTTAACGATTATACTATTAAGCACGTTCAGCGGTCAGTGGTTTAGTAACAGAATGTTACTAATGGAATAAGCGTCATGTCTATTTATTAGTCTGCAGAAATGTTATTTAATTAAGTAGGTACTACCAAATAGCTAAACTTTTTAAAAATAAACTAGTTAGCATTAAGTCGTTATACAAATCAACAAGAAGTCAAAATAACATTGCTTGTCTTAAATTAATTGAACATATATCTTAACTACGTCAAAATACTGGCAGTCAAAAATCTGACACATACATAAAACCACGCCTTTATTTACGGAGGTAGGCAGAGGCGATGGAATACATTGTGCTTCGCTCATTACATACTTCTTTCACTACCTGATCATTCATACATCTTTGTTTACATGCTCGCCAGTTTCGTGTACTGCGAACTTGTCCTTTCTGAAGGACGCCATTTATCTGGTCCCTATATCTCTTTCGAGGACGACCTCTTCCATTACTGCCAGCTACATCTGCGTTGTGTATCTCTTTTAATAATCAACTTCCATCTATTCTTACAACATGATTACATACACCGTCGCGTCGTAGGCCTGCTGTATGTCAATAAAAGCGAAATAGACCTTTTTGTGCTTCGCTAGATGCTTTTCAGCTAGTCAACGCAAGGAGAAGACCTGATCCATACGGATGTATGGATCAGGTCTCCTTGCGTTGACTTTTCCCTTTCATTTTTCCCTTTCTAAATCCAGAGCATCCCATATTTTCTCATCCGTTATTCTCATCACTATGAATCAAAACTTTCGCATATAGCTTGCCGACAACACGCAAAACCTGATCGGCCATAGTAATATTATATTAGGTATCTACGCTGGCAGTCATAAAACGTAGTACCGATAAGTCCGTTTATAGTGCAGTTCACTTATTATTTTTATATTTTTGTAGTCTCAACATTGGATAACACATTTTTACGATTCTGAAACGGAAATCGTAACTGATTAGTGATAGTAATCACTAAGCTAAATTATTCCTGGTAGCTACTTTTACTTTTTTGCTATTTTTAAGCATGCAGTCAATGGGTGTCTGATCGTAATGTTCCAGCTATGTTGTTAAAGAGTAGGTATTGTGATTAAATGTTTGTGTATGTACGCTTCCCGTCTTGCGATGATTCGGATGTGTGGAAAATCCCTCGGATTTATGTTGCGTTCGCTGTAGTTTTTTAATGTGTATTTGTAATGTTTTTATTAATAAATAAATAAAATACAATGATGTAAGTCAATATCATTTATATATTTTGATAGGTTCTTTTGGATGATCAAAATAAGCTAAATACAAAAATAATTTACAAAAAGATTATAATTACTGTGATAACAAAATCTGTGTGCCACCTATAACCTCGTTGAAGATATGAGGTATTTAATGAATACTGTTTCCCAAACATACGATAAGTTTAGTCCACATTTAGATTATGAATATTTATAAGATGACACTTCAGGTTTACCTACAGCTATAGAGTTCGTCTGGTATGGCGCAACAAAACTGACAACAGTATAAACTTACAAAAGAGCGTTTGTTAGCAAAATACATTGAAAGTAGGTAGACCGTGCACGACAATGCGCATGAACAAAAGACTGTAGGACTTTATTCTACCTCTTTGTTGTAAAAATAACTTCATTTTAATATCGTCGGTTGACAACCGAAACGCAATAAGAACAGATTTAGGGTAAAATGAGTTAAATAATACAATTTTAACTTTCCACCTCTGTAAAAACAAATAAGAAAATTAATATAAAAAAGATGACTAAAATTACGGACACCATGCAGCACAATGTACCAAAATGACCTTCTTTAAGTTTAAGAATATATTATGTACGATGACAACAAACCTGTGACATGTCCCAACGAGAATTTTAATATTCTTTTAAAATATTCATAGTTTGACCCTCAACAGAGTCGCACGCCATGTTATCGATCATATCGCTGTGAACCAAAACTGACATAAAACGGCACCAAACATCAAAACCCAGACAGTAACTCCTGTTTTATGTCAAAATGATCAGTTATGACCAATTTACGCCCCTTCGCAGCGCAAAAAAGTTCAAGTGGTGGCGGTGGAGCGGCGTACGCGCACCCCTCGACACAAACGAAGGCAATTGACTTGCTTCCATTTATTATTATTTGTTTCCATTCTATTAACATAACTGAGCGATATGTAGTAAGTTATGACTGTTTGATGTGTCCATTATTATCCATCCCAAGTTATTTTTAAAAGATATTGTTATAGATACACTGTTCTTTGTTGCTTCAAAATTTATCCACCGGATTGGTGGTGCAATCATTTTGACAATATTTTATTGAAATACTTAATCTTTATTTTAGAAAAAAACCAAAGCCACAAGTTAGTTTTTTAATGTAACGGCTATACCTACTTACATATTGCCTCGACACTGTTCTGATAGGCAACAGGTATTTCGAAGACCGTCCCTATATTATTCGGCTGTTTACGAAAATGCCAAACAAAACCCTCATTTATAAATAGAGGAGCATGGGAACTTCACGAAAGTGGTGTGCAGTTGGAATAAGTATCGGTTTGCTCATCGTCACTCGACAGGTCGCAAGGTGCGGCATGGAAAGTACCGCTCTCCCAAACCATTTCTTCTCGTACAAGTAGGTACCTTCTAAAAGCCGTTTGTCTATGATGCGTGACGTCTTGTTTACCTTCTTCAGTTCCTGTGTAAATGTTTCGTAGTATACTTTGTACTAGATTGTACTTCCATTTCGGACTTTTGATCAATTCTGAGAAGATTCGCTTTATGCTTAGTGGTCTTTCTTTAGCATGAACATAAATGAAAAAAAAATCACACTAACATTTTTGATCTAAACTTCTTTTTAGTATTTTTTTGTAGTATGTTGGTTAATCAGTCTAATTAATGACACTCTACAAAGCGTTGATGTTTGTCACACAAAAAAAATTGCAGGTGTGCAAATCCTTTCGGTATGCGTCTTTTTTAATAAAAGATAATTTGACAGTGTCCAATCCAAATGCTTGAACGTAAGTTACGAACAGGAAAGCAAGGATGTAGTTTAAGTGGTTGGTGGTCATCTGCCATAGTCGGGTGGCGAGTGTGCCGACCTGCCATGCGCAAGGGTCGCGTGAGATTCAACGCCGGATGGGCGCAGGAAGGAAGCTTCTAGTTGGCAGGCTCCCCTCGGATCTATTTTAGAGTTCATTCGATTTATTCTATCATTTCACCCAACGTGATTTTTAATACATAGGATGACTTAAACTTGGTTATGTCCTGCATCCTGCCTTTCGCTTAGGACTCTATGGTCAAGTTCGCAGGACAATCATGAGAATAGTGGAGGGTGGAGGGCAGTCTGATATGTTTTTGTTCTAAACAATATATATGTGAAGAATACTTTAAGGAAGTACGAAACTGTACTAGCAAGTTTCCTATGCCAATAATTTTAGAATCTTACCGTGCCATAAAATGAGGTGGTAACGTCACCCTCGAGCTCGATCGCCATAGATTATTTTAACCCTCAAATTAATGGGGCTTTAAATAATTATTTTATAGGATTCTTCGCATATTTGTAACGTTTAAAATTAACCTTTATTATTTTATTTTGTAAAGTCAAATAGGTATTAAAAATTCTTGCGCGATAAGAATAGAGATTTGCAATTCTAGCTGATATTTTATTATAAACAAGGCCATTAATTATATCAATATTGTTTACAGTTGACATTACAATTTTTAAATATGCATGATTATCATGATGTAAATATGAAGTCATATTCAACAAAATGACCATCGCATGGGTATTGAACCCATGTTAGGGGATCCATTCCTCTGCGCTTGGGTGCCTCGTGCTCGGAAGTGAACAATCAGCTATCGGAAATGAAGTACCTGTGATTATTACATAATTTATGTGTGAAATGGAATTTAGTTGTGTCGGTATTTGCAGTGTTTAACCGTTGGTCAGAGGGAAATAATAGATCATTAAAATATTTAATGACTGGTAATTTTAAGGGTCAATGGTTATTTGGTATTGACGTTCATTTTGAAGGGGTAAATTAAGTTTCGGAATATATTTGACTCTTAGATTTAGACAGCAACAGTTCACATAGTACAATGTTGAATGTCGAAAGAAGCTTTGGTAAACAAGCTGAAAAAGTAAATACAAACAAAGGGTCAAGAACCGGCCCTTGCACGGTTTTGCGTTTATTGATCATGCCCATATATTGCAATGAAACGTCTGGCTTCCTAATGAATTGAGAGAGATAAACAAAACATCTTAATGACTTTTCCTCGTATTTTGACTACGTCATAAGATTGCACGATTAGAACACGTCAAAATATCATTTATTACGTAAATGGTAAGTGATTGACGTAGGTAATAATAATTATATTGATCTCATAACTGCATACAGCATGCCATGTGCACGCACTACACAAACCTCTGCTTATGAAGTCAAATTCGTGGGACTAATGTTGCCGTACTTGGCGTCAGGTGCATTCATGAATATTCTGAATAATTTTGAATATAATGCCATTGAAATGTGGGAGTTTCGTTATTTTGGTATTTAATTTATTCGTGGTTCACCATTAAAACAGGTTCACATGCATTTAAATGCAGTATTAAGGTAACTACTCATAAAGCGATACTTTTAACTGCTAACTATTGTTTATGATTATGTTTATGGCAACACACATAAGACACCACATTTATAGACTTTAGAGGTTTGCCAAATATTACCCTAATTCTTTAATTTGAAAATTTAAATTTACTAACTTTGTATATTGAGTAGGTATTCCTATTTGTATCTAACTTAAGTGTGAAACTGGAAGGTACTGGTACTTATAGCACAGGATTTCCTATTTTAAGTACCAGCAGAACATTATATCTTGATTTCTTTTGTACCTATGTTAAGTGTCCTACTATGTGCCTACTGTATTTATATTTTGTGTGCCAATCAATTATTATTTTTATATGATATAAATTTAATGTTGATTTTGTCATAGTTCTGAAAAAATTAAAGCTAAAGGTTTTATTTTCATGGTATGAAAATATTTCCTAGATAATCTGGTCGTATGTGATTGACAATATCGTTGTACGTCGCCACTTATCATCACGCGTAAATCGTAAAGTATGCGGAGGGTAAAGGTTTCTAATTTCTATCGTAAACTCGTTATAAATAACACGAGCACATGGTATCAGTAATCATTTACCCAGACATCTTAATTGCCACCACAAGGAATAGGCAAATATCGTCAAACATAGTTGCAACATTCTAAGCGGGGTACGGTAATTACCTTATAAAGCGTTAAGCCACATAAGTATACTAGTAGCCATAGACGAAGCATCATTCTGGGACGCCATATCTTGGATCCGGATGATGTCAAGACACTCCCGATCGGCCGACAGCTCCAATTTATGGAGGCTATTGGCCTAATGGAGAGTCTATAATGAGGCTACAATCACAATAGACCCACGGAGGTCGACGTGAACACCGAAAGCCTCGTCCTAACAATAATAATAATAGCAACATAAGTACTTTTAAGTACTACTTCTTGGTGAACGAAAAACATCGTCGTCAAATGCAATTTTCACAGTACATGTTCGAGTCATATCTTGTCTTAACTCGCAAGTGGTCTAGTAGCTTAGCCGCCATTGACAATTTTAATTTATTGTTTCTGTAGTTTATAGTACTTATCAAAATGTCCCTGCCTTGTGCCCTTTCCAGCCGTTGGAAGTCAACTGCAATAAAACATACCGGCCAATTATACCTGTCAAAGGCAAGCGCTCTGCAAGAATCAGTACCATGAGACTAATCTGTACCTACTGTTTTATATAGAGTAGATGAAGGCGACGTAGGTTGGTAATAAACATCTACTGAAGATTGTAGATGCATTATGCCTCACTGCTAGCTGTGTCCAAACCCAATACGATAGAGATTAAGTACTTTTTCACCACACCAGCACGAAAAAGATCGTTTGCTTGCGAGAATTCAGTGAGTAATAACGCTTATTACTCACTAGTGAGGCAAAGTGATTCAAATTTCGAAACACTAAATCCTTTCAATGAATAGGCGCAAAAAAAAAACAAAACAGTCACCATGTAGGTTAGTAATAAACATATTGTCATCAATTTTATTTAAAAACTACAAACGATACGTTTTAATTATTTTAAATTATATAAATACACGCTTATTTAGTATTTTCATGGTTTTATATTCGTGATTAACCATTAAATTAATTAAAATCGGGTACTTAATATAAGACTCTATAAATAAGTGTTACGGAACGAATTTCCGAACGCAGGATTTAAAAAAAAAACGTCTGTGTCTGTGTCAGTCATCGCGGGCAACTATAAATTCTTTTCAGTTTATGTTTAATTGTTTACTGGAACTTTTTAACAAAAAAATAGTGAATCCAGTGATGAAGAAGTTTGTGGAACTCCAAAAGAGTTGCGGTAACTTGCAACACAGAAGTTTGCTTTTTTACCAGAAAATTCACGTGAAAAGTATTTGAAAGCGTACGACATATTTAATTAGTGGCGATTTTCTAAAGGCCCTAAAACGCATTATGAATCGGTATTACTGTCGTATTTCATGTAATTATTTCAGGTTAAGCAATCGAGTACGAGTTTATTTAAATCTTAATATTTTCTCACTGGAAGAGGTGAAAAGTTTTGTATTGCAACGCGTGAGAAAAATTTAATTTCCAGTTCGTGACCTCTAAAAATCTTTCGCTTGCGAAGTAGTCTTTATTAGAATCACTCGCTATGCTCGTGATTCAATTTAAGACTACTTCGCAAGCTCAAGATTTAAAATTGGCACTCACAACAGAAATATAAACTTTTTCTCACTTGTACCATAAATAACTATTTTTCCTTGACCGAATAATTTTGTATTAATTAGGCTAATAACTGCCTCGATGGACTAGTGGTTAGCGTATGCGCCTCACACCGAGAGGTCTTAGGTTCGATTCCCGGATCGGACGAAAAAAATATTTGTGAACTTTTCGTTAGGCAATTTACAATAGCAGTACGGAGTTGAAATTGTGCCCGGTTGATGGCGATCCCCTTATACCATTAGACCTAAACATAACAGGTGAAGTGTGAGTGTTGTATTCTCTGCCACACCATGTTATGTTATGTTTATAAGGCTAATTTAATTTAAACAAAGACCTAACCTATCGTGTATTTTTAGCAACAAAAAGACACTAACGCGAGTAATACGTTATCTTTCTTTTTAATGCAGAGACGAATTGAACTCAGGAAAAGATTGTCACATGGGAACAGTCCACATTAGTTGGTCAGAATGCTCATGTCGTGTAAGCACCAATTACAGCATAATTGCTGTAAGTGCGATATGAAGACGAGTCGGCCCTTCCATTAGCTAATCAACGCTGATTATGTTTGTTTAATACTGCTTTTGTTCTTATATCTTTATGAAATATGAGCTTTCGGTACGGCACCCTTAAATTCAAATATTGTTAAGAATAAAGTGTCAAAACCATTATTATAAAGAACATAATAAATGCACGTTTGATAACACTAAATGCCCCAATTCCAGAAACATCATTCTTTAAAGACAAGATTTATTGCAGTACTATAGCTTTCGCCTGCCGCTTCATCTGCGTGGAATTCGCGTATTAAGTAGTAGCTTCTCCCGTGCTTTGATCCAAGTTCAATCATACTGTACTGCTCCATAGAGTTTAGCGTAATGTTAAATATCTAAAGCCCTCTATTGAGAGTTAGACTATCAAACACAAAAATAATTATATAATTCGACCAGTAGTTATCAAACAAACAAACGTACTAACTTACGCCCGTAGTTTCGTCTCCGTGGTAGTTACTCCGATAAAATGTAGCCTTGTAGTCAGTTACCTGAATCTAAAATTTTAATAAAATTTTATTTAATTTTATTAAAAACGGCTGGACCGTTAAGAAAATTAGTCGATACAAACAGATACTTATACAATTTATAAACTGAAACATGGCAACTGTATCGTGCAAGCAACTATACCAGCTTGAAAACATTTTTATTTGTATTAAAAACAGACACTTACATTTTATTTATTTGTATTGAAGAGCAAGTAATAAATCACGATGCATTTACTAAAATTGGCACTTTTTACTAAAAAAATACGGAACAACGCCTGCAATACAAAACTCCTTGTTCAAATCTTCTTAAATTAAACCTTCTTGTTCCTAAATTAACGGAACAAAGACCTTGTGCATCGCAGAGCTAATTTTAGCTCCAACAATAGTTATTTAATTCAATTGTTACTATTTCGTTATTCAAGCTTTTCGGAGTTAATCTGTAAAACCTAGCGCTAATTGAACGCCAGACGGCTTAATTCCTGAAACAGATCTAGCCATCCTATCTGTCTGAACCATCTACGAGTAATCTAACCGTTTAACCACCAACATTTGATTCTTGAGTTCATATACCAGTATACTTTCTTTTTGATTTGGTTCATAAACAACTATCAAAGATTTATAGATATTTTTTAGCATTAAGCTATGCTTGACAAATTATACTAACTAAAAAACAGTTAAAATAATAAAAAATAAATGTTTTCTTTACATTAGATAGAACGCCATAAGCAATTACACCATCCAATGGTCCCAATGACAAGGCCAAATACACATTTTTTGTGAATCACACAAAGATTTGTCCCATGTGGGGATCGAACCCACAACTCCAGTTGATGTAATGTAAGTTTATGTAGTATATTAGCGTAACATACAGTTAAGAAATTTAGGGTCGGGGCTAGAGGAACCGTAGATGGGTGGTTAAAACGGCTGCCCGGTGTGCAGAAAGTCGCGGGTTCAGGGCCTGCCGGTCCCAGGTTTTTTAAACTGTTTCTAAGAATAACTATCAAAGTAACGTTTTATATTAAAAATTTAACTAAACGCATTTAGATACATAAAAGGAGCGTGTCGCTTATTGGTTGGAGAGTAGACACTTAGTATTTGTCTATAATTGAATGGGTATTTTTAACACAGTGTTTTTTTCAATTTTTAAATAGCCTAGCTTAGCTTAAAAACAAACACATAACTACGTACTAAAAAACTAACCCAATTGACACCACAGAGAAGTAAAGTCCTTGAAACCCAAACTTTAAACGCTAGTTCCGAATGTAGAGTGACGTAGTTAAAATGAGGCACATCGTACCATTCATTCCAATTTCAGCTCAAAGATAGTACTATGCCAAATTAGGCTAGATTTCGAATGGAGGCCATGGTCTATTTATAAACACAATAATACAATTTTCCTCGTTCTATTTTTGCAATGTACGCAGGATGACACTTTTCATTCGCTGCCAGACGCAGGACGAGGTGTCTAATTTAAAAATAAATCTGAATCATGGTTATGCCATTAACATAGATGGAATTTTGCGGAGAAACAAACAGAACAAATCATGCTGAGACCGTTGGATATGATAAAGAACTGCACTGAGCTTCGTCGGCGCCCGCTAATTCCTATTTCCTCATTAGGTGGTCGGTTCCCCGCTCGCGAGTAGCGTTTGCGCCCATTCAACAAGTCTCTCCCGCCAAACCCTGCCTCCCCCTATCTCCACCTCCGCCCCCTCGCGTGGCCCATTATCCCTGCCGCTTCTCGACACAACACGATATCAATCTCTTGAGCGAAATTACCTAGAGGACACTCAGCTTCTGCTGAGTGTTTTGATTTACTGTCCTTTTATTGAACACTTACTTGCTCCTCTCCAATAAAATAACCAAAAACCTATGCCATTGTGCTATATCATTATCATTAAGTATCTTTGAAAATAACACGTTATATTTGCCAGGAGTATCATAACAGTACCGGTTAACAGTAACTTTGCGAACGATCTAGCTGGGGTACAAGGAAGGGGTAGTTCCTGCACTTAAATTCAGGAGGACACATCGATCGAAATCCCATTTTATTTATAAGTACCTACATAAACATCATGTCAAAACTCAGAAGCCAAACATAAACACAAATACATTTATTGCCGTTTCTCATTCAACCACATTCATTGATCCATTGTGCGCGTCCTTTCCCGCCGAGTTTCATAAAGAGCGGCTGATAAAGGCCAGCAATAGAGCTACTTTGAGAGCACTACTCGTAACAGAAGAGCCCTCGAGGCGAAAGCGTGCAGAGGCGACGAGCCGGTCGGCGGGAAGCACGCCGGTGGGCCTCAATCTGCCTGAACATTATCCAATTGCCAGAATAAAATGGTTGGCGTGGGCCAGCGCGTGACCTGCTCACGAATTTTGAGTCCGACCTGTGAGATGTATTCGTAAGTTAGTAGCGAACACATTTGTGTTTATTGTTTTCAATTAAGAAAATTGCATATTGTCAGATGTGAACTCTAAACGTAGCCTTCGTCGACCAAGTTTACTTGTTTTGCCAAAAATACGCACTAATTACGTTAAATAAGTATATATGAAGGAGCACAACTTTTAAACAGTCTACCCGATGATATAAAACATGTTAGCTCACTCGGCAGTTTTAAGTCTCGGCTATCAAGAGTCATAAGTGATGACACTTATGACTCTTGATAACATAACTGAAAACTACCTTAAATAAATTATTCAAATTAGCAAAATTTAACTGCCAAATGAGCGCTACTGATACATACATAGAATATTATAATATAATAATTAAACTTATTCTTTGGTGGCGATTATCTTGATAAGTTTACATAATGATATTTGTATATTCTCATGTGGCTTTTGTGTATTTTATGAGAATAAATGATTTAAACCTAAATTGTTGCCTGTGGGCTTTTAAAATCAGTCTAATTAGTAGGAAATGTTAAAAGATATCTAACATTACGCTAGACTTCATGGGAGTGGAGCAAAGAGCCGAGCCGAGCCGAGCCGAGCCGGCCCATCGTTTTTGATATTATAATAATATTGATTTTATTTTTTTATTCACAATACTCCAAGCTATAAGATAGAGATTTGAATCTATGGCCACAAATACAGATTATGATTTTGGTTTCGCTGTCGCTGAGCATATAATTAAAAAAAAAAAATATTCGACTTGCTTTGAAGTAGATTTACAATTTCATGATGATGCTACTTCGTTATATCAACTCCTACTGACTGTGTCGGCTAAAGAGGCATATTATTGAATAATGTCGTGTACATGATTATTACAGTAGTTTAATGGCTGTTTACAACACTACCACGAAGGACTTGCTATGTAATATTGTCATCTCATGATATGTGAACGATAACGCTTACATACTTTGATATGGTTCATGATTTCGATGAAAAATATACCAGTCATTGGGCCATGTGACACGGTCTCGTGTATTTGTTGATGACGAATCTATTTATCTGATAAAAACTTCACAAATAAGCTGCAAATTGTTACTTACCTACTTTTATATACAATATTTGTCAATCAATAACTCTTGAATCCATAGATTAAAATTGATCTAAACCGTAAAAGCTATACGATCTCTGAAGTGAAATCACAGCATATTATTATATTATATTTAATGTAATAAAAAAAAGACTTAAAAAAGAAAGCTAAAAATCGTTACATAACGCAAGAAGTCGGTAAGATAGTTCTTGAAGTCGGTGCATTGTCCTCCTATTTGAATTTCATCAGCACCGACTTCAAGAAAATGCTCTTAGCCTATCAAATTTAAGGGTTCCTCTCGATTGCCCTAGGATCCCTTTTTTACTTGGAGAAAATTTAATTTGAATTAAGCTGGCCTTTGCACATGGCAAATGTTTTTTTTTATTATAAGTTCTAATGTAATTTGATTGTGTACAATAAATAATTAAGAATCCCATCATCAGATCTGATCCTAATTTGGTGCCAATGGGACCAATTCGCAACGAGTACATAACCTCCTCCTTTTTAGAAGTCGCCTACAAATGGGCAGTGCATTATCTGACGACATTATCAAAAAACATGTAAAACAGACACATGTACTAAATGCAGCGTTACAAATAAAAACGGAACTGTCCGCGTTCATTTAATTTATTCGTCAAGGTCAGTCCTCGGAATGTCAGCTACACTGTGATTGTACCGGTACTCACTAGTAAATGACCAGGAGGGTAAAGAAACTAGGCTACACCAACACGGTTAAAAAAATTGATGACTATCAAGCCAACGAACAAATAAAGATAGATGATCAAAAAATATGTTAGAGACAAACAGTAATTAACAAATCGAAGGAAACAGTAAGATATCCTATTTTTCCTGACTTTCTGATGTAAGTCCAAGTAAAACAAATTCCGTCTTGGTAAAAACACTACTGTAAAATTAATAAAAAACTAAGTACTCAATAAATTTCTTTTACATGGATTACAATAGCTGCTTAGGATTCTAGGAAAATATGCTGAATAAATAACCATCTTCAATTCCTCATTCTTACGTTATTAATATCATGCCACTACTAAAAAACTGCACGGCTCTGTCATTAAATTACTACTCTGTTTCACAAAGTGTAACTGAAGTCTAAAGTTTAGACCTAAGGACCTGAACTTCAGGCATCAGTTCATATTCATATACCTACGCCATCTTCTCATGCCTTTGATGACTGACCAACTCGTGTAGGAGCAATAATCTTAGTTGCTAATAAACAATTTACAATAAAATATCAAATGTATATTAAGATATATCTGTGAGTTTATCACAGGTCAGTAACGTTTTGAAATACTTAGAAAAACATATCCACGCAAGTTTGTCTCTGGCGCCTACTTACAAATCAGTGCGATAAGTACTATCATTAATTAATTTAAATAAAAGCTGCAGTGTTTTTCTCGCCAAATTGTAGGTAAACATTCCTTATCTTAAGAGGTCAGACTAAAATAAGTTACTACGGGCTATAACTCTTAAAATTACGCGTTAGATTGCTGCTTACGTACCTCCAAGCTGATAAAAAGTTCAACAATAAAAAAAATACAAAAATATACATTGTAATATGACGAGAATGAAAACAATGAATTCTATAGCTAGCATCTCTTAAAATTATGCACTTCTCAATTTATCCGTTTGTTCTGAGCGGTAATCGATTTTATTATAGAGCTTTCGATTTACCCCTGTATACGTTTCATACATTTCATTTTCTAAAGCCATCCTAGATTTCTAGATAAGGCATGATTTCTACTAAGAGACTATACGAGAAACACTTAACTCCTCATAATATAGGTAAAATGAGATCATAACGTATTTTAACAATACAGAGTAATAGACAAACAACATTTGAAGTCGTATAGGTTACCCGAGCCACCTACACCAATCTGTCTCGTTTACCTGACCGCTATTTAGGTTATCTTTAATTCCCATTTGTGATCGCGTGCAAACTTAAAAAACTATAAGGGTTCCTTGTAGGTACTACGGAACCCTAAAAACACTGATGTAAATCGTGGTTTCACCGACACGCGAGACATACTTAATTTTTCAGAATATACAGAACTAAACAGATAAATCAAACACATTGATCAAAAACCTTTAGCGAAGCTCAATAAGAATTGTTTTCAAGTTCTCATCATGTTAAGAGACTACTTTAAAAATGAATAAAAGTGCTGATGCTGCTGGTGGCTGCACCGCATCCGGTGCTTCAATAAAAAGTATAGACAAAGCCAGAAGTAATAGAAGTTAGATATAAAGCAATTAACAAGTAAATTATCCGTGAGTGCTTTCACAGCGCCCTGCGTCCGGTGCTCATGCTCCCAATTGGACTTCCGAGCTCGCTTCCGAAATCACCCAGGCAACAATGCCCGACGACCATTTATTAATGAGACCAAAGGGACAAGTTATTGTTTTGTTATTATTACCGCACGAGACAGGAAACTGGGTAATTAGCTGTTAATTCACTTCGTTACTTTATTAGTTTTATATTTTACTTTCTATTAGGCTTGTGTGCAGTGCTTAATTGGCAATTTGGCATGTGTTTAGAATCGATTAAAAATAGTTTGTGTGATTGAGCATAATTTTCTCAATTAATATCTATAATAGAAAGTAGTTTCTCAAAAATATAAACAAAATTATTGTAAAGCGACTCTATACTTTATTATTATGCAAGATTAAGAAAATCATTTTCCTAATTTTGTTGTCAATAAATACTTTAAAAAAAAGTCTGCGAATTCACTAATAAAGTTGGCGATATTTTCACGATAGAAAAAAAACCATATGAGTGAGAAATTTTACTTGGTTGAAGATAAACAATGTCATCATTAAAACAAACTAGCAACAATAACATTATAAAGAACCCACAGTTACAAAGATGCATTTCGTATAATATTTCAGATAGTCCAAACCCTATTTTAAAATAGAGCTGTCAATTTAAATAAAAATTGACAGTTATTGATAAAGTCATCCAAAACCGTGTTCATTCGTCAATCACAAGTATATGAATAAATTGGATAGAGGGTGCGTCGGGGCGTGCTGTTGTGACAACTGACGTCTATGGCGGAAGAGCCGCGTTAGCAAGGGACACGATGGTACCCAGTTACCCACCACAGCGGTCCTTCCGATGCGCTTCTAAAAATGCCAGAACAGTTTACTATATACTTTATTTTTAATATATTATTTATTTTTACTGACTGTCGCTGATTATTACCGATGTTAACATTTTATTATTTATTATAATAATTGTCAGAAATTTGTTCGGTCGAATTAAGAACCTCATCCTGTTTTTTTCGCCGGATATAATTACATTAAAAAGATAGTATGGACAATGGTTTGCGGTGACTGCCCAGTTCTGACACATTGAGCATTAAACCAACTTAATACCTGACAAACATGATATTAGCAAGATGCAATCAAAACAAAGCCGTTTAAAATCTGAGGATTTTGTTGGTAGATCAGCGCTTAATCAACTTATTCTAAAATAAAGCTGAATTCAAATAAACATTGTATCTCGCGACACCCTGTTTTATAAACAATCCTTGAACCCGAAGCTATCAGCACGGAGACGCAGATAGAGATCGGTACAAAAACAACGTCCCAGTTAGCAATGGGAGTGCGTGGCTCAGGCCGCGACCCGTAATTATAAAAGCCGAAACAAACGGCACGGATCGCGCGCACTTGTGTTGCATCCGTTTTAATTGTTCTGCGTTGTCACATCTCTCAATGGGATGACTCAAATGTCAGCTGAACTATGTCACCATTTTGTTCAAATGTATGGAGATTAGCCGCTGTGATAACCGACGGATGTGACACTCTCCATTTAGCTTTTCGTTTTGATGTGCCAAACGAAAATGACATTTAAATAAGTGTTTTTCGAATGACATTAAAGGTGAGATTCGATTTCAAGCAGAGCTGATTCGTGTTGATTTAATTTTTGATATTGATCTAGATATCTAACACGAGAATAGAAAGGATATAGAGAAAACGGTTTACTATGTGCCTGGAATAGTGGCCGGGGAGCCGGGCCGGCTCATAGTAGTGCCACCTATTAAAAAAAAAACACCAAACTACTTCGTAGTCTCTAGGGTAAATAAGATAAGAACAGTTTTAATTGACTTATTTTTAGGGTGACACACAAAATCCGCCCTGGGTACCAATGAACAAAAACTGCTTAGTTGGTCTAGTTGTACCTACGCGTATGCGCTTTTCACCGCGAAGTCTCGGGTTTGATATCTGGGTCGAGCAAAAGTGTGATTTGGATTTTGTCTGTCAGGCAATTCTTAAATAGCAGCATAGAGTTAAATTTGTACCTTCTGGTTGCTGATAGCTGGTGAGCCTACAGTACTGCTGCTCCGCTGCTATTAATGGTAATAGCGCAATGTTTTACACCTCATAACCTTAGTTAGTAAATGGGCAACCTAACAAAAAAAAAACATGCAAATCCGACCAATACTTCTCGAGATTAGCGTATTCCGCAAAGTTTGCTAAGCTGTTAAACATTGTAAGGACTACACCCATGCTAAGTTTAATTCGGTATGATAAGTTTTTTTTTGTGATTTTTTTTTTATTTTTATTTTGTAGATACAGTTATTTCAAACAACTAATTTGAATTTTTTATTTTTTTATGCATTGGTTATTTTTTTATGATTTTTTAAAGTTTTTGTTCTGATGACGTCACAAAGTAGCCTGAATAATTTGGATCCTTTACACATTTCAAGTATATTTAAAAAAAATAAGAAACTTCACCGATACTTCAAATTTGACAGTGACACTTGACATATGACACGGATGAATGATGCTCAAGCTCACTATTTTTTCTTCATTTTAGCTTTGACTTTGGCTAATTACTTGTTTTGCCGTGATTTTCGCTGTTAAAAGTGATATAAAAAGATAATAACCATTTATAATGAATCGAGCAAAGACTCTTAGTGCTAAATGCTTCATCCCGTCTTATAAGAACACTACTACTAATAGCCGACACAAAGTTTTTGTGTTGGTGTGTTGGTAAAATAAACTCAACACTCACAACACAATGCCATTATTAACATAGCTACATAATGTTTTATTTGAAGCTGAGCATTTTACTTCTATAATGAAATCTTCTGCAACTCCATCAGGTGAAGCACTCATTATTCCATTAATGAGGATAAAGCCTGATTTTCTTATTTGTTTTTTAAGTATCTTGTCTGCTTCTACAATAATACTTTGTTCTATTTTTTTTCTCTTTTTATAAATTCAGTTTCTGGCACTTTGTATCCTCCTAAAATTTGTTGCACTGATGTACCATCTGTCTTGCACCTTGAGGTGTCAAATATCTTAGAAGCTGTTATCCTCCCTTGCCTTAAATTATGCCACAGCTTTGAATGCACTTGCATACTAGTTTTACTGCTGAGGTTTGGTAAAATTACACCTCTGGTGTAATTTTATTATTTAGGAATGCCATCTATTTGTCATAATCATCATTTTCACTCTCTAAATAGTCTATTGTCAAGTCAAATATATTATAACTTTGCTTTTTACTAGTAAAGCATGTTGCTAGTGACTCAGTGACATTTTCTTTCTTACATTCTGTGAGAAATTTACTTAAAACACTAGGATCTTTTGGAGCCAACTTAACTTTTTTTGATTTTGGATCAAATACCAGATAGTTAAGGTTTTTCCCAATAATATTCTATGGAAGTTGATGCAGGTTCATTGCTTCTTTTATCGAGCCAAAATAAAAACACAAGTGAATGCTTGCAACCACCAGCAGAAGCAGCACAGCTATCACAAGTTGTATGTAGAATTACATCGTCTTTTTCATTTATTGTTACAGTTACTACATACTGTTTAGCCGACACTCGATGCTCTAGTACAACTTTAGCTCTTACAATGCATTCGACTTGGTTTCTTTTAACCTCCACATACCCGACAGCGGTGTCAACGTAAGATTCATGAAATGACCTGTAACAATAATTATAAGAAGTCGGTTATTATCGCTTTAATGGTGATATAAGCAATTTGAAACTTGATTACGATAATTTGTGTATCAATATTATTACTTACATCAAAGCCTTGGCCCCGCGGCTTTCAGCAATGTTATGGTTATCATTATTATTCATGAACTCCAGAATCATAACATTGTCCAATTTGGGCAAGTTGGTAGAGTTGGCGCGTACAAACTGGTCCATATTTCAAACAAAATCTAAACGGTGGGCAAGCAGTTCCTTCAATCGAGCAGTGGTCAATGTAGTAGGCGATATCAAAGTCCAAAAGAGAGCAGGGTTGGTCAAGAGAAAAGCACAAGGAACAAGCAAGATTAGAGCGACGAAAAACAAACCAGAAAAGCTACGAAAATAACAATCATTGACATTTAACAGTTCACTGACAGACAGTTTAATATTTTTTGTAATGCACTGACAATTCGTCAATTCAGCCTACTCTGTGACGTCATTTAGAGGTCAAATGAAAGTCATCTGATTTTACATATTTTTGTTAAAATAAACGCAATCTTACAATTTTAGGAGCTAAAATTACAAAAATACGACTCGGGAACCCGAAATCTCGAAATGGTTTTGGAATTGGCATAGGTTGATTTTTACTTAACATACCGACCGTTCAGTACTTTCGGTGGTAAAAGTGTTCAAGATACAGACAGACAGACAAAAAGTTTATTTTTTTATTTTTTTTTGCTTCTATATCGAAAGTAGATATTTTTTTTCAAAATACCTTCAATGTACAGAATTGGACCCTAAACAGTCTTATTATAAATATAGATTTGCGTTCAGCCCTACAATAATTGGGTTTTTTAAAGTAGATTAATAGCTGCTTCGGTATGTTAAGTAAAAATCAACCTATGCCAATTCCAAAACCATTTCGAGATTTCAGGTTCCCGAGTCGTATTTTCGTAATTTTAGCTCCTAAAATTGTAAGATTGCGTTTATTTTAACAAAAATATGTAAAATCAGATGACTTTCATTTGACCTCTAAATGACGTCACAAAGTAGGCTGAATTGACGAATTGTCAGTGCATTACAAAAAATATTCAACTGACAGTGAACTGTTAACTGTCAATGATTGTTATGTTCGTAGCTTTTCTGGTTTGTTTTTCGTTGCTCTAATCGTGCTTCAAAGAGTATACTAATATATTGGGGAATCGTGCTTGTTCCTTGTGCTTTTCTCTTGACCAACCCTGCTCTCTTTTGGACTTTGATATCGCCTACTACATTGACCACTGCTCGATTGAAGGAACTGCTTGCCGTCCGTTTAGATTTTGTTTGAAATATGGACCAGTTTGTACGCGCCAACTCTACCAACTTGCCCAAATTGGACAACAAAGATAATGTAATACTACGTATTGGACAATGTTATGATTCTGGAGTTCATGAATAATAATCATAACATTGCTGAAATCCGCGGGGCCCAGGCTTTGATGTAAGTAATAATATTGATACACAAATTATCGTAATCAAGTTTCAAATTGCTTATATCACCATTAAAGCGATAATAACCGACTTCTTATAATTATTGTTACAGGTCATTTTGTGAATCTTACGTTGACACCGCTGTCGAGTATGTGTATGTGGAGGTTAAAAGAAACCAAGTCGAATGCATTGTAAGAGCTAAAGTTGTACCAGAGCATCGAGTGTCGGCTAAACTGTAACAATCAATGAAAAAGACGATGTATTACTACATACAACTTGTGATAGCTGATGGAGTTATTGCAGAAGATTTTATTATAGAAGTTAAATGCTCTGCTTCAAATAAAACATTATGTAGCTATGTTAATAATGGTATTGTGTAAGACAGATATGTTGCTCAAATGCATGCTGCAAATAAAAGTAAAGCTGTATTTTGCATTGCTGATCCTAAATTTGAAGAAAATAAACACAATAAATTATGATGCTCAAATACACCAGGGATTTAATAAAACAAGCAGATTTTTTTTTGAAAACTTATATATTACAGAAAAATTATTGATAGTGCAAAAACATTAAATATAAAAAATATTTAAACCACACTTGTTTATTTATTTACATTTATACATTTGCTGCCTCGTTGGTCGAGTGGTCGGAAAAGTGTGATTGCATAAAAAGGGATTCTGGTTTCGATTACTGGGTTTACATGATCTTCACAACAATACAAACGCCGCCCAGGCACGTATTCCACATTCACTTCCTCGCACCACTTCTTTTTCAGTTTCTTTTACCAACACATAAACTTAGTGCCGGCTATTAGTAGTAGTGTTTTTACAAGACAGGATGAAGCATTTCGCACTAAGAGTCTTTGCTCGATTCATTATAAATGGTTATTATCTTTTTATATCACTTTTAACAGCGAAAATCACGGCAAAACAAGTAATTAGCCAAAGTCAAAGCAAGAATGAAGAAAAAATAGTGAGCTTGAGCATCATTCATCCGTGTCATATGTCAAGTGTCACTGTCAAATTTGAAGTCCCGGTGAAGTTCCTTATTTTTTTTAAATATACTTGAAATGTGTCAAGGATCTAAATTATTCAGGCTACTTTGTGACGTCATCAGATCAAAAACTTTAAAAAATCATAAAAAAATAACCAATGCATAAAAAAATAAAATATTCAAATTAGTTGTTTAAAATAACTGTCTCTACAAATTAAAAATAAAAAAAAAATCACAAAAAAAAACTTAACATACCGAATTGCTTACGTCCAATTCATTGATAACATCATTACAGAGAGGGCACACGCACACGCTGACAACTAATTTCATATGAAACGTCACAATATTGTAGCAATCAAGGGGAACATGGTGATTGATGAATTATAACCAAATTCGGTAGAAAGCTTACACTAACGGTCATACTAAATACATTAAATACACTCGTCCCAAACCTACGTTTGATATTGAACCCGTCATGAATTTGTATTCTGTTTAAACAAATTCTCACGGGGTATTTTAATAAGCAATACTTAATTGATATTCATCAAAACATGTCTTGAAGGTTGAGTAGTGTTTAAGAAAGGGGGTGCACTTGTAACTTCCGGTCAGGGACGATTCTCTGGTTACAATCCGTAAAGGACCCTACCCAACCGTGAAAATCCGTTACGAATCGTATTTATAACGTCTTACCCATGGGAAAAGTGTCCGTTACACCTTGATGCTAACCATATACACCGTACCTTTCTCAACTCCCTTTAGCACCGTTTGTTTATAGCATATTGCCAAACAAAAAAGTTTCAATACAAGGAGCTTTATTTGTATTTGAAGTCGATGAGTCTGCAGAGTGCAGACATTTTGTGTCTGTTTCACTTGTACGGAAAGGTTGGGCAAACGAACATGTGCACGTGTGAGATGTAAACACACGCGAAATACATTCCTTCATGCGAACAATTAAAATCATATGAAACGCTCATAAAATTGTACATTGTTCTAATTTTGACGAAAGAACTAGTTTATTAATAGAAACATAGCTGCCCTTAATAAATTGTTGCTATGATATTTCTTCAAGAAAGGAGCAGGACAAAAAATGTTTCTAGCTGATCATATGAGACAGGCTTCCATATTTTAATATGCCTAGATTTTTAGAGACCCAAACGTATGTTGGACGTCCTATTTGGACCCATTACGCCATCAGGCAGCTAAATAAGTTGTTCATTTAACAAGCCTCTCCATTAACGGTCATTTAAAATTTTCGACCATTATTCAATTTCTACACTGTTTGGTTTACATATCATTAGTGAGAATAAACAAGGAATTTGTGGCTTGGTGGTAATTTAATTGGATTAAAGCCCGCACCACTAATTGTATGAGCACAAGTCATGTCCTAAATAAGGAAGTTCTTGCCACTATCACGACTATCCAGTTAATGCTTGGATAATTTTTAATTATAGTAACTTTTTAAATCGACATGCACATTATTTTGTCACTTCCTGCGATCTAATTGAGAAAATACTATAGAAGATTAGATTAGATAAATACAATTAAAACGGATATTATTATACATATTGGTAGATATTTTTAGATAAAATAATACATAAATATCTCACAACTTACACTCAAGCTCTGCTTAGTTTATACTAATACATATATACTTTTCTTTTTGTAAATACATACTTATTATACATCGAAACACACAGACTAAGACAAACCCATGTTCATGCACACAAAGATTTGTCTTAATCGGGAATCGAACCCGCGACCTCGGCGTCGCAGGCACCACTCGTCAAACGTTTAACTTCGTCATCCAGTCGTCAAACGTCTAACTATTAAACAATATTTTAGAAAATTATGGTGAATAGTTGAAAAAAAAAAACTAATATTTATTATTATTTGTTTTAGTGTAAACTGGGTTGCAGTTTATGGCAAGAAGGACTGGAGAACTCTTGCCAAATTGTTTGCGTGAGTAATATTTATATTCTCATTTAATATAAAAATGAAAAACCCTATAAAATTAAATTACATAATTTAATTACAGAATGTCACATCGGAAACTGTTTTCTCGAGGGAACTGTACTGCGTTATGGGATGCAACGAGGCTCTGAATACTTACTTTCAAAAGTTAAGAGGTAAGATCGTAGATTGTTTGAACAACAGACATGTGAAGCATCTAACAAAAAATAACATCTCGCATTATCGATAACCCATTATTTTTCAAAAATTAGACAACGAATCTAAATGGCGTAATTATTATAGAGGTAAATAAATACCTAAGCTCGACGTTTCCAACAAGTTTACAAGTCAGCTCTAGATGAACATTTGCTGGAGGCCGGATCCAATCACTGGATTGAACTATATCAGCCAAAAGTTTTATCGACGGATCGGCGCTATAAACTAAATAAAAATAAAAATTGTGACGACCAAGTGAGGGTAGTGGATAATATCCGCGCTTCACGGAAACGACGCTGAGCTTTACCAGTCGGCTCGTGACCACGAATTATGCAAGACATTTCGAAACGTCGAGCATAGGTAGTAATTTACCTATATAATAATTACGCGATTTAGACCCGTTGTCTAATTTTTGCAAAATGTTCTCAAAACGCGAAAGTTTAAAAACATATAACCCATTATTTTCATACTTTACAGAATTAATTGGGACGCCACCACCTCCAGCGTTAGTGGCCGACAGTCTAACGGCCACTTCGCTTTCACTGGTATGGGAGGCTCCCAGCCTGAGCAACATGAGCTACATGGTGCAGTGGCGATACGAAGAACTGCCCGGCACCTGGCAGTACTACTCCAACACTAGTCATTCGGATCAGTCCATCATAAATGTTGATGGACTTCGACCTTACACTAAGTATCGGGTAAGATGTCGCTTAATATTTTTTCATGTCTCTACATTGAACGGAAACGGCTTATTTTCAATTTGCGATTTAATGATTTCACTGTGATACAAACATTACAAACACTTATATTTGATAAATAATCACACTTGTCTGGTTCAAACACAAAAAGATAGTTGCTTCTAAATATTATGCAGGAGAACCTAGTCAACCAAGATTGGATATCTATAGATAGAGCTATGGGAATGTTTCAGTTTGTTATCAATTAATTAAACTTATAAGAACCTGTATATAAATAAACCACAATTATATTAACGGCCGTAGAACTGAAAAATACGTTTAATTGCACTGCACACATTTGAGTGCACGGTTAGCGCATTGGTTAAAGCGGTCGCCTCGCCGCTTTCAACTGCGCTGGTGTTGGGGGTTCGATCCCCACACGAGACAAATCTTTGTGTGATTCGCAAAGATTTGTTCTGACTCTGGGTGTGCTTTGTGTGAGTGAAATGTATGTTTGTGAACACCCCCGCGACACATGAGTAATTCATAGTGCGGGCGTCGTTTAAAAAAAAAATCATTTACCAGAATATGGTGGTTTACAGGTGTTAAAGTTATTTTTACAGGAAATTCTGCCATATTAGGCGTGTAAATATTAAGGTACTAAGGACTAGGTACCTTCAAATATTAACATTTATGCATGTAATTGTTAAGCTTACAAATATTTTTTGTTTCGTATCTAGAGCGTTCATAAATGGCAAAGAACTTAAACATAATAAGTGAATTATGCATGTGTGTCAGGGCAACGGTTGTGATTGTTGTGGCGGTCTCCGCACATAATAAATGACGGTTGACATTCACAACGTCAAGAAGTGACACACTCGTCACAACTGTCAAAGAGTGCTGAATCGCGATAACGAAATGTTTACAGCAAGTGACTATATATACCACTTCCAATACGCTACCGTTGCACAGCTGTCCGCCAGGCAATACCACCGAGCCTGGTCGGTGGATCCTCCCTTTGTGGTGAAGGAACATAACACCCTGTTCCTCTACAATTGTGATCACAGAGGACTAAACGTATTTTTTTTCCATAGTTTCGTGTGGCGATATACCTATCTGGGCGTGGTGGTGCTGGAGAGCCAGTATATTCAGCGCCATCCGTAGTAATCTCAACATTAGAAAGTGGCAAACCCAGTTCTGCACCAACTGCTCTGCGCGCTGCTGCACCAGATCCTAGTCGAGTGGCAATCTCCTGGGAACCTGGTGCATTCCCCAATGGACCTCTGATTTCTTATGTGTTACGGCTTACTGTCACTCAGCCTAACACCAATGATGCAGTCGAGGTAATCATTTGTTTATTACTTTAATCGTGCTTAGATTTCTTTATTACCTTAACTGCCTCGATGGTCTAGTGGTTATCGTAGGCGCCCTTCACCGCAAGGTCTCGGGTTCGATTCCTGGGTTGGGAAAAGTGTTATTTGTGAACTTTCCGCCATTGGAGTTGGAATTGCGCCAGGTGGTTGGCGATAGCCTCATTCCCTATCCCAGAGATTGCGAACCATTGGCACGCAGCATTACAAAGGCACGCAAAATCAATAAATCCGTCGGAATACGGCCACATTACTCTTTGTTGTACAAAAAATATGGCATGTGCATAAATAAAGGTTTGCCATCCCTGCCCTATCCCATGGGACCTAAACATATCAAGTGAAATGTACTACTAACATCTCTGCCACACCCTTCTGGGTAATATAGGCGTGATGTTATGTTAACATTCCGATAAACTTAACATTCACCAATAAATGCTCGCGTTTAGACTAGACTATCAAACTTTTACCAACTTAACTCCTTGATAACGAATATTTCTTATTCTAGGATATGCCAGCATCAAACAACACATTGTTCTACATGTTTCAAAACTTGGCTCCTGCTCGCGAGTACGAAGTTTCAGTAGCAATGCGGAATGCCGTTGGAGAAGGTCCAAGGGCTTTTGTTAAGATATCCACGCCTCCTTTACCAACATGTAAGTTATGAAAGAGTTCGATAACTGGACATTAAATAACACTAAATAAATGCAAAACTCAGTTATTAAAAAAAATATGATGTTTCAGCTGTTCCTAGTCAACAACCTATTCTAATTTTGGGAGGAGAACAGAACATTTTGGCAGCACCAGCTAATGACATGTTGTCTGATCCAGTAGAGTTATACAGTACTGAGCACTCTATTACGGGTAAGCGCTGTTCATTAATCAAGTCTAATTTTAGGCGTCAAAAAGTTTTAACATGTGTTGATTATGATTAATTTACATTCCAGGTGTCGGCCTTGACATTTCCAGTGATTCCCTTTTTATATCAGTATCAAACGGATACGTACACCGTGCCTCTCTCACCAAGAAGAGTATATCAGAGCCAATCCTTAAAAACATATCTTACAAGCCTCAAGATTTGTCTGTTGACTGGTTGAATCGGCACTTGTACGTACTTGGTGAAGTCTATGATACTGAAGAAAGTTCTTTGTTTTGGGAAATAATGCGCTACGATTTTGATGGCAAGAATCCAGGAGTAGCGCTATCGGGCTTTAATTCTAGACCGATACACTTCGAAGTAGATGCTTATAATGGGTATGTTAATTAGTATTTTTATTTACAGCTATTTCTGAAATTAAATTTAAGTTTTCTGACAAGTTAAGTTTCAGGATGAATAATTCTTACTGACGTGTTTATTTATTTCAATATATTTTTAGGTACTTATTTTGGGCTCAACATGGTGGCGACCGTGGAGGCGAGCGAGGAGGTCTTTACAGACTTGATTTAGCAAACATAAACTCTAACGGGGTACCACATAATGCCACTCCGGAAATAATTGTTAGAGATCCTTTTCTCGGAGCATTCACTGTAGACCATGCAGATTTCAGAATTCTTGTTGCTCATCTTAGAAGAAACACTGTATTAGCAGTTTCTTTAGACGGGTAAGTAGAAGAGACAAAATTTTAAGAATTTGAATCACCCAAGCAAAACAGTTTGTATGATGAATATTTCCTTTCAGGCGTGAAGTAGCTGATTTTAGAAGCAATACACAAACACCAATGTTCCTATCAACACGCTCAATAGCCTACGCAGGTGGACTGTTTTACTGGACAAACGGCAAAGAAATGCTGACTGAAGAATATCATGAACAAAGTGACAGCTACTTTCATAATGAATATCCTTTAGCTTATAATACAAAATCGATAGCTACAAGACAAGTATTGGTAGCTTTGAGGAGTTGTCAACCGATACCGGTGCCTGTAAATCCTCCTCTAGGCTTGCAAAGTGTGATGGGTACCAATAGAGCGAAGGTTTCATGGTCGCCACCACATTTATTAGGTCATCAAGGAAGCGGCGCCTGGCAACAGTGGACTTTCCACCTTCAACTTACACATGTTGTTACTGGAGATGTTACGGACATGTGAGTTTTTATGCCACGTTTTTATTTCGATTTTGACTTTCCACGCAACCGACCAGTCATTACGCAGCCTGCGACGCCGAGGTCGTGGGTTCGATTCCCACTTAAGACAAATCTTTGTGTGCATGAACATGGGGGTTTGTCTTAGTCTGGGTGTTTCTATGTATAATATGTATGTATTTACAAAAGAAAAGTATATATGTATTAGTATCAGTTCTTCTAGTACCCATAGTACAAGCTCTGCTTAGTTTGGGACTAGATGGCGTTGTGTGTGAGTTGTGAAATATTTATTTATTTATTATTATTTATTTATTAAAATATTATAATTTATTTTCAGTAAAAATATAAACGAATCGACGTACGTTGTGCATAATCTGAAACAAGACGCTGAATACGTGATAAGGGTGGCAGCTGTCACTGAACCTGGTTCAGGTAAACAATACATTCAATACCTACATATCTATTCATATTTTTAAACTTATATTTAGCCTTCATTCACTAACAATAATATACACTTGTAGGTCCATGGTCTTCAGAATTTGTTGGAAAAACATTGGCGTCCTCGCCAAACACTCTTCATACCACGTTATTATGGTCAGGGCCGGATGGACTCTTGCAGACTGATTTAACGGGGGATAATTTACAAATACTATTACATAGGTAGGTTTATTTTCTTACAAGAAGAGCGAATATAAGCCTGATGCAGTAAGGAAAATTGTTAACATGACCGTACTGTGCTTTATTTCAGAGAGCGTCTAAAAAACTTTCTTATCACCGACATTTCCTGGTATCGCGATCAACTATACTTGGTTACGAACGCGTCTACCGTGATGTACTATAACATTACATCCCAGGAACAGGGATACATGACTAACATGGAAAATGTCGGTAGTTTAGCCGTTGATTGGGTTGGAAAGAAAATCTACTGGTCGAATCCTAAACAACAATTGGTAAGAAGTAATTTTAATATTATATGAGACCAGTCAATAGGTAAACTTTGGTTTTTAATTTGCAACTGAATCAATGTTTTCTTTAGATAACTAGAGGCAATTTGGACGGAGGCAATCGAGAGCCTGTACCAATTGTGACAGTAGCTAAAGAACTGACAATAGATTCGTTAGGAGCCTATATCTATTGGAATACAGGCCATGCTGTCGAGGCCGCAAGACTCAATGGAGAAAATAAAATGGTTTACTATCCAGCACAACTGTTTAGCGGAAAGCAAGGTAATATAGACTTTTTATTTAACTAGAAATAAATTACAGCTGGTACACCGATAACATCATTTTTACATTGAACTATGGTCTTTTTGTTATAGTAATGGGGCTCACAGCAGATCTTGAGAAGAAATGGCTTTATTGGCTGGTGAGAAGTTACGATGGTTCTGAACTTCATAGAGCACCCACGGCCGACCAAATATCACAGGGTATTAATGAGGTAAGGCCATTTCTTAATCGTGTTCGTTTTCTCAATCGTATTCTAATCGGAAATACGATTAAGTAGTTACAATGACGTCTGATTAAAGTTTTATTCTGTTACTTATTCTGAGTATTTCCTTAGGTATCTGGCTCGCTGGTTACCCGGCTACCTGGCACAGCAACCCTTGGACCTTTGTGCTACTTCAGCGGTCGTTTGGCGTGGGTGCAGGACGCCTCCAAAGCAGTAGTGTCAGATCTGACTGGGAGATATACTGCAGAGCTGGTACCGAGAGTTCATGTTATAGCCGTTCGAGATCCTACGCTGCGAGCTGACAGTGGTAAGGACCATAATTATCATAGTGCCTACTCTCAGTATATAAAAGATCGGCAGATTTATGATTGGCATCTCGTCAGTTTTTATATGTATTTTTTCCCATTCCAGAATCGTTCATAGCCATTCCAGAGACCATTAACTCATTGTCAATAACTGTGGTTGGTGAATGGGATCACTTCAACGTTACATGGGACCCAGCGACGCGCGTTAATGTCAATAACAGCAGAGTATATTACGACGTCAACTTGCTTTTTGCGGGCAAATATAAAATTGAGGTAAGAGCATACTACTGTTTTATCACATCAGAAAGAACTTTTTTATATCGACCGTATTCAAACTAAATAGTTTGGAAGCCATCCTTCTTAATCGTGCGATATGTTTTATATTTCTAGAAAACCGTGGAAGTGCCGTGGATAGAGATTCGGGAAAAATCAATAGCACCGTACAGTACAATGGAGGCCACAGTCCGGGCACACACGCACTGGGGCGGTGGAGCTGCAGCCCGAGCTATGTTGCATTCCCCGCAAGCACCACCTTCTGCACCTAGAGCACCCCGGATTTATGTCCAACCAGCTGTTAGGTACATACTTTCTCTTAGATGCTCACATAATATGTACGTCTGCTAGATTTAAATAATTGTTAACCGAAATGACTTAATTTTCACATATTTTTTAGTGACGGTCCACTGTCTGCGATATTTCGATGGGGAAGTCCAGCTCGCGTTAACGGCGTGATACGTGGATACGAAGCTCAATGCTGGGTCGTCGGAGTGGACACCGCTGCGGCTTCCAAACCTTCTGCATGTGCCGATGCGCATTTGTCGCCAGTTCATACACAGTTGATGCTTAAAGATCTAGCACCTGCTTCTAAGTATTTCTTTCAGGTAAGATATATTGACAGATAATAAATTGGTCGTAATCTTATTCATGATATATTTATGTATTTGGTCTTAATTTATATATGAATGTTGTTTCAGGTACGGGCTTACACTGATGCTGGTTTTGGTCAATATTCTGAAGTCGTATCCGTTTTATCTGACGAGGTGAATCCAATACCAAAAGTAATGATATCATCACAAGAATCATTTAAGATTATCGACTTGGACTCTGGTGAAAGTGAAATAATACCGAAGAGTACTGGCATTCCTATTGACTTTGCCATTTCTACTGAAGAGAACGTAGTTTATTGGGTTAATGATTTGGAAGAAATATTTTCGTCGCGTATAAATGGCAGTGGACATTTCAAGGTATGCTATAACTTTTTTTTACTATTATTTTGATGCTCCTGTTTCCAATATTTTCCTAATGTTTATCTTGTCACACAGCTAGCATCAATCAACGGTTCAGCGAGAAGCATGTGCGTAGACTGGGTTGGAAGATCTGTCTATTGGTCTCAATTGGAGACTGCGTCGATCGTGCCTTACGTCGTATACAGGCTGGACCTCGGCATTCCCAACATGCGACCACATATTACCCGCGTACTTAGCAGAAAGCAACCAATCTACAATCTTCAAATTGCACCATTACATGGGTAAGCAAACAAAGCAGTTAACTAATATGTTTACCATTTTTTGAAGACGTTAAAATAGATTATATTTATCGTCAAGTAACTTTGAACGTTTTTTATGTTATTTTATTTACTACCCTTTTACTTTATTGCATAAATAGTGTTCCTTTGAATTGTCTAACAAATAATTAATATTAATATAATATTCGAATATGCTAAAGTTTATATAAGTTTTCGATTTCAATTTTTATTGTCTCACTTTTATTTTATTTAATTTTGCGAAATTATCATTTAAACAGTTATTTTTTTTACCTTTCTTGTTTGCTACACTCATATTACCGATTTATTTTACACACTTACTATAGTAATATTTTTCTAATAAAATAAGAAATATATTTCACAACTTCGTTCAAATTTAGACGGCAATTCAAAGTTATCCGAGTTGACGTTAATCTTTTTTAATTATTTCACAGGCAACTATTTTGGTACGAAGAAACTGGACATCCAGGTTTAGGAAGAATAATGACTGCAAATATAAACGGAACTGATGTCAGGACATTTTTCAAAGATTCCAATACTGATTGCAATTGCCCAGAAAACCCTCAAGTTGCTATGCCATTCGTTATTGACATGACGAGACATAATGAATACGGTTTATACTGGGTTGATCCATGGGTTCATCACATTATTGCTACTGATATGGATGCATGCAAATGTAGAATAGTAGTAGATGCTACTGAAAAAAAGAAATATGGATTCACCCCAAAGTCCATTGTGGTAGACAGTCGATATGTTTACTGGTTTAATTCCACGCAGAAGGAGATCTTTTATACGACTAAATACCATAAAAGCAAAATAGAGGAACGAAAGACTTCGTATGGGTACAAAATCATGGCTTTGGATCCGGGTAACCAACCGTATCCGCCGAGAGAATGCTTATTTCCGAAAATGCAATCCCTAAAACCGAAAGTTGTTACAAACTCTGCAAACAGCATCACCTTGCAAATGCCTTTAGTCGAAAAGCCTAGCAGCCGATGTCGTTCTTTGCAATACCAAATGCCGACGACGGAATACACAATCTTCTATCGTATCCAAATGAGAAATAACTCGCATGTTTGTGATAAGGAATCCTGTCCATTCGTTACCACCACGAACAAGGAAGTTGTTATTCAGGAGTTAAAACCGTTCACAAATTATTCAGCTGTACTGGAAGCAACAAACTATTATGCCAAGTTACATGAAAAGAAACCAGCCGTCGGAGTGCCGTTGACTTTGCAGACGGCTGCAGAAGGTATAAAGCTCATCTTAACTAACATAATAAATGCAAATTTAATGTTCAATTGGAGTTTTGTAAGAAATACATTGTCATTTTTATGGTTTCAGCTCCGACAGCTCCCAAAGACGTAACTGGCATGGTATTAAGTCCGGTGCTCGCTCGTGTTGAATGGAAACCTGATCCAGGGCTATGGTACGAGGTGCATTGGCGAACTGATGACGCATCCTCACCAGCACATAAATTAAAAGGTATGAAAAGAGCACATTCATTAATTAGAGATATCCTGGTGGTAGAGCTCTTGAGCGACAACACCACCGTCTCACCTTTAACCTGCCGCCAAATAGTAATGCATGCACTAGTGTGTAGTAAGTGTTAATTAATATGCATTATTTACAGAACACAACACGTTTGAAGTATCGGAGGGTCACGCAAATCTAACTCGTCTATCGCCTAACACAACATATCACGTTTGGATCCGCGCCCGCTCTAAGCACAGCGCCGCTGGAGCAGAGTCCCAGCACATTCGTTTGCGAACATATCCACTACCCGCGCCCCTTGCTCTACGGAATGTCACACCTTATGAAATACATTTGTTGTGGCCTCCACCAACAACTCATCAGTTGCATCAGTAAGTTATTATTTTTTTTTCATAAAATAACAAATACCCGTTTTTTTCCATAAAGAAATATTAAATTTAAAATTATTTTTTCTTAATTCTTCCAACAACAGGTTTAAAGTAGAATACACAGAAGCAATTCCTTCGATAGGCAATTGGAAGTCGTGTTCTCGCACTGAACGAGACGAATGGAGCGCAATTGAGCTTCGACCGAAATCCCGGTATCGATTCCGTCTTCGATTGGAATACGTCGCCACCGGACCACCGTACTTCTGGCCTGATGATGACCGCTTTACTTTTGAGACCCACGGTAAGTAACTATACTAACCTGTCTTTTTGGATGTGCCAACATTATTCTGGAATCACTGAATTGACTTATGGTTAATTACCTACTTATACTTTATTCTCTTTTAACTAGGTGACGTGCCGGGCGCACCAGGTCCTCTTCGAGTAGAGAGTGTTGGCGACAGAGTGCTGCGTGCGTGGTGGACGGAGCCCGATCCACGAGGATCACCTGTTACCGCCTATCGCGTTTGGGGACGTCCTCAGCATAGGTTTGTATTTTATTAACTTCCACCACCGATATTACACACGACATTTGTAGCTACATTTTAATGCAACGATAATAATAACATTTTTTATTTAGAGTGGCGCACGGCACCGATAATACAACGAGAAACATTAGTGAACTGCTCTCATCAAATTTGCCGTCTGATATCGATAGCAATATGAAAACACGCATCGCACGCGAAGGTTTAGAGTTACTTCACAATGGAACTGGTGAGTTATCTATGTAGTATCATTTTAGCCTCATAATATTTATGTACCTTTGCATGGAAAAAGCCGGTAAAATAAATATGGTTGCTTCGAACTCTCCCATATGTTGGTTTCTCATCTTCACTGCAATCGAACAGTAACTTAGCCTAAAATTTCAAATTAAATCGTTTCGATGGCTATCCTTTGTCATCTATTACAGCATGTTTTCTGTCGTATTTTTTTATGCTGCTCAATAATACACACATATAAATGCATTCCAGAGACCTATTGGCTGCTAAGCGCGGGTTCGGATGGCATGGGTTGGGTGGCGCGGGTGCAAGCTCGTAACGAGCACGGCTGGGGTCCGCTGTCGCAGCCCTCGGAGCTGGACGCGGCGGCGCTGGCTCCGCATCGACCGCCTGCCGTTGCACTAGCGTTTGCTGTACTCGCTCTGATTGTACTGTTGGCTGTTGCTGCGGCGGGAGTTTATGGTAAGCATACGATTGTCATTATTTTTTTAAACGACTTTTATATTGTTCTATGTATATTACCTAAAGCTAATCGGATATTTGCATCTAGAGATCAGCATCTCATGTTGCTGAGCTGATGCTGGAAGGTACAACTCCTCGACGGTTAGGAGTACAAGGATAATTCTATGAATATAAACACCTTAAGACTGTTTCCTGTATTATTTAAAGCTATACACAGATGAGGCGATATAAGTTGTTAAGAGTAACAAAATAATTTACATACAATAAGTCGTTTCTCGAACCCGTCCTTCTTCTAACTGCTGGACAAGCCGTCTTAAACGAGATTGACTCACGGTAAAAAGACTTTAATTGTTTCATTTTTACAAACAGCACACAAGAGCCGTACGAGCAAGAAGGCTGCCCTTGAGAATCAACTTACTACCAATGTACCCAGAAGAGGACCCGACGTCGAACTTGCTACACTGCGACAGTTGCCCACGAGACATTCTACCAACATACTTTATAATCAGGCAAGTAACCCTAAGAATCCCTATATATATAGTATTATAAATCCTTTATTATTCCTCTCTGACTAATAACTTTACTACCAGGGAGTCCTCTGCCCAACTGATGCAGAACTAGCTGGTCTACCACACATTCGCCGAGAACAAATAACGCTCACCAAGTTCCTTGGATCAGGGGCTTTCGGCGAGGTATTCGAAGGGGTCGCCAGGCAGATCAATGGTACCACTGCTGATACTAAAGTTGCCGTCAAAGTAAGTATAAGCTGTATAATTTTTATATTTTATAAATGTGTGGAAGACGGGGTGTGGGCCGCCGACCCGGTCAAGACAGCCGGGATTAAATGGATGCTTGTGGCCCAAAATCGTCAGTGTTGTAAAGTTTGCTTAGCAGTAGGCGTCTTTATTGGTTGCGTATGTAGTATATTTTATGTTGACAATTAAGTATATACAACACGTTCTTTCTATTTTAGACCTTACGAAAGAGCGCTACAGAACAAGAGAAGACAGAATTCTTAAAAGAAGCAGCTCTGATGTCCAATTTCAAGCACGAACACATCCTACGTCTTTTGGGAGTATGCCTGGACAACGATCCTAACTACATCATCATGGAACTGATGGAAGGAGGCGATTTACTTAGCTACCTGAGAGCTAAACGCGTCTCATTGGTGAGTACCTAGCACTGCCAGAAAAGAAGTGTCCAACACTAGGATGAAATCAAAGGCAGTAAAATAGTTAACAAAGATAATAATATTGATCAAAATACCATTTGGCCTTTTTCAGTACACTCCTGAATCTCTAACACTCCTGGATCTGCTAAACATGTGCGTGGACGTGACAAAGGGATGTCGGTACTTGGAAGAGATGCACTTCGTTCACCGGGACCTGGCGTGCCGGAACTGCTTGGTGGCTCATCGAGCTAATGGACGGGTCGTCAAGATTGGGGATTTCGGACTTGCAAGAGATATTTATAAGAATGATTACTATAGGAAGGAAGGAGAAGGTAATAAAGACATAAATTTAGAGATGGGTTAAACGATTTCAATTTCACCTATATTTTCAATCACAGATGCAATTGCTCGAAATTATGTATGTATTATGTATGTAGGTGAATATTAATGAATGGTTATATTGTTTTCAGGGTTGCTGCCAGTCAGATGGATGGCTGTCGAATGTCTTGTGGACGGAGTATTCTCTTGCCAATCTGACGTCTGGGCGTGGGGCGTTCTTTGTTGGGAGGTAAGATAATCCTACCCCTTCTTATAGAATCTTCAAAAATTAGGACCGTTTTGCGTTAGACAAGTTCAAGCTATAATTACGTTCTGAGATCTACTGACTAGTCTAATCAGTCATTACTTAGATTGTGGACTCATCTGTTTTGATTCTGAATGCAATGACAATTTTTTTTTTGCAGGTGTTATCGCTGGGTCAGCAGCCTTACCCAGCACGCACAAATCGTCAAGTGTTAGCGTACGTTCGAGCTGGAGGGACGCCCGACAGACCGCCGAACTGTCCTTCAGCTTTGTAAGTATTGCTAAATAAATATCCTCATCTAAAATAGTATATTTCATTATATATTTAAAATATTTCTCCCATTTAAGACCCTTCAACGGGTATTTATCTTAATTTTATAGACTTTAAACATTCGACTCATGCTTTTTTTTTTAATCATGGATAGGCACGCGTTTGACCACGATCTCACCTGATGGTAAGTGATGATGCGGTCGGAGGGATAAAGTTGTGTAGTTCCTCGGCACACTCTCCGAAATGTATCCTATAAAAGACCGTAGGCTGTCAACCTTGTGACGGTGCTCCAGACTTTGTAGTCGAGCATCCGTTATCGCAGATGATTCTCTTGGGCCTCCTCTCGACTGACTCGAGTGCCTCAAGCTGGTATTTGGCTGAACGGTCCCACAGATGAGAACAGTACTCCAAACACCGAACTTGCGCTTGATAGAGGTCGAGAAGCTGCCTTGGTGTAAAATACTGAAAAGATTGCAATAACATCTCTTCGTGTTTGTTACAGCTACGATCTCCTCCAGAAATGCTGGAGCTATTCAGCCGAGGCGCGGCCGTCATTCCGGCATTGCCTAGAAGTGGTGACGGCGCTGCGAGACAAGACTTCTCCTAACATAACGCTGACGGCCACCGCCACGCCCGCGCCGCACTACCTCACTTTGTTGGGAGATGGTAAGGATTTCTAGTACTTATTGACTAGAGTGCATGGTTCATTTTATAATATAGCAAACCATTTGCTCTACATCTAAGTTAGGAATACATTCATTAGTTTGATAACATATCTTTCTGCATTCATTATAATTACCTACAGTTAAATTACCCGTTCTTATTGATTTTATTTGGTGCATTGATAAGGATATTTCACTCTGTTTTAACACAAATATGTGTTCCTTCTCACAGTTGTAATACAGAACGGCAGTAATAATAATGACTTACAAACCAACATTTTGTAAACAAGATAATGTATCCTACTACACATAATGGTCAGTTATTACAATAATCTTTTCTGTTCCTTCTTTACATGACAACTTAATTCTTCACCTCCAATGTTCGCCCTCCTTCTAAGCATGTATATTCAAATCGCCCTTCATTACAAATTGCTTTAATAAACGAATTGAATTTATTTCGTAGAATACAAACTAACCAATGCATTGCGCATGGCTGCATGTACAGATGCCGTCGACAACCGCACCTACCTCTTGGACGAGAATGACAACGCCTGCTTAGGTTCGTTACATACATTACAACATTATCTTTAAATCGGATTGATGCTGTTACGATTGCGTATCGAATAAAACAGCAATAAGGGCCTATTTACACGGTGTACGTTTTTCAAGGCAATTTCTCTTGCCATCATTTCTTATCCATTTAAAAAGAGAGACTTTTGAAACGCAATAAATAAAGCAAGCAATGAATTGCGGCTGTTCTAAACCAGCATTGAAATTGCGGCAATTTATATCACTTGCTTTGTTTATTGCGTTTAAAAATAGCAACTATAAAAGGTAAAAAACAGAGATGGCAAAACTAACACCACGTAAATGGGCCATAATAGAAGCCTCAAACGGCGGTTTGAAATAAAATATTAAATATGCAAACGTAATGGTACAGCAAAAACACGGGAGATACTCTGTCAAGCTCGGTTCAATAGATTTTGTCTTATTTTAACAGATGAAGATTTCCCGGAGCACCACATGGAGCCCTCGCGACTGCTTCCAGAACGAGCTCCCAAGTATCTAGAACTAATGTACGACAGCGACTCGGCGCCCGGAACCATCTGCGACGGATATGAGATCCCCCGCGGCGCGCTGCCGTACATGCCGGCCTTCTCCCGCCACAGCGTCGTGGGCGTGGCGCCCAACCGACTGATCAAACCCCCCCTCTACAGGACGCATTCCCTGCGCACGCACTCGAGGCCCCCCAACGCCACCATCGTTCCCCTCCGGAACGGCATCGCCAAGCGAGCATCGCTCTGTGACGAGATCACGTCCCGGGAGCCCCTCCCCTCCTCCTCGAGACCCCCTCGCCTCGATTTAGACTTTGAGAAACATGTATTCAAGACTCCATTTTGAACTGTGATATTAGAAAAAATAATGCAATTGTGTAAATTTTTCCACCGAATGAGGATATGACTATTTTAAGTAAATATTTTATATTATTTATTTTCACTAGATAGCACTTGTAAATAAAGATGAATCTCGTTGTACATATTAGTGTAAGCCGTGCTATGTTTGAAGCGATTAAGACGTTATGAGTTTATGAGCCGGTGTGGATGAAATATCGACGCATTTATTACAAACCAATTAACTGAATATATTGCCTTATCATCAAGTGTTGCATTTTTATTTTTATTGTCTTACTTTCTTTGCTATCTGTCAAAGGTTATTTGTTTAGAAACTTTGTCACAACTCCTGAATCGAAAAAGATTCGGCAAAGCATAAATTAGAGATTCAAAAGAGTATGTATAAAGGACGAAATATCTATGACCGACGTTTACCGTTATTGGCACGTGAGTTGAATATGTTGTAAATAAAAACGTGATACCCGATTAATTAATTATTTTTATTTGATATAATAAGTACTACTACTAATTTATGCTATTTAAAGTATATTAAACTAAACTTTATTGATGAAATATCTTAATTATTTAATAAGAAGTCCTACAGAACCACAATGACACATTGTTGTCCAATGCCTGATATAACCTATTAAATATCTTAGATGTTTATACTAAAAGTTGTTTTACATTTTTGATGTTAATCTCACCGATGACAAACATTCATGTACAATAATCAAATATAACATCTAGTCAAAATGTACATAAAATATATGTAAGATACAGTGAAAGATACCAACAAATGGTATGTATGATTTTTGGTCAAGTACCATTAAAAAAAACAATCGAACTAAAGAAATTAACTAATTGAGCCAGTTCTACTGCGACAATGATTTGATAATATTACAGGTGAAATTAATCCGTTACAAAAAACTTAATAAATGAGACATAACATTGTTACGCAAGCTACTGACATTTCCAAGTGAGTTTATCTGTGTCAATATCTATCTATGGTTTAAAAAAAATACCTGTCGACTAAAAAAAAAATAAGCATTATCGCAGCAGTGGCTGTAAAAAAAACCAAAAGGCTTACATAACTACTCGCCGTCTTCGGCTATCTCCTGTTTAACTCGCTTGTCCCGCTTCACCTGGTCGGTGGTGGCGGGCCCGGCGTCGGCGGCGGGCTGGTCGTGCTGGTCGTCGTCCTGGGCGTCGTCCTTGCTGTTCTCGTGAAGCAGCACGTACTCGCGCTGAGAGAAACCGAACTTCACCACATCGCGCTCTAGTAATTCGACGTACCGGCGTGCCTCTATTTTTTTGTTGTTCACGAATGTGCCGTTTGCTGAGTCTATCGATAAAATTTTTGAATAAATATTAAATATCATACAACATACACTCGACCATCTAGTCCCAAACTAAGCAGAGCTTTTACTATGGGTACTAGAATAACTGAAACTATAGGCTGACCTTTTAACTGAGTCCTCGCCTGCGCGGTACAGGGGCGCGGGGGTATGACGACAAAGGGGACTGAAACAGGCGCGGGCGGTGGGGGTACTTAATGAAATATACAGAAGATGAAATGCACCAAGATATTTCCTAAGATATGTGACATCATAGGAAAAAAGAAATAGTGATTTATCAAATGAAAAATAGTTAAGAAGATACAAAATATTAATGAACTTAAGTACGTAAATAAAATAATTGAGAATAAACTATTATACTTTTTGCTAAATAAACAAACATTTATAATTAAATCGTAAGAAAGTCAAAACTTTTTTGGGTCCAGTTTCTTTTTTCTAAAATATAAGTATACGTTAAAAGCCATTTGCTTGCACTGACTGTTTATTTTATGTCCGAATATTTTTCGATTCATCTTGAGATTGTTATTACATGTGTACCTCTCACAAGGTGTCTGCAACAGTCAACACATGCGATCACTACCCATGTAGCGAACGAAATGAACAATTACAAAAATTTGCCCTCCGCCCGCACCCGTTTCAGTCCCCTTTGTCGTCATACCCCCGCGCCCCTGTACCGCGCAGGCGAGGACTCAGTTAAATGGTCAGCCTATAATACATATATTTTCTTTTTGTAAATACATACTTATTATAATAGAAACATCCAGACCAAGACAAACCTCCATGTTCATGCACACAAAGATTTGTCTTGAGCGGGAATCAAACCCGCGAGGCAGGCAGGTACACTACCCACTTCGCCATCCGATCATAAATGAATGAATGTTAATTATATTTTTCTTTAAATTTACAAACATGATAAGTTTAACGACCAAATAACGCGTTGGTAAAGTGGACGCATCTTCTTAGCAGCAAAAAGTTGGACACGGATAAAATATTGTCATCAAAAAACTATAGTATTATTTGATGTATTAATTTAACTTTTATATTTAGACTACTAAATAAACAAAATTCTACATATTTATTTACATCTACATGTTTCATTGCTCGTTGTATTAGTCTTACCTAAATCAATAACGTACGGGCGGACCCTTCGCCCCTGTGTACCATCAGGTCTGGTGAAGGGCGTGGCTCGGAACTGCAGCGCGGAGTGCTGCTTGCTGATGGAAGGGTGCTCCAGCATGATGTCCACCACCTTCTTGTCGCGGCCGATCAGGAACGCGGATTGACGGTGGATGTACAGGATCGGTAACGCTTTGTCGCCTTTGAACGGGTAGAACCTGAAAGAAAACATGATTATTGAGTGTAAGAAGGGCAGCTTAAGAATTCAAGGATTATGCGCTGCCTAATCAGAATCAGAATGTTTTATTTTTCAAATATAGGTTACAGTAATGGTCTTAACAACAGATTCAGAGCGCTATTCTTTGTCATTACGACATACAAATTAGGGGCCGTTCAAGTATTACGTAAGCACTATGGGGGGGTGGGGGATCTTTGTTTTGCTTATTTTGGATGACATAGGGGGTAGGGGAGTCTAGATGATGATTACGTCATCGGTAGTTATTTACCTTTTTTACACGAATGGCAACCCTCACATTGTCTATGCTTGAAAACGAAACGCATTTTTGGGGATTCCCGCACGCATACGTTTAGGCACTCGCTTTAGAACCGATTCGGGGAATTACCGCGCGTAGTTCACTTGTCTAAATTTCTTCTCGTCAGTGTATTGTTTTGTTTGGATACTATAGCGAGTAGACGTACGTGTTGTAAATATAGCAAAGCAACTTAACATTTATGTTACCGTTGATTCCATTAGCCAAAGTTTAACGTTTAATTAAATAAGATGTCGTTTCAAATAGACAAATCCAAGTTATACCAAAAATTGTTTGAAAGTTCTAAAAAATCTCATACAAGTACGAAAGTACAAAAATACCAAAAATTTAAAATAAGTTTGTTATGTTCGTAAGATTATAATATTTTTGTCCCTTACTCTATGTCGAATACTGCATCAGTAAAATCTAATCTTTATACTAAATCTATTTTCTTATTTTTAAAATTATACCATTATAATTATAATATATAAAAAATATTTTTTTTTCTGAAAAATGTTTACGTAAGCATGGGGGGAGGGGGTAAAAGCTTTGCTTACTTTTGCTGACAAGGGGGATGGGGGGGTAAATAATTGTAATAAATCTGCTTACGTAATATTTGAACGGCCCCTAGGTTTACAAAGAAGTTAATAATTAATTATACAGATTAGGAACCTGCATCATGTAATAAGTTTTGTATATATCTTTGAGTCTTATACAGAGCCTTCATCATCCTTGCGTTTTCAATGACAATTCAACGACTGAGAGAGTACAACTATATTTTTTAATTTGAATGAAATACAACCAATTCACTTGCTGCAACCAATCTACTGTGTACAGTCGGCCAATAAGTTGGGTATGCAGAGCAAAAACTTCTACGCCATAGTAAAAACTGACTGCAATAAATATGCAAGTACCCACATACCACATACCCACTATTTAGATATATAACTCATTTATCCATAACTGGTGTCGTAAGTCTTTACTATGACTTAGAAGTTTTTGCCCTGCATACCCAACTCATTGGCGACTTTAGTGTTTTGAAATGTCATTACAAAAATAGTATTAAGGTGGATCATAAACCGGCTTTGTTGACATAGAATTGTTAAAAAACAACACGGCAGGATATTTACCTCCATCTCCTCTTAGGCTGCTTAGCGTCCTCGGGTTCCGTGTACTTGATGACGACGCCATTAACTGTGTTGGCGTCGGCCGTCAATTTCCCCGACAGACCGAAGTTAGGCTTCTCCTTGTCAGCAGGGTCTTTGCCATCCTCTTTCTTTACTTCTGTTTTACCCCAGCTGTACTCTTTATTATCCTCAGCGTCTGCGAATCTGTGTAAAAATGATTGACTTTAATTGAATGAGATAAATATACAATACTTCGTTCGCGTTAAGAATGTAGTGAGTCATCATTGTTCACCGGCCTAGCCCCGCCCCCCTAACCAATCAAACCTTTTCAAATTACAAGTTCAAGTTCACAGTAACCAGTTGAAGGCATTTTGCCATGGACATCAACAATCCACAAAAGCATATTATAGATGCGTCGCTGCAGCTGAGGACTACGGTGGTATGCCTCATGTGCCAGTAATTTCAGGGCCTGATCTCACCACCAAACCGGAACACAGTAATGGAAGCACTACTATTTGGCGGCAGGTTAAAGATGAGACGGTGGTGCTGCCGCCCTCGAGCTCATTCACAAGAGCTCTACCACCAGTAAGATTGCATTGCTTCGAACGTAACGCTTGTGTCCTGTCATTTGTGTTAACTGATTTTTAACGCAAACGAACTATACACAATCTAAAGATTAGTTTTATTATGCATGACACACAATTTCAGTTTTTATAGAATTCAATCCGTACTATACACTCAACTAAAATACCAATAAATAGTAAGTTGTTGCAAATCAATCCCACTCTCCATAAATCCAGAATGCCAGACATTATCGCATACCTACTCTTATCCTACATTTTATATCAAACTATAGCAACTTACCGACTCTTCCGTTCCCTCTGCCGTGGCTCACCCTTGGGCGGCGGCCTGGCACGCTCGGCGTTCCTGTCGTCCCTGGGCGGTCGTTCCCTGCGGTCGTCGCCGCGCACTTCCTTGTACCGCTCGTCCCTGCCGTCCGGTCTGCGAGGCCGCTCCTTGAAGCGATCTTCCTGATTACGAGAACCGGAGCGTTCTCTGAAACAGTTTTATACATAACTTTTTGTTCCCTGAATAATATGCAAAAAAAAAAAATTCGCGGAAGTACATATAACATATAATTTTAATACATTAAACAATAAAAAATATATCATTTTTTATGCAAACTGACGTGAGTTTGTAACATTATTCAAATTATGAAATACGGGTTACTCGCATAATGTTGGTATATTTAGTCGACCGCGGTTTCGCCTATACTTTTAGGCATTTTCAAGAGAGTGCGCGCCTGAGTCGCAGCCAGTCTTGCACTGACAAGACCAACATTACGTAAGTAACACCCGTATTTCATAATTTAAATAATTTTAATAAAAAATGTCTCCTTGCTAAACTGACCTAAAAACGCGCAGGTTCATTGTCATTGTTGTGCTTTTATTTCGTAAACTTTTATTACATAGTATTTGAAATCGTCAAACAAAATGTACAAATAAAGCCATTGAAGCATGCCATTGGGTATGTGGTTATTATAAGATTGCATCGAGAATACCTGTGGTGCGACGAAGACGGCTTTTCCGGTCTACCAGCAGCGCTCATAATCTTCTCACGGCGAGCTTCCCGAGGCCTGCAACCGATAAACAACACAATTGACCAACCAAACACTTTTACCATATTCGTGTCTTACACAGATTGTGCAATGCAAACTGGGTCCATCACAATTTTATGTTCCAAAAGCTTAAACCAAAAAAAAACCAAATTAAATGAATGTGAATAACTGAATTGTTTACCTAAAGTAGAACTCTATCAATGTTTCTTTTAACATGGTTTTGAAGAAAATAATTGGTTATCTAAATATAAAAACCCAGTAATTAAAATCCAGTGTGGCTAAAAAGGTATTTATAATCAACATATGATTAAAAGAATCATGTTAGAGCTCTACTTCCTCAGTTAAAAAAAATGTTTTGAGCGTAACAACATGTTTATTAAGTAATCTTCAACGCGAAGAACCAATTACTTGTCACTCCTTTAAATCATTCACTTACCGTTACTTGGAAATATAATGGTGATGTCGCGAACATACCTACTACTCTGTCAATCTCGTATCATGGTGGCTAATCATAGCTTAGTTGAGAATAACTTATAAAATAAGCTTGTTAACAAGCTATGGGCTTTTAACATTTTCCTATACAGCCCGACGGCTCACATGTGCCTAAAACCACATTCAGTAATTCAATATGATATAATGCATTCTCTGTATTCTATAAATCATGAAAAACCTTTGTTATAGCTCCATTCCAAATTTCAGGAATCATTTCTAAATTTCTTCATTTTTTAATATCTTCTGTCTATTTTCAGTAAAGTAAAAGTGATTTTTTTTTAAATATAGGTTCTCTAATACTTTCTTTACTTTTAAAAGTGTTCCTATAATATTATCTGTTAGTAATACTATTATGATCCGGATTCTTCAAGCTGCAAGTGGTTCCATAATACCCGTCAGTAGTACAGTAATTAATTCCAGTATACCAGTTCTACAGTAATGAATTCCAGTATATAAGTTCTATAGTAATGAATTCCAGTATATAAGTTGAACAGTTCCCAAAGTGTATCAGTGTACATGTCACTTATAGCTCAAAATGAGTTCTCATTCCACTTTTTGATATAAATCATTTGCTGAAATATCCATATTCAAAGCTGAAATATGCATATTCTTATAACAACAACTTTATAATGCTGTGTATCTCAATATAAAACCTCGAAACCTAATAACTTATTGCAGTTTCAAGTTGAAATAGTGTGCTGAATATATAAATAGGTATATAATAAAATAACCAAAACTCATTGCTGGATGCAATACATAATTTGATCTCATAATTTCCTTTCTAAAATATGTTAGTAATAAATATTCCATTTAAATAGTTAATATTTTTATGTACATTATTATAACATTATGTGTATTTAATTTTGTCTCATTTTGATGTGTATTCTTCTTAATTGCCGCTTTTCTCACATCTTTCTGACTTCATCATTAAGCTTGTCAGTTCTAATGCTGTATCGCATATTTGCCATCTTCTTTTTCCTTAGATTTCTCCAATGGATATAATACATCCTTGACAAGTATAATCCTTCTCTAAAAATGTCAATTCTAAGCATTCATCTTCCAAAGCGAGAGACACAGTTATTTGTGTTAAGTACATCTGTTTAAAGTGTAGTGCTTAATTAAAATGTACAATATCTTCTGCAATAGTACTTTTTAGTACCTGCATAATCCAGATAGAAAAAACAATATCTGTTCCGAAGCATTTTGCCAAAAATCTATACAATGTTTGTTTTCACACATGCCTATAGTGATTATTATCATTTAATGTGCAAATATTAAAATATTTTTGCAACACCAACATGTTCCAATCATAACATTTTTCTGTAGTGTAGTCACTGTAAAAATAAATATAGTTATTTAACGTCGCTGATACACGGTTACTGACCAAGTTAGGTCAGTTAGTACTCATGCAACAACACTGACAATTGTTCATTAAATATGTTGTTATGAAATGCTTCAAAAACAAACTGCACACTTGCTTCAATGAATTAAACTACATATTATACGATCTACCCCTAAGAAAAACTTATATTTAGTTATGTTTCAAGATACTGATTTACATACCTCTCTGCAAATGGCTCTTCATGGAACCTCTCCTTCCTATCAGGATATTCTCTCTCACGGAAGCGCTCGTTTTCAGGTGGACCACGTCTGATAACCATATAAATATTTGTATGGCATTAGTAAACCAAAGATTCTTCAGTGTAAGATATAGTAATAAATAATTAATCCTCCATGCTTAATTTATGAACGAGACACGCTCAAGCAGTTGCCTTGAAAATTGCTCAAGTGTCTTGTTCAATACAAAGTAATATTAAAAACAATATTAAATGCGCTGTGGGACGGCAGGCTCTTAGCTGCGTTGCACAACTGAGATTGCAAATGAGGAAATGAGGACCATCAAATAAAAATACTGATACCTTTCTCGGAAGTCTCTCCTGTCATCTAACTCGCGCCTTTTAGGACCACGCTCCTCATATTGATTGAAGCGATTAAAACCTAAAATCAAACACAAATATTATATTGCATATATATTATACATTTTTGCTGCATAAACATAAACACAATAATGTATGTATTAATGTTTTTTATTACTTTTATGAGAATTCTTTTAGGAAATCCACGACATGTCCGGTGAGGGAGAACTATGCATTAATACCGATAAGAATTGTACTAATCACAAACCTCTTGGATCTTCCCTCCCTTCCTTTTGGTTAAAACGCTCTTCTGGCTCCCTGGGCCCTGGTCTTCGTCCATGATACTCTTCTTGTCTATGTTCTTCATACCTTTGATTATGATGCCTATAATAATTATTTATACATTATTACATTATGCTGAATAATTTAGTTAAGTAACTTCTACTCAATGTATACATTCAAAGCATGACTTAGAAATGACAATGTAATACTATATAATAAATAAATTTGAATCCTAAAATGATAGAAGACATGAGACAAGCAAGAGAGAATACTATAAACAGTATGTTTGTTTACTCAAACCAAATAATTAATTAATTTTGCATGTTTTCAAAAATATATTAAAAGATATATAGGGAGCCTGTTAATCTATGACAGGTCTACCTACTGCAGAAACCAGTCCCTTACTAAGGAATTTTTATAACTATGTAAGCTGTATTTTTTAATTATGTTCTTATTGTACTACCCTGAACACCTTTTGTGAAAGAGAAATAAACAAATTTTGATCTTTTTTTTTAGTTTTTTTTGTGAACAAATATTGTTAAGTGTAAACAAAATATTACTTTAATTAAGTATTTGTAAAGTAATTGTTTTTCTTAACCTACACAGTTATGGTTATTTTGTTATGGTGTAAACTAAAACAATAGATATACAGTGTTGTTATAAATAGCCAAGCCAGTTACAATGGCCAAATTGTAAACGATAATTAGATAAAAAAAACTACACAAAAGAACTTCATCGCTGATTTAAGTAACAATTAAAACTGTGTCATTGATTTTAGTAAAAAAAAAAAACTTATCTGGGATGTAATGGTATACAAGAAAGAATAGAAAGGAGCTCATTATCAAATTTTTTTTTTTGTTTGAGTACCCACCATTTTTTACTTATATGAGCTTGTTTCTTAAGTTTGGTTTAGGTAATTACTTTTCAGAATAATTTTCTTAGTTATGACACAAATGAGCATAATAATAGTTTAGCATAATTATGTTTTATATCAAAAACTAAAAAAAAAAGATCAATATTTGTTTATTTCTCTTTCACAAAAGGTGTTCAGGGTAGTACTAAAAAGAACCATTACTCATAGTTTTAGAATTTGGGGCTCATTTGAAACATTGTGTTTTCTAACCTAAATAAGAACTGAGAATAATGGTTACACAGTTTAGGTGTCATAAAAATGTTTGTGCCATGATAAAAAATGCTGAAGGGTACTAATAGATAATCATATTTTATTTTCTTGATTTGCGAATTTGGACCGAAACGGCAGTTGTCTTTCAACTGTTATTTTTAAGCAATTCTCACACACATTTCCTTTGCACATTCAAATTTAATCCGTAATGTGTAAAGTTAATATTGTTTTCCTTTATTCTGGCTACATTTACAGCAACACGCAAGTAATTAATGTTTGTATTAGTGTCAACCTATGGTCCTTCCTTAATCTAGATTTTTAAAGTTCCTTGAGTGACAACATTCACAGCAACAGTACAAAAAAGTACCTTTTGAACTCAAATTCTCTCTGCTTTCTATTGAATTCTTCATTTGGTTCATTATATTGCACATTCTTGCCAATTTTCTCTCTATTCCTATCAAACTTCTCGTCATGATATTGTGCAAATCTGCAATGATTTAATCTTGAAGTGTAATACTTGTTATACAATACAACAGGTACAAATAACTTTAAGTATATTACCTATTGTTAAAATTCCTTTCATTTTGGTACTGTTCCTGCTGATATTGATGTCTTCGTTCCTTACTAGAGCCTCTGTAAAACCTTTGCACTTCCCGTTCTCTGTCATAGTCTTCAGGTGATGCAGATCTCCGGTATTCTTTCCTAAAATGTTGATGTTGTTACATAAATCTCTATGGTTTAAAAACAATTAAAAACCAAGATCTTAATAAAACTTACTGATAATATGTGCGTGTTGGTTGGCCATCTTCTTCTGAATTGCCACCCCGTTCTTTTACTACACTGTGTAGGCGGCGTTGGCTGTGTTCTTCCTCTATGATAAGCAACATTCAAAGTCAAAGTTTCTTTATTTAAATAACATGTATTGCATACCAAACTTTGATTTGGCAAACTGTGTTAAAACATTTTAAAATCTTTACTGCAGCCAAACAGCTGTTATTTAGCTGCAGTATAGATTATCATGGGCAGTAATTGCTATCGTTTATATATCATGCACACTGCAAGCTCTTAGTACCATCTACTCTCATAACATACATACCTTTCTCACTGACTGATGAGCTACGTGCTCGCTTTCCGTGTTTGTGTTTATGCTTGCGCTTTTTCTTAGGAGATACTTCACCCTCACTGAAAGTAAATTCGTCCTTTCCTGATATACTGTTGGCCACCGATTCAGACTTCCTTTTCTTTTTGCTATGCTTCTTCTTCTTTTTCTTATGTTTACGTTTCTTTGAACGCTTGTGATCATCTGAATCGCTATCGGAATCGGAAGAATCAGCACGTTTCCTTTTCTTTTTACTGTAGTGTTCCGACACAGAGGAATCATCACTGTCACTGTCCGAAGAACTGCTGCCGCTAGCATCTGAATCCTCAGATTCTTCTGATGACGTGTGATGGCGTTTCTTGGATTTCATTATGTTTTTAAATTCAAATGAACTAACAAACTTTCACACAGCGCAAAAACTGCACTGAAAACAAAGCTACTTCTTTCTTACTGTTTTTACACCACCTTAAAATGACAATGAGGCTTTCATATTCATAGACAAATTTATTTAGCTTGTATTAAAGTACAGTAGAGTAGTGCTAAACGAACATAGTCGAGTACATTTTGGTTGATACATGTCATGATAACTTAAAAATCTTAGCATCTGAGCCATTAAATTAAAAAAAAAACGTGCCTTAAAGTGACACTAATGACAATTCACAATTCATATGTCAGAGTCAGAACAGCACAACAGTCAAGTGACGAAAGTTAAGTTTACGATTTGCGATTTGTTGACTAAAATTTATTAGTTTTACTAGTTTATTTTTACAGTAATTACCAAAACCCAGATAAAAAAGCTATTGCGTATCGTTGCCTTACGAGTCGTTAAATACTTTTATTAGTATGCTGCTTTTAAAAGTAATAAAATATTAGAACTTGATAAGGCATCGTTGGCATACTTTATAGAAAATTGGGTAGTATACTGCATTATTTTTACTTATTATCATGGCTACACGTAAGAGAAGTGGATCAGGCTCTAAAAGACACCTGAAGGAAAAGGTGGTACAGATATATGAGTCATTCTTCAGAGGCGAAGATTTGACGACGGATAATGGCACCTTCTGGGATGAATTCTTTCTTTTGAAGCCTAAAATTCCGCAGCTAGAAGCTGAAATTCACAAACTATCTGTGGAACAACTGATGAATATGAAAGACAGTATCAATTTACTGGTTTCTCAGTGTATTGAAATGTTGGGACAAGAACACCATATCAGGTAACATTACTGATAAGATTTAACCATTATTTCATTTTTCTATTAATATTTGGAGTCATACAAACTAAGATATTATTTCTTATATCCTACTCAAATTGTAAATATTTTTGAAATAGAGTTATTTCTATTATGGTATGGTGGTGATGCCATATAATTCTGGTTTCATGCTGGTATATAAAACAAATTAAAATTGTGATTTGTAGGCATAAAATGTTTGTTGCATTTAGAAAAATACTTCCAAACGTTAAAATAAATTTTATTTCTGATTGAAGTTGCATTTTACTTTTAATTTTATGTTATGGTTTAACTCTCACTTTTGAATATAAACTACTTCACCAACAATAAGAAATGTTTTTTTTCTAGATTGGTTTATGCCCTTCAGACCCTGAGTGCACTGCTGATCACCATGTACCAAAGAGTTGCACAAGACTCCAACATCAATATTAAAATGGTTCTGATTGGCACTGATAAAGCTGATAGTAAAATGCAAAAGTTGTTTGAACATTGTAGTGTTATTTTATCAGGTAAGATAAGATGTGATCACATTTATATTATCACTACAAAATAAGTTACAGTAATGTGGTTTTTATTATTGCCGAATTTCAATGAAACAATGTTAGTTTAGTTGTTATATTTATCAGTCTCTTATGTTCTGCTACTCTGTAGTTCTAACTTTTTCTTTCTTTTCTTATTCAATAAAAGTAACTTAACATAAGTAAAAACATTAAAACTTTCGCATTGCATATTTATTGATATATTAATGGGAATTAACACAATTAATTTTTATTTACCTTTTTGTGCTTAACAGAAGTGGTTTAAATATTTTATTTATACCCAATCTAATCTATTCATTTACTTCTTATTTATAAATATAAACAACAAATTCACTGCACAACCTGAAAAGTTAAACATTTTTTCAACATGGGTTTAACATGGATAAATATTTCAGGTGATGTCCCAGACAGTTTGAAATCAATGGTACTGAAGCTTTTGCTAGTTATAGCCACAGGCATAGACAACATAGATGATAATCCTCTTGTGGAGTACTTTATGCAGAACTCTCTTTTTGAGTCTCTTATACAACTACTGTGCACATCTACTGAGAGACAACATCATGGTAAAACATACAATTATTTTTTAAAATTTGTATTAGTTATAAAATGGAGCTCCTAAATAATATATATTTATATAACTTTTACTGCCCTGAGTATAGTAATAATAGCAACCTGTATCTAATATATGTCCCGCTGCTTGGCTTGGGCCTCTTCCTATGATGAGAAGGGTTAGGCCAGAGTCCACCACACTAGCCAAGTGCGGTTTGGTAGATTTCACACAATCACAACTACTTTTACATGTTACCTTCATGGTTAGCAAGTGATTGGCCTGAGTATACAATTGGGCGGATTTTTTTAAACGTGCACACGTTTTAAAATCAGGATATTTTTTTTTTTGTATATTTTTGTATTTTTCTCTGTAGATTCTGATTATATATTATTCTAGGTATATAAAAATATAAAGTTCTTTTTAATATGTCGTTTAGTTTATTAATAATATCCGATTGAAAGTAATGCAGACGATTATGAGTTCCACTGAGTAACAATTTATCTACCCAGTAAATGGTCTATTTATCATAATTGTTTTGTAAATTATGTCATTTTATTTGGTTATGTGCAAGCTAATTAATTAAATAAAGTGTCATTTAATATCATTTATTAGAATCACTAAGTGCTAAACCGTATATTGTCTCCTCTGACTAACGTGTGACAATTTAACTTCCTTTTTTTCTTTACAACTATTCAAAATTGCCATTAAAACTCTTCATAAAATTATATATCGCGCACACAATAATAACTTTTACGGAAATCATAATAGTAAATACCTAATAGCAAAAAATCTAATAAAAATGCCGGGTTTTCGTAATTCCAAATAATGGACAGTGACATCAGTGGAATGCCAAAATTACTAAGTGGAAAAGTAAGGCTCTGATTACAATGCTTAAGTTTACATGCAGAACAAGTATCGTCTACTGATATGTACATTTAAATAAAATACATTATTATGAAATATATTTTTTATTAACGTTAAATCACACAGTGTTTACTATCAGCCTTGTTCATAATTATCGAGACTCTGTAGTAACGTTTTACGCATGTGAAACTGCAGGGGTCAGCTAGTACAAAATAATTTCCAAGTCGTTTTTATTATCATTGAGATCAAATAAAGTAGTTTGTACTATATAAAATAAAAAAAAACTAGCTAATACTCTAAAAATATGAATAAGTCTAACAGAAAATCGAAATTTATTAAAAACTAGCTGTGCCCCGCGGTTTTACCCACGTAATTCTCGTTTCCATGGGATTACCGAAATAAAAAGTATCCTATCCAGATTATAACCTACCTGTTTGCCAAATTTCACCCAAATCCATTTAGCCGTTTGAGCGTGAAGCAGTAACAAACACTAATGCACAAACACATATAAATCGGGGCAAACATCTTGAGCAAACGACCTTGAATGCGCAGAAACGAATTTTGGGTCTCTTTGGTTACGAGGCTGAGGCGCAGGGGGCGTACCTGCGCGTGATTGGTTGATCAGTCGACCCTTGCCCCGCGCACTGCGTCTTCGTTCCGCTCTCTCCCGAATACACGTGCGTGCAGTAAAGTGCTCACTTTTGTGCTCTGTTATAAATCGTTAGTTGTTGTTGTTATTTGTTGAGTTAAAAGCGGATTTTATCACTGAATATTATCGGCGATTTTGCCAATATTAAAAACCGAGTTAACTATTGTTTTAAATCGTAAGAAGTTCAACAAAACATGCCGACAAGCATTGTTTTCGATTTAACTATTGTTTAAGTTATGAGAAATTCGACAAAACAATGCACGACATAATGCCGACATACAAAATGTTGCACATGTCGGCTATTGTTTATATTTTGGCTATTGCCTGCCACTGCACTCACACAAATACAATTGTCTATACATAATACAATATCCCGAAATAAACAGTTATTGTAATAAATAAAATAGGTAATTCTAAAAACTCGACGTAACTAATCATATTTATAGCAATATTTTGCTCGTAAGTGTACGATGCGCAAACTTTCCCCTACCACGTCACCTAATGCTCAAGAAGTTTGCCCATAATTGTACAAACTTTCGCATTTATAATATTAGTGTGATATCTATTGATAAAAAATATACTCGTGCATGGAAAAAATGGTACAGGCGTAACTACTAAAACATTCACCATGAATACAGCTTTATCGTTCCACTGAGTAACAAATTATTCCAATGACTAACATTTATACCAAAGTTAGTCAGTGGAAAGTAACGGTTTTTTGCCAACGACACCATTTAAGCGTTTATTTTCATAATTTATATCATAAACGAACAAAAAAATGTACCATTCAGTAAAATGTTGAATGATTTATCATCTAAGAGGCATAAAACAAATGAAAAATTGTTAACTTATCTGAAAATCACCGTTTATCAATGGAAAAATACAGGGCACTTGCAACTAGACGTTTACCTTACACTAAATTTCTGTCGAAACTGATGCACAGAGAATTTCGAAGTGATGTTCCACAGATTGCTGTATAATGTTGCCACCGATCAGAAAAAACTATTATTACAGTAGAATTTAAATAAGTCGCCCATAGTTGCATTTCTCAGTGGAAATTCCACCTTGTTCAAAAATAAAGACTTTTATTAAAAAAAATATTTCAATTCCGGTAACTACTTAATGTTATTAATATTAATTATTTCGGTAAGGTATATTTCTAAGCTTTTAAATGACACCTTTTCTTAATCAATTATATTTGTAATTTTCTCGTAATTATAATTTTATGGTTACGAAAATGACGGTGGACATGTCATTTAACGACATTTACAAAACTGTATCACTCAAAATTTAATAAATTAATTTAGTAATTAAGAAAGTGGAATAATGAAAATACAGCTAAAGCCATATATTATATTTTGGACATCAAAAATAAATTATGACACCAAAAGGGGAGTGTAAAAAAAATAATAAAGTTGTTGGACACGTAAAAAAAGCAATGTGCACGTTTGAAAAAATCCGCCCAATTTTATGTATAAGGGACTCTTTGTACATTCATATCTTTATTGAAAACTAGCAAATTTAATATTGGGAATCAATCCCCAATCATTATTTATAATTTGTAATAATTATAAATCAAAGATCCTCATTCCTGTTTAACATCTATTTAATGCTATTTTTGTCTTTCAGGGTATGATGTGGTGATGTTGTTAATGTTTCTGGTAAATTACAAAAAACAGGAATCTGCAAATCCATATGTTGTGAAGTTATCTATATTAGATGATGAGCTAGCTCTGAATGGGTAAGTTATGTCTATATTTTATAATAAATAACTATGTTTTCAATATATATAAATCCATAAGTAAAACCAAAAAAATAAATTATCAGAAGTGTAAATCTGTAAAAATCTTTTCAATATGGCTCCATTAAAATATGAGAAGTTGAACCATGAAGTTAAAACAAGTGGAATCACTTCAATATACAAACAGGCATGCATAGTTATCTTCGACAAGACCTTGATAGTAAGATTAGTCACATGTTAGTACCCTGCAACATAAATTTCATTAAAACTTAATCTGTCAGCCTGCAATGGTGTATGTGGACATTGTGTAATCTATATATATAAAAATGAAACCCGTTTTTCGATGTCACGTGTCACGACATAGCATGAAAACGGCTTGACCGATTTGGCTGATTTTTTTTGTAGTCTCTGTACAGGATCTTCCAGAAAAAAAAATCATTTTATATGGAGGATGTTAGAGATTCCAGTTCAAATTGTATAGGTTCGCATACATAAGATAGGTCAGCTATACAGAATAAAGTAGTGCATCAAATTTACGCTAAGGCGGTACGAAGTTCGCCGGGTCAGCTAGTAAACAATAAATAAACATTTAATCTTCTATATAACCCAGCCACATAATTATACTGCAAAAAATATATATTAATAAAGTATTATGAGAACTATTGATTTATATGTTTAACTATTTTTAGGTACGGTCAAGTGATAACAGCGGCTCTGAACGACTATGTGATGTCGACATTTGGCGGTATGCAAGGCGGCGGTGGAGGTGGAGGCTGGCTATCTTCCCTCACCAGCATGGTCGGTGGCATATTCCTGACCAGTGATGAAACGCAGCCAATGATTAGAGGACAGAGGAACAGGTACGATAAGATCTAGTGCTATTTTAAAACAATAGCAGACTTTGCTACAACTAAACATTGAATTGAATAGACTTTGACCATGGATTGGTCAGGCAGTAACAGATAAATGTTCACATGCTAAAAAGCAAATTTCGGTCCTTAGACTCAGCTTCCTATATTATAATAATAGCAGCCCTGTATCTAATGCAAGTCCCACTGCTGTGCTCGAGCCTCTTCTCATGATGAGAAGGATTAGGCGGGTCAAGTGCGGATTGATAGACTTCACACAACCTCAAGCACTTTTTAGGCACTCTCAAGCATGCAGGTTTCTTCACAATGTTTCCTTAATAATAACTATAATAAGCGAGCGATAATTTATATGATAAATCACACACATATCTTCGAATAGACAAATCTTAACGATTTATTGACAGAGGTGTATGCCGTGCGTTTGAACCTTGAGACCTTTGACTTAGCAGTCCTACAGTCTTCCACTGGGCTATCGCTGCTTCCTATATTATCAGTTGCTTATTGAGATTGCCTTGAGTATTGTGGTACTGATAAATGCTTTTATACCACAGTGGAGGTGAAGAAGGCATGTTGCTGGCCTTGTACGAGGCGGCGCACTTGAACCGTAACTTCATGACGACGCTGGCGCACTCGTCGTCAGCCGCTGCGTCTTCCGCGCCTCCCTCGCCTCCCGCGACTCTTCCTCCTCACCAGGTACCTTTGCATACTAAACTATATGTATACCAATGTAAGAAGAGCAGCCTAAAATGAGGAGTGTTGTGGGTTCGATCCCAACACGGGACTAATCTTTGTGTGATTTGCAAATATTTGTTCTGACTCTGGGTGTGCTAAGTGTGTGTGAAATGTATGTTTGTAAACACCCCCGCGACACAGGAGTCATTCCTAGTGCGGGCGTCGTTTTTGAAAGAAACAAAAGCGAAAGAATTAAAGAATTGAAATGTTTCAGAACCCACCAAATTTATCACAAATTCAAGCGCTTGACAATGAGCAACCAACGAATTTACTAGTCACATTCTTCCAATACTGGTAAGTTCCTTTTACCTCTACGTAAAAACAAAGAAGGGATATTTCGTTTATTATTTGGTCTATGAAGTTTATTTCAACTATTTATAATTTTCAGTTCCATAGTAATGGCGGACACACGAAGTGAATCGAGCGTAAACAAATGCAGTCTTTGCTTCATCATACTAACTTGTATTGTTGAAGAGCAGTTCGCCAATTCTATTATGCACGACCAGAATCTAACTTTTAAGGTAACAACCTGTGAAATGAGAATCCTTAATAAAAAAAGATAATTTGAACATTAACTAAATTCCATTTTGTTTGATAATTTCAGGTCCAGTTATATAGGCTTCCAATGCGCCATAGGAAAATCATCCTTGAAGAACCACCATCACAGCCACTAGCTTCTACTCTAATAGGTAAAAATATGAATATTCACAGTATCACTTTATAAAAAAAAAACAAAAGTTTTCTCTTCAAACCTGGTCTTAATCAAATATAGCCTATACTGTCAATTAATACTGTATTGTACAATGGTAAATGTTGTGGAGTCAGTCTTAAGGTATGGAGTCATCTTCTGGGGCAACTAAAAAGAGAGGGCAATATTTAAAGCCCAGAAGAGATGCTTGAGGGCAATTTGTGGTTTACAAAGTACAGAGAACTGTAGACCATTTTTTATTAGTCTTAAATTGTTTACGCTTCCTTGTATATTTATGAAGTAGTTTTATTTGTTACTAAGCATATCATATTTCGATGTTTGAGCACCTCAAACTAAATAATAATAAAGTGTATTTTCTAGTGAATTAGGACGGCGCAATTCGATAATAGTATATTTTGTATAATACCACGTATCTACAATAATCTGCCATTATATATAATAAAGTGCCCTAACATCAATATGCTTCGGATTGAATTAAAAAAAAATCTTACTAATAAGGCATACTATACCGTTAAGGATTGCCTAAATGACAAATTTTAATATAAAATATTATTAATAATGACGTTTATTTATTTAATGGATTTTGTATAATTAAAAATAATTTGTTGTGTTTTGTTAATGTCGAGTTTTATAATATTTATATAAATTTTTATGTAGATTTATTAAGAGTGCGCGGTAGATTTAATAAGCGGAGTGTAGCTGTGCTCATATTTTGTGTCCTATATATTTGTAACCTATATTCGCAATAAATGATATGATTAAATTATTTTCAGATTTACTTGTAGAGTTCATAATGTGCCATCTACTAAAGAAGTTCCCCGGAGATCTATACCAGTTATGCGTAGGAGTGTTATTGCGATTGCTGAGCTACCAAAAGCGGTGTCGCGTGAGGCTGTCGAGGGACTGGAGACCTCTATGGGCCGCGCTTATTGCGTTACTGAAGTTTTTAGTCACCAATGAGAGCACGCTGTTGAGAAGGCATAATATTTTTATTATGGCGCAACAGGTACGATAAATAGTTCTTCTTATTCCCTTAAAGTGCACTAACAATGATGATAAATTATACTAAGAAACAGTTCAAAAAATATGGGACCGGCAGGACTTGAACCTGCGACCTTCAGCACACCTGTATAATTTGCTAAGCAAACCTAAATGCTTTAAAGATATTCAATATGAAGTTGAAATAACATATGCATTCATTCTTTACAACATTTGTGCTTAATATAACTTCGCCACGTGACGTCACGAAATACGTAAAATAGTTGAGAAATTTAAGGTTCTGGCAAGAGGCGACTGTAGCTGGTTACCTAAAGCGACTGCCCGGTGTGCTGAAGGTTGCAGGATCAAATCCTGCCGGCCCCATAATTTTTTCAACAGTTTCTTAGTAAAATTTCCTAAGCAAAGCAACATGCTATAAAAATAATGAATAAGAAGTTGAAATGATGATAAATTATGTTTTTGTCTATTTCCAGATTGTGAACATTTTCAATCTGTTCATTACATTTGGGGATACATTCTTACCCACCCCAGCATCATACGATCAGCTGTACTACGAACTAATCAGGATGCATCAAGTGTTTGATAACCTTTTCTACATGGGTGAGTGGTTTTGGAACTAAATATATTATTCATGTCAATAAGACGTGGTTTATGCAACCTTAAAACTTATCCACGCTTGTTGGGCACGCATTTTCTGTACTCTTTTGTTTATTGACTTAACATGTAAGGAGAAATCGTGTCATTTAATTTACATATTTATGTAAATAATTGCCTATGCTTTGTTGGTATGTGAATGCCATTCTGTTTATAATACATAAAATCACGCCATTGTCCCACGTGGGCAAGTAGATACGATGAAATGCCATGTGCTCAACATTCATACATTCTCGCTGGTTTCGTGTTCTACGTAGTCGGCCAATGATTTGGATATGCAGGGCAAAAACTTCTAAATCATAGTAAAGACTTTCGACACCAGTTATGGATAAGTGAGTTATATTATTATATCTAAATAGTGTGTATATTACACTTATTAAATATGAAATACAAACTTGCATATATATTGCAGTAAGTTTTTACTATGGCGTAGAAGTTTTTGCCCTGCACACCCAACTCATTGGCCGACTGTACATGCACTTTCTGAAGGACGCCGTTTATCTGGTCCCTATATACTCGTGGACGTGTAATTTGTTAGAATTTAAACGAACAATCTACGTGAACGATAGTATTAAAAAATCTTTGAAAAATAAATTGACCATCTCTTTCACAATTTTTTTCATCACTGCCTTATTTATAAATCATATAACTTATTGAATACAATTTAAGCTCTCCGCTACTCCACGAGCGACGGAGAGTTCAAACAAGAAGCACTGCGGCTGGCGAACTGCCTCGTCAACGTCCGCGCCATTATCCAGCACTTCTCGCCCAAGATTGAGGCCTGGCTCGCCTCGCAGAACCTCTCCACGCCCACTGAGGATCAGGTAGGCAATGACTATATAAACTGAATACTACTCCATAGTATTGTACACAGTAATAACAATAGGGACAGATTGTATAAAAGGAGAAAAGAAAGTGGCTCTTACCGATTAACAGAAATATATGACGACCGGATGGCGGAGTGGCTAGTGTACCTGCCTGCGACGCCGAGGTCGTGGGTTCGATTCCCACTTAAGACAAATCCTTGTGTGCATGAACATGTCTTAGTCTGGGCTTTTCTATGTATAATATGTATGTATTTACAAAAGAAAAGTATATATGTATTAGTATCAGTTATTCTAGTATCCATATTACAAGCTCTGCTTAGTTTGGGACTAGATGGCGTTGTGTGTGAGTTGTGAAATATAAATATAAAAAATATATGGTATATAAGGACACTTGCTTGACATAATTAATTTGGCTAATTCACGATTGTAAGTGAATATATTTTTGTTTAGTTATCTGGTTATTGACAGAAAATTCACAACTCTCACATTGCTTTGATAGTCTAGTAGTTAGCGTATACGCCTCTCACCGCGAGGTGGCGGGTTCGGTTCCCGGGTCGGGCAAAGTGTTATTTGTGAACTTTCAGCAGCTGCACGGAGTTAGAATTGTGTCCGGCGGATGTCAATAGGCTCATCCTTTATCCCATGGGACCTAAACAAGGTGAAATGTGGGTGTTGTACACCTCTACCACACCCTTCTGGGTAATAATATAGGCGTGATGTTATGTTATTTACCAGTTACTTTCAAATTACAGATATTAGAAGTCGTCCGCAAAAACTACGACAGCCTGATTCTAAAACTCCAAGAAGGTTTGGAATCCTACGACAGGTATTCAGAGAGAGAGCATCGGCCCCTTTTATCCCGGCTCGTGTTAGCGGCGAGGCAGCGAAGCGACAATTCCGCCTTGCACCACCACACCGCCGCCGCTCTAGAGCATTATACTAGCATTTCATGAAGATATTAAATATCTAAAGCTGTCTACCCATTACACCGTACCATCCCCGAGTGACGTACACAACAATCCCCTACGTTCGGCGTACCCTGGGCAATTCACCAGTTCTCCAAAGCGAATTGGCTAATCCTTTCACCACGATGGCAAGTCAAAATAAAATTTGACTCAGCCATCGACACGACGAAGAAGAAGAAGACCGTACCATGACCATGACTTCAAGTTCTCAACATATCGGGTATAGAGATGTGATAGTGTGTTTGTGTGCGTTTGACGCAACAAAATCGGTATCTACCTCCTTTTTTATACTGGGCATTGCCTGACGCATATCACTGATCCGGGCAGAGTTGGTGGTTACGTCCGAGTTGCACGGGCTAAAACCCAGTGTGTTACATCTACATGACTTTGCCGGGGTGCCATGTATCGCTCGCGCATAGACGCTGACACCCACGAATACGGTTATGGGCATACATAAATGTTTGTTATAAGAATAATCCATAATCTATTTAATAAAAACAAATTTATTGGATAGAAAGGGTAATAAACGAAGAAAGATCCCTTGTTCCTCCTGAAAGAAATTTCTTGTGGAAGGTACTAAAGTCGCCGGATTATTGTGGCTATGGTATATGGTTTAGTGGGTAGACATCTTAATCCACACGGCGTAATGGTGGTAATGTGCTAGTTTTATCAGCTCTTATAGTGCTGCATATGTGTAATATAAATAGTGGTTTAAAATATACCGAGATATGCGATTATAGGATGTACAACTAGTAAAACAAAGTGTTAAACGAAATGTGCTCCCAAACTTATAATTGTATAGTATAACTTATATAATACTGTAGTTATTTCTACCTTAAACAAATTATATCAAATTATGAAAAAAAACTATGAATTGCGATATAGACCCCTTTTTTAGTGGCTGGTGTTTTGTAATAACAGCAGAGCACAACAAGTCTATGCCTAGTCGAATTCCAGTTTAATAAAAATAAATGTGTTAGTAATAATTATGTATTTACGATTTGTGTTTCATTTCTTTTTGTATAAAGAAAAAACGTACTTTAATCTGTACTTTTTGGCGATAATGTTATTATTATATATCACGTTGTAAGATATTACTAAAACTCTATAAGATTGTTTTTCACCAGTCATCCTAATTATAAAGAGAAATAAATACTTAAATACAATTATATAAAATATCGTCAGAAATTGAAGCTAATAGAAAGTATTATTTATCGAGTTATCTTTTTGATTACCTATCTATCTATCTCTCTGTCTTAGGATTAAAAGATTAGATATAGCAGTTGTAAATATTGCTTGCACTTATGTAATCAAGTGTGGATAATATCAATAATATTTAGTGGATTTTGTGGCCTAACATATTATCCAGCTGATAAAATTTAATTCATAAAACCTAGTGATGTATATGGACTATCTACATTATCAGATAACCATGTAATTATTGTAACACTTAAATTTTCCAAGAATATATTTCTTGTATTGAAATAACATATTTTAATTATTAAAATTCGACCGCGGTTTCGCCTATACTATACTTTTAGGCATTTTAGACTGGCTGCGACTCAGGCGCGACGGTCGCACTCCCTTGAAAATGCCTAAAAGTATAGTTTAGGCGAAACCGCGGTGGACTAAATAGACCAACATTACGTGAGTAACACCCGTATTTCATAATTTGAATAATGTTACAAATTCACGTCAGTTTTATAAAAACATATTTTAAAATAGGTATTAACGAATTAATATTACCTAATATTTATTATTTTAGTGTTTGTTATTATATATATGGCTCTTTATAGCATTATTTTATGTGCTGTAAGATCCATGAATAGACTTAATAATTAATTATTATTATTACAAAATTATTTTTGATAATTAGATCTATTCAATGTTAAATGCATTTATGTTGTTTTATTCGTATTATTGCTAATGTTGTGTATTATTTAATGTAGGTATCCAAAATGTGTTACAGGTTTCTAAGTACCAGTTCAGATAAATTGTGAAACTGTAAAACTATTATTAAACTTGTTACGTTATTTTAGAATACCAATGTAATGTGTGTCAACTTTATCTATGTACCTAGTTATTTAAAGCAATTGAAATTTGTAGGTATAAAAAGAGCTTCTAAAAAATATAGAAAATGTTACTTTTAAGATTTAATAAATTATTTTTGTGAACCAATTTGTTTTCTTTACAATTACTCACTAAAGAAAAACGATTATTTCCTCATAATATTGTATATTATATATTACGACATAAAGTTGCCAACAATAATTAGATATAGGTAAATTAATAGTAGACTAGATAATATAATTGATTCGAATAGACTAGAATGTTTACATGTCTTTGGTGCTTATCACAAAACTAAATATAATAATAAAGTGTTTTCCAATTGTACTCTTATACAGCGATTCTCGATTATTCTGAAGGTTTTAACTCTGCCAGAGCCTCTTTGACTAATTCTTGTAACTCTTGAGGCAAAATCGTTTTAGATATGCTTCTGTTGTCGCCATTTCCACATTCATCGTCAGCATAACTTTTTCTGAAATCTGTGGAGGACCCGTCACTGTTATCTTTATTCATATCATCGTCACTATCAGAATACTTTCCTTGGTTATTTTCTCCATTGTCACATAACTGCTCTTTTTCCTTTGAATCATTCGATTTCACAGATCTCTCTGAGTCAGTTAAGAATTCATCCATTAATATTTGCGATGGGAATACTGGAATGTATTTCTGACCATTGCACCAGCTTTCTAATGTCTTCTCCAGTTCAGTTATTCGGTTAGCAAGAATTCTGAAATTAATATTTCAAGAATGAAAATACATATACACAAAATAATTTATAATATCCTGGGCCGGATATTTATATAGGTGGGTGTGTATGACAGATAATGATATCAATTCGCCTTTGATTTAAATGTTGTAAAAATAAAATTTGTAATAGTAGAATTGAACAAACATTTTATTAAAATAAAATGTGTGTTAAATATTACTGTAACTGAAATACAACCATTAAATTTTCTACGGCTGAAGTAATGGTTATAGAGGAGAAGAAAATATGGGTATTTGACTGAACACACGCCTTTCACGATTCTTTCAAATTTAGGGGATAATAATCTAAGCGCTAGTTTCAGAGGTTCCAGATTGATCTCATCCGCCCCATAAAATATAACCTGGCAAAATTTAAAAGCGATATAAATTACACTTGGGAAAAAACAACGATGTCGCTTTTGACGTGTTCAAGCGCCCCCTGGGCCTATGAATACCATTATTTAAATCTTGTATCTATTTGTGGTTATATCTTTTACTTTTGTCTGTAAGATTTATCTAACACCTCTAACATTGGGGCTAAAACTCTCGAATGGATTGCCCCTCTCCATCATTAAATACATAAGTAATAAATAAGTAATCGGGCAAACATACTGGTTGGTCTTCCTCTGATGTTGCAGCGCCACAGATTTGTCATTCAAAGCTTCAAACAATCCAAGACAAAGACACTTCAATTCAGCTGCCGCACTTTGCTTCATAGTCTTAAAATTAATGTTGTCTAGAAATTCGCGCACTGGAAATAAATAATAATATAGAAGACGAAATTATGAGTTGAGAGCTAAGCTCATGAACTAGAAAAACTATGATATTAGGCGGTCTGTAGCAGTTAATTCTGAATAATCCTTATTAATATTATAAATCAGAACATTACTTTGTCCGTCTGTCTGTAACTAAGTACTAAATTAAATATAAAGTACATACTGTTAAAAAGTTCCCCCCTATTAATAGGCATGGTGTCTGATCCACAAACAGTAAAATATAGGTCTATATTTATATTTTTGATATAAATATACCTTATCAAAATATAGATAAACATAAACCAAATGAAAGAATTTTAAGTTATACACTGTTAGTCCATTTTAAAGTACGACATTTTGAAAATTTATAGTACTTTCGTAATAAAATCATTTTTTAAACGCTATATTTTGTAAAGCTATCAAACAAAATTCATAACTTCGCATACAAGTTACAAATCACGCTTTTGGGCGAGTATGATTAATCTGAATTTAAAATTGTATTATGTGAGGAAGTTTATGTGCTAACATAGTAATTATTTTTATGACGTTTCTAATATCGAGATGATTTAAGATTACCCAAAAATAAAAATCATTCATCATCTTCAATGTACAGACATGGCAAATTTACAATTTTATTATATGAATTATATATGATTCAAGTATCCACAAACCTTGTTTTTGGTTCATAACATCCGCAAATCCTTTTTTATAATGTAAAGTGTAATTTTTGTTTCTATTATCAAGCAGTGTCTGAAATACAACATTAGCAAGAGTTAATCTTGTTACTTCCGGTACAAACTGATAGCTATTCAAAAGAGTTTGAATGTTTAAAACAAATCACCTTATACTTTGTCAATGTTCGTTTGATTATTTCTTTTTCGACCTGCAATTGCGTGATCCTTTCATGGAGATACTTGTTTTCCATGACTAGAGCATCAATGTCAACGATAGGCTTAGGTGGATCCACTTCATTACTGTCCTGAACTTTGACTCTGTTAGTTAAAATGTAACTGATCTGATGATTAAGCCTCTGTACTTTGTTCTTGTAGTAGTCTCTGTCACAAACTAGTTCCTCCTTTTCATCTAAAGTGGCTCTATAATCTAACTTAATTTGTTGATACTGAAAAAAATATTAAGAATTAAAAATTACAATACATAAATATTAGCAGTCCTGTATCTAATACATGTCCCACTGCTAGGCTCGGGCCTCTTCTCATGATGTTTAGGCCATAGTGCACCATGCTGGCCAAGTGCGGATTGGTAGACTTCACACACCCTTGAGCACTTATTAGGCACTCTTAGGCATGCAGGTTGCCTCACGATGTTTTCCTTCACCGTTAGCAAGCGATAATTTATATGATAAATACACACATATCTTCGAAAAGACGAATCTTAACGATTTATTGACAGAGGTGTGTGCCGAGGGTTCGAACTTGAGACCATTGACTTCGCAGTCCTACGGTCTACCACTCAGCCATTGCTGCTGAGCTTAACTATTTGTTACTAACTGCAGGTTCATTCAAAATTAACAATGTTTTTATTTACACACTACCTTTTTCAGAACCTTCTCCAATTCACTGACAAGCTGCTCGTGATCATTATTAGAATAAGTGCATATTGTAGATATTTTTTTATTGGAGTTAGTTTCATCACTGACAGATTCTCTTTTTTGTAGTAGTTTCCTTAGCACTATTATGTCACCTGTTGCCTCTTCTAGTTTACTTTTTAGATTTTCCACCTGTATAAAAAAAACATAAAAAATAAGATAACAGAACTTCTCTTTTCCACCCAGGACAAAGAACATGACAACTAAATGGGCTGCAGCCCAGGGCTGCCGAGATACTAAGGGCCAGGACCCAGTCACCATTGAAAACAAAAACCAATTGCCATGTGTTTAAAACCATAATTTAAAAATCAAGTTCTCTTGTATAAGTGTGTAATAAGTAACTCCAGGCCTAAGGCCTGATGATATGAAATCCAAAACTTCTCACACTTGTCTTACATACATATAGTTCAACTGTGTGAAAAGAATTACATAATAGGTAGCAAAAGATCCCCTCCCCTGGGCAAGCTGCACCATATGAAACACACCGAAGGCACTTGTGAAATTCCGATTTTCTTTTTTTAAGTGACATGTAACATTTTTTTTAACCAATGAAATAAATAAATATTCTATTCTATTCTTTTGTAATTTCTTAACAAACATCTCTCACTCGGTTAAAAATCGCGATTATTTTCAGAAAATAGGTGGCCCCTAAGTAGCCCAGGACCCACAAGCTCAGTACTTGTCCCAGACAAAGCACATTCAGAGATTCACTTGAAGGTTAAGGTACAATATTAGTGTTGTTAGTGTCTGCAAGGAGGCAACCAAGGCATGTGAATAGGACTCTTTAGTTCACATTTGGTGATGAATTGTAAAATAAATTCTCATGTCTTGCTGGTATTAAAAGATATATTATGTAAGTATGATTACTTCCAACTTCAGCATATTGTTATGATCCTGTGTTTTAGCAAGCATCTCTCCACCGCTGATAGTGTTAGTAGGAGTCAATCTGTATGCAATACTGTTACAATCAATGCTAGACTTCAAAGAAACAGTTTTCTTGCTCATAAGCTGTTCTACCAACACTTTGTACCTATCCCGCTCCATACTGCTCTTGTCTAATTCTCTGCTCATTATAGATAAGGCATCCATCTTGCTTTGTAATTTACTTTTGAGTACAGAATTCTGAAACAAAAACAAAAATAATACAGATCTGATGAGGTGAGCATAAAGCTACTTTGTAAAGTAAAAGCTGTTTTTTTTTAACAAAAATCATTCCTTTATCATTAAAAGGCTTGTAAAAAGTCGGACTTCAAAATATCTTGAAAAGACACAAAAAATTTTTATCTCTTTTTAGTGAAATATGAATCATACTTTTTTAAACTTTTTGTCCAGTAAGAAGGACTGGTACAAAAACCAAAAAAACCTCCATGCCAATTTTCACCTCGAAAGGTGCATTATTGACGGCGCTGTAGCTGTATAACATTCATTACAACTTTCAATCGGCTCTCTATTAAAATTTGCATTTTTCTGTAAGGAAGTTTTACTTAGGACGTGTTGAGATATCTATGAACATTCGTGTTTTAAAATAAAGCTTTTAAAGAAATTATGTGAATTATAATGCAAATTACACAGTTGAAAATAGTTGAATTTTCCATAGAACCTTTACCTCGAGAACATAATCGTCCAATTGTTGATCTTGAAATTTCACTTTGTTGAAAGAATTTTTGGTAAACATGGCTTTGGTTTCCAGTGATATTTTTTGCTAAGGAAAAGGGTTGTCTTGTTTGTGTTCTAACAGCATCGTCTGCTATAAAATATTATCATTTGTCGTGCTAAGAGTTCTTCGTCAAATCAACTTCAATCAACGAAACGAAATATCGGCATAAAACGGCAATGAAATCATTTCATTTGATATGAGTATGACATTGACGTTTCTGCTGAATAGGGAGGATCAATGGTTTCCCTAGACGTCGATATTCATCTAAATCGATGACAACTGATCCAGTAAAACAGATTATTTTGAATTATTAACTTGCATATAACTGGACTTTAATTGACAATAAAGTACAAAAATGAGATTTTTGCTCTTTTGCTCTATATTGGTAAAATTATACATATGATGTATGTTAGTGCTATAAGAAAAAATACTTCTTCTTATTTGCGTGTCAATGGAAAAACACATGGAAATGCATGATATTTAAATTTTGTTTGGCCAAAAAAAATAATACTAAAAATCTAACTAAAGGAATATTTTGGGATCAATGTACATTAGGGTATTATGTACATACAACATGGATGTTTTTTATCCGTTTTTAATATCACCTGGTTCCTTTAATATGCGAGTGTATAACTCGCAAGTGGCCGTTTTTTGTCAATAAGCAGTTTTCATCCAATCACATCCATTTATCGATGTCAAATACATTTTTTTTCTAGTACGGTTCGCTTCCCTAGCACTTAAAATGTCAATATGACAATTGCAATCCCTTTCACGCAGCAAATCATTGCAGACATTAAATTTTAAAATTAACTCTCTTATCAAAAACTATTGATAAAAATTAAATTATAAAAATAATTATTTTGTTTGAAAAGGTGTTGGTCGATGAAATTATTATATTACTAGATCTCGTGACCTCGCATGATATAATAGCCGAATTTTCATCTATACTTCATGATGAAAGAAACGTTAAATTATTTTTAATCTGCCAGTAATTGAGCCAAACGAACGGATGTCTTGTCATTTTAATGGTAAATGTCAATTTGTTTTTAGAACATTGTGGTACAAAGTGGTACAGTTTTCTTTTACATTTTCTGCAGATGTTAAGTGAAATTGCTGGTAATATCAATACTGAGCACTGCTTCGATGCAATGCGTGCCGGACAATCCCAGAGGAGTAGGTTCCGCTCATCCTAACGCATGGCAAGGATGGCCGCGTCTGGGACCGAAATCGACGACTTCTTGAACGGGCCTCTTGTTTCGTGGGTGAGTGCACAACGATCCGTGCCTCTGTTTTTATTTCTGTGCGCGTAAAAATAAAGCGTGAGATGAATTCCCAAGCCGTTCCGTATGAATGAATGCGTTATTTTGTTATTTCTGCATTCTTTAGGCCAATATTTATTTTTAGGTCTCTGCAGAAGGGTGAGGGAATTTATTGCTTTTCTTTCTTGTCATACTCGAGTGATCAAGTTGTTTTGCAATTTGACGATAATCATACTGTATTTAAGAAGTATATAACTGATTTATTAACTAATGTTTTGTTATTTAAATTCTAACATCTGTTAATTTAAGTGATTGTCATAATATAGAAAGTTGTCTAACTTATGTAAAGAAGAAACTTAATTGATGAGATATTTATTTGCATGCTAAACTAATATGTTTTTCCGATCAGTATGTTTAAGAAGAACTCTGCATTTTAATTTGCATTTAAATGCTACAAGTTTAAGTAGAAAAAAAAATATTTTACTTATTTGTTTTAACATAGTCTGTGAAATATAGTAAACATTACATAAAAGAGAGTTAGCTATCTCCAAGACATTGTACTACATATCTGTGGAGTGGTTCCCAGGCATGTTCATTCATCCATTGTTGGTGTGTGTTACAATTCACTATACAATATACACTCACATGTTAATTTCACAGAGAAACTGCAAAGATGAAGGCATTATGAACTATATTAGTTTTCAAGAGAAATGTGTAATTGAGATGACTCACAAAAAAAAACTACACAAATCACATGATAACATCTAATTCACTTGCTTTATTCCATTTGCAGCTAAAATCATGTGTACCAAACCCAGACGTCATTGTGGAGTACTCCTCCCTGTTCAGTGGAGATATCCTGCACCAGGTGTATCTCCAAATAAACCCAGAGCCCTCCTTTCACATCACAAAGCTTGCAGGGCTGGAAGACCAAGCCCTGATATTAGGTAGAGTGAAGAACTTTGATGCTATCATCAAAAATGTGAAGGCATTGTATGAGGAGGAGTTGGGAATGACCCTGCTAGTAGTCCCAGAATGTATTTGTTTGGGCAAGTCACCAGAGTCCAGAGAAGGGCTAGAGACTATGAAGCTATTGATACTACTGCTTCTTGGTGCGGCCGTCCAGTGCCCTAACAAAGAACTGTTTATTACCAGGATTAAAGAACTGAATGTTGATCTTCAGCACAACATTGTAGAATGTATAAAGCAGGTATGTTGCTTGCAAAATTTTATTTATATTTTCATCATTTATTTATGTAGTAAGTATAATATGTTAATGAAGTATCTTTTTGGGCATTGCAAATCTTAGGTTTATTTATATCTAAGTGTTATGAAAGATGTCAAATATTCAATTAGAGTACATAGTATTAACATTGTTATACTTTATTAACAATAATGTTAGTCTTCAAGGCCATTCCTTAAAAGGTTCCACTAAGGTACAAGTACATCTTCATAGATAATAGAATTACTCATCCATATATATGTACAAGGAACTATGCACACAAATAGGCATGCATGGATAACAATGGATACATTTTTGAACTAGTGAAGCAAGACTTGACTGAACAGCAACAAACACTTAAAAATACATTTGCATATTTATTACTGTTTTTATCTTAAATATTTTGAGGCATAAAAGACCTTATTCCATTAGAAAATAGGGGTTGATATCATTTATATTTTTGGTTTGCTGTCTTCGTAAGAAAGCATAAAGCCAAGGTTTTTATTACAAGGTCTCTCTAATGATTCTAAGATCTAACAGACCTTCAACACTTTCTTCAGCTTTTTCAGGGTTGTTTAGATTAACTTAATAATATAATTGCCTCGTTGGTCTAGTGCTTATTGTATGCACCTCTGACTGCAAGGTATCGGCTTCGATACCTGGGTCTGGCAAAGAGTTATTTATGAAATTTCTGTCAGAAAATTCTCAATAGCAAAACAGAGTTGCAATTGTGCCCAGTGGATGGCGATAAGATCACCCTCTATATTATGGGACCTAAACATAACAGGTGAAATGTGGGTGTTGTACACCCCATAATATAGGCATGATGTTATGAATGCAATTATATATGAGTATTGATGAATATTATGTACTTGGTGAACTGTGATGCAAAGCTCTACTACATAATTAAAATATGTGGCTTGGCCATGTCCATACTGTTACATGGGTTGAATTAAGGTAAAAAAATTATTACTTTTATATTATAGAAGTTCTTGTAGTAACAAAACAGCTAGGTCACATATTTTGACCAAGGTAGATTTGTGAAGTTAGGGCTTGTAAAGTAAGAGCATGTAAAGTTACATGCTTAGCTATACATGAGATCTGATAACTTTTTGACACTGTAGGCCATAAAATGACCTTGTCTGGTCAACATTTTACATCAAAATGTTATTGGTGGAATTAAAAGATACTCTTAAAATTAATTTTATTATAATTATACAGGGTTATTGGGTAAGTCGACCTAGATCCGTTAAGAGATGGTAGTTCCCATCATTTCTGACTGATCTGACTATGAAACACCCCACCCTAAACCTAACCGTTTTCGAGATATTGGACTTAGAAGGTTTTTTTAAAAAATATCCCGATTTCTTAACTATAGCCTATTTTTTTTGTATCCTATGCCTTTTATTTTTTTTTAATTCTGATTTTTGTGTGCCAGATAAGTTTGTTTATAATTCTCAACCCAAAAAGTGCAAGTATCTGAACCAATGGGATCGTAGTAGACGATTGATACCGTAAAAAAGTAATTAATTTGAAAAAAAAAAATTGTTTCTTTTAGTAATATTTAAAAAAAAATCTATGGCGTTAGTTCTGCAGATGTTTTAAATAATATCTACGTTCCATTAGCTATCCAACAAGGTATCACAAGCTAGGGTCTTATCACAATTCATAGAAAAAAAATCGATAAAAGGCTCTCAGGTAGCAGTACAAATTTGGGTTCTTTGGTCCTATTGTTCTTCCACGGAGCTGTGGTGCGTGCGAGCGGGACAAACTGACCAGGTGCAAGCGAGATAAAATAATCCCGGCCAATTTGTTGTTATTGTTTCGTTTTAGTCTGCTTCCGTGATTCGTCCGTAGTAGATGCGATATTTAGTGCTCTTCATTTCTTACCCGACTTGGCTTGTATTTCTGGACTGTTTCCTACAAATTGTGACTGTGCTTGTTAACTGGACTTTGAATTGTGCTTCTGAATTGGAACTGTTGAAGATGGCAACCTTCACGAACGAGGAATACGCGGATATTCTACTTTGTTATGGGTACTGCAATGGTGTTTCTGCACGAGCTCGTGACGAATACATTGCACGTTATCCCGACCGCCGAATACCGGATGTCACTGTCTTTGACGGCGCTTACCGGCGACTCAGAGAGACTGGCTCTGTTTTAAGGCGTCGAGCAGACCTAGGCCGACCACGGATCATTGTTGATGATGAAGATGAAGATAATCAAATAGTTCAACGGTTTAGAGCGGATCCAACTACTTCAACTAATGCTGTTGCCCGAGAACTTGGACTCTCGCAGTGGAAAGTGTGGTTTACGGTGAATACTGCAGGCCTCTACCCCTATCACTACACGCCAGTACATGTTATCGAAGAGGGAGATCCAGTGAGGAGGTTAGACTTTTGTAGATTTATGCTTCATGGAGATTTAGAAGACCCAGCATTTTTAAAACAAATCTTGTGGACAGATGAATCAAAATTTGATAAAGATGGAATTACAAATTACCACAACGCTCATTATTGGGCCCCAAAAGCGCAAAAAAATCCTAACCAGAAGAGGACAAAAGCCGCACAAAGAAGATTTAGTTTAAATGTCTGGATGGGAATCATAGCAAACAAATTAATTGGGCCCTTCTTTCTACCTGATAATTTAAACGGAGAATTTTACGAACATTTTCTAAGAGAAGAGTTACCAAATTTATTAGAGGATTTACCCCTAAATCTGATTAGAAACATGAAGTTCCAACACGACGGTTGCCCTGCACATTACAGAAGAGGGGTCAGGGAATGGCTAGACAACGAGTATCCTAATAGGTGGATCGGAAGAGGTGGACCCATACCGTGGCCAGCAAGAAGTCCTGACCTGACTCCCATGGATTTTTATGTGTGGGGACACATGAAGACATTAGTCTACAATGAGAATAATCCAATTGAAACTATTGACATATTAAGACAGAAGATTATTGAGGCTGCTGACGAAATTCGAAGAGACTTAACGACTGTAGTAGTTAAAAGCGGACTAAGACACCGAATGAGAGTGTGTGTGCGAAACAGAGGCGGCCATGTAGAACAAGATTTATAAATTTAAATAAATGTTGTTTAATAATTATTTGTATTGTTTTATTTCGTTTCCTGGCCCAAAAGAGAAGTTTAATCTTAAGTACCATTGTTTTTTTTTACTACCTGGGAGCCTTTTATCGATTTTTTTTCTATGAATTGTGATAAGACCCTAGCTTGTGATACCTTGTTGGATAGCTAATGGAACGTAGATATTATTTAAAATATCTGCAGAACTAACGCCATAGATTTTTTTTTAAATATTACTAAAAGAAACAATTTTTTTTTTTCAAATTAATTACTTTTTTACGGTATCAATCGTCTACTACGATCCCATTGGTTCAGATACTTGCACTTTTTGGGTTGAGAATTATAAACAAACTTATCTGGCACACAAAAATCAGAATTAAAAAAAAATAAAAGGCATAGGATACAAAAAAAATAGGCTATAGTTAAGAAATCGGGATATTTTTTAAAAAAACCTTCTAAGTCCAATATCTCGAAAACGGTTAGGTTTAGGGTGGGGTGTTTCATAGTCAGATCAGTCAGAAATGATGGGAACTACCACCTCTTAACGGATCTAGGTCGACTTACCCAATAACCCTGTATATGTATGTATACCAATATTGGGCGACAGTCATTGTATATTTGTTTACTAATAAACCATTACGAAATATGTGTACTGTTTGTATAAGCATGTTGAATAGATGTCATCAAAAACTTGTGAAGCGGAATGTCCTTGAGGTACTCTTGACACCATTAAATGATGTTGACAAATATCGTAAATAACGTTTCGGTCTCTGATTGTATTTTAATTTATGAATATTTAAAAAATCCTATTTATAGCTGGGCTTTGTCTTGAGCCCAGTTGGTATTTCTATGTATGATAAGTATGTATTTACAAAATAAATGTATATAATATATATGTATTAGTATCAGTTATTCTAGTAACCATAGTACAAGCTCTGCTTAGTTTGGGACTCGATGACGTTGAAAATGTTGTGTGTGATATTTATTTATAAAGAAATAGCTCATACTGTCAATCAATATGAATCATATAAATCAGTAGCTTCCGTTCGCGGCTCCGTCCGCGTGGTAGTTCGATAAAAACTTATATATCTATATTATTTCAGAGTCTTGAACTATCCCACACCAATTTTCATTAAGATCAGTTTAGTTGATTTGAAGATTTTTGGATACAAACAAACAAAAATGTTTTTCCTCTTTATAATTAAAAGAGATAATGACCATCATATCTCTTGTAAAGTCTATATCAAGATGCCTCATTGATATTTTACGAGTTTCTGCGCGCTACAAATACGCGGGTGGTGGCACCCGCGTATTTGTTTGTTATGTCGATAATAAGTTGCCTATGTCAGCGTATGAGATTCGTATGTTTTTTTTTTTTTTTTTCGTTCTTTTAGTTCTTTTCGTCAGTTTATATAATATTAAAAAAGATTTACAGCATTTAACATACATAAAACATTTAACACTTATATAAGACACAGTTTTTCGCTACTGTATTCACTCACCTAGCTTTCTTGTTCAATGAGTTGAGACATTATATTCAATGAGTGATCGCATTGAATCTCTATTCTCATATTTTTTGTTTTAAGGTGACAGACATGCAAACAGTAGTACTAACCCCAGATGCCATAGACCTCTTCCAATCACCAACAATGTTCAATCACATGCGACGACTAGCCAAAGAGCGCGACCACTATCTCCAAAATTGGGCTTCCCTAGTTTTACACGAAGGCTTATGCGAAAATGAGAATGAAAACAAAAATGGAAAAAATAGGTCCACTCAGAATGTCAATCAAAATAATGGTGATACACAACATCTTGCTGTGGAATTGGCTGACTGGAAGGCACGATTGCGAAAGCAAAGACAGGAATTGTAAGTAATATATTGCGCTCAGCATCAAATCAATCAGAACAAAATTCATTTCGCTTTTCAATAATTAAATTGCAGTTCGTAATTTTTAATTACCCATTACCGAGAACATCACATGGTATTTGCCACGCAATATAATTGTACTTTTCAATATTATCTACTTTTTAAACATGTACAACACTTATTTTCTTCACAGAGAGGAAAAGTCGGAACAGTTATCCGAATGTCGTGAAGAATTAGAACATACAAAGCTTGTACTTGCAAAGTTACGTTCTGATAGCCAGGAGTGGTTTAATGAAGCGCGAAAGTCTGCTGGTTATAGAGACGAAGTTGATGCACTTAGAGAAAAAGCAGAACGTTGCGACAGGTATGTACTGGACAACATACAACTCATATTGTTTTAATTGCCCATCAGTTTATAAATATTTAAATATTTGCGGTCATTTCCAGACTTGAACAAGAAAGTCAACGATACCGCGATCGACTCGCCGATGCGGAATACTACAAAACACGCGTAGCAGAGTTAAGAGAAGACAACAAAGCTTTAATGGAAACAAGAGATGCATTGGAAGAACAACTGCAAAGAGCAAGAAAACGCGCTGAACAATGCCTAGCTTTAGAAGCTGCCATGATCAAATTGAAGAGAGAAGCCAATGATATCGCTTTGGTAAGTAATCTTAAAATATATGATATGAAATATGAACACATCCAGTTGAATAATAATGATTGTGCATATTTCAGGAAAGAGATGCTGACCAACAAAAAATACAAGAGCTCATTGAAGAAAACAATCATCTGCAATATATAACAAAATCTGTATTAAGCGAAAGTAATAATAGTAATTTAGATACTGATAATGAAGGCGAAAGCACATTGGAATCTGGGGAAAATAGTTTATCTGAACAATTGACAAGCAATGCTCAAGCAAGAGCTTTAAAACTTGAATTAGAAAATAAAAGACTGCTATCGACTATAGATGGTTTAAGGGAACAGACATTATTGGAAAGCAGTGACAAAGTTCTTGAGTTAGAAAAGGAAAAGAAAAGAATGACTCTGAAATGTGAGCAACTGCAAGAAAATTGCAACAGAGTCATGCAACAAAATTCTGAGCTCGAAGAAGTTTTTAGAAACGCTTTAGAAGAAAATAGAAAGTTACAAGATTCCTTAGACAGTCAAAAAGCTTTTATTGATCGACAATCAATAGACAGAGATTCTGAAAAAAATAAATTGCAAGACTTTGAAAAACATTTAGAATCATTAACCAAAGATAAACAGAGAATTCAAATGTTGTGTGATTCCATTCAAAGGCGAGCTGATGATTTAGAAAAGAGTCTAGATGCCAGGACTAAGGAACTGAATCTACTGAAGCCAGAGGCTGATAAAGTGACTGGTCTTATAATTCTTACAGAAGAATTAAAAACAAAATTAACTTATAGTGAAAGAGAAGCACACAATTCACAAAGAGAGGTTAACAAGTTACGAGAAGCTGTGGAAGAAAAAGATGTTTCACTTGACAAGCTAACTACTGAAATTGAACTCAAGAAGAAAGAACTTGAACGTTTGTCTCGCGAACTTGAAATAAGCCAAAATTTGACAAGTCGCCTCCAAGATTTAGAACAAAAGACTCAAGAACTTAAGTCACAAAAGAAAATAGACTCGGAAACTATTCAAACTCTTCAAAAAGACTTAATTTTAGAAAAGGTTAATTTCGATAAGTTAAGGAATTGCATGGAAAAAATTGGTATCAATGCCTTCGAAATTATAAACAAAGATGTTAACATAGAAGACTTGTTAGAGAAAATAATAACAAATGTTGACCATGAGGGATTAATATCTGAAATTGCAGCTAAAGCCAACCTCATGAAATTAGTGCCCTGTGATTGTAATCATGACAATGATACCACAAACAATGACGACAGTTTAGTAAATCCTCAAATTGAACAGCTTACTTCTGATCTAGCGACACTACAGGCTTCTCTAGAAAACTCTCAAGCAGAGAATGCTAAACTTCAAGTTAACATTGCAACTTTGAATTCTCAAAATGGCTCGTTGATATCCCAGCAAATGACATTACAACTCGCAAACAGTCAGCTCGCTGCCGAAAAAGAAGAAATTGTTAAACAGTTGGAAGTCTTAAAAGATAAACAAGACAACCTTCTGCGAGATCAAGTTGCTTTACAAACACTTCATGAGCAATTAAATACTGAATACGAAACATTACTTAGTGAGCGTGAACCCATAAAAGTTACTGTTAGAGATCTAAAACTTGAAAATCGGGAACTAAAAGAAAAGTTGGCTAATTTTGAGAAGAAAGTCGCAGATTTTGAATTGGAAAGGGAGAATTTGAAAATTGAATCAAGAAATCTGACGAATCTTAGAGCAGAGCATTCAAAGCTGAAAGATGATTTTAGAAATCTATTTACAGCCAGTGATAGGCTAAAGAACGAGTATAGAAATATGCAAGAAGAATATAGAAACCTTAGGAGTGAGTTAACTCAATTAAAAGTACGAAATACTGAAATCTCTGGCGAGGTCAACACAAAACTTGAAATAATAACCAGCATGGAACTGGAAATTAATAAGACTAATCAACATTGTGAAATGTTGATTCAAATGAATAAGAGTTTGGACGCAGACAGGCGATCTTTGATGGATCATGTATCACAACTTTTGACTCAATACCATGAGCTTCTTGCACACTCATTGAAGGATAAACAACATTACCATGAAGAAGAGAAAATGTTTGCTGATAAAGTAAATGCTCTTTGTCGTCAAAAAGAAAAGCTTGAAGAGAAAATAATGGAACATTATAAAAAGTTAGACAACTGTACGACTAAACGCCGAGGATTTGGTGCATCATTTGTTAAACGAGTAAGAAAAGCTGGTACGGATTTGATTAACAAAGTGCCATCTAGAAACAACAAGCGCATAGAAGACGCAAGTCGCTCGAAATCGCAGCTGACTCTTGCAGGTTCAGAATCTGGAGAATCTGATCCTGGCAGCCAAGAATTAGAGAAAATATCGAAAAACTCTGACCAAGACCAAGGGTCATCTAATCCTAGTGCGGAATCACCGAGGCACAGTTCTGATTCTAGTTTTACTAGACGATTTGACGATAAGCTTTTGAAGAAATCTGATAACATTGATGTGAGTGGATCTATTCCAAGTCTGGATTCTAGTAGGTTGACGTGTGAATCGAATTTCGTAAGACGGCTTTCTGGTACATCCATACACAGTGGTGGTGGCGATGACGCGCTTATAAGAGCTTCATTGAGGCGGCGGCCTCACAAAGCCGTGCCTCCGACGCATAGGAACAGCTTCCAGGGCATAGAAGGAGACACAGGTCTACCAGCAGGTGTGTATCAATATCGCCATAAGTCCTTTTTAAAATCTGCATTATCATAATGATGTTATTGCCGAGTTTTTTAAACGCTAAGCTTTTCTCATATTATATTATTATTTTTCAGCTTCCACGCCGACACCAGTGTTTGGAACAGCTGGCACTCGGCGCACAGTGTACGTGGCAGACGACGATCACAGTGCCAATCTCAATTCGAAACCGCAAAGCACTCCTATCAAAGAGAATCCTCCAACTTACTTGGTATACAATCGGATATCTACCGTCATCGGCGACGGAGCCTGTCAGAGTGTGAATGAAAGACCTGGTTCAGAACATCATAGATCTATGTCGGAACACTCCCGTACCGCGGTTGATGAAAATATGCAAGAAAATGACGATAGTAGGAGTGATAGAAGAAATCTTAGTAGAAACGAAAAAACAGACAACTCAAAGGAATCTGCTATTTGGTATGAGTATGGCTGCGTTTGAGATATTTTTGGAATAGTTTTTGATGAATCGAATGGGTGGAATATATCACAGACTGAAGATATGCCTTGTATTTCGGATTATAATGGATAGTTTGCGCAATTGAATAATTATACAATCATTTATATTTACTAATTGTAAGATTGGCAATGGTTTGATGATGTGATAACGATTTTTATATTATTTAAAAGCAGTATTAGTTGGCATTTAATTTGTTGATATGGGCGACAATAAATTTTCATTTTAGCTTTAAAGTCCCGTAAAGTAAATGTTTGTTGTGTTATACCAGTAGATATTATACTTGGAACGTAAATAAACTGTAACATAATAATATGTCATATTATTCAATGGATATCAATATTAGTACATTATTATAGCAATAGTGGAATAGGTATAACTTAACTAATTTCATGACATAATATGTTAACTTTGTTTGTGTTATACTAAGTTACTTTATTTTTATACTTAGTTATTTTTATGTAAAGTACAAAATATGACAATGGTAACTTTGTAGTATGGCAGCTAATATATTGACATTGTATTCCTTTTAATAAGGGTTTGTACTAAAAGCTATTATAGAGTATACACAGCTTACTCGCAATCAAAGCTCATGGTATGAGACCAGCTAAGTAGGTGTCTCTTTATTTACCAATACCATTAATCAAAGAATACATTCTTGGAAACAACATGACATTATTTTGACTGTACGAATTTTGCAGGACCAAATGGTTTTTTAGTGTAATATGTTTATTGTATTTACCATATAATTTGAGATTAATACTCGAAGATATTTTGAGGCTACGCATTTTATCAACATTTATAGAATACTATTGTATTCAAATGTAAATATTATAAGTTAAATATTTTGATTGGCTTACTTTGTGATGTTTCTTTTTAGGTAATATTTCCTTGCCAGTGATTTTGTGACTACTGATATATTATTTCATTTATTTAAAAAATCAGTGAAGCAATATATGGCACATTATGTACAAATATTATATTTCCTAAAGTATATTTTTTTAAATTAAGTATGACATTCTGTAACTATTATTTAGGAAGCTCTTCATCACATTACCACAGTACAAATCAACGTAATATGACAGTACCGTATTATTATGCGATTAACTTTCCAGTGATGTGAAGTGACTCAATTTTATTTATGAGTTATTGATGACTTGGTCCCGAAATCTAGCAACAGCTGGCGATATACACTTGCCCGTTCTATCTAGGACATAGCCTTCAGATTATGTCCTTGGTTGGTAGCCTGTGGGGTAAATGTATATCACCATATTACCTGTAATTTATAGCAGCTAAGATACAGTTAAGATTTGGACATATTTTGTATAAAAGCTAGCTAGGCTATATAAAATCGAGTCGTTCACAATAATATGCAACTAAATCACAGTACATACTTAGTGATAATAGCTAGTATAAGTTTATTTCTCCTAAGTTTAGTTGTATTACAGACATTACAGTAAATAGCTCGAATAGTATCAGTCACTGCTACAGTAATAACGACGGGTTCATAAAATACACAAAGCATCTTGTTATCAAATTAATATATTGTAATGAAATAATATTCTTTAATTTTGACATTACGTTAATTGTTTTTTTTTTGTATTATCTAAAAAAATAGTCTGTTCATAATTTTTATGAGATAGTGCCTTTAATACCTGTGTAAATTTTCATTTCAATTAAATGTTATAAGGCAACTGATGTTGTAAGAAGGTTACAAAGTCCATACCAACAAAATTGGTTCTATTGTTATGGTGCTAATTGTTTTGTTGATTACAGTTATTTAACATAATTATAATGATTCAAATCTTGTCTCAAAATTATTATGAAACCAGTGAAGTGCATACACATTTATTTAATTTTTAGATGTAAAGTAATACAGTATTTTGAATTTAGCAAGTTATTATCATAATATTGTTTTTAATTTCAATTCCAACAATGCAATAGTTTTATTATTGTAATACATTATATAGGTACTTAATAAATGCCTCTCACCGAATTTATATTTTAGCACCCATAACTTCTTGAATACAATTCTTTAATATTAAATCTGTACTGTTTTATTTTAATATTCCTTATAAAATTTTGTTACAAATGAAGAATCAGTCTCATACACCTTACTGATTTATGTGAAGTTACAAATTTAAATAATTTATTTAAAAATCAATCTTGAGAAAGTTAATTCAAATCATTATCTTGTTTAACAACTAAACAGATTAGGGATAATAATTATATTAAATAATAATATTTTGTCAGATTAACTTTATTAGCTAAATTTTATTAATAATTGCTTACAAATAGTACACATAATTCTAAAGAGATCCATTACAACTTGGTACAGGCTTCACTTCCCATTTGAAGTCCATACATTCTTGCATAGAAACTTTGAATGGCTGGCCAGACACCACAGCCTTTCGTCCAGGCTCTACTTTGGAAGGCAGGTGAGATATGATGCACTGAAAAAAAACGTAACTTCAAATTCAAGAAAAAAAATGTTCAGTCTAAACCCTATTCAGCCTTTCAATTTCGCTCTATAGTTTACATTGTATTTATTTAATACCCTTATGTAATTCTATTATTTTGTAAAACAGTTACCTTAGGTCTTTGAGCTTCAGTAGACATATAGCCAATGCACATAGTCTTAGTAGTATGGCCCCAAAGTAATTCACCTTCTCCATTTATTGAGTCAAATCTGAGTGCCAATGTACCACCAAGTCTTTCAGGCACATCCCATAAAAATGGTGATTCTAGAAAATTATCTTTCAGGCATTTATCTAAGCCTAATATAGGTGAAGATTCAAGCAAACTCTCAGCAGAATTCTTAGCCAATTGGGTCCTAATTAAATGTTCTCCACATCCAGAAGTACAGGCAGCTACAGATGGTTTTAATCCATCTCTGCTCATGACCGCCCATACTCCACTTCCAAATGAGGCAGCTTGACCAACTCTCCCTTCATGCTTTAAAGACACACCACCTGAACTTGCTCCTGAGGCAACCACACCATTAGAATCTACACAAATGGCACCAACTGTATCCAAGGGACTGAACTTGATATCATTCTGTATAGAATACCGCTTGAGCTTTCTTTTGCAATGTTTATAGTTCCTGAAAGCACGGGCAGATACCATCTTGTGATCATCTACTATCTCTATTCCCATTCTTTGTGCCCAAGATCTTGCTCCATTGCCAGTAAGTATACAAGGAGGGACTCGACCCAATGACAAATTGTCACATTGTTTAACACAAAGCTGTTTAGCAAGAGAGATAGGATTCCACACATTAGAAACAGCACCACAGGCTCCAAAGTGCAGAGTTTGGCCATTCATTACTGATGCATCACATTCTACATGTCCATTCCAGCTCAGGTTTGACCCATATCCAGCATTTGTTAGAGGGCTGTTTTCAAGTTCTGAAAAATGTAAGTTTTCTAAATAAGTTACCTTCCTGACATATATAATTAGTTATAATTATAAGCTGACACACTGTGAACTGGATACAAATGTCAAGTTGTATTATCTTCAAATCTACAGACCGATTATAGCCTTCTCTACGGCGTCCACAGCATTACCGCCGAGCCGCAACGCTTCGGCGGCCTTTCTGCACGCTGCATAGCAAGTTTTTTGGTACTCCTTCTTTAAAGAATCGCTGTGATAACCAGCTCCTGAAATACATTTAGATTTAATAATTTAATAAATATTTCCTTTGCAAACCATGATCTCCTATTTAGAAGCTTGTAAATGTTTTGTTTACCACAATGTACTGCTATAAATCCATTCATTTTTTCATTTAAATAGAATCGATAATAAGATTCTTTCAGGTCATAATAAACTCATCGTTATCTAGTTGTTTACAATTATAAAATTTTATTTTATGTTGCGATATAACCCCTGCTATTTTTTATAAACAAATACAAATCCGAATCCGAATATATATTTTAACAACATTCAACTCAACTATCAATCATGACAAATATTGACAATCGATTGACACTGTCAGTGTTGTCAACTACAAAATTTCACGTCGCTACGTTCAGGGCTGACGAGCTGTCTTCCGAAACCATGAAAATTCATTTTTTGCTATTTTTAATCCAACACTGAAAGTTAAAAAGTAATACGAGAAGTATAAAATGTCTAGAATCAAACCCGTACGGGAAAAACAAATTTAGCGACGAGTTCTACTAAGTTTAATAAAATTATATGTGATTTACGTAATGGTTTTACCATGAGGCCCCATTCTCCGAAGGTCATAAGGCATTCTTTTACGCAACCGTTTTGGTAAAATTAATAAAATAAAAATGAAATTGTTGTGATTGAGGGTGGAGGGAAGGAGCTCACGCGCGTGTGTTGGTGCGTTGGTGCTAAGCAAAGAGCTTGCATTTAACCAGAGACAACTATGAGTTTGAACTAGAGATGTGCCGACTAACTTGATGCACCCTTGCTGCCCAGGGTCTCACTCGAAGTCTGACTTAACCGTCAGCCTAACTACGAATAGTCGACCACTTTTGTAGTTGCCGACTAGCCGCCGTTAGAGCACTAGTCGGCCAAAACCAAATATTTAGTTTGTACTAATAGTAAAACTGATTTTTTGTAAGACTAAGTGACTTAAAAATTGTAGACTTATTCATCCATTTTGAAGGTTCATACGATCTAAACTTTTAGATTCTGGAGCTACCTTTATCTTCAATTATCTGTTGAAGTATTTATACAAACAAATTGGAGAATTAAAACTACTTATAAAATAAAATAAATTGCTACTAAAACAAAGGATTCAATTGATTTCATTTAATATTAAGGTTGAAACATTAAGAACCCAGCAAGAATTAAACCTGCACTCCCCGGGTAAACGCCCCAGGTGCTATACCAATTAAGCTATGGAGCTATATAACAAGTATATTCAGTTCTGTTACTAAAACAGGCTCCTCATTCCATAGGACATAAAATTTGACGTACGCATATTTGACGAGTGAGGAGCTCGTGCCTAAGTCGAAGCCGCGCGAACCGATCGATCTTAAGCAGCGCCGAACTACACAACCTTATTCCACACCATATTACCATCGGACTACCAGACAAACGCCACTTCGGCATTGCTTCATATGCCGGTAGATATGCCGCAAACACGCACCAAGCGTTTCGCCTTAACATTACTTATGAGAACTGCCTTAGAATGGAATGCCTTGCCCGCAAGTGCTACAGTGTCTCCGCATGAGTATCAATCTGGGTCTCTTCAAAGCAAGAGTTAATAGGTATCTCATATCACATCGTCACTTATCATCAGGTGAGATCGTGGTCAACAGCGTTCCCATCCACCATAAAAAAAAAAACCAGCCAAGTGCGAGTCGGACTCGCGCACGTAGGGTTCCGCACCACTATACATCTAAATACATAATAATATTTTCTTTAATATATTTGAGTTGATTGAATGAAAGGTAAAATGCGGTTTACGATTTATAACGTATTAAAAAAAAAAACTAATTATTAGATCTCGTTCAAACCAATTTTCGGTGGAAGTTTGCATGGTAATGTACATCATAAATTATTTTTACATTTACCATTCCTTTAATTTAGAAGTTACGGGGGGGGGGGGGGGGGAAACACACACACATTTTTCCACTTTGGAAGCGTCTCTCGCGCAAACTATATAGTTTAGAAAAAAATTATATTAGAAACCTCAATATCATTTTTGGAGATCTATCCATAGATCCCCACATCCTATCCTCAAATTCATAGATGGGGTATCTATGGATTTGAGGAAAAAAAAAATTGAGTTTTTGTTACCACGCGATTATCCTGCGAGACTGGACTGGCATTTTGTCGTAGGATGTTGCGCATGCATAGGGAGGACCCTCAATTTTTTTATAAAATATTGTGGTCCGACGAGTCTACTTTTAAAAAGGACGGATACATGAATCTACACAATTTACACGAGTGGCACGTAGAAAATCCCCACCTACTTAGAGAAGATCGGTCCCAATATCGTTTTAAAGTGAACATGTGGACCGGAATACTAAATGGTAAAGTAATAGGACCCTTTGAGCTACCTGAGGCACTGACTGGCGCGGCGTACTTAAACTTCTTACAAAACGAATTACCAAATCTATTGGAAGATGTGCCGCTAGAAACAATGAGGAATATGTGGTTCCAGCATGATGGGTGCCCAGCACATTATGCACGTCCTGTAAGGGATTTCCTAGACGAAGAATACCCTGGTAGGTGGATGGGAAGGGCCGGTGCTATAGCGTGGCCAGCTCGTTCACCAGATTTAAACCCGTTAGACTTCTTTTACTGGGGTGCTATAAAAGAAAAAGTTTATGGAAAACCCATCACGGACTTGGCTGACTTGAGGGCGAGGATCACAGAGGCCGCGGAATCAATCAACAATAGAAGATTTGCTCGCCATATCTCCCGCTCATTTTTAAAACGATGTAGGGCGTGTATTTATGTTGGTGTTAGACATTTCGAGCATTTTATTTAAATAAATAATTACAATTTTGTTTTATTTTTGAGTTTCATATAAAACTATTGCAATAAAATTACTTATCTTTTTAAGTTTTAAGAAAGAGAATAGACATTTAAAAATGTATTTGCGTACGAATTTGAGACTATTGTTTTATTGGTATGTTTTGTTCTGCAGGGGTATTGTTCCCGAAAATTATTTTTACATATCCTAGTAAGAATTTTTCAAGTAAGTGTTATACCATTTTGGAATTGTAATAAAATTACCTATCTTTTTAAGTTACTCGCCGGAGTTACATAGTACTTTTTTTTTTTCAGTACACTTGGAGGAAGTTGAGTGAAATCGTAATTACTAAGTCCTTGACTGGACAAGAACTTAATTTTCTTTAAAATATTGCTTAGATATGTATTGTTTTTTTTGTTTCAATTTGAAAAAGGGTTATTGACGATAACATAACAGCATTTTTTTTTATTATACCAATATTTGTAGATCATCCGGAGCAAAGTCGCCCCAAAAGGTGTAAATTTTAGTTTTTAAAAAAATGCCTTTTATTCTTTTAATTTCCAGAGGGGATTTTTTTTTTTTTCTGGTGACCCTTGTGACCGCCCCTATCACCCCTCTTCCTAGCTACGTTAGGGACACCCTGTATATGGTGAACCCCAAAAAGTTGTATGAAAATCTTAATGTGTTTCACCAAATACATCTACTTACCAATTTTCCACAGTATAGCTCTCAAAGTTACAGAAAAAAGTGGCTGTGACATTCGGACAGACAGATGGACAGACATAACAATGCCATGCCATTCGGCTACGGAACCCTAAAAACAAATATTATAAATTGGGTTGCCCTAATTGGTTGATTTGTAATTTTGTTTTCATACGCAAGGCACAGTGCTGCCCCAAGTATTTTCTACTCTTTATTGACAAGCCGTAACCTTGGAAATAAGGAACTGCAGTTAATAAGCTTCAGCTGTGGATTAAATTAAAAATAAAAATTAAATATAAACTTCATTGCTACACTGGCCTCAGAGATATAAGCCAACTGGAAGTGTCAAAGTCAGGCAAAACACAGGAATCAGTCTTTCAGTAATTTTAATTGAAATATAATACTCTTTGGAGACTGTGCCGAAAGCTCCCATCTTCGGTAATCACAACTTTTTGGTCCCTCTTCTTTTTTTAAAGAAAATATATAACTACATGTTGGTGCCTTCTGTTCCCAGGTACAATGTAGAACCTCATTGTCATAATGTGCCCAGGTGGATCAGGGCCTCCCATAGGTTAAAGACAGCCCCCTCTACAGCACACTTTACAAATCCAAATTATAATAAATTATCTCTCCTCTCTGTTTGTTGGCAGTTGCATTATTTTGAGATGTTTTATAAACCCTGAAGTGCTGACCATCAGCCATTCAAAACACTTGAAAATTGTGCAGTGGCCAATATGATCAGAAACCACAAAAATTTAAATAATATTTATCAGTTTTTTGATAATTCTGAAACTATTTGATTGGAAATTAAAGTAAAATTAACAAGTCACAAGTGTTTTTTTAATTAATTATTAAAAATATCTACAAAGTTATATTAAAATATTTGAAGTCATTGAGAAAAAAGGAAATTGAAAGATACTATGTATTTACAGATTTTTGCTAGTAGTCATCATAACACCGCCAACCAGAGCCACAATAGTGAATCCTTGAGCAACAATTCTCACTCTCATCATCTGTTGTGATAATCTCTTGCGACCAGTTCTAAAGCTCCACAGGCCATATGACAATGCACCTGCTGTGGCCAAGCATCCTGAAAATAATTTAATTTAAGGTTAAAATTACACAATAACTGAATAGTAACTTCTATTAATTGAATGCATCATAAGTTTTCGTTTTAAGTTGTAGTAGTTCTTGTTGATAAGATCTGCTGTTCAATACAACTAGGAGTCTAGCAAACAGATTATAATTCATATTGGCTCATTTACTACTAAATAGACGTTTTACACATCCATTCTAGGAGATATTATAAGACATTTTTTGTGCAGTCATTCCGAAGTCTTAATAGAAAACCTGTTTACATCTAGCTGGAGTCCACTATTTATCATGTTAATATAACTATTATGTTCATAACTGTAAGCATTACGATTACACAATATTTTTATCATCTTCACGACGGAAAATAACATTTGAGGATTTTTTACACATAGTACTAAAAGTAAATAAACGAAAATTATAATGAAATATATACCTATAGGCACAAAGGGATTTTCAGAGAACTTTCTTGAAAATTTTTCCTGTGTAGTTTCAACGTGCTGATGGGTACCCATTTCCTTTCGGAGCTGCACCCAGTCGAGATCAGAAGGCTCATCTTTGGTAACCATTATGTTTATCTTTAAGTGTTTTATGCGTGAGGTAGAATTTTAATAGTACAGTATTTTAGATTTTAATATTTAACAAACATAGCCGCCCGCCAGGCTTTGAATCTTTTGAACAGTGTTGCCAGATGGTCATCTCGCGTTCTCCCCAAAACTTCGCCGAAATCCCCCCAAAATTCAGGTTTTGAAGAAAAAATCCCCCAAAAATTTAAAATAATATTTTATCACTTGTTGCGTCAAACACGCGCGCGCGTGCCCCCTCCACGAGTCTAGGCGCCATTCCTTGTCGACAAAAACATTAAATAATCAGAAACTACTGTAGCAACACACGATTAAAAAATACTCTCGGAAAGCTGAAGGAATGCAAAATTTAATTTAATATTAACTCGATTGCCTAGATTAATGCTAACTATAGAAAATAAACCTCAAAGTTAAAGTTTTTTTAAGCAAAAAAAATACAATATTTTGTTTTTACTTCGAGGTATACAAAACACTATGCAAATTACTGGAATTGATTATTCTATACTTTAAACTACATGATATGCTCTTTATGAAAAAAATACACCGAAATCTCAATAAAATATTAAAATTTTAGACAGCCACCAGATGTCGAATGTTAAATTGGATTGTGCAGCTGATTGGTTGAATTGTCATAGGGTAGCCATACGAAGAAGATAGGGTAGGGCGATCCAATTAATTTCTAAACTTTTTTTGCCAAGCTGTAATTTTGGTAGTAAAAATCCCCAAATCCCATCAAACTCAAATTTTTCCCTCCAAGCGTCCCCCCAAAAATATTTGCCCCCCAATTATCCCCCCATCATTTAAAAAAAACCCCCAAATTTGGGGGAAATCCCCCCAATCTGGCATCACTGCTTTTGAATGACGGTGATATTGTTACAAAACAACAAAATTTCGTAGAACGTCAGAATTTGACAATTTATAGACAGGATAGACAGTGACTTTGATTGATGAAAATGACAAACTAGGGATGCGAAATAATGGTTGATTTCCAGCCGGATGTTTTTTGTTCAAGTCGGAATTTTGAATGAGGGAAAAAAACATGATTCTTTCATCCACCACATAAATATTTTCATTAAACACTAATAAGTGGCATCTGACTGCATTTGCTGTAAAGAGCCATCAGCGCGTCAAATTCCACGTAATGGAATGCCACTTTTTTAAAAGTATGACTTTCAAGTGAAAGTGCATTTTATCTAATTCATTAATAATTATACTATTAGAAACTAGTTCAGTTTACTTTGAATATAATTAGTTATCGCGTAAATTTAAGTTAAATGTGTACTGTCTACGTCACCAAACCAAATAGTTGTAAGTTGAAAACTACCCAGTAATATTGACTAAAGTTTTATTATTTGAATGTTCATTATAATCAGTTTTAGAATAAAGGCATCACATTTACGTAAACTTATAAAAGTGTAATTTACACTACAGTTCAACATTACGTCACTTTGTAACACTTAAAACTATTCATTAATATCATTTGTGTGGTTCATACACCAATTCATACAGAAACAATTTTATTGAAGATATTTTTAATTTCTTTTAAAGTTTCCTTTTTCTCTTTAGGACCGGATGGTGCATTTAATTTTGACTTAAAATTTGGGACCGTCGTGCTAAAATTGTGACGTCTGGCTACGCTACTGGTATATATGTAAACTATTGTAAACGAATATCTGATCCTGCGGATTCAATTGCATCGATTTATTAAAATCGATTAATTATTTAACCTCTACTTTTTAGCAAAACATACAGCACTGACTCAGCTCGGAGGCCATATTTATTTATCTGTCATATATTGTGGTGAACGCTCGTGATTGCATGTTTTCGAAATGCTTTTAAAACTTCAAGCTTCATTAATCATCCTTGAAACTGTAAGTGTACATTTTGTCTTAAAATAATGAATAGTAATAAAAACCATTATAAAACGAATAGCGATGCCAAATCCTTGAGTGCACAGCTTAGAGAAGAAGTTTCTTTCCTTGTTTTGTGCATAGTTCTGTAGTGTAGTGCGTATTTTATTGTTGTTCAACACGTTTTCGGTAATGTTTATCAGTCAATCTGATATAATTATAATGTGGAATGAAACTTAAATCTTCAAAATACGTACGTACTTTAAGTAAACTTTGTGTTACACTCAGTTTCACTACCGACTTTACCTTACAGCTCATAAGTTTCTACCATCACCGCGACTAATTAATTTGCGATTACAATGACATTGAGACCACAAATCTGATTGAACTCGCCTCGTGATCGTTGCATGTCTCATTGCGAAAGTTCCTATCTAAATATTGTGGATTTGTAGTTTGTTGTGGCAGAGGTTGTCCATTCTAGGTCACCTGTTATTATTAGAATAAATAAGTATCGTCCCCGTCTTGTGTTTCATATAAAAATGACTGTTTTTGCATAATAATATTCTAAAGTTGATACCTATATTTATACATTTGAACCTACTTTGTTAGCATTAATGAATAAATTGATGATCCAAATAATGTTTAATTGTAATCTTACTCATTTGTATTTTTACATTATTGTTTATAAACCAGTGATTGGAGTAGGTAGAGCTATTTTTCTACTTGCCCTAAATTTGCATGGTATTTTTTTTATAGCGGAATGAAATCATAGAAAGAATACATTTTTTTTTTAGATTTTGTAAATTTTTATTCTATGTCATACATTTTTAATAGGCATAAATTTGTTACACATTGTTCTTAAGTAATTTATTTCTTGTTGACTATTAATATTAAATTTTATAAATCAGCATTCTGGGTGTTTCAAAGTATCACCAGTACAAAAAAAATCTCTGCCTACTCCAATAATTGTTAATAGCACAATGACATACTTAATTAAAAGTAATTTATTGTAAAATTTTTTGCTTATGTGTAGTTATTGTGGTTTGGGTTTTAACACTACTAAATTATTCATCCAGCAAGTAAAAAACAAGGTAAATTAGTATTATTAAAGGATAAATACCTTTTTTTGCTGAAAAGTTAGAGACCCATCTACTATTTATAATTATGTGTACAATTTGCATAAGTTTTAAATCATTCAAGGTAAATTAGGTTCTAAATAACAACAATAAAAAGAAATGCTTAAATGTGAACACAATTTTAAGCAAAATGCAGTATATCTGTGTTTAAAAGAGTAGCTCCTTAATAGTATTACACTAAAAAAGTTATAAAAAGTATTTTTTTTTTTAAATTTGTATAGTAGTTTTAAATGCTGAGAAATAATTAACAATGTATCTTTTGTTTCAGATGGCTTCATCATCTTCTCTTTTATTGAAGTCTAGTGAATCGCACCAAGTGTCTTGAGCACCACTCTAGTTTTATCTTTAGTTTAATAATATCTTTTGTTTTTTTTGCTGAAATGTTGTCATGTAATATTGCCAACTGAAACAATCTTATCATTTCTGCTCAAGATAAAACTTCATTCAGTGTTTAGTATATACTCAAGGCAGTCTTTGCATTATTTAATAGATTATTTCTTCTTTTATATTTATTCAGTTTATTTACTAAAGCCACACAATGGCCTCAAGTGACCCTGAACTTAAGGATGGATTTACTATTCCCAGTTGGATGAAAACCAGACCTGCCAAGTGAGTATTGATTACCTTTATACTTTTAAATTTTAATGTGATTATCAGCCATTTTCTTATCTTTTATTAAAATAGGATCATATGCAGTTTCTTCTTTTCTGAAATTACATTGTATTTTTATTCACCTCCATCAATTCAGCCATATTTAAATTAAATGAAAGTATTCCTGATATTCAGTACTTGATTTCTTTAAATTCTCAATTGAGAAACTGACTGTTTCATAATATGTCAAAGTATTTTAGTGTTCTTTATTGTTCTATTATTATATTTTCATCTGATGTGTGTCAATAATAAGCAATAATGCTGAAAAGACTTCACTTTAAATTGAAATATATCTTTTAGATAATAAAATTGCTTTTGTTGCTGTAAATATGCTTTGTATTTTTTTACTCACAAAATCAACTTAAAAGAATGTGAAATAACCAAAGACCAAAGTACTATTATAATGCATTTAGCTGCTTTGTTCTTGGCTGACATATAAGACCAGTGGTATATTTATCAAACAAAGTAGTACCTTAGTGTTATAGGTATGAATTCTGAATTTCTTCAAAACTTGGGTACAAGTAATAGGTCACACAAATATAAATGAGATGATTAAACCATTCTTGATTCATTTTGCTTATTTCTGGTTATTATTTCTTAGTAAGATCTATTTATTATTTGCATGTAGTCATAATATTTTTTTATTTTCTCATTTGACACTAGACTTTAATTTATTGTTAATAAAAGTCTATATTTTAATTGTTCAAAGAGATATAAATAAAATTATACAGGTAGCATATCCATTGTTTAATGTCTCGACAGACAGACAGTAAGGTAAATAATTAGATAAGAAGATATTTATAAATAAATATTTATGTGGCTGATTTTATCACATCATATTAATCATAATATGTAAATGCGTTTTGCTCTAGTTATGAATATTATTAAATATCCAAAATAAATCATTACAAAATAGAATCACATAATCAAGGTTCTTCATAACACAATTTAAGTTTTGTAGTACCATTGATACGAAAGAAGAAGAAGATAACTTTGAAGACAACGACTGCCCATAACTTTGCTCATTACTTACTTGTCCATCCTAAGGTTGCCTGTAAGAAATTGCTTATAGCGATAAGGCCGCCCATTGTGCAACATAATTTTTAAGTGCATTTATTTACAGCATAAATTTCTTTGTTAATATTGGTGTACAATAAAGATTATTCTATTCTATTCTATTCTAAGATAACACAATTAAACTTTAGAAGGCTTTAGAATATTTTTTAAGCGGCTTAGGCCTTAGCCATGTAGTTGAAAAATGGCATGATGAAAATTATGTTAGTTTTTAAATAATTCCTTCACATCTGAACTTTCATTAAGCAGTTAAAAAAAGATTTTATGTATTTAAAATTGTATACTCTTGCTTTCCACCAGGATTCGAAATTATCAAGATAATTATCAATTATGATTCATTGCTTGCTCTATTATTTTCCTACATATTGCTAATAAACCTCTGTTCTTTAGGCTTTGTGCACACCAATTCTATATTCTCTTAATAAGATTTCTGTGGGAGGGTCACTGGTGGCAATAGAGTTCTTTATTTGAAATTTATAAGTATCGTTAATATTTATCAAGATAATTATCACATTGAACCCTGCTTTGCTTTCCACATACTTATTGTATAGATTGATTTGTATATCAAATAAAACATTATAGTTCACAAGCACTAAAGTCATTATTTAAATGTTATATTCTTAGAGTTATTCTTAGAGTTTATTCTTGTCTCACAAAGTTCACATCTTTGATAAGAAAATCAAAAAGTTGAATAGGTCATTTATTGCAATATTTACCTCTTAAAAAAACAGAAAAATACTTAAAATATTGTGCCCTAATTATTGTACCTACTCCGATTGACAATAATTATACAAAGATAACTTATATTCGGTTCATATAAGCCGTTAACAAAATAATGTAGCTTATCTGTTTCCAAGCGCAGTAATTTGGTCGAACAATGATAAGTAGATGACGTCACGTATTATATTTTTAGAGAATTGGCATAATGTAAAGATTACTAAGCTTAAAAACCTATTGTAGGTATAAGAAAACTAAACATAAACATACATAAATGTTGAGGTGTACAACACCCACACTTCACCTGTTATGTTTAGGTCTCATGGGATAGGGGGTGAGCCTATCGCCATCCACCGGGCACAATACCAACTCCTTGCTGCTATTTGAGAAACGCCTCGCAGTAAAATAGTAAATAACACTTTTGTCCGGCCCGGGAATCGAACAATATGCTAACCACTAGACTAACGAGGCAGTTTAAAAAACTGTTTTAAAATAAAGTTATGCAAAACCGTTACAATTTGTCTGATCATAGAGTAGCCTTGAATTTGTATTAGAAATACGTAAAAAATCCACTAACCATTAAGGTCCTGGGAAATCTGAGAGGAATTCACGTTCAGCAGTGTTAAATTTATACGGAATTAAGGATCGTATCATTTAACATAATAACCGAATTTGTATTACAGAACATGGAAAACTTTGGCTTCTCGGAGATAATGTTTAACATACCGATAATCTATTGAAGATACGGTTTATCAAATCATTCAACGATATAATATTATATACCGTCAAAGCAGTTTCTCTACAGTTACCATTCTAAAAACTTGTACAAATTCCTGATCGGAATCGGTAGTGTTTTGAAATATGGGTATATTTTAGGATTATTTGATGCATTTGGGCACTGCGCCAGCTCTAAGCTCCAACCTCCAGCTCGTAGTATTATTCAAAGAAAATGTTTCTTTGAAAATAAATATAATATATTCTGCGGTGAATACAGTTGACCGGTTGAGAGCCTTCGATGAATACCAAGTCGTCTTCTATTGTATAAAGTGATTGGAAATCATAAGTGGAAGCAAGCTTGTAAAAACATTTGTGTCAACTTCGTGACAGTTTGTTTGCAATTCAGGGATTTTCCACTGGTAGACAATAACTGCAGTCTTAACACAATGCAAACGTTAAACATGATTGAGACATGAGTAGTCGTCATGTTTTATTATTATTCGTTATTCCGTGATCTCTCACTTGTTATCTATAGTTCACATAAGTCACATAGGTTCAAATGTTGCTCTTACCAGATGGTAAGAACAACATTTCAACCTATTTCTGGTGTTCTTAGGTCAGGGTTTCAATGTCAGAAATAGGCACTATCGCAATCATACGTTATGTACATTATAGTACCTTTATAATTTTCTTAATCTTTTGGCCAGATTTAATTGCCAACTAGCTATAGTCTGAAACATTGGGTAAAGACTTTCAGTACTAAGTGAGTACAGTTAGGGAGTTGTCCAACCAAGTCCCGCTATTTGATCCTATTCTTCTTAATTTAAAATTAAATATAATTTTTAAGTAAACAGTGAGTATTTTGGGAGCGCGTGAAAATATGCTTTAAATAATAATATAGTCATATACTATATACTCTGAAGACTCTTTCCCATTCGAATTCTAATAACATTCAATAAAAAGCAAGGTTTTACACCGAAAACAATAATTCCCCATTTCACAAAATATCAATATAAAAAAACGAAATATCAAAATAATATAATTATAAAGGAGTAGGGAAAAATTGTTTACAAATTTAATACTTCTGAATGTTGAATTGTACTACTCTGTGCTAAAAATTGGTAACAAAAACTATTAATCATTCATATTACTGTATAAAAGGTCACAAGCATTCTATTAGTCAGGATTTGTACAGCTCTCAGGGCAAGTTTTATCTTTAATAATGCTGAAATACAGCTGATATAATGCAACTACGTACAGTTATTTAGTTAACAATTGATTAATTTGTGCCTAAATCAGAGTTATATCAGCTGTTTAAGCTCTTATTCGGAGCCTAAGCTTAGCTTTGGATTCTATTGTTAACAGTGATTCAGCTATTATACAGAGCTTTTGTGCTACTTGGGGTTACCTACCATTCCTTTAAGGCCGTAGTTCAGAACAGAGAATGATAAATTCATTCAAAAGGCTTAGCACCAATGCCGTCTTATTTACTGTATGAGTGTTTACTCAGCATCAGCAGTAGTGGCGAGCGTCCAAATACTGATTCGTCATAGGTTAGGGTCGTCATCGACATACAGGTGATTGGTTTATGTTATTGCGTAAAATATATATTTAATTCGTAGGCATATGTGCTTTGTTTTAGTTTTTGTCTGACACGTTGTTTACATTGCCTATTTCTATACTATTTGCTTGCCAAAAGCGTCGGAAAAACCCCATGTTCTATCTATCTAAAAAAGTAATTGTTTGCCGACCGCAAATAGCATCGGTTTTGTCGGGAAATCAAATGCATCCGCCATGCACCGGGTTGTGGGCGATTACATACATATTTTTATGGTTTTAACTCCTGCAGTTTAACAGGCAAAGTTTCATATTATTATATTTGTGCGTGTTTTATTCAATGTCGACTACTATTAAGGTAAAATTTAATATTGCGACCCGGCACTGCGTTGCAATTAAATCGCTAATTAATACGGATACATTATTAGCTTATTAGTAGCCATAGCAGGCCATTGCTCTCGACAACAACATGTTGATAATATTATATGTAATATATATAATATATTATATATAAATTTAAATAATTATATATTTGTATTCTCGTATTATGTAATTTGTATGTTTTTAAGAATACTCTAAATTGCAACGACAAATAAATATTAATCATGATCGTTACTTAGGTAAAAAGTTAACCTTTACTTTGTGTATGTATTACCAATAACGTACCTAGTACAAGCAAATGTCATTAGTTCATTACCGTGCCTTGGTGCAAATAAGTTTAAGATTATGCAACAAAGAATTTCACGTGCTTGGGTATGTCATATAAAAGAAAGTGATTACATCGTTTATAAAAGCAAAATGGCGTTCCATCAACAATATCTGATAACGTCTGATTACATGTGAATGTGAATGATTATACACTCATATTATTATTGAAACATGTTGACAAAGACGTGGTCATTCTAGGTAGTCGTATATATATACGTATTGATATTAACACAAATTTCAGTACATATAGACAGATTGTTGTCATTTTCAAAACTTGTTTGAATACGTGATCAGATATTGCTCGCGAATTGCACGCTTCTGAAATGGTATATCAATAACTTGTTTTGCTGTTTATATTAGTTGACCGTAGAGGCTCGACACTGACGTCACTCTGTGGCTCTCTGCTGATTCTTTAGTTGTCAGTCATTATTGACTTTATTTAAAACTGATAAGTGACTAAGTTATTAGTTGTTTGTCACGGTTGTATCTATAGGTAAATAGATTAGAAAAGAGATTTTAAAAACAGATTCGGTATATTTGAATATAGTCATGATGACATTGGTATTTCCACAGTTTATTGCTGCTGATGACTAAAACTTTCATCTAGCTGATGTAATAAAGTATTATAGTCATTCAAACATTTTTCGTAAAAGTATTTTGTACTTATCTAAGAATGTTTGACATTAATATCTTTTGGCATTCTAATTAAATACGTCAGACTATTAGACTGTCTACCCAATGGCACTGTAGAGATGCTAAGAATCTATATGTGTTAAATGAATTTTATAATATTCGATGTTTGATATTTTAATAAAAATAACCTATAAGAAGGCTTATCCGGAAAACGGATTATAAGTTATTCATTGCCTGCGGATAGTTTTGTAATACCAAACGTCAAACTTCTAGGCGGCTCGCGAGAGCGAAAGCGAGATATACTTAATGCGTGAATCCTACACGAGTGACAGAAACAGTGTATTTTACGACCGCAAAAATATTTGGTTACTCCTTTAACAATCATTTATTGTTTATCAACTTAAACAATGGTATAGAATATAAATTAGTTCAGGTCAAGTTAACTTACGATTTCTACAAGGCAATGGAAAGTCTTAGATTTGTGGATAATGTAAGTTATTCTGGTACAGTTTCGAAGTTCCGTATAGATGTTATCCGACCCATAAAATAAATAACAAAGCTACAACAAGCTACACTTGAAAAAAGAATACAGCTTAGGTTTATCTAACACGTATGAAATAGGGCTATTTCACAGGTGTTAAATAACCCTAACCTACAGTGACAGCTGTGTTCTTTTTTCAAGTGTAGCTTGTTTTTTCATTTGTGTGTGGTATATGCTTATCCTACAGATAAAGTTTATCTAACACCAGTGAAATAGGGGCTAAATGTCGTGGTGCTGAGTCATATAAATTTATCTGTATTTTGCTTTTTGCTGTAAGTAAATATTTTTCGTATATCTTCTTGATAAAAAGGACGATAAATTATGTATTTGTTTCAAGAATGACAGACAAGGCATTGTCTTAAAATGGTGTCGGAGATCATTCGACAGTTGATTCTATCTGTTCAAACGAATTGAAACACAGTGGGCCCAAAGCCAAACTATTCCAAGATCTATTGTTGCCGATCGCTTCACAGCCATTAATTCAGTGAAAATGGCTTGTGACGTTGGCAGTTGTTTCACATACATAATATACCTACTTCAAGTCGACAGCGCCGACTACCAAGTAGTGCCGAGGTCAGCAGGTACGGCCCGTGTTGCGGAATGTAAGCATTCACCTACGTAAGCATGGAGGTGTGGCAGGCAAATACGTCACATCACACGATGTTTCTCGAAAGTGCGCTGGGTTTTCGGTTGTTAGATGGGTTTTATTAGTCGTGTCTGAAACGGTTGTAGAAATTAATAATAATAGACGAATGCATTTTTTTTTTATTTTTTAGGTACAAAGATTGGAACCTAGATAAACATAAAGTTACTTTATATCTCGAAATAACGCATTAAAAGTAGGCGGCAACAGCAAATTTTTAATTTACCGGAACGTGTAGTTCGGCAATAAGTAGGAGCTCAAAAAAGGTGTTCATACAAAAGTTGTAGAAAATTTTCTTTCTTTATATAGAAGACGATTTTTCTACAACGGACCATTTTCGAAATACTTGCGAAAACAGAAAAGTAGGATCTTCTACCAAAATAATAATACCTACGAGTCATTTATTCAAAAGCATGAAATAATAAAACGCAAGAAACAAATGACAAAAGTTATTATATGTGTTTTGTTTTAGATGATGAATGTGTTTGTGGTTAATTGAGGTTACGGAGTGCGTCAATTCACAGAATTTAGTTTAATTACATGTATGACTGTATGATATAGTTTACTGCATTCATTAGATCATGTTTACATTTAATTGTACGTAATATTTACTCTGCTAAAGTGAAAATTGCAGTAGTAATAAAAGAATCGCGTTATTAAAAAAAATATCAATCAAAAGGCACCTCTGATATAAATCAGCACGCTTGATTTTATGTATCAGTCAGACATTTTTAAACGTAAAAAAATAGTAAAAGCTATATAATCTGTTATATCATTATTGTTTTTTGTACATTCAGCACATCGATCATTTCGTAAGCTTTTGTTTTGCACAACTATTTTTTAGCTTATCTTTCTTTGTGTTGAAAGATATGGCCTGAAGGATTGATGTTGTTGTGTCATTCATACAAAATACCAATTTGTAACACATGGCTGAATTAAAGAAAAAACATTAGGGTATAAAATCGCCTGATGTTTTCAACCGATCTATCAATACATAGTCAAAACTACGAAGTCAAGACTGAAGGTTGCTTTTAATTATTGGCTCAATGTGACCACTGCAACGCTAGTAAGACCTTATTTTATCAGGTTAAAACATCTCGAAAATGTATCGCAGTCATTATTGAATTGTTACATCTAAGTTGTTTACATTTATTATTTAGTCGTGAACTCGTGATGTTTGCATCACACAGTGTATTTTTGTATTATACAATTTAATGACGTAAAATCACGTAATTGCAACGAACACAATCTTTCTCTTTTTTAACCGACTTCAAAAAAAAAAGAGGTTCTGTATTCGATCCGTATGTATGTATGTATGTATGTATGTATGTATGTATGTATGTATGTATGTCACCTTTTTATGTTCGCGATTTTCTCGGAAACTACTGATCCGATTTGAATGCAGATTTCGGTATTTTAATCCTTGTGTTTCAAGGAAGGTTTTAGTATATAATTTATCATAATCTGATAAAGATCTTTGGAGACAGGCAACGGAACTCTTCAAAAACGAATAGCTAATGAACCACGTTTTGTGCAATCGTGTATCTATGTATTGTTTTCACCACTACATAACATAACATCATGCCTGTGTATGCTTTGAAGGGTAAGCAGAGACACCCTACTTACCTACCCTTAAAGTACCGAAAGCTCTTAGGTTTGGACGGGGCTTACGTTTCAGCATATTTGTTATTATCGTAGTGATAACTTATGATCATGAAGATCTCAGAAAGATTTTTTTGATAATATATAAGGATTTGATAATAAAAAAAAATAAATAAAAAAAACTAATTAAAAAAAAAGAATATTCTTAACTCGAGCGTATTCTAAATATTATAATATGTACTATTTTTTTTTCAAAGAAAAAGGAACCGCCTTCAATAACTAAAACTAATTAAAAAAAAAGAATATTCTTAACTCGAGCGTATTCTAAATATTATAATTATGTACTATTTTTTTTTCAAAGAAAAAGGAACCGCCTTCAATAACTCAAAAGTAAAAAAACTAAGACACTAAAAAGCTTGAAATAAAAAAATAAAATAAATAAAAAACTAATTAAAAAAACTAATAAAAAAAAAGAATATTCTTAACTCGAGCGTATTCTAAATATTATAATATTTTATGTACTAATTTTTTTCAAAGAAAAAGGAACCGCCTTCAAAAACTCAAAAGTAAAAAATAAAATATTCGCTAAACTTTGCTTACCTTTATATTAATTTGTTTAAAACAATAAACTCAAATAATTATGTTATACCAATTATTTATATTTTTTTGAAGTCGGCGCCAAATTACAAAATCAAATACCAATTAAAACCGTATTTACCGAAATAATTGTTGAAAAAAACACAAAATCAAATACCAATTAAAACCGTATCAGCAATTATGTGATTTGGCGCCGACTTCAAAAAAATATAAATAATTGGTATAACATAATTATTTGGGTTTATTGTTTTAAACAAATTAATATAAAGGTAAGCAAAGTTTAGCGAATATTTTATTTTTTACTTTTGAGTTTTTGAAGGCGGTTCCTTTTTCTTTGAAAAAAATTAGTACATAAAATATTATAATATTTAGAATACGCTCGAGTTAAGAATATTCTTTTTTTTTATTAGTTTTTTCTCAGAAGGTGCCACTGAATAGTAAGGTGTGTCAAACTTTGTTGACAGACATTGACTTATCCCAACCATTGAGTTTATACGTTTTTATAGAGGCACATTTTATTTTGACGTTTTGAAGACTAACATTTTGGAACAAAAAATTTTAAGCGGTATGGTTTTCTTGTTCCAATTTTAAGTGGGGACATTAATACGTCCGTCTCTCATACTCTCATTCGTGCCTTAAACACAAGTGCGTTCTCTATCACTTGTAAAAACATCGTCTTATCTTAACCACGTTCGAACCCACCTTAAAACTGTAGATACCTATAAACTCAATGACCGCATAATTATGTTCACGAAAGAATAAGCATATAATCAATGATATTATAGAACTATAGATATGTTACGTTCATAGAAATTACGATTTAAATCCGTTCCGAGCTATTCCAAATTGCACACATTGACAAATGTCCGCAGCGCACGCATCCTTATCGCTCTAACGTCAAAACAATATCGCTTTCTCTTTCTTAACTTGAACATGGCGCATGGCGTCTGGCACGTGACTGCGCTCGACGCAGGCCACACGCAAACTAAACACAAGACGTCCCAATTGGGACGTATTTGAGTATTCACAGCGCGAGCGCTTATAACATATCTGCTTTTGTTTTTATATAATATCATTGCATATAATACACATACATTAAACTTTTAAATACGATCAATTTATATTTTTATGTGTCAGATCTATTCGGCATCTCTAAAACTGACCCTATGAATCATTTCGAAAGCCCACATTGCAAGGTTTGAAATATTGAATAGTGGAAAATACCCTGTGATAGAGAGACTTGAGAAAGCATAATTATCTGATTAAAGTTTCTTACAGTCCCCAGATACCTGATATACTTAGTTTTCCAATAGGTTGCTTGCTTAATCCAAAGAGACAAAAGTTGATGAAAAATCATTTTTTTACTCTTATCCTTTATGAACCTACAAACTATCTCTGCAAAACTCTAAGGGTCGACTAGTAGAAAATGCCTTTGGCATTAAGTCCGCCTTTGTCACAAAATTTTGTTCAAGAAGTTTTTAAATAAAATAAAAAAATCGCAAAAAATACATTTCTTATCCAATCACGGATATTCAAAGATATTGAATTATAGATTCGCTGTTGCCATGCGATATACCAGCAAAGCATAATAAAATTATCTGTTTTTTTTATTTATCAGTTATTGCAGTTAATAAAAATGTTTCTATTACGATACGTAATATATTTACAGAATCAGAATGTCAATATTATTCGCGAGTTAACTTGTTGTAATCTCTATCACCCCACATGCGAATTCTTATCTGACTTTATGTTTTCAAAACATTGTTTTGAAAATAGATTAATCCTTATTGTTTCATTACAAAAAAAATTACAATCAAGGTTATCTAATATGTTTTTTTAGATTCATTTGGTCACTTTAGTAACTAATTGCGACTTCAATCTCATTGTTTGATTCGCTAAAACTATTTTAGATAGGCTACGGCAGGCAGGATTATACTTTCAGCTCTTCAGATGAATACTACTGAAATCCTTAAGGATTCTTAAATCATATTATTTTCTTTCATAAGATCTAATTACTTCCAAGATTTTTTTTGTCTTTTGCTTGTTTAAGTAGGTACTTAAATCCTTTTTCTCGTTTCCTATTTTGGTTAACATTACCTATACTATATTTAATTAATTATGTTTGTGACTTTACTAATGTTATTTATTATTTTTGACGTTATTTTGTGACATATTATAAGAAAATGTTAAAAACTGACATATAACATTGAGTTATCAATAATGAATTGTATTGTATTGTATTTGACGGATATTAGTTATTTTTCAACAATGTCGTGCCCACTTTTTATTTTGAGTCGCATTGCGTATCTATCTAGTATCTACCCAATGTTACTACGTCATGTTTTCTAAATTTATGAAAATCTGTACGAAAGACGTTTTTTAACGACTGCCAAGATCAAGTATCTACAATCGCTGTGTGCTATTCTGGGCCTCTGTCTTTAACCTCTACCACATACATAGTACGTTTGCCTTGTGACATGCACGTTTGTTTGAGAGAGGGGAGTATACCAATAAGCCGCTGCGATTGGTGGAATCATTGTGACGTCAAATCGACTTGTTAATCTGTTTTTAGTTGATAATAAACTTATTTCCAAGTGACGTTTTCATTGTGTACTTGCCTGTTATCGGTGGTTGATTAGATCGGTTGTTAGTTTGCTGAGCATATAAAGAAGGAAACCCATATCGTGAACTGTCAGTTTTGTTATTTTGCACAGTGTGGTACACAATCTGTCTTGAGTATAAATATACGCTACAATCACTACGTACCTACCAGTATTCTGAGATACACTCGTTCTTGGCGTTGCAATTGATTTTTGTGATTTTAAATTATTTTAAAATATACTTGCAACTATGCTTAGGAAAAGGAATATGGTGGCTCAGTTCAACAACATCTTATCGTAAGTGTTGTGTATTTTCAGATAATTCGACAATAATAATCGAATGCCTTGTGTAAACATTGATTGTCCATTGTTACATCTATCAGTGTTTTTGCAGATTGTATAATCTTATGTTTTGTTCACAGAGATATTGACCAGTTTGCGGCTTCGCCCCCTGCGTTGGAAGATTCGTTCTTCATCCGTTATCCTAAGGCCGACGTTTTGTTTGGCAAGCCTGTAGAGAAGGATGGGCCGAAGCTCACCGAACAACTCAAAGACATCAAGACGGCCGCCTCTTACAACATCGTCCAGGAGAAAGACTGGTCAAAGCACACGAAACCTTGTCAAGATGTGCTGCACGGCATCCCACCTATCAATACCGCCGGTAAGACCTTCTTGAATATTTTAAAAGGTTATCGTATGACATTGACATTGCGTTTATGTAAACGCTATCAACCATGTAGCCGCTCTCCTGAATCCTCATCATCTATAAATAGAATGACAGAATTCAAATTAAAACCGAGAATTGCACCAAAAATAACTAATTGCAACGAATCGACATAAACCACGCTACAATCTGTTTTCATGTAGATGTTCTCATTTATTGATGTCGTTCTGATCAATGCTCATTTTCTATTTTAATTATTAACAATTAAATACATTAGATGCTAATCGACGCTAGCTAGCTGCTTAATAGAAACTAATGAATTGGGTCACTCGTGTCATTAACCCTAATGGATCCAATCTAATAGACGCTGGTTTATTAAATGAAGTTGCTATCAATTAGAAAACCTCTTAGGGAAACCTGAACACGTTGCCTGATACTGAAATAGTTCAATAGTTAGGCTTCACTCGGCCTTACGTTGTTACTGCAGCTGAAGTATGCACAAAATACAGTCGAGCATTCTTTCTCCTTAATATTGCAATGTGGTATTATGCCTTTTATAATGTAAAATTACATATTGTTTCACGTAAACCGTTGCAAAAAATCTTAAATTGTTTTATTAAAATTATATAATATTTTGATCGGAGCGCAACAACATGCACTATTTACATAAACAAACAGCTGTGTGCTGTATGTAAGTCTGACGATATCTTGAACGGCTGACGTAACCGTAACCCGCGGTTAGATACCCACAACTGCTTTACTAACATGTTGCGAAGTGTAAATTAAACGCACATTTTAAAATTTCACACAAATAAAAGATAAAGACTAACACCCATCTGTATTAGTAATTGTGTGTACCTTAAGATTTTCAAGTAAGGTAATTATGCATTTTGGGAGTCTGGGTATAAGGAATAAAAAGTACTTTAGTACTTATTTTACCTTTTATCGAATAATTCGTTCAGGATGTATCTCATCTATTGTCTTCTGTTACAATCGACTCAGACAAACCAGCAATCGTAGTCAGCTAATTGAGTTACGATTTATATTATTATAATCGGTATTTTGTTTATTTTCAGTCAACTCAGTGACGTCGAAGCCGAAGCCAGCGGGTACCGACGACGGATTCAAAGGCGAAGGCGCGGCCTGCGGCAACTCGATTGTCAAGGTGAGAGATTACACAACTTACTACAATATTAACTTTTTATTTTCTGTATTGAAGGCAGTAGGTAGAGGTTGAGGGAACCAGTACCACTGTCGTGTAAACTGCCGCTATTATAAAAATAGTGTGATGCTTTACCGGTCTAGTGATAAAGTCAAACCCTGAAATTACTGACTGTAGAAAAACGTAACGTTCTGTCTGTACCACAGAAGTAAGTGATCAAGAATTTCATTATGTTAGTTGACATTTACCACCAGGTACTCATGTTAGATTGCTAAATACTGTCACGACATTTTTTTAAAGCAATCCGAAACTGATTCATGCATGTGGTATAATACCTTCTGCTTCTATATAAACTGGCACAAAAGTCTTTGTGAAAAGAGCTTTTTTAATGCAAAAACATAAAGAACATATTAACTTTTTTAATCATTCATGATACGATTCCACGTATTCACTATAATTTAGTGCTGCAAGGTTCTATTAACGCTAGTGACCTTAATCGTATTGCTTTCACGTGATAACATCGGCAGTGGAGGTGATGTTTCTATGAAGGTAATCAACAATAGCTGTTAGGCGTCCTACACATATTTGCGTCGGTATATTCAGCTGGACATTTTGAATTGCATTGTATAATTAAGGACTAATTTGTCCTTATTCTCCTGTCCAACTGGTAAGGGCTCTCCCTTACCAGTTGGACAGGAGAAGAACAGGCCCTTTCTACGAATGTTTTGTCGAAAATCTTATTTGTATTCCTCATAGCACTGCAGCAGCGGAACGTACCGAACTTATTGTGTATTTAGCTGTACAGCTGTTTAATCTGCTACTAAAGTGATTTTGTCTCATAGCCTGTCTAAATAAAATAAAACAAACTACAAACACTTTCACATCTTCAAATATTGTTCTTTATTTTAACGTCCATATATTAATTATAATGATAAAGATACCATGCGACTTTAGACACCTGCTGTTTAAATTTAACCTGTGATATAATATAACATTGCTATTGTTAGTTTTCTTATACATAAAAAAATATCATAATACGTTTTATAAGTTTGTTGTCTTTTTTTTCACAACAATGTCAACAAGCCGTTTTCTTTATATTTGGAACACCTTGTTATTAGATAATATTAATCTGTAGGGGCCAGAGGTCCATGTATCTACTAAAGTAGGACCTTGATGCCACGTTCAAGTGATAGAAATGTTTTTAATTGGACCTTATCAGTGACTGGTGGTCTTCAGAAACATTTATTATTGTTTCATCATAATTCAGTTGAAGTATAGTACCTACTATAGTTGTAATAGTGTTGATTTTAAGATAAGCAATTGATCCGAGAAGTAGTTAGAAAGTAAACAACAGCATTTAATTCAAATTTTATAAAAAACTTAGAACTGGGCTACAGCTTGTGTGCTAGATATGGTTATTATTTAATTTCAAGAGAAATGTCTAGACAACTTATTCATCTTTTATTTATTTAACTTTGCTTAGATATAAGTGACTTCAAAGAAAATTATTTTAGTTAAAATATAAACATGGCAAAGCCGTTGTATTATAATTATCTAACAAGAGTTCCAGAATTAACAATATTGCCCACGTCAAATGGAAAATTTAATTGCCTGCAATTTCAGTTCGTTATCATTATATTACTTACGTCCTACTTTCCGCGCACGTGCAAAATATTAATATTTGATCACAATCGATTTTTACGAACAGTGCAGTCGGCTGAATCGCCCAGTAATAGACAGGTATAGTGCTTCTATTTGTACAAACGTAACAGTGCAGAAGGATTCATTTATAAGTTTGTAAAAATATTTCGGGACTTGTCTACTTGTGTTCTAATAATTTATTTTTTTATTTTCCAAATAGCTAAGAAGTTGTTGATGTACTTACTTATTGTGTGTATTTTTTTGTTGATATTAATTCATTGTAAACGTTGTGGTGCTCTTTATATATTCTGGATTTGCGTCGAATTATCTTTATCCAAGTAGTGTAACTGATGGCTCTGGACGAGATTTGCCAAAAAAGCGCCCAGATTTCGTTCAGATAATAAGTTGAAATAGGCAGCACTACTTCAAGAATTAAACACCAGATGTCGCTCAGATGATGACCCAAAATGTATAGGCATGAGCACGTTTGTCAATGGAACCATTTGACAGTGTACTTGTCCTTTGTCAGGTGGCTCACCAGCTGATATCCACGAAGTCGTCGCGCGGTTTCACGGTGGCGTCGCCGGCGGACGACGACGCGCCGGACATGGGGCAGTACAACCTCATGCACCGGCGCGGCAGCAAGTCCCTGCCCGCCACGCCCGCGCACTCGCCGCCCGGCAGCCCCAACTCCCGCAGGAAGTTCTATGCCAACCGGTAAAGAAATACTTATTTCTACTTGCAATAGGGGGTGAGCATAGACATAACTGGTGAAATGTGTTACACACTTCTGCCACACCCTTCTGGGTAACATAGCAGGGTATCTGGGTAGTATAACAACAGACGCGCACACACGTGAGCATTTCGGTGGGTAAATGGGCTACCTTATTATACCATTTATATCTCTAGCATTTGCAGAATCAAATAAAACATCATCATTCGCCTGTCCGTATCCCGATTACTTGGGGTCGGCGCAATATGTTATCCTAACATACGTTTCTATCAGATGTGATCTTAGCACTTACACTTCCAGCCATGTCATTTTTCACACAAGCGATACATATTTTCTTTGGTTTTCTTCTCCTCTTGTAACCATGAAAAAATAATGTATTTTTTCGATTTTTTTTATAATATTCCTTTCATCCCTTCATCATTACATGCCCTTCATCATTTATCTCTCTAATTAATTATCTGTCACTGGCGCTAAATTTAGGCTTCCGCTAATATACTCAGACACAAATAAAACAAACAGTTTATCATAAAAGCTTTACAAGTTTTTGTCACAACTACCATTAAAGTATAATGATGTTGAATGTGACATTTTCGTCACTCTGGCTCGACGAAACGAGTATGATAATGCGAGTGCAAAGCGTGACCAAACTAGTTGCATACAGGATCTAGCTTTTTACACACCCATATATTATTTTTGTTTCTTTGTTTATGTTCCTAGTATATATGTGCTCATTTTAATTAAACATCTTATTATATCAAGGTTGTTAAAATATCTTTGAATAATTTGCTAATTACGCATGTTCATTTTTAGATAAGATTACAGGAGACATGAATGTGCTAAGTGTCACATCGAACGTCCTAATTAAATACTACAAATTCAACTACAGATTTTACAGACATTAAATTACCTTGAAATAATAAGAACGATTTTTTTTTGTTTTACGATTATGTTAGGTTATGTTTACTACCCGTTTGCTTTGTGTTGGCCGCTTTCATCCTTAAGCATCAATCAATAATCAAGTACAATAATAAAATAACACTGTCAAAAAACGGGGCACGACGACCTAATGTTTAGGTCCCATGGGATAGGGGGTGAGCCTATCGCCATATTTCCAATTTCCTGACGGAAAGTTCACAGAAAACACTTTGGCCGGCCCGGAAATCGAACCCGAGACAGTCGACCATCGAGGCAGTCTTTATAGTATAGAGAAATTCCGGAACCTTATCAGGCACTGTGGCAAATAGGCCCTTTCTTAACTCTTCTTCGCTGCAAGAATTCAAAAAGCGTTATTAACACAATATTATGATTATATTACAGCTTCTTCACGTCGCCCTTCGAGCCAACCGAGGATTCTCCAAACCGTTCTTGGCTGACCATGGCCCTGCTTGGATTCAAGAAAGATCTCACCACCTCTACGTCTACTCTAGCTGAAGAAGATGCTATTGAAATCTCACACGGTAAGAAATGTTTGATATTTACTAGAGCAATGATATATTAGGCTGCTAAAATGTTCAAAAAGTACCAGATCTTTTAATGAAATCTAAGTCTCAACCGAATCGGTATCGTTGGCAGTCTCAGAGAAACAAATCATCTAAACGGTGTTGCCAATAAGGTGTAGTGTAGACGTAGGAGACGAAAAAAATTAAGCATGCTAAGTTAGATTTACATGTAAACACTGCATCATACATACATAATGCAGTCAACTGCCAATAAAATGTATAATGTTGCGCAATCAAGTGAATGATAGTCGACTAAATACAATTGAGTACATACTCACTCGACTGGAGTTGTACATAATTATAGATTTGGCAGTGTGAGTATTGCGTCTCGGTAATATGAATAGCGGATGAATTATAACCGAGACAGACCGCAGATCGCAAACTGAGTGTAGATTGACGAGAGCGAGTCTTAGCGTGGGCTGTGGTTGAGCAACCATTCATTCTACGCATAGGAATCTATCTTAGATTATTGAAATGTACTACTGCTACACGACTCTAATCCTTGTATTTAAATCTTATAGAAACCTAATACTTTTTTGAGCATGGAGCATGATTCTTGTTTGCTCTAGAATGTACACATCCACATCCATCTTGTCAAAAAAAATGGTGGGTGACCTACAACACAGGTTTTCCTAGCGTAGGCATCCACTGAACAACACACAATTATAACGTGTATACTATCTTAGATATTAAGTCATTGTTTGTCTTGCTATGTGAATGAGATTATGTTACCTGTGTGCACCTAATTTGAAATAAATGGGATTTGAAAAAAAAATAAAAAATGTTAGTATTGTATTCTATTCTTGATTTTCATGTTTTCTTGTTTTCAGGTCTCGCAGAGTCGGTCGAAAGCCTCGGTCCGGCGCCTCGAAGGAAGGATCCAATGAATATGGGCAGCGAAGCGCCCGCTTCCCTCAAGGCCCCCAAGCCCCAGAGCTTCCGACCCAAACCCACAGAACTACGTGAAATGAACTTCTGGTCCCCAACTTCTATGTGAAAATACCGCACAGAGTTACGTTTTATTATGTTAGTTATACATAAATACACGTAACTGGATAAGGAATACATCCACGCGTAATGACTTGACGCACACTAGCGTACGTCCACATTTTTGGTAGACGTACACGTATGTATCGTCAATTATTACAGGGATTGAAATGCTCAAGGCTTTGTATCAAAGTAATTGTTCGGTTTCTGGAAGTGTGAAGGTTTCACGTTGAGTTCGCATTGTATATTATTAACAAACTTCAATATGGAAGCGATTTAATGACAAAAAATTGTATCTGGCTGTAGACTTGACAATTAAACTCGCTGAATTATTTTCTAATATTCCATTAATTTTAAGTCCTGCTCGTAGGTCAATATAATTATAATTAAGGATATCTTTTATTGTAGGGTTTTTAAAGTCTGTCCTAGTTCTCTTTGGTAAGCATCATCATTTTTTCACTGTTTAGATTTTTAGTACCATCAGATATTAATTAAATAACATTGATATTAGTTTTGCATTCATGATATTATAAGTAATACTATTTCATATAAGAATATATTTTTGACTTATACAAATTGAGTATGTGAATGAATTCTGGTATACATGCAGTACTGTGACACATGAAATTGTGTGATATTATTAATGCTAAAATGATATGTTTATTGAGTTCTCTAAAATATAATTATATTATAATGAAGTATTAAGGATGTAAATTTATTTATAAATATTTTTGTAACAAAAGTACCAAATATAAATAGTTTGTGATCCGCACAATATAACATTTGAGCAGAAGTTATAAGATTGTATTTAGCTGTAATGTATTAATAATTAATTTAAGTGTCATGATAAAGTTATATCCACAGAAATTACTTTATTAATATTACATTACTATATTAATAAATACCATTGATCATAAACTACACACTTAGTTTCATCTTATTCCTCTATCCTCCAAGTAATATAAGAAATCTTTAAACTATAAAAATAACTAAGGGCCGATTTCACCAAATTTCTTTATCAACGGTTTTATTAAACCCGTATTTGCAACTCTCTCTCTCTTTCTCTCTCATTCAATGTTTGTACAAGACGGAGAGATCGAAGGCTGTAGCTTTGCGTTAAACTTTAGTAAAAGTTCAAAATTTAAATACAAATTTCAAAATTCTTTATTTGCAAAATATGGGTAACAGAAGTGGTATATAGGTAAATATTACATGGTTTCTAATCCATATCTTGCCTATTAAAGGCATGCAAAATTTTCGTGACAAGTTCGTAAGTCCGTGTAAGTTAAAACTCGTTGGTAAAACTAGCGCTATTAAAGAAATTGACGCCGGTATTGAAATTAGTTCTTTATCTCTTGAATAAAAATAACTAGAACCTAAATACTGTTCTGGCTCAGGGTCGCTGCTCTGCTTTGTCCCTTTGGTGCTATTTAATAAAACGTTACAAATTGTAATTGAGCGATAGTTCCAAAAGTAGAAAGTCGTACTACTAAATTTACAATTCTGCATAGAAATAACTATCTATGTATTTTATGAGTGTCTTATTTCTATAGAAAGAAAGAGAGAAGAAAGAAAATATTTTTTTAATCGTTTGCTTGCCAGAATTCAGTAAGTAAAATGCGTTTTTACTCACTAGTGTGGCAAAGTGATTCAAATTTCGAAACATAAAATCCTTCCAATGAATAGGCGCTGAAAAAAAAACAAAGCAGCTACCATTTATGTTAATAATAATAATCATTGACATAAATTTTATTAAATAACTACAAACGATACGTTTTAATTATTTTAAATTATAAAAATACACGCTTATTTAGTATTTTACGATTTTTATATTCGTGATTAACCATTAAATTAACTAAAATCAGGTACTAAATATTAGACTATATAAACAAATGTTACGGAACGAATTTCCGTACGCATTCTGAAAGAAAAAAGTCTGTGTCTGTGTCAGTCATCGTGGGCAACTATAGGCTGACCGTTTAACTGAGTCCTCGCCTGCGCGGTACAGGGGCGCGGGGGTATGACGACAAAGGGGACTGAAACAGGGCGGTGGGCAAATTTTTGTAATTGTTCATTTCGTTCGCTACATGGGTAGCGATCGCATGTGTTGACTGTTGCGGACACCTTGTGAGAGGTACACATGTAATAACTATCTCAAGATGAATCGAAAAATCTTCGGACATAAAGTTAACAGTCAGTGCAAGCAAATGGCTTTTAACGTATACGAATATTTTAGAAAAAAGAAACTGGACCCAAAAAAAGTTTTGACTTTCTTACGATTTAATTATATGTTTAGATAACAAATAGTATCTATAATAGTTTATTCTCAATTATTTTATTTACGTACAGTCGGCTCCATAAATATAGTCATAGACAAAATATCCATATTTAAGGGAGCACCTAAAGTGACCAATGATATCAGTACAACCAAAGTCTTCTAATAATTTAAAGCACCCATCGTGCTCAAATATATCGGAACATTGACACCGTCAAATATATGAGTACATTCAAAGTGTCAAAATCATAGCAACAAACAAATCGCCAATGGTTTCTAAGCATCCAAAGTATTCAAAAATATGGAGCAATAATTATAAATGAACTCTATCGCTACAATTATAGGGTACTTTTAATATGGCAATAGGCTGATAGGATGATTTCGACCGTAACAATTAATACTGTTACTTGTCTCTTTCATTTTGTGCGTGACGTCATTGGCATGTGTTTTGTTTATTGTTCATATCATTGTATGTAATTTTGAATTTTGGGCTGAACTTATCGCTTATATCCCGGTCAAGATAGAAATAGCGATGTATGGGCAAATAACAAATTAGTGAAATCAAAAACCTGATTTTATCATAAACCTACGACTTATTATACAAACTTATTTTAACTTAACTTTACTACTACTATTACGGTTATTTATGAATAAGTAACTATAAAAGACAAAAAAAATATTTTCTCATACAGTTTCACTATTTAGAATGCTCAATTTATTTGGAAAACGTGTCTTTTTTGTATTTTGTCGTTAAAACTATGAACTTGGTAACTGATTCTGTACAAGGGTCAATTTCAACAAGCGATTTTTTTTTGTCATTTCGGTGGACTTTTTTAATTTCAATGCTATCTATATATTTTAAGTGAATAATGAAATTTTAGCCTATTTTATGGCATTTTGTGTGAATGGACATCAAATATCATCAAAACTTACATAAATATTTAAGGATGAATTTTTTAGAGTCCACTTAAATGAAAAAGCTCTACCAAAATCATAAAAAATTACCACTGAAATGGTAAACTGTGCACCGTTTCTTACTGTGTAATTAAAAATTAAAACAATATGAACACTACTCAAGCAAATCGGTACTTACGGCGAAATTAAATACACAAATGAAAGGAATCTAGCTCGAGTTATAACAGCCACCGAAATGATCCTACTTTTGTCCCCGTATCACTGAAATGATAAACTTACTTTTGTGGCGGGAAACCGCAAGACGTTGGGACTGGTGCGATCGCGCCTAGAGCTTGAGCCGGCCTGATCCGAAGTTAGGAAAGGAGAGAAGGGAATAAAAACGCAATGTTGACGTGGCTATTCTACTAAAACTTACTGTCCTCTGAAATGATAACTTTTTCCAGACAAAAGTTGACTGCCTGTAAAATCCATGAGAAAGAAGATAAACAACCTAAATTGGTTTTATTTGATCGAATATATTATAATTTAATGATAAAACAACCGATTTAAATCCATATTATGAATATATTTGCAGGGGAAGGTATTTTATGAGCGGAATTGGGTTCGGGACAGGCCACCGTCTTCACGGTGGCCTTACCTAAAATGACACTTTGTAATTATTTTTTTTGGTATATTATTGGGTAGAAATCAATGATTTTTTGCCAAGGTAGAGAAGTACTTATTTTTTTGAAAAAAAATTTATAAAATAAAAAATCAGCACATTGCATGCACTACCATTCTCACGTTTGCTGTGTATTTTTTATGCTTGTGCAATTCACTCACAAATGGCTTTAAGTTTCTGGTAAAGTAAAAATAAATGCAATGATAAAATATAATATTTGTTATAAAAAATAAATTGTGCAGAATAGGAACTTGATAACAATAATCAAAGAACACATAAAATGAATAAAATTAAACAAATAACCACAAATAACCTTTCTGTAGTTACATTCCAATTTAAATGCAAATTTGACCGGGCTATAAGCAAGAAATAAAAAGTGAACCAAGTGTGGTGTAAAGCTACATTTAGTCATTATTACATACTAACTATTGCCCGCGGCGTTGCGCGCGTGCTATGTTGATAAAAATTTGCCTATATGGTAATCCAGGTTATCTGTTTGCAAAATGTCATCAAAATCGACTCAGTAATTTTTGCGTGAAACAGTAACAAACAGCCATACGTCCATCTCCATACTCACAAACTTTCACATTTATAATATTAGTAAGGATTAGTAAGTTATCTGTCATGAGTTGCATGTTATACCTACTCACAAGAAAAATATTTTTGATACACTTAAAGCGTCAAAAGTAAATGATGTTGGCTTGCGTATTTTTAACAAAAAGAGCATAATTATTCCAAAGAGTTCCTCAAATACATAGATATAGAGTTCATTTTTATTTATTGCTCCATATTTTTGAATACTTTGGATGCTTAGAAACCATTGGCGATTTGTTTGTTGCTATGATTTTGACACTTTGAATGCACTCATATATTTGACGGTGTCAATGTTCCGATATATTTGAGCACGATGGGTGCTTTAAATTATTAGAAGACTTTGGTTGTACTGATATCATTGGTCACTTTAGGCGCTCCTATATATCTGGATATTTTGTCTGTGACTATATATAAGGAGCCGACTGTAGGTACATAAGTTCATTAAAATTTTGTATCTTCTTAACTATTTTTCATTTGAAAAATCACTATTTCTTTTTTCCTATGATGTCACATATCTTAGGAAATATCTTGGTGCATTTCATCTCCTGTATATTTCAATTAGTGCCCCCACCGTCCGCACCTGTTTCAGTCCCCTTTGTCGTCATACCCCCGCGCCCCTGTACCGCGCAGGCGAGGACTCAGTTAAACGGTCAGCCTATAACTATAAATTCTTTTCAGTTTATGATTAATTGTTTACTGGAACTTTTTAACAAAAAAATAGTGAATCCAGTTATTATGAATTTTATGGAACTCCAGAAGAGTTGAGACAATTTGCTTCTAACACAGAAGTTTGCTTTTTACCAGAAAAATCACAAATATTTGAAAGCGCGACATTTAATAAGTGGCGACTTACAAAAGGCGCTAAAACGCATTCTGAATCGGTATTATTGTTGTATTTCATGGAATTATCCCAGGTTAAGCAATCGAGTACGAGTTTATTTAAATCTTAATATTTTCTCATTGGAAGAGGTGATGACCTCTTAAATCTTTCACTTGCGAAGTAGTCTTTTTAGAATCAAATTCAATTCAAGACTTCTTCGCAAGCTCAAGATTTAAAATTGGCACTCATAACAGAAATATAAACTTTGCCTCACTTGTACCATAAATAACTATTAAATTGTAGCATAATTCTTGCATAATTCCGACAGATATTTTTTATGCAAACTTACTTTTACTTACTAGGAACTTGAAAACCGTTAGTTAAGAAAAGCAGTTTTTTTTTGTATTTACTCGTAAATTCTAGTGAAATAGTTCTGGGTGCTGATGAACTGAATCTGAACCATCGGTTTTCAGGTTTCCGGTAAAGTAAAAGTAAAGTTGTATGTGACAGTGTTGTGGGCTCCTTATTTATTTATTTATTTATTATATAAATTCCCACATATTTATTTAAAATAGATATCTTATAATATGTACAATATCATTTATTTACAAATATACTTATTTCTTATCTTTTCTTACATTCAAATAATATAAATATATATTTACTTTATGTTATATATTTATTTGTAAACATAATCAATAATAATATTTATGTATATAAATACAAAACATTATTTATTACGAATATCTCGGACGTCGTCCGGTAATGACGGACGATGTGATGTACGGTGCAATGGACACGAGCATATTGAATAGCCCGCTTTATTTTGCATACTCAGAACCGGTCCACCGCGCTCGAGAATGTTCGACCGCGCGCCGGCGCCCATTAGCAAACAGTCTTCCTTCAACATATCGACGCGATACCTGTGCCACTTTGTTGCGCTCGCGCATTGACCGCCTTCCGCGCAAATTAATGTGTTATTTGTTTTTCGCTATTTCCTCTTCTTTCTCTCGTTTCTCTTTCTTCTGAACTTTATATATATATAGTGTTATGCTTGTGCTTGTGAAATAAACTTCTCCTTTTTGTGTACCGACCAAGTTGGATTTTTATTTGTGTTTACCATAAAGGACTTAAAAGGTATGCTTGATCAATTATAATATCGACGCATAACTCAAGTGTTTCACACGCGCCCTTACTACCATTGCTGGCCTACAACCATAACTGGTAACCCACTATAGTGTTAATATAAAAAGTTTTAGTTTTGACTACATTCCATAATATTGTTCCGATTCGGTTTGAAGCAAGCTCTTAGGACCTACTTCAACAAGTATTACCAAATAGAAGTTTCATTACCTAAGGTGTTTATTTTGGTAAGTTTTGCTGCAGAAATTATTATTAACTTCTTACTGAAAAGAGGTGTATCATGGTGGGCTTGTTTCCCTAACCTCGACTTTATAACGTTAATAGACTAATTCGACGCCCAACGATTATGGCGCCCAACGCGGGACAGCCATTGAAAACACTTCAAAATGCTGATTAATAATATAAAGCGCCTGATGGGTGCCAGGAATAGAATGAAGTACCACCATATCGTGTCACGTTACGATACACTTACCATGTGCCTTATATATGTTATAATTATATCCTACAAGTACAACTCTCGCGAGGGACCGAGTTTATGACATCTCTGATTCGCCTAACTTTTACAAGATTCCAAGCCAACGGCCATAACATTCCTAATTTGTACCATGTAGGGCCAAAGGAAGCTGGGTACACCACCGATGGCTGTGAGCCTGAATCGGCGCTTGCTTACGGACAAATCCAACGTGACGTTTTATTTGAAGGAGTACAAAGCGGCATTTGATATTGTATCTGATTCACCCCAGTCACCGTCCCTTCAACTGCCGTTATATAGCAGGCATGGGGGGAGGTTTCTGGCACGCAATCTAAATACTATATCCTAGTGGTTCCCAATTAGTTTTTTCTAGGTACCCCTTTAAGAAAGACCTCCAACTTGCGTACCCCTTTATAGACCAGGGTCGATAATTTGTAAAACCAAAAAAAAATATAGTAGGATGAAACCCATTAGAAATAAAGGAGAATATTATAAAAATTAAAGTAAAAATAATTTACGGGCGATCTGAGGTCAGGAAGGGGATGGGGGGGGGGTTCGGTTTAAGGGTAAAAAACGTTTTTTTTCGATTTCCGGCAAAAATAAAAGTCCTATGGAAAAAAGTCGAATGGCAAAGTTGTTGATAATAAAAGATCTAAAACTTTTGTGTTTACACTTTTTTCTTATAATCTCAAAATTTATGTGAAAAATTCAAAAAACGAAGTTTTTTGTTTTTTATTTTTATCTTTCACAAACAATTTTTTTTTCACCAAATTTGGTGAAAACTTACCTTCTTATGTCCCAAATACGCTGTTATTTATTTGATTAGAAATAATTTTTTTTTTCACCTTACTTTGAATTAATATCGAGAAAGCACTCTAATTTTCGATCGAAAATTCACCCGTCAAAATATCAGCTTTTTTCAAAAAATTGGTATGTTTCCTGTTTGTTGAAATCTCTACTTTACGATGGTGAAAAAAAAATATGTTACTATAGTAAATCTTCACAGAAAATGCGAAACAAAAATAAAAAAAATATAAATATATAATAAATATATACAATTTGGTAGTAATTTAAAGTAGAGATTTCAACGAATAGAAAACATACCAACTTTTTGAAAAAAGCTGATATTTTGACGGGTGAATTTTCGATCGAAAATTAGGGTGCTTTTTTGATATTCATTCAAAATAAGGTGAAAAAAATAAATATTTCCAATCAAATCAATTACAGCGTACTTGGGACATAAAAAGGTAAGTTTTCACCAAATTTCGTGAAAAAAAATTGTTTGTGAAAGATAAAAATAAAAAACCAAAAACCTCGTTTTTTGAATTTTTCACATATATTTTGAGGTTATAAGAAAAAGTGCAAATACTAAAGTTTTGAGCTTATTATTACCAACAAATTTGTCATTCGACTTTTTTCCATAGGACTTTTAGTTTTGCCGGAAATCGAGAAAAACCGTTTTTTACCCTTAAAACCGATAACACAAGCACAGCGACACGCTCACACGACATAAGCCGAACTGAATGATTGACAATGACGAGCAAATAGGCGGCAGCGGTAGCAGGCGCGATCGGGCGACGCGAGGCGCGGGAGTCGCGGGAAACACGGGTCAATCGCCGCCGCCGCGGGCCAAAGCGCTTGATGCATGCGATTTACTTACCGGCTACTGCCGTTTAATTAAATAGAATATTTTTTTGGCAGTTGTAGAAATAGAAATAGAGATTCTTTATCTGTCAATGTGGGTATATTGATTTTTTTTTATTTATGGATTTTATTTTAGAGATTGCTGCGCGTACCCCTTGATGCAGTCTCGCGTACCCCTGGGGGTACGCGTACCACTAATTGGGAACCACTGCTATATCCCTACTATTCCTGTAAGATATGGTATAACAACCCGATATTTTTATCGCAACCACAAACATGCATCAATATATTATTTAGGCATCAATATTTATCAAGTAAGTGACAATCGACTATTAAAACTAAAAATGATGTAATTTTGTCCAATCCATAATAACCGATCGTATCATAATTTTGGATTGTTTTACCGCAAAGCACGAACGTTTCATTTTTATATAATAAATCACTAGTAGTTAAATAAGTTTGCGTTGCGTGACAGGGGTTCGTGTACATTACAGCGATTACCGAGCATTGTGTTTTTCAAAGATTTTCCTATTTTTTGTGAGATTAGCCGACCGTAATGCCATAGCGTTTTCGTGCGTTTCCTAATGACTAATAATGTAAACGGACCTTTAATGTGCCATATTGTATATTCACGTAATTTACTTAAATGTTACTTGAATTTTATGGATTTTAACAAACTAGAGCTTTTGGTTTATTTGCTACTAACCGTAACATGAAATTTACACAGAAACGCCTAAATATGTACATATTTATATCTATCCTATTTCCTTAGGTGTTTCTTTAACCTTACTTATATTAAGAGGTAAACTGTTTTTCTCAAAAATAAGTAGATCTATATAACTACTTTGGTAACGTTGGTTTTACTAAGAGCTAAGTAGATCTTTAGGTACCTATACCTACTGAGGTTTCAGTAGCTTGCAAAAAGTAAAAAGATACGAAAGCATAAAGCTTGAGTTATGAAACACTTCGACTACCACTCGACCTAAGACCTCACGAACTCAACAATAAACGACATTCTTCAGTTAAAATATGAAACCACAGAACTTTTTCAAGTCATCGAATAAAATAAGTTTATCACCATCGCTTCTCTAACAGATATCGTTCGTAACAATAGGTACAAAGTTGAGTTTTTGTGGCTTGGAAGTTACTTGGTAGGATCAAAACAAGGTGAACAAGTTATACTGTTATAGGCGGCATTTAGCTGAACCGCGGCCAGGCACGCGATCCGACGCACGAACCTTGGCATGGCGCACAAACTTTATAGCTTCCTCGTAGGGCTGTAATTCGTCGGCGCTGTCGATTCCGTAACGTCACGATATAGTAAACCACGCATGGAAACAGCTCAAATACGCAGGTTTATTACTTTTGTATGCTCCAGACAATTTATTCTATGTGGCTTTGTTATAAATTTAGATATTGTACCTATAGATGGTTGTTTCAGGTAGATCTTGTGAGTATATATCTTTATAAAATAAGTCGATGTTCTGTAGTTACATTTACCATACCTAGTTGCGTTATCATTTTCTACACTAGTGTCATTCAATAATAAAAAAGAACACAACAAGAAACGAATATAATTTTGCTTTTTTGAACAAGCTTTTTTTTGATAAAAATGTACTAAAAAGGTGGAAATAAACCTCCGATAATTCAATCCATAACCAAAATAAAAGCGTGTTACATTCTCCTAATATCTTTTTTATGTTTTATTTTTAACTTTTTAGTGTTATATTAAATTAAATATATAATTTACTTGCTGCCCCAAGATACCGGCATGGTGTGTTTTCCATCCCCTGCCGCAGCTTCTACATGAGCGCGTTCTCAATATTATGCAAAGATACGTATATATGATCCTAAGCGTCAAGGAGTTCGCTCATGAGAAGACACTCCTGGCTGCAGCATCAAACTGTTCCCAACATATTAGTGTGTGACGTCGCAACCGCACGGCCACCGCAACCTCAAGATGCGCCCCCCACTGCAGACCCCTGTGGGGTATATATAAAGGACCTGCGTGCGCGTCGCGCCCTTCTTGTCTGCGGTCACCAGCGCCGAGTTAAGTGTTCCTCACTTCGCTGCCCAGGACTTACCAAACCACTTACCTACCTACCAACCTACGCCTTGAGACTACCTTGTATTTAATAGATATAAATATATAGAATAATAATACCTTTGTTAATCTATCGATTGTTTCTATTTATTCTGCCTACCTAACTAGTCATTTGTAGACCACGTTACAGCGGCGCCCAACAATAGAGGTTATATGGTACATGGTTTGGTTAAGTCTTGGCAGTTATTTAATTGTGTGTTATTTCTGTGTATATTTCTTTTCTTCGTCCGAAAGGTGCGTACGGTGTTTTTTTTTATTCTATTATCTCACTTATTTCACCTCGTGTTTTAAATAACCTACAAAAACTTCTACTTTTATGTGCTTATGTTTTTGATTTAAAAAAAAAAAAAAAAAAAAAGAAACACATTCTTATCACCTTTTGGACGGATTCATTTTTTTTCAAATAATTGTGTATCTTTGTATGCGTAATTCCCAATCAATTTTTTTTTAAATATGGCTTATGCTATCAAATTTAATCATTTAAGTAAGGCTGAGCTCGAATATGAAGTGCTTGTAAGAGGTGGTGTTGTGCCTGAAAAATCAATTACGGTTGAGGAATTGCGTAAACAAATTGCTAAATTGTCAGACCTGGCATTTGATGAAATAATATCGTCGTGCTTTTCGCCAGATGTTGATATTACCGCATGTAATGGCTCATTGTTGCGCGTTTCAAATAACCTTTTGACTTTGCAAACTCATTATGATAAAAACCTGTTTGTTAGATCGGAATCTATTATGCATCATGTTTTTCATAGATTATCAAGAATAGATACTTCGTTGCTTACTGATAAATCATCAATTCAAGTTGTATGGGATATGTTTCACGCTAATTATAAAATCTTAGCATCTTTTACCACGTGGTCGGTTCCTACCAATGTACCGTGTCATGTGGTCGAGCCAACGTGTTCATTACCACGTGAAGTTCAACACGTGGATTTTATAAATGAACGCAAAATGTTTTCTGAAATCTGCAAGTTTAAATATAGCGGTCGAACCTGTGTGAGGGCGTTTATTCAGAAGGTTGACGAGTTCATGTCGTGTCGAGGTATACCCGAAGATAGAATATTTTCTTTTGCTTTTGAGTTATTTTGTGATGATGCTTTGCATTGGTTTCGTTCAATTAAAGATAGTGTTCGTTCCTGGAAGGATTTGTGTATTTTGTTAAAACGCGATTTCAGTCCTCATAACTATGACTTTAAATTAATGTCGGAAATTAGGGCTCGTACTCAAGGTGAAAAAGAGAACATAACCATCTATGTATCTAAAATGCAAGGGTTATTTTCCTGTCTGGACGTACCCATCAGCGAGTCTATTAAATTAGAAATACTATTAAATAATATCAGGCCGTGTTATACAAATTCACTCTTAACTGGCAATATTGTGGATATTCCTTCTTTAATTAGTGTTTGTAGAAATTTTGAGAAGTATGACAGTCGTAGCAAGGAATTTTCGGAACCACCTAAAATTACTGCCAATACTCTAGCGCCAGATTTTGCTTATAGATATCCCAATGATACGAATTCGAAAAAAACTTCTTATAGCAATAATTCTTACAAAAAACATAAGTACTTTAAACCTACTTACAATGTTTTAAATACAGATCAATGTTCGACAGAAAATAGTAATTCTGCTGAACCGAGCGTCAATGCTGTTTCTGTCACTAGTACTGCTATACCTAAATTATACTGTCCGAGATGCAGAACAGATTCACATTCTTTAAAATATTGTCGTCAACCTCGTTTTTTGGTTTGTTTTAAATGCGGATTACCTGGCTATCGAGTTTTAGACTGTCCTAGTTGTAACAATAAAACTAATAAAAATTCAAAAAACGTAAAAAATACGGTTGGGGAAAATCAAAAGTAATTGTGAAAACATGTAAAAATGAATGGCATAATTGGCTAAATTATGTATCTAAATTTTTCAATTCATATCAACTTTCCTCAATCGTTAATTCTAACATTAATTATACTCCATTTATCCCCGTTACGGTTAACGGGAAGAACACTGTTGGTTTACTAGACACTGGTTCATGTGTAACTATTTTGGGTAATAATTCCCACAAACTTTTTTTGGATAAATCTAAATTATTACATTCTAAACCTCTGGATTTTATCACCGCTGGTGGCGACAAATATTCTTCACTTGGCTCAGTGGTACTTCCTTTTGAATTTCAAAATAAAATTATTTCTCTTGTTACTCATATTGTACCGGGTATTAAGAAAACCTTAATCCTTGGTATGGATTTCTGGAGGGGTTTTGGGTTGTTCCCTGATCAATTGGAATCTATTTTACTCACGAAAAATAATAACGACGTTGTTGTTTCGGAACTACAGCCTAGTTCTACCAGTCACTTGGTATCTTTTGATCATTTGTCTGATGAGCAGAGAGCTACTGCTAACGACATCATCGCCCAATTCACCGATATATCTTATGAACGGCGAGGGCTCGGCCGAACTTCACTCATTACTCATTCGATTGATACAGGTGATAGTCCACCTATTCGTCAGCGATACTATCGTATGTCTCCCGATAAACAGCGTATTTTGTTAAAACATGTCGATGCAATGTTGGCAGAAGATGTCATTGAACCATCTGAAAGCCCTTGGTCTAATCCCGTCATTTTAACGCCTAAAAAAAATGGTGAATTGCGTTTTTGTCTCGACAGCCGTAAACTAAATTCGGTAACAAAAAAAGACGCGTACAATTTGCCTTATATCTCTGAGATTCTGGATAACTTGAGAGACGCTAAGTACCTAACTAGTTTAGATATATCTAAATGTTTCTGGCAGACGTCAATAAGGGCAGAGGACCGTTGTAAAACTGCTTTTTACATTCCGTCACGTGGAACTTTTCAATTTAAATCCATGCCTTTTGGTTTAACAAATGCTCCTGCGACACAACAGCGTTTAGCAGATATTTTATTTTACGGGCCCGAATTTGAAAACAAGGTCTTTTGTTTCGTTGATGACATCGTATGTGTGACAAATTCCTTTGAAAATCACATTTCACTTCTAATTAAAATACTTAACAAATTAAAATATGCAAACTTAACTATAAATTTAGAAAAATGTAATTTTTTCAAAGACAAACTTAAATATTTGGGCTATATAGTGGATTCAGAAGGTCTTCATGCAGATCCTGAGAAGGTAAAATCAATTACAAGTTATTCCACTCCGACAAATAAAAAAGAGGTACGTCGTTTTCTGGGTGCTGCATCGTGGTATAGAAGGTTCATACCCGATTTTAGTACTTTAGCGGCTCCCTTAAATAAATTAACTTCTAACGGCAAAAAGGCTCCACTGTTCGCATGGTCGCAAGAGGCGGATGTAGCTTTTAATAAATTAAAAAAATGTTTATCTTCTTCCTCGGTCTTATGTTGTCCCGATTTTGATCAGCCTTTTGAAATACACGCCGATGCTAGTGATTACGGCATTGGAGCTGTACTTTGCCAGGTCAAGGAGGGACAGGAAAGAGTCATAGCCTTTTATAGTAAATCCTTATCGGACCAGGAAAAAAATTACAGTGCTACTGAGCGCGAAGCGCTTGCTGTCTTATCTGCTATCGAACATTGGCGGTGTTATATTGAAAACGGAAAACAATTTATTGTGTACACCGATCATGCTGCTTTGAAATGGTTTTTAAAACTGAACAACCCTACAGGGCGATTAGCCAGGTGGGGAGTTCGTCTTTCCTCTTATAACTTTGAAATAAGACACCGTCGTGGTTCTGATAATATTGTACCAGATTTTCTTTCTCGATCACCTAATATTATGGATATCGATAGTAATCTCCTCCCAGATGGTAGTTCCTTATCTACTAATGACACTTGGTATTTGAATATTTTTAATGGTTGTTCGCAGTCTCCTACATCCTTTGTTGACTATCAAGTGATCAGTAATAAATTATATCGTTTCAAAAAGAGTCTTAATCCTCTTACCAGAGAATTTCAGTGGAAGGAAGTAGTTCCATCTGAACGGAGAAACGAAGTAATACTTCAGAGCCATTCCTCCCCTACGGCGGGTCATATGGGTATTTTCAAAACTTTCAAACGTTTAGCCCTCAATTATTATTGGCCTGGAATGTATTCCGATGTTGTAAAAGCGGTAAATTCTTGTGATAGTTGCATCGCACATAAGCATCAGAATCATGCAACTTTGGGTCTTATGGGTGAACCTAAGTCTTGTTCTAAACCTTTTCAAATGATAAGTATTGATTTGATTGGTCCCTTGCCTCCTACAAGGCAACAGAACAATTTTATTTTTGTCGTTTGTTGTTGTTTCTCAAAATATTGTTTACTTTTCCCTATTAAACGTGCGACTGCTGACGTAATAACTAGAATCTTAGAGGAAAAAGTTTTTCTGGTACATGGTATTCCATCTACCGTAGTACTAGACAATGGCAAACAATTTATAAGCGCAACTTTTAAAAACTTGTTAAGTAAATATAAAATTCCAAATTTACATTACACACCGTTTTATGCACCTCATGTAAATACGGTAGAAAGATATAATAAAACTATAATAACAGCTGTTTCTACGTTCATTTCAAACGATCAACGCATATGGGATACACTTATACCTAAAATTCAGTTCGCAATGAATTGTGCAGTAAACGAAGTAACCGGTTTTACACCATCTATGATCGTATTCGGGCGTGAAATGGTAACCTGTGGTTCTCATTATGTTTCTAGTAAATCTGATACTAATATAATTCATGAGCCACGTGATAGTTATGCTGAGTCACTAGGCTACTTATCCTCTATTTTCGAGAGAGTACAGGCAGCGCTAATAGGTGCACACAAGCGTAATTGTCATTCTTATAATCTTCGCCGTAAAACGGCAGAATTCAATGTTGGTGATATTGTTTGGAAACGTACCTTTTACTTGAGCGATAAGGATAAATATTTTTGTAAAAAACTCGCTCCTAAATTTATTAAATGTAAAATCGTAGCAAAAAAGTCTCCATTAGTGTACAAACTAGCAGATATGTCTGATAAGCCACTTGGCGAATGGCATGTAAAGGATATTAAACAAATAAACTATAAACAATAATGGTATAAAAAAAAAAAAAAAAAAATTTTTACCCTATGGTTCAGTGGTTAAAATTCTCATTGTCGAATCGGGTATACCATTTTGTTCGCTAATATTCTTCACGCTCATAATTCCTTTAGAATCACATCTACTAATGATGTCGAATTCTATTATTTTCAACTATACGATGTTGTTCATTCATTCATCTTGAAATGTGTCATGCCTTCTGTGTAGACGCGCACACCCAATACTACTTCGCTAACGCGCTACTTGGTAAACAAGTTGTTATACTTACATTTTTAGTTATATTTAGTTCCGTTAGATAAGAATGAGTTTCAATAATCTTCTTTAATTAGTAAAAATTCAATCTTAATAGGTTGCACGTAGTGTTATTTTTGAATGACATCATGACATTGTTATTGTATTGAATGCGTTTGGCTCGATCACTCCGGTTCTTTTCAATTTTATTTAGGTATCGTAACTTCATATTTTTTCTAGTTATTTTTTTTATATACACTTATTGTTCTGATTTCAGTAAAGCCGGATCGAGCTGCCGGTGCTGCTTAAGAACTGCTTCCTGAGGTCTTCCATGTCAGCCAGGAGCCGAATTTTTTAAGAAAAATTCTGCCCTAACGGAGGGGGTGTGTGACGTCGCAACCGCACGGCCACCGCAACCTCAAGATGCGCCCCCCACTGCAGACCCCTGTGGGGTATATATAAAGGACCTGCGTGCGCGTCGCGCCCTTCTTGTCTGCGGTCACCAGCGCCGAGTTAAGTGTTCCTCACTTCGCTGCCCAGGACTTACCAAACCACTTACCTACCTACCAACCTACGCCTTGAGACTACCTTGTATTTAATAGATATAAATATATAGAATAATAATACCTTTGTTAATCTATCGATTGTTTCTATTTATTCTGCCTACCTAACTAGTCATTTGTAGACCACGTTACAAGTGTATCACCAACAAAACTGAATAACTATGCAAAGTTTCGTATCTATGCTCTTAAGCGTTGAGGAGTTCCCTTATGATAAGACACTCTTGGCTGTATTATCGGACCATTCCCATTATATTCGTGTATTATCACATTTATCACCAAAACTGATTAACTATGCAAAACTTAGTATCTATGCTCTTCTTAAGCATTGAGAGTTTACCCCTAACTGCATCATCAGACTATTTCTTTCATATTATTGCATTGTCACCGGCATTACTCAATTATGGCAATTTTAGCTCGATTAGGCAACGAAAGTGGTCGAAAATGCTTTGCAAGAATTGTGAACCCACAAACATACAAAAAAACATAATACTTATCCACCCAAAAGCTTTTGAAAATAGGGGCTATTTATTAAACGCCGTAACACGCAACATCGTTTATCTCTTTTATGTTCTAGTTATTGTTATGAACCTTATTTTAGTCCCTCCAATTAACGTACGGCGAGCAATTCAGCCTAGCCAGCCCTATAAACAGATGCAGATGGCTAATATTAATTTTTCTTCAAGTAAATCTTTTAAAGTGTCTTTTTATGCTGGCAGTACGACGTGCTAAGCTAAAAAAAAAGAACCTAAACACATAAAACCTTTTGAGGAAAACATCAATCAGCTATGCATTTTAATTAAAACTGTGTTAAATAAACAGCTCTAAACAAATAAATCCAAACCAAAATATATCTAAGCCTCACATCAGCCAGAGGGTGATAGACCGCGTCAAGTTCATTCTTTTATTACAAGATGAGCATAACTTTTTCATTTAAAGTACGTTAAAGTAGGTATCTAAATCTCTTCTCATAGCACCTACTTCAAAGGCATTATAAGTTCTAAAAAATAAATAGCTTTCACGAATAAAGCCTTGTTTTCCCACAATTTTTCTTCCGACTTTTTAATTAGTCTCGTTTCATTACTCAAATCGGATTTGCGTTCGCGCCCGTGGCTTTTAGGGTAGCCTAATTTTGTCGTCTGAAAAGGAAATGCCTTGAGTAAAAATGTGTAAGTTTTTTGCAATCTCGACGAGTTGGATTGTCACTTTTGATTTGGTCAACAGATTTGTAGAATATTAAAATATTTGATATAAAATTACGCCTTCTTGTTTTATGTTTGTAGCTATGATTATTTAGTCTCACTTTTTAGTAAGTATTAAGATGTTTTTAATTTGATATTATGTTTCATAAATGAATTACCAATCTCTCAATATCGGCGAAGTCAGAAAGAAGCATGGAAAATGACAAAACGACTTTGGTGATAAAAAAATACATAATATTAGGAATTGGTTTGCCATATTAATATTATTATTGCGGTTAAGTGTATATAAATGACGGCAAACTCAAATTTGTGTCATGACAATATCTATATAACATTTCCAACAGTAATCCTATGTAATGTACAATTTAGTGTTCGCTATGAATTCATTTGTATATGCCAGTATACCTCTCTTGGGGCTTGAGAGACGAAAATTAATTAAACAGTTATGGGTTAATTTGAAACAGCTGGTTCAGATATTATAATGGATATTGGAACCCTTTGTTCTTATCAACTTGATATTGAAGTGGAGACACGACGCCAACTAACCAGACCCTTTATTGTCAAAGACTGCGATTATTTTAAGTAGTTATGTTCAATAAAAGCTGCACTATTGTTATAAAGTAAAGGGGATTTTGTCATTCAGCAACTACCAACTATTATGCCTCTGAGAAACGAGAGTACGTGAATTGAAATAGAACACACATGTTAAACATTGATTATGTTGCATAGATCTCTTTTTTTCAATCCTAATCCTAACTAATATTATAAAGCTGAAAGTGACTCTTTTTGTCTATCTGTAACACTTTCATGCCTAAACGGCTGAACCGATTTTAATGAAATTTGTTAAGGATAGGTAGATAGGATTTTAGAACATTTTTTATCTACCTAACACCTGGGCGGGCCGCGGACGAAAGCAAGTTATATACTTATTATATAAACAAAATTGTAGTTAACTTTCGCTTTAATGACCGGTAGCTTTAAAAGAGATTTAAATGCATCACAAAATTATGTGTCCTCACTCTGAACGTTCACCTAATCTTGATTTGTTGACAAATTAGCAGGGCAAAAAGCCTCTCCGTCTAATTAAAGCCGTTGGTCCACGATTGGACCAACTGGCGGCACCTACCGACGTCAATTCAGACATAAAATCAAGCCCCTGGTTGATTTAGCCGTTCATCCGGGTTGTACGTAATTATTATCTTTATTGAAGCGTTCAATTAATCTTTGGGATAGAGCCGGATTCCACTAACTTTAGTTCCGGTTGAAATGTAAATGATTTTAACTCCAATAATTTACTTTTGCTACTACTGATTACTATGATTCTGCTTAAAATGTTCTCGATTGCGCTGGCTCCGTTTTATATTCAAATGGTGAACCAAAAGTAGATAGAAATATTGCTATCTACTTGTCAGAGACTTATCTCAAATTTTTTGGCTACCAAAGGATTCATTAGTCAATGTATCTTAAGAGGATTATCTAATTATTAGGCAAACAATATTATTAGACAATAGCATAAAAAATGGGGCTTCCTATTTTTATTAATAACTAGTTATTGCCCGCGACTTAGGGCCTTATCATACTAGCGGATTGCGAGCGGATTCAAAGCCGAGCGGGCGCGCAACGGATTCGTTGCGGGCGCGCAACGAATACGCCGCGCATTCGCAGCGAATTCGCTGCGGACGCGCGGCGTGGACGCCATTTTGTACTGTCTCGTACAAACGCCAGCCAACCAACTTAATACAATTTTTTTTTCAAATGTTAAATTATTTTGCATCATAACGGATTCTTGCGGGATTTTATCTTGCTTAAATATTTTATGTTTGTTTTATGGTAGGTAGGAACGAAATTATTTAAGATTATTTTTTAATCGTTTGCAAAACAACACAAATTAGTCGCTCTCTTCCATTCGATTAATTGATAATGGATTTTCCCAAATTCGTCGATGCTTTCGTTTTCGTCGCCGGCGTTTCCGAAGTAACAAAGCCAACAGCAGTGTTTCCTCGTCGGAATCAATTTTGTTACTGAGTGTATTGTACGTCGTAAATTCGCTACAAACACGCGACGAAAACGTAGCGTATTCGCCACGCATCCGTGACGTCTCCACTGCGCAGCCGCTGCGTGTTCGCGACGCATTCGCTGCGCGCCCGCTCCGCTTTGAATCCGCTCGCAATCCGCTAGTATGATAAGGCACTTAGTCCACGTGGAATTCGTTGTATTAAGAAGTAGCTGCTCCCGCGCTTTAACTCGCGTTCAATCTTACTGCTCCGCTCCCGTGAAGTATAGCGTAATGGTAAATATCTAGAAACCTTGATTGAGAATTAAACTATCAAATACAAAAAAGAAAATCAAAATTCGAACAGTTGTTCTCGAGATTAGCGCTTTCAATCAAACGAAGTAACTTTCGCTCGCGGTTTCGTCTGCGTGGTAGGTACATCAATAAAAAGTAACCTATGTTACGCGAGGTGTAGTCAGTTACCTGCATCTAAAATTTTATTAAAATCGGACCCGCCGTTTAGAAAATTAGTCGATACAAACAGACTGACAGACAAAAAAATTGAAAACTGTATTTTAGTTTAAGGTATCGTGCAAACAACTATACCAGCTTTGATTATTATACCAGCTTAAAAAAAAAAATACTTGACATTAAAAATAGACACTTCAATTTTATTTATTTGTATTAAAGTAATGAAAATATAGATTATACCTCACCTTTTTAGTCCCACCCAATAGCTGAGATTTATACGAGAATTGGTTTGTTTGAACCCGTTGATCTTTGAAATTGATGATTGGATTTAACTGTTATTTGTTATTTATATTATATTTGTTATTTAAATATGTATATTATATGTGTTATTTAAAGAAATTAATAAATAATTTGAAAAGGCTCCAACCAATTTATAACAACGCGGTAGCCGACAGGAGCGAAGCAGTATTGTTAAACGTAGGTACTATAGCTCAAAACGGACTCACATTTAAAGTTGCCACCATAGTCATTTTTGTTTAGCTTAAAAATAGCTATCCAACGATTTATCACCTGTATCTATAGTATGACGGGTTCAGATACCATACAAAAAAAGGATATCTCCTTTATAAATAACTTATTTCATTTCGCCGACTAAAGGTACAAACGAAGGTCAGATAACTTTAAAGAACCTCTTTTTTTTTTGAAGTCGGTTAAAAATAGATTTCAACACAGTCATAAGTTGAAACTGTTTTCGTAGAACCTTTGTAGCACTCGTAACAGCTACGAAACAATCAAATTCTACGAACGCTTCACAGAAAGCGTTTATCAATAAGTTGCGAACGTACATTCGTAGGTTCATTTTAAAGTTGTACGCGATCGATTTCATAATATGAAATTTAGATCTAATCTCAAATTGATTCGGGATGATCGCACGGGCCAACCGCGCGAGCAATCGAATTCCTTCGCAGTCTTGTCACGTAGTGCTTCGTAGGTCCTGCCTGCTACGTATGGCTTTCAAACACTTGTATGTATCATATACCTATGTTGTACGTATAGGAGCTGCTTGATAAGTGTCGTGGGAAAGCTACATTGTATAAAAATTGGTGTATGAAGATATTCATGTAGATATGTTTATGATATGTACGTAGATACTTGTTTGGTGGTTGGTAGATTGAAATAACTAGACTTGTGGTTTCAATAGACTAATAATGCGGTGGTTTTGATGAATAAGCCTTACAATGATTATTACTATAATTTGATATCAAATAATAACATAATCAATATTATGTGTGTGTAATTAGTAATATAGCATTATTACATTATTACAAGCCTTGCAAAGGTAAACCAAAAACAATAGCAACAATGTTCAGTTTATTGCCCAAGAACTTTTAATACAATAGATTGCCAGATAAATTGTCAGGAAATTACAAGTGAATTTGGAAGCGCTTTGAGACAATCGATTCCTTTTATTAATGCAGACGAATGTGCAAAGCATCGTATCACTCGCCCAGATGACTTCGTCTAGTCAGTCCGTTTTAACCCGGACATTTAATAAATGTACCGCTCCCAGTTTCGCAGCAGAGCACATCAGTTTAACTGTCACTTGGCGCTATTTCTGACGCGAAACAATTCCAGAAATGAAATATTTTTAAAGCCATTTGCTAGAAAGCCTTCCACCTAGAGCTACACTCGAGTTATTTTTTATTTATCCGTTGTGTAGAGGGGTCTCGTGTCACATACTGTAGAGAAATAGAATCTTTTCCACCCACACCGAGGCGATGTCAATACTCGCATTTATGGAGTTGTGTCATGTTCGTGTATTAAGATATAAGTATGAAATAGACGCCAAGTGCAAGTCGTATAATTTGCTGTAAAGGTGAAAAGTTTAGTGGTGTTTAAGTGGTTTGCAGACTTCCATACTTGAGCTGCCCGGTTCGTTCACTGGAGAATATAGTTGAAGGAACTTTATAGACAGCTTGAGTTAATATTTACACTGTAATATGGTTTGGATTACATGTATTTCAAAGTATCGTAGTATACTTTGTTCTAAGCGAGAAACAAAGCGATATGTATTTTTTATACTAAGAAACAGTTGAAAAAGATATGGGACCGGCAGGATTTGAACCTGCGACCTTACTGTCCTATTAAGATGGGAACAAATGGATGAACGTGACGTCACGAAATGACGTATCATACAGTTGAGAAATTTAGGGATCCGTTAAGAGGCGACCGTAGCTGGATGGTTAAAGCGGCTGCCCTGTGTGCAGTAAGGTCGCAGGTTCAAATCCTGCCGGTCCCATATCTTTTTCAACTGTTTCTTAGTATAATTTGCTAAGCATAGCTAAATGCTATAAAAATAATTAGAAATGTATTTTTTTATTTTGAGGCAAAGAATGTATGTTAGATGCATTTTATTTCGCTTTTGGTCGTACACCAACATTTACCTTTATTTCCAACTGTTAAATAAGCAGCTTTACATTTAATGTAAGCAGGTAAAACCGAGTGGTCTCTATTTGTCGCTGGAACTGGCAACACTCTCCTGCGGCAACTAATCGGTTTAAATAAAGTGGATGGCGCAGATTGCCCGTGTTTTATCAGTTTAATGTCTCCCCGTCCAATAATATCGATAAACATCGCCTGAACCTTTTCTGTACCACAAATTTGTCGTGCCCATGCTTAACTAAAGCCCTGTTTATAAATAGCCGGCGTTTAATCACCTGTATTAATATTGTAGGTCTCTCGTCCTGTTATAATAGTAATTAAACATATTCTACCTTCTACTGTATTCGTTCCTATTTAGTTCAGCACATTGTCATGGAAATATTAGAAAATAGAAATACACTAACGAGCTATATGGGAATAGGCTATGCCCAAAAACTGTATCGCCGCCAACCTTGTGTCACGATTATAAGATAGGAAATAATTTCTAGTTATGTGTACGACGATTATCTTGTAATAACAGATGTAACTTAAGTGGGATTTAATAAACAAAAGTGATTTTCTATTTAAACATGAAGGATCAACTGGATGCTGAAAATTTATCTATAGAATAATCACGTATTTTTTAATTTGTCCACTATATTTTTTCATGAAACCCGGCTTACTAACCCGTTTTTTTTATAGCCACAGCACAGATAGCACAGCAACGATAAACAATCCTATAGTCAATTGGTCATACCCCTTTACAAGACGTCTATCTTGATTTGCTTTCATACAATAGTAAAGTTCAATTTTAAATAAACAAATAACGTAAATCCCATCGAAGAATAAATACAAAAACAGAACACAAAATGGAAATTACCGCCGCGCCGGTTAACCATGCCCTTTGGACAGTCATTATCGTTATTGAATAGCAAATAAGGGCGAGTATACACAGAAAGGGGTGCGACGCCACCAAACCGGTCAATATTGCCGGATTACCGGGCTTTGTCCTACTGATGAATAATTGTGTCCAGTATCCGACCGGGATTAAAGCGCTTTCTACTGATTTAATTGACAATCCTACTATGATTGTTAGCTATTAATTGAACAAACTAAAGGTTTGAGTGATCTGATTGAGAATGATGAAAGACAATGTAAGATAAGCGAGACATTTAATGATAATGTTGGATAATAATTGACTATATTTACTCAGTTTAGGCTTATTGAGTGTCTAGGATTAATAGTGACGTAGTTGTAGGTAGAGGCGAGTTCCAAACTCTGAACGTTGTATCCGGATAACATGGCGACGTGCTGGTTGAATTACCGGCTTTGTGTGTCTGATCACTCATTGTGCGAGCCCTCGTAAACTGTTATTGGAAATCCTTTCAGACACAGTGCAGTTAAGCAGTGGATGAACCAGACGGCTTAGCCTGAATTTTTGTAAAGATTGTATTGATTGCACGTCATTTTGTGAAGCTTGTTTTATAAACTATTTTGATAGTTATATGAGATAGAGCTACATTAAAATAATCTCTTCTCTTCTTCGTCGTGTCGATGGCTGAGTCAAATTTTATTTTGACTTGCCATCGTGGTGAAAGGATTAGCCAATTCGCTTTGGAGGATTCGCGAATTGCCCAGGGTGCGCCAGACGTAAGTATTCGTTGTGTACGTATTCGTTATTCGTCGTATTCGTTCGTACGGGGAGGCTCCTTTCATGCACCCCAATATATATTAAAATAATAAAGTCTAATAATATGAATGTAACGGAATTTTTAACATTATAACGTCGCCGTCGATAGAAAGTCTAAGCACATAGTTAGACTAGAATTACAAAGATGCTATCAATGATCTCTGAAAATGGAATTAAGAATTTGTTGTATTATTCACGTTTGTTAAAAAATTACGTACCTACCTAAACTTCATCTATTATGCCAGAGTTTTCATATAGGTCTTCTAATAATGTCCGAATTGATGAATAAAGACAGGTGATAGATATACGGCTATTTTCTTCCACTAGCAATAAATCGTGGCTCAGTAATAGCGGTCACTTCGTCACCATGAGATGTCGGGGTTACTTTGGTAATAAATTTCGTAACACCATGTTAAAACATAACATTTGTTGAACAATCGATATAACGTTAGGTAAGAATTAATAAAATATATTAAATTATAAACTCTTATGCTGTCTCGATGGTCTAGTGGTTAGCATATGCGCCTCTCACCGCGAGGTCTCGGATTTGATTCCCGGGTCGGGCAAGTGTTATTTGTCAAGTTTCAATAGCGATAGGCTCATCCGCTATCCCATGGGATCTAAACCAACATGGCACAGGTGAAAAATGGGTGTTGTACACCTCTGCCATACCCTTCTGGGTAAAATATGCGTGGTATCTCGTATAGCGGTTCAGGCTAGCGTTGAGCCGCCCTGCTTGTTTAATTATTAGATACCTAAATATTATTATTTGTTTAATTCATCTCATTGTATGACTAGGTACTAAAGTTGCAAGTTGGGCGGTGTCAGCGCTGGCTGGGCTTCGGGCATCACCAATAATTTATGTTTGAATTGTACATCCCTTTATGAGAGAAATAAATAAAATGTTTATGTTTATGTTTATCTCATGCTTTATTTTTTGCATGCTTTTTTTCTTATGCTTTTTTTAACAAAATAATTACAACACAGCCAATCTTGATAAGCCTTAAGTGTTGTAATTATTTTGTATATATTTTGCCTTGAAAACTACAGAATTTTATTAATAGTATTGAATCCTTCTATTCAAATATTATAAATAGATACCTATTACTTGTTTAGGCATGGAGCATGATTCTTGTTTTCTCTGGAATGTACACGTCCACATCCATCTTGTCAAATAAAATGTTGGGTGACCTACGACACAGGTTTTCCTAGTCTATGCATCCACTTAACAACACACAATTGTAATGTGTACCTATACTATCCTAGATATTAAGTCATTGGTGCTATGTAAAAGAAATTTTGTATGCACCTAATTTGAAAAATAAATTGATTTGATTTGATTTGAATATTTTAATACTGCGTTGTCTTTCCATTAAGGTCATAATGCATAATCTTAGACCCAATTTATTACGAGAAATTATGTTTTGTTTGTACCCAATAAGTTCCGATCCTACTGGAACGATCCGGATGAAAATTGGCGAGGAGATAATTCAAGACTCCAGGAATAACATAGGTTACATATTATCGACGTACCCCGCGGGCAGAAACGCGGATATAAGCTAGTTATCTAAATAATAGGTTGTCTCCGTGCTGACTGGTAATGAACTTCGCCCGTAGCTCTGTAATGTTTTGAAAAACGGAGACCTCGATTTCAATTTTAATTTGATATGAAATTTTAAAGCACTTCAATCGTCGCTAAGGGTTTTAACAATTTTACAATTATGTAGCAACTAATAAAACTAAACAACAGCTGTCGGTTATCTATAACCTCGTATAATTTCATTTAGAATATTTTAATTTAGCATATCGATATTCGTATATTTTTTTAAGGATTAATACTTTACCCATAATCAATGTCAGGCATAATGATTCTTTCGGCATAATACTAATTTGGTGTCATTGTCTTTAGGCATAAAATTTTAATAATATCTTAATTCAACAAAATACATTTCGTGTGTAAAATAAAAATAAACAAGTGGCGGCTTAGGGCTTAGGGGTAGTAGTGAAGTAGTATGCCAAATTACTATTGAACGAAAAAAATATGCTTAACGTGTTACTAATTTTAAATTAATTTTAATGTTCATTTTTACATTAGATAGAACGCCAGAAGCAATTACACTATCCAATGGTCCCAATGACAACGCCAATCACACACATTCACTCATACAAGCTCACCCAGTCTCAGAACAAATCTTTGCGAATCACACAAAGATTTGTCCCATGTGGGGATCAAACCCACAACACCAGTGCTGTGGAGTGCAGCGAGGCGACCGCTTAAGCCACTAGACCACACGTGCAAACAAAATGATAAAATATTATGCGAAAAAAAGGCTATAGCTTAATGTTAAACGTCGGTTACACGCGTTGGTAAAATCGGTACTAAAGCTTTTGCCTTACTATCGATTTGAGAAAACGAATAACTTCTCGATTTATTTAAATCTTCGTAAAACATGCCTTTTAGTTTCGACCCTCGGCATTTGATGTCCCATATGATTGAATTACATGAGTACATACTTAAATCCACCCGACGAGACGAGACGATGTGTCTGCTACTTAATATGTACCTACTTAGTTTAAATTAGTACATACCTAGTCAAAGAAGATTTCAGGTACGTTATGTTACCTCACTTTAGACAAAGGCAAATATTCCGTTGGATTTATGTGCTATTGAGACTGTTTGCTTAGACAATGACCAACAAATTACTTAGTTTATCTGCTTCTATTGCTAATATTCTGTTTTTTTTTATCTTAAATCAATGCTTTTCACTCTGAGAAAAGAGCGAATGTCGTGGTACCGAGTGTGTCCTCCAATGAAGACAGCTCCTCATAATTATGTGTTGTCATTTTACAATCTCTTTCCTCATGAGTCGTTTGACATAGCTGCGTATGGCTATGCTGAGCTGCGTAGCCAGTGCGTTTGGGTGCTGCTCCAGTCTTTCTTTGTATTTTTTTTCTCTTCGACAATATTATATATTTGAAAATATTTTATTTGTTTGTTTGTGACGCTAATCTTAATGAAAGAAAGAGCATTCTGTAAAGTGAGCAAAGAAACCGTTATACCAGCTATAAATTTCCAGTTTAACACTAAATATTAATTTGTTCTTAGCAATGTATAAATAACTACGAACTTTATGTAAAGGGCAACAAACATAAATAAGTAAATGGTCCTTATTCTCCCGACCTTGGACACCAAACCTCAAAATAATTACATTACAATACAATCCAATAATTTCGCCATTGTTACTATTTAGGGCCGCTACCCCTTTATAAAGCCAATTCAAATATTTCATTGAATCAAAGTTGATTCAAACAAGTGTGTCCAAACAGTTCACATGAAAGGTCTCATTAGGCGGAGTTATAACAATGCCATTACGTAACCCGAACCTTGTCACTGTGACCGCACCGTTACTTATTATTACAATTAGCTCAGATAGCTCAGTACATCTCTAGTAAGGCAGCTTAAACGTTGTATTTTGTATTGACGCAATATTTAAAAAAAAACTAAACCAAAAAGCAATTAAATAACGCCAAAAACAGTTTTTGATGACGGTGCTCCTAGATTGCAAATTGGAAAAAATGGATTAGCACCGGGTCAAAGATAATACGGGTCGAATACAAAACCCCCCTTTTTTCAAGTCGGTTAAAATGTATTAGCTAACACGGTACTGTTGAACTTTTAGGTGAATAGTGGTGATTTAAAAAAAAAAGTTTAATTGTATAGAGACAACACTGTTTAAAGGCATTAACAATAAAATAATGAAATTAGTGAATCATCTGTACCGATTACAATTTTCATCGTCCTAAAACGGATTCTTGGCTCCCAATTCTCGTCCCACTTTGATTTGCCACCGCAATTTATTGTACGCGGCGTACACGCACCAACAAAGGCAATCTCGATCCGAGCCAGCATTGTTAGCGTTTAATGGATTACTATATACACAACTCTGTTAATTACCTATGGATTTAAGCAAAAGGACCTTTAGACCAAAAATTTTCAAGTAAGTTTACTTTTATTTTGGAATTTATATGAAGTGCGCGTTGTCTCGCCGCTTTCAACTGAGCTGGTGTTGTGGGTTCGATACCCCACATGGGACAATCCTTTGTCTGATCAAAGATTTGTTCTGACTCTGAGTGTACTCTGTGTGTGTGAAATGTATGTTTGTGAACACTCCCGCGACACAAGATTATTATTCCTAGGACTGAGGTCATATCTAAAAAAAAAAAGAAAAGTTTAGTGGATGGTGTTATGTAGAATGTATGATGTTTTAAGCTAAACAAAATTATGTGTTGGAAGATATTGCCATTAATAAAGCCATAACAATCAATTAATGAAGGAGGGACGAAACCCTATGAGTAACTTTCTATTTAAATTCTTGTTACTGTGCTTTTATACGTTACTCGGCAATTTTCACTCATTAAAAGTACGGGCAAATTACTTCTTTTCTCATGCCGACCTATGTCGATAAAAAGTAGCCTATATTATTAATGGTATCTTGAACTATCTCCATACCTATTTCATCAAGACTGTTCCAGTAGAGTCGGAGCTTACTGGGTACAACAATCCGACAAACAATCTTACCACTATTATATTAGTACTGCATGATTTAAATACATGTTTCCGTAATATTTATTATTTTAATTCCGTCCTCATTAACCTAGTGAGTTCATCCGTTACTCATTGAAAATTAGAATATTTTAACAGGCGGTAAACGGTCAACGGGTGTTGGCTCAAAGCGCGACCACAAAATTCCTCAGAGGGCGAGAATTCCTCATCGCGATTGTTTCACTCAAACCAAAGGGTGGATTGCTTGAAACCGTTGAACTGGACATAAAATTGAGCACTACATAGCCACAAATTCATAGACTATTCTATTAATAAGTACAATGTACTTGGGCAGGAAACTAAAATGTTGTAATATTATTATTGTTGGGACGAGGCTTTGGGTGTTCACGTCGACCTCCGTGAGTCTATTGTGCTGTGCTATAGTTTTTTTTTCTTTATTGTTTATATCACTAAGACCAAATTTCAAACGTGACCGATAAATCCTATTGGCAGAATAAGCATAAAATACAGATAAATGAAAATGATAGCTGTGTTAATTTTTTCAACTGCAACTTATGTCACTTTTCTATGCGGTTAGGTTTATATTTTATCGGCGGATAAGAACTATACAATAGTTCTGAAGCTGGTCCTAAATGTTGTTATATAATATGTTAATAACATGTACAAGTAATCGTGTATGTATCTTTTTAACTAAATACTTTAGTAAATAAGATTTTGAACATGAAGACAAATATGATGGCAGCTATTTTCTCTGTTTTACATGCCAATATGAGTTTTTTTTGTGTAATATTTTCCGTTACTGGTTGACCAATCACAAGCTCAAGACTGGGCGTATTAAAAGAGTATGGATAAAAAAGTATTGATGTAACACTAGGATATAAAATGCGACAAATAAAAAAAAAGCGTAGAGCATAAGTTTACATGAATTTGATGAAATAAACGTGAGAAACTATAAAGAAGGCGTCATGTTTCCGATGCTTTTAAAGCAATTGTCCCGGGAGAAGGCGGAGTTGAGTGCCTGTCGCGAACAAAACAAACTTTGTTTTTTACGTGAATTATTTCAAACAAATATATGCCATTTGTCACGATAAATAACTTGTATGAAGTATTATTTAGTAGTCTTCAATGTACTAAGATTAAGATGAGTATCAAAAGAAAAAAAAACTGAGACAATTTGGAATTCAATTGAAAAAAACAAATATGCTTGTGCTTTAATAATCTATCTATCACTAACTTCGATATAAGAGTGCGATAAATTTCTGTCATTATAGAATATATTTATCAGTTCTAGACATAGACCAGAATAACTAAATGTAACTAACCTTCTTGAGCTCGTGTAAGTAGCTTAACGAGCCACACATAGATAGCAAAGCATTGCGTATTTAAAGCAATTAAAACGAGGTGACGTCGGCGTCGCTTAGACGTAGGTACAAAGTAGAATTAGGCTTGGTTGCCATGTCGTCGCGAGGTGATTTCCCAACGGCCCTGTCAATTCCTCCGAGCTAGAATACCACTAGCTGCACTCCGCTTGATTAAAAATTAATGTGTTTTCAGGCTGCAATAATATCATTACTTTATGGAGAACGCGTTTAATTAAGTTTTTTTCATCATGCGTCGTAACAAGGTGGCGGTGGCGGTAAAACTTTTAATCAACGTTGTTAATACATTACAGAATTGCGACGCGGTTTTATATTGAAGGTGGCGTTTGGTTAAAAAATATTGATTGCTGATAATTAAAAATATTTCCTCACGTACTAAATAGTCACTTATTCAATTTAAAGTAATTTATCATAAAACACAAAACAACTATAAGACACCAGCGTCATCCATCAAATAAAATATTCACTAGCATTTAGATCCTATTTTCGTAGTTTGACATTTAATTCGAAAGAAACCGAGTAAGCAACAGCAAGCTTATTTTAAAAACAAACCTCGAGGTGCTTGAGCGTGTTTGTTGGAATAAATAGCGTAAATGCCGTTATGAAAATCGGTTACAGCATTGAAGTACCTCGAGTCCTCCGTGAGTTCAGAGGTGAGATGCAGCCTCCAGTTAATTTCGTCACGATGGAGATAGAGCACGTACCCATTTTCCCGGCTTCTTCCTTTGCTACCTTTTAATTTCTATTTAAATATGAGAGCTATATAAGAGCGTTTTCTACAGACAAAAAGTTCATTTCTCATAAATTACCTTCAAGTTACTTTTGGAGTATAATAAAATCTGTCAATAGATAAGCTTGCGCGTAAACACGGAGAGCGTATACAAATTGTACTATGACGAAATTTTAAATTTTTGTAAACTTTGTATGATTTTTCGTGTATTTCTCGTTTCTTTTGAGTCGAAATCTAAATTTTGATAAATTCATTTTGCGAATGCTTCATATTTTTGTGATTACTCTCAGAAATTCTTGCTGATATAATAATATTATGCTTGCTATTGAGCATTTTATGAATTTACATTTATGAAAAACTCTATTTGAACTGATTGGATTGTTTGAGTTGCTGTCTTTTCTTAGGACTCAAAGTTTGGTGAAATACCAAATAATGTTTTTAATGTGACAGAAATATCAAAAACCGAAGCTTAGCGTTAACGGCAGTTGAAGAAGTTTGATAAAACTGGGGCTTACTATCACACTTTTGAGTTCAAAGATTGGTATATGGACATCTTTTAAAAAAACTTATCTGTTAAAGACAGACAATTTTTTTTAAAAGATGTACATAATATGTAGCTAGATGTAAAATCAATAACGTGTTGATGTTGAGTCTCCGAACAAAGTTTTTCTCGCTTTATTGATAGGTACGCATCTACCCAGCACTTTCTGTCGGGTTAAGTAAGATTGATCAATCTCATTTTCATTTTCAGATATTGCAAATAGATAAGAAAATATCGATTCAGTCATAAGGCTTTGATTTATATGGAATTAACAACGATGCTACGCTTTACTACAGTGAAGTGATGGACGAATAAATTAAGCTGGATTATACGTAAACTAAAATAAAATACTGCATTATACATAAAATAGAATATTGTTACAGTTTTTGAGTAGACCTTTGTTGTCATAGAATTGTTTTCGAGTAAGAACATAAAAAATAACAGAGTTTCGCGTCAAACGAGAAAATCACATTCCACAAATCGTGTGGTAATTTAACTTACGATGGCGTTCCTCGAATTTCCTGTGCACGTTCTTATCCGGCTCCGCGACGACTACGATACAACATGGCGACGACGCTAATCCATTCTGTAGTAATTCAAAAACGTATTACCTAGATTCAATAGGTATTGTGTCCGGGGTTTGGATACGAGCCTCTTGGGCGCTGTAACGGACGCGACCGAGGCTTTATGCAGTGTCATTAATTATCTAACTTCACAGCCGACTACCAAACTCACATTGATCGTTTCAAGCCTTCGACAATAGATTGTGGGCCCTTGCTTTGTTAATTGACTAATGGTGGATTACTTATTACGTTAATGGCCACCCGAAGGCGACAAGTTTGTGTATAGATATTGATGAGGCCCGAGTTGCTAAAATAACAATTATTTTAATGTGAAATTTAGTTTGTACAATAAAATAATTCATTACTATAATATTATAATAGCTATTAAACACATTATCGTTGACGTTAATCTAATAATATTTTGTTAATTCCGTACCAATAAAAAGTATTTCATGTCTAGCAGCAGATGTGGGCTTGTACAATAGTGTCGGTGTAAGAGATGAGTACAAATTGCACAATGTATCGAGTATTCACTCGAGTTGTTAGGCACGAGGAAGTTTGGAAGGCATGCCAGCCGCGGTGAAGTACAACAAACCAATGAATACAAGACTTGTTCGTTGGAAGATCCGCGTCGCTGAACTTTTCTACAAGTTCAGTATAGTACTTTATGGCAGGAAACATTCATTGATTCCCCACCGCGTCAGTACCTCGCCTTCGCCGCTTGCCTCACCAAAATATTTTGTCACTGCATCTTTGCAAAGTCAAAACTTTGCCGACGGAACGTTATTTGACGTCCCCCTTCTTATACCAACTTATACTCAAGTATTTTAATGCGTAATGCATAGCTGTCAACATTTCAGCCTGAAGTATGTGGTTTACTTATTATTTCCGTGAGCATTTCAGCTAATTAATGAAATCCCTCAGTTGACATACATAATGAGGTTGTACCGCGCACCGCGCCTTGTAATACCAAAGATTATTCAAAGAATTGTTTAATGAGGCCACGTCGAGATTACATTGTGGATTTTCAATTTAGTGTGCTCAGTATTTTAGATTTTTAACGTTTTTGTTAAAATCGAAGCAGAGTTGTTAAATAATATCCTTGAAGGTAAAGTTCACAAGAGTTTTTCTCCTAATCAAATAAAGAAGTCTCGCTAGTTTTCAAATATCCTCATTTATTATTATATAGACGGAAGTGATCAAAAATGTGACGAGTTAATTTCATCTGATCATCCAACACAAAAAGGAAATTAAGGCGTAAGTTGAGACATTGGTTTTTATAAAAATATCACAAGTTTATATCATCTACAAGATTACAACAAAAATAAAGAATGCATCGAATGTTACTTAGTATTAAATAAAAGTTTTGATGTTCTCAATCTAAAAGTATTCTCACCGGCTAATGGAGCAGCAATATTTCAATTGTCATATTTGAGGCCAGACAGGTAAATTCCGGAAATAGGTTGTGCATTATACAAGAGCCTCTCGGAGCTTCAGTTCCGTTCTGATATAGAGCTATGTGTCAAAATCAATTTTCACATTTACAGTTGCTATTTTCAGTATAGTCTGGATTCTACCGTCATAGTGCAGGAGGCTGGCTCATTGTTTCATATTTGATTTAAATATTTATACTTTACAGTAGGTGCAGGTTGTTTTATTATTATTATGCGTAAAGTCGTTCGAGTGTTGGCTAACAGTTTTACTTACCGTCAATGTTTTCATAACATCATATTATCTGAAATATATTTCAGTGCGTTTGTTTTCAATAATATACAAACAATAACTTTTTATAGTATTAATTTTAAAAAATAATAATTTTAATTTATTCAACTCTACAGTATTTATTTAGTAACAGGATTTAATAACTACACGTCATGGATTCCTAAAATAAATGCTTACCAATTGACTCTTTGTATCATTGATATATCCGCAAGACAAATTAAATATTCTGCAAACCTTGGTTCAGCTCCCGAAGTATCGGCGGGGCTATTTGAGGAGCAGACAGAACGTGTAAGTGTGCACCGACGGCCGACCTGTCCGGCCGCGACACGCTAAATGCAGCGACTGCAGCGACACCGATTTGCACTTTGCAGCTGAATCTTTAATGACCCCGATTATTTCCACGCGACCCGCTAATTAACTTAACTATATCGTCCACCATTTTAAAATACATTTCAGACATTGTCATATTTGCTTTTAGTCAGACAAATGGATATTTCGTGTAAAGTCACGGATGGGCAATCTACGAATTTGTTTGCTTTTATTTATTAATGGTCTCGTGTTCGAGCCTACGGCACACACCTCTGTCAATAAATAGTTAGGATTTGACTTTTTGAAGATTATGGGTGTATTTATCATGAAAATTATCGCTTGCCAACGGTGAAGAAAAAATCGTGAGGAAACCGTAAATCTAAGGGTGACTAAAGTACTCAAGGGTGTGAAAAGTCTACCAATTCGCACTTGGCCAGCGTGGTGGACTAAGGTTTTACCCTTCTCCTCATGAAAAGAGGCCCGAGCCAAACCGTGGTACATGTATATATGTATACAGGGCTACTATTTTTATTTATAATAACGTCACCTACGCATTTTTTTTGTCAAAACTGAAGTAAATATGAGAAACTACACCTTAGTAAATTAGATGTATTTTTTCATACTCGTTTCTGTTTTGACGTTATTTCATTGTATGTGCTATATTTAATCAAAATGTGCTTTTAGCTTAGATTGCAAACCAGGATTAGTAAGTTATTCAAATGATATATTTGATCATTTTAGATGATATTCTGAAATATGTAACAATCTTGGTTAGAAGCGGAAAAGGCACCAAATCAATCAAATTAACCAAGGCACCAGTGAATAAAGACAACCGGAATCTTCGCTAACAAGAACTGACAGTCCTCTGTTTTACTTTACTTATGGGCTCTACGCCTCTCGAAATAGCACCAGACTCGCGATAGAGACAGTTTATAGCGATACAGGCGCGCCAGAACGAGAGACAAAGACCTCCCATTACAAACTGCAAAGCCTTCCCATTGATCACAGTAACGCGTAAAGCCTTCAAAAATCCAGCAATTTATTTACTGGGTAATACCTCGCTTTACCTAGAACAAGGAATGCTTTTAGACTATATCACTGTATAACGGACGGCGACGAAGAAATTCTTTCCTTTAAGTCCAACTCATCTAAAATTGATACGCCCTGGAACGAGGTTTTGTTTATTCTCCAATAATGAAATAAGATTTTCTAAAAGCTTCGGGAGAATAATTTTAAGTGTTGAACTTGGGAAAGTCGCGCGACAGTTTCATCAATCTTGCCAGTCAAAGAAACAACTAATTTAAATTGGCCTTTCTCACGCTCAGTTCTGGAATAAAGACAGGAAATTAACTGAGTCTTGAAGTTCTTTAATATACTGGTCGTGGTGTATTTTATTTATCAATGTATTCGGTAAGCCTTCTTTTACGAGCTTTTCTGGATAGACATTTTAATCCGGCTGTGGATAATAAATGGTCAGTTTTTTATTTTGTTGCCACTCTATTTTGCTTTAAAATGCACATTCATACAGTGTACCTATATTAAAAGCTCATATTTTAATCGGTGGTAAAATAAATTCAAATAAACACTGAGCTACAGATGCAATATATTGTGCCAAATAATAATATATTGTATATTTTTTTGATATCGTTCAACAATTGCAATCTTCTTACTAGCAATTTTTTTACAATTAGTACGAAGAATATCATATCTATTAACAAATTATCCCGCAAATTAGATTAACCAAATAATCCTACAACAAGTACAAAATATTAGTTTTTACCAATATTATACTATTATTGATAAATTTGACTGAACCACGCCGATTAAAAAAATCTTTCTATGCATCGCATAGTTTATTTAAAGAAAGTTAAGAGTTATTTAATTAAATGACGCAATAAACATAGTCCATGTGAGTATAGAGCATAGACATTCAAAGCGCGTGCAACCGCCTTTTCGACAATAAGTGTTTCATATAGCACCATGTGAAGTAAGCACTAACTGAAAGAACCCCACTGATTAAACAATTAAGACGTGAATACAACGCAGTCATAAAACTCGTGTCTGACAGAACTGCCAACTGAACAATGCAATAGTGTTGGGGGTAAAGATTAGATGTGGCGACAAGTGCCAAGTGCCAACTAAAGCGAGACCTTCCGGCCTGACGCCAGCGCCGTATGCAGTAGAGACGGACAATAACTTTTATGTGAAGGGAATATATTTTGTATTTATTCAAGGGGTCTAGCTGTGATACATTTTTATTATTATTCATCCGGTATGTAATGAACCTCTACACAATAATCTTAATGGCACCATGTCATCTACATGACACACGAGGAATCCCCCATTGACACCATCAATGGGGGATTCCTCGTGTGTCATGTACGGTTTCTTAGTGTTGGTTACCGCTGTTGGTCCTTGTGACACGAGAGTCACAGCGGTGGGCATGTGGGTGAGATTTTATCTCATTTAAGAGACCACAATACTGTTAATAAACGAGATGCTCTATTTTTGTATGGAATCTGGTCCCACCATGCAATAAGTACATGTAACGACGACGACGACATATAGGTCCCAATTTGGTCGCCCCTCCAATAAGTACATGTGATACAACATTGGATCTTCAAAATTTGAAACTAAAATATATATAAAGTATATTAACAGACATTCAAAAATAAAATGGCCTTGTCAGCTAATTGTCAGCTAGTTTGACTGACTGAAAAAACACGAACAGTGTGATAAAGGCGCTGAAAAGCAGGCTAATTGAAAAAGACTGTGTCGGAAGGTAGGCCTTGGCTGACGTCCAATGTAAATAACACTCAATACTATTCGCAAGCAGAACATTACTTAACAACACTTTGTTTACGCGGTATCGGGTACAAATTAATGGCATTGAATAATTTCACCGATGTGACGTGTAAAAATAAAAGACAAATTGACATTTATTGTTTTATAATTACAAAATTAGTAAAATCCTGTTACAAAAATTAAAAAAAATATGATGTTTATAAAAAAACATTAGTGTATACTCGCATTATACACTTCTTCTTGTACAGTTCTTAGTTTTTTTAATGGTTTGAAGTTTAACCATCTGCATTTAAAAATGAATTTTCTATAAATAACTAGTAAAATAATCTTGTTCTTGTTTTCAGTTGTAACTTGAAATTTAGTTTGTCTTAAATGCTTTTTGTGGCATATCATTTCTTTAACTTTATGAATATGTAGCGACACATCTGCAGAATAATACATGCAGATGTAATGTACTACGCACTAGAGAAGACATCCCGAACAAAATATTTTCGCACACAACCTTGGCACATTGGCAGAGGTGCATTCAGGCACTTGACTACATTCACAGCGAGTGCGTGTCAGAATTGAGTGAAAGTAAAAATCTTAATTTTAATTAAACGAACCTACATTATCAAATTATGCATTAACGTTTGAGAGAAATATATTCATGTTGATTAAAATTGCAATTTTTATTTCATAGTTGTAAACAAACCGTCGAAGACAACATTTAGCTAAGGGCGACGGTGCACTTAAATTTTCCTTGCCGTTTAAATTTCAAATAAATACAATAAAAAATTAAAGGAAGCCATCCGTGCACGTTGATAACTTCATATTGTCGTGGTTCGTGTCGGCACGTTCAGTTTGTTGGTTATGAAACAGTAGAAACTTGAATTATAATTTTGGTGCAAATATAATTCAATGTATTATGATATATTTTCAAATTATATATTTATGTGTTTACCCATATATATATATATATATATATATATATATATATATATATATATATATATATAGCAGATTACTAAGCATTCATTTTTACGAATGATGTCGCTACTTATAAATTTGTTATTTGTTTTCCGTCGTTTCGTCAGTGACTAAATTATCACGCAATATGTCATCTTTAGTAAATAGGGTCCTGGTTCAAAACCTGGATGATCGAGCCGGTTCAAAACAATCAAGCTTTCCATCCATCTGATATTTCTCATAGCAGCTAAGTGTGATAAAAATTGCAAGTAAAGAGGTAATATGTAAATAATAAATTGAAGTTATCATGTAATAGTGTAGACAGAGAAATACAAACAAAGAATCTATTGAACATTCTAAAAGCTTGAATTTATGTATACGGATCATCATATTATCATTTTAAGAGGGAAAAGAGACTGTTACTCCTTAACACAGATTATTTAATAATCTAGCTAGGAGGACAGTGCTCTCCACCCACTTGATTGTAGACATTATTGCATTGTATACTTATATTTCAATTTGTCTTAGTTTTAAGTAATTGCGTAAAATCCTTTGTGAAGATAAATAAATATTTATTATTATTAAAAAAAAAAATTAAGACAAGGCGAGTATCAATTGCGTTAATATGTAAAATTGAAATGAGAGCTCTGATTAAATAATTTATTTGAATTTGGATTAGTAGAGTGGTAGTGTTGTTGATAAGAAAGAGGGCAGACACTCCAATGTCTCACAGGTCTTGCTACAGCTGCAAGACCAACTCGGCATCAGGCAGAGTACCTTCCTCGCTCGAATTCTGTATACATTACTTATTGAGTGCGCTTTTTACTAAATTAAATTTTGATGGCTGTAGATACAGTGAGTACGCGACTCTTTTTTCATAACTGTAATATTGTAATGGCTTTTTATATTTTGTCACCATTATAAACCGACAGGTAAAAGCGATTGCATTTTTTTCGGCCAGCCCAAAATTTATATTAGTGTGTGTTGATGGTTGCGTTATGTTTTATAATAATATCTTATAAACTTCGTCAATAAATAAGCTACTTGTTTTAACTTATTTTCTCTGCTGGTGATGGCTCCTATGTGATGGTAGCGTAGTGTTTTATAACCTATATTTTTTTTCAATAAATCTGGCCATCTAGCTATCCAACAAAAAAGAACTATTTAAATCTGACCAGTACTGCCCGAGATTAGCGTATTCAAACAAACAAACTGGAAACAAGTTCGATGGCTGGAGATAGGCTCAACTCCTATCACCTGTTAATCTCTCTCTGGGGTCGGTCCCTCATGTCTGAGGATCGTGGTCAGCATTAGGGTTGCATTTGGAGCGGATAATACCTTAGGTACCTGTTAATACCTTAACATTAAAGATAAAATGTGAGTTGTTGGCCAGAGTTGTGTAACACAACTCTGGAACACAAAATATCTTTAATGTACAGAATTGGACCCTCAACAGTCTAAGTATAAGTATAGATTTAAGACTCAATAATTAAATGGTGTTCATTCTCGGCGAAAGGTTTAATATTATTCATAGAGTTAAAAGCTCGACATAAACATAGGACTTCATGAAATGTTGGCGCATGATTACGAGCAGTATGAAACTTGAGGTGTGAAAAATGATTTTATTAAAATTTAAAGTGGAAGCCACAGCTCTTTGAAGCAAAGAATTTAATAAGTCTTCATGAGATTTTGCTGTACAGAAACTTTATTTACTTAAAATGTCTGGTTTAGTTGAAGTAGTTTCTTTAAGCATACTTTATTTCAAATTCAAATTATCATTGTTTGTTACAGGTGTTAAATATACAGTTCTTATGTACTAAACATTATGTCCCCATACGTAACATGCCATATTTGGCGTACAATATTATCATGCAAATTTATTATAATAAATAAGTTATTATTATTTATTATTCGCGAGTTCTCCAAAGCGAATTGGCTAATCCTTTCACCACGATGGCAAGTCAAAATAAAATTTGACTCAGCCATTGACACGACGAAAAAGAAAAAAATATAATAAAAGTAACATTTCTCAATTAGACATAAATTATGACAATAAAATTATCTAAACAGAATAAATGCATTATACAAAATATATAACCGTTATTCATAATATTACATTAATTAACTTAAAATTGGTGATTTAAAAAATAATTTATTGAGTAATAAGCATTATTACTTAAAAAATCTCTAAGCTAATTTCTAAATTAATTTACAAATTATATCTCTTTAATAGAGTTTGGCAATTTGTTATATAGTTTTACACAAATACCAAGTACACTTTTTTTGAAATAATAAAATAATACTTTATTTAGAATGGTTTTGACTTTCAACATGTTTAAATTGATCTACGACTATAAATTCCAGTAAGTTCAATAAATACTTACTATTGAATAATACATTGAGTTAATGATACCTACTAACAAATTAATAAATATCGACCATATGCCAATTATAATTATCAGGTCGTTGAATTAAATTAAATTAAAACATAATCTGAGTTCCAAGATAGTGGTTGGCATACCGCAGGACGCCGGCGACCACTACATTGCGGTTTGCATCGCATATCACTGCCGAACAGACAATTATGTCCGTCACTGCGACCGCAGCCATTTCACTACGTAAGCGCTTCCAACGACTCCATACACCAAGCCGATTATAAATCAATATATTAATTCTATAGGAAAAGTACATACTTCTACAATGTGATATTGGATAGTACGGACATTCAATTCTAGTTTCTTATTTCAGCAATGTTCAATCAAAAATATATTTTGTCATTATTGAGCAAAGATACATATTTAGTGAAATTTAAAATTTGTTAATTTACCGTAATATTAATCAACACTAAACAAATAATAAAGTTTAATAAAAATATATCACCAAAAAGTATCGCGTGCTTAATCCCTGTTGCCATTTCCCGGTAGTTAAAATATCGTGCATCGACAATTTATTGTAGAATTATGCAATAACACTCATATCGGTGGTTCGATCTGCTGGTAGTTTTTCAATCGAACTCGTATATTGGGGAGGTTTAATAAAAACTCAAAAGTAAAAAATAAAATATTCGCTAAACTTTGCTTACCTTTATATTAATTTGTTTAAAACAATAAACCCTAATAATTATGTAATACCAATTAATTATATTTTTTTGAAGTCGGCGCCAAATTACAAAATCAAATACCAATTCAATTGGTATTTGATTTTGTGATTTTTTCAACAATTATTTCAGTAAATACGGTTTTAATTGGTATTTGATTTTGTGATTTTTTCCACAATTAATTCGGTAAATACGGTTTTAATTGGTATTTGATTTTGTAATTTGGCGCCGACTTCAAAAAAATATAATTAATTGGTATTACATAATTATTAGGGTTTATTGTTTTAAACAAATTAATATAAAGGTAAGCAAAGTTTAGCGAATATTTTATTTTTTACTTTTGAGTTTTTGAAGGCGGTTCCTTTTTCTTTGAAAAAAAATAGTACATAATTATAATATTTAGAATACGCTCGAGTTAAGAATATTCTTTTTTTTTAATTAGTTTTTTTTATTTTATTTTTTTTTATTTGTTTTTTTTATTTTATTTTTTTATTTCAAGCTTTTTAGTGTCTTAGTTTTTTAGATTTAACGATGGGGTTAGGAAGAAATACTAAGGCATCATTACGCATGAAACACAATAGAAACAATCAAAATAATCAAAAAATTCTTTCTGAGATCTTCATGATCATAAGTTATCACTACGATAATAACAAATGTGCTGAAACGTAAGCCCCGTCCAAACCTAAGCAGAGCTTTCGGTACTTTAAGGGTAGGTAAGTAGGCTGTCTCTGCTTACCCTTCAAAGCATACACAGGCATGATGTTATGTTATGTAGTGGTGAAAACAATACATAGATACACGATTGCACAAAACGTGGTTCATTAGCTATTCGTTTTTGAAGAGTTCCGTTGCCTGTCTCCAAAGATCTTCATCAGATTCTGATAAATTATATACTAAAACCTTCCTTGAAACACAAGGATTAAAATACCGAAAACTGCATTCAAATCGGTTCAGTAGTTTCCGAGAAAATCGCGAACATAAAAAGGTGACATACATACATACATACATACATACATACATACATACATACATACATACATACGGATCGAATACAGAACCTCTTTTTTTTTTTGAAGTCGGTTAAAAATGGGAGTATCACGCAGCAGCGGTGCGGTGTAAGAAAGCGAGGGACAAAATTGTGATGCACTCCTCGCTTGCTTTCATATTTACAAAATTTATGATTTCATTTGGTGGCGCATATTTCAACGAAGCGGCATTTTGCATCGAAACGAGCCGCAATAACGTACCGGATTCGCTTTGTTGTTTCTTACAAGCTTATAAATTGTGTGTATGGCTCACGTTACTTTAATTTTTATCTGTGACTAGCGTTGTGCCGGTCTGAACAGATTCTAAACCCGGTCAGTAATCATTTCTATTTTTTTTTCCGCAATTATTTTTTAACCGGTTGAAACGAGTACCTACCACGTCTTGAATCTGTGGTTTCAATTTTAATCGTAATTATTTTATATTACTTATATTCATATAAACTGACTGCAACAAATAAATATACAAACATACTAAAACTGAATGAATAAATTCTATTACATACCATCTACTTTTTGAAAAAAACTAGACATTCCAAAATTTAAAACAACCAAATACTCTTCATGTGCCTGTACAGCATAATGTCATAAAGATTTATGAAACGTTTTGCTTGGACGAGCTGTGGCTTCTAATTTAAATAAAATCATTTTTCACATCTCAAGTTTCATACTGTTGAAATCATGCGCCAACTTTTCATGAAGTCTAATGTTTATGTCTAGCTTTTAACTTTATGAATAATATTAAAACCTTTCTCCGTGAACGAACACCCAAGAATGCCCAAGATTTGAATCTTGACATTAAATAATTAAAATGTTAATTTAATTAAAATCAAGTGAGATTAACGTAAACACATTCTAAAAATTAATTATAATAGATTAAATTAAAGATCTTGGCGGATTTCACGTAGGCCACGCTCGAGAGCGGTGTCCGTACATTGGTCGAACAGCGAACTTTAAAACTACCACGATCTTTGATTTTATCTTTACATTTGAAGTTTAAAATATGGCTAAACCTATAGTTACAACGATGTCGAAAAATATGATGTATAAAAACCAATTTTAAATCACATTGATGAAAAAAGTGAGTTGCTTACTCTATGTTATCCGAGCAGTCATCAAAATTTAATTTAATCTTTATTCATAAAAGCTAAGTTACAAAAATAGCTAATATTTTTGTAACTTAGCTTTTATGAATAAAGACAATAAAATGCAATAGTTATCATTTCAGTATTTCAGCTGATTGTTATAAATCATTTATATCAAAGCTTTAAGATACTCACGACTTACAAGTTTGCCAGAATTTAAGCATCGCCGCGACTCTTATCTAAATGTCATCTTCCACTATTTATTTACCACTACTAAAAAATTTCTTCGAGTTTTAGTTATTTTTATTACACTTACGCGTACATTAAATCACTACTTTATAGAAAACAAATTTCATATTATCGTAAAACATTGTATTTTTGATGACATGAATATAATGAAAGTAATCAATACATAATGTCTAAGTGAACTATTATATACCTTTAGTACTTTGAATATATTGTCTGTAACCGAATCATTTATAATTAAACTATGAATAATAATAAAAAAACTCATATTTGATTAAGGCAAGTTGCATGTAAAATGCTGCATGCCAGGGTACTAATATTGATATCTTTTTCACTAGTGTCGATAAATTAAAAAAGCAACCATGTTGAAACTCATCAATGAATTAATATACTTACATTAGGTTTGTTATGTTACTTTTAATTGGCCTTCGCCTTATTAGTATTATTTTAATTATATTTCAAGCTGTTGTGATTTACTACAATGTCAAAATAAAATAAAATTAATATTTATGGGGGGGCTCACATACAAAAGACATTATTTTTTGCCGTTTTTATAGATAACATGGCGGTTTTAAATAGTTAACGATACGATTACAATTTTGCAATACAAACTTTGTTTTTAATATTGTAGTGTGCAATTCATAAAATTTTAAACAAATAAACGTCGAACATCCGTGACTTGACACGAAATATCCATTTGTCTGGCTAAAAGCGAAATATGACAATGGCTGAAATGTATTTTTAAATGGTGGACGATACAGTTAAGTTAATTAGCTGGTAGCGTGGAAATAACCGGGGTTATTAAAGATTCAGCTGCAAAGTGCAAATCGGTGTCGCTGCAGTCGCTGCATTTAGCGTGTCGCGGCCGGACAGGTCGGCCGTCGGTGCACACTTACACGTTATGTCTGCTCCTCAAATAGCCCCGCCGATACTCCGGGAGCTAAATCAAGTTTTACAGAATATTAAATTCACCATTATTCACAATATTTTATTGTTTAAAGTTCTCAATTTGTTTTATTGTATAATTGTTTATGACGGCTTTTATTCAGGATACAAAATAGTAAAGACCTAGCTGTTTTCTTTTTACTTTTCAATAGAAGCGCTCTTACTTCTAAAGTATTGAGAGTAACTTTTAGTATTATAATAAACTGATAGTTTATAATATCTACACTTTTAAATAAACCTACACTTTAGCGACACCCTTGTAGGCTTGATACTATTATTTTATTTTAAATAATAATTTTAATGACAATCGCTGAAATGTATTTTTAAAAGTATTATACTGCCTTGTTGGTCTATTGGTTAGTGTATGTGCCTCTCATCGCGAGGTCTCAGGATCGATTCCCGGGTCAGGCAATCTGTTGTTTGGTATTTTTTCGTTGGAAATTCTCAATAGCAGCACGAAGTTAGTTTAGTGGCAAGTGCAATGGCAGTAGGGACCTAAAACATAGTAAGTTACAACATAACTTATAACGAACAGTAGGTTAAACAAATAAACAATACTTAAATGCTTACAGGAAATCTTTGAATCAAACGTGTTTACTGAGGGTTAGGCTCCTGCACTATGATGACGGTAGAATCCAGACTGAACTAAAAGTAACAATGTGAAAATTGATTTTGAAACAGCTCTATATCTGAACGGAGCTGAAGTTCCGAAAGGCTCTTGTATAATGTACAGCCTATTTCAGGAATTTATCTGTCTGGCCTTAAAATATGACAATTGAAATATTGCTGCTCCATTAGCCGATGAGAATATTTTTAGGTTGAGAACATCAAACCTGTAGAAGTTAAAAAAAAAACTAAAATATATGTATATAAATCAATGCCCTTACTTCTTGACACCGCTCAGTGTTTGACTGTCACACAAAATAATATACTGCAGTTTTTTGTCAAATAAAATATGTGAAAATTGTAATATTTGAAAACAAGAGTGACTGTTCTCTCTTTGTTTAGAGAAAAAAAAAACGCAAGAACTTTCGCAAACTTTCCGTCAAGGATATTTATTTAATGAGCCTGCTTCGAATTGGCCGAAATTATTGGAATAGATGTACTCGAATGTCGACGTGGCCTTTTTAACAATTAATCATAATATATTTTTACGTATAACGGTTCGCGGGGCATCCTAATTATGTATGTCAACTGAGAGATTTCATTAATTAGCTAAAATACTATTTAATAATAAGTAAACCGCATACTTCAGGCTGAAATGTTGACAGCTATGCATTACAATTCAATAAACATTCTTAAAATGTGCATAATTATAAAAACGTATACAAACACACACGCACTACATATTATAAGACTCCGTTATTAAAGTAACGACTTATCAAATATGCAATGACGAAATATTTTGTTGAGACATGCGGTGAAGGCGGAGAGCTGACGTGGAGGGGAATCATGAATGTTTCTTGCTCTCACAAGTTCAGCGACGCGGACGATCTTCCAACGAATAAGTCTTGTTTTCATTGGTTTGTTGTACTTCACCGTGGCTGGCATGCCATCCAACTTCCCCGTACCCAACAACTCGAGTCAATACTCGATAAATTGTGCAATTTGTACAATTATGGGCAAACTTCTTGAGCATTAGGTGACGTGGTAGGGGAAAGTTTGCGCATCGTACACTTACGAGTAAAATATTGCTATAAATATGATTAGTTACGTCGAGTTTTTAGAATTACCTATTTTATTTATTATAATTACTGTTTATTTCGGGATATTGTATTATGTATAGACAATTGTATTTGTGTGAGTGCAGTGGCAGGCAATAGCCAAAATATAAACAATAGCCGACATGTGCAACATTTTGTATGTCGTCATTATGTCGTGCATTGTTTTGTCAAATTTCTCATAACGTAAACAATAGTTAAATGGAAAACAATGCTTGTCGGCATGTTTTGTTGAACTTCTTACGATTCAAAACAATAGTTAACTCGGTTTTTAATATTGACAAAATCGCCGACAATATTCAGTGATAAAATCCGCTTTTAACTCAACAAATAACAACAACAAATAACGATTTATAACAGAGCACAAAAGTGAGCACTTCATTGCACGCACGTGTATTCGGGAGAGAGCGGAACGAAGACGCGGTGCGCGGGGCAAGGGTCGACTGATCAACCAATCACACGCAGGTACGCCCCCTGCGCCTCAGCCTCGTAACCAAAGAGACCCAAAATTCGTTTCTGCGCATTCAACGTCGTTTGCTCAAGATGTTTGCCCCGATTTATACTCATCTCTTACACTGACACTTTTGCTGAAGCCTACATCTGCTACTAGACACAAAATGAGTCTTTTTACTTTGGACTCTTTTCTGTTGCGAAACTAACGTATTGTTAAAACACTATTATTATTACATCAACGCTAAAGTGTTAAATAGCTATATCGTAATGAATAATCTTATTGAAGAAACTAAATATTACATCCCAGACATTAAAATAATTGTTATTTTAGCAACTCGGGCCTCATCAATATCTATTCACAAATTTGTCGCCTTCGGGTGGCCATTAACGTAATAAGTAATCCACCATTAGTCAATTAACAAAGCAAGGGCCCACAATCTATTGTCGAAGGCTTGAAACGATCAATGTGAGTTTGGTAGTCGGCTGTGAAGTTAGATAATTAATGAGACTGCATAAAGCCTCGGTCGCGTCCGTTACAGCGCCCAAGAGGCTCGTATCCAAACCCCGGACACAATACCTATTGAATCTAGGTAATACGTTTTTAAATTACTACAGAATGGATTAGCGTCGTCGCCGTGTTGTGCCGTAGTCGTCCCGGAGATGGTAAAGGGCGTGCGGGACGGGACGGGAAATTCAAGGAACGCCAGCGTAAGTAAGATTACCAAACGATTTGTGGGATGTGATTTTCTTGTTTGACGCGAAAATCTGTTTTTCTTTATGTATTTACTCAAAAACAATCTAATATATATAAATAAATAAAGGGCTAGGCTTTTGCTGTTCACGTCATCCTCCAAGGTTCTATTAGGGTAAATATAAGCCTAACATAAAAGGCAGATAATATCGATCTTGAGATAGAAATTGTAGGCAAACTTCGTTGTTCAATGTTTTTATAAATAGGCATGACAGGGAATTGTAAAACTAACAAACCTTATCACACGAATAAAAAAAATCAATGCTAATAATATAATTATGGATTCAGCAATAGTCATTGGATTCATAACTGCTCTAATATATCAAGGGAAATTTGTTTATTATAAAATAATACTTATAGAAACGTTGCTAAAAGTCTCGTATGAATCTACTTACCAATTCGATTTATATTTTTGCAATGTAAAGATAGAGCTTGCAATTTTATTCACGCAGGTAATCTATAATAACAATCTAAACTATACATTCTATATAAAATATTCAAACAAACAAAGCTCGTTTAAAGTTAATTAAGTCAATGTTACTAACTCCATGTTTACTTGGAGTTTTTGAGACAGATTTTATTAAATTGCCAAACTCTCTTATAACTTAAAGATAATTATGAGAAATGAACTTTTCGGCTGTATAAACTGTGTTATATTTATATAGCACTCATATTTAAATAGAAATTAAAAGGTGGCAAAGGAAGGAGCCGGGAAAATGGGTACGTGCTCTATCTTCATCGTGACGAAATTAACTGGAGGCTGCATCTCACCTCTGAGCTCACGGAGGACTCGAGGCACTTCAATGTTGTAACCGATTTTCATAACGGCATTTACGCTATTTATTCCAACAAACACGCTCAAGCACCTTGAGGTTTGTTTTTAAAATAAGTTTGCTGTTTCTTACTCGGTGTCTTTCGAATTAAATGTCAAACTACGAAAATAGGGTGTAAAAGGAAGTGAATATTTTGTTTGTTTGATCATGCTGGAGTCTTTTAGTTGTTTTGTGTTTTATGATAAACTGCTTTAAATTTAATAAGTGATCATTTAGTACGTGAGTAAATATTTTTAAATATCTAAAATCAAGAATTTTAACTGAACGCCACCTTCAATATAAAACCGCATCGCAATTCTGTAATGTTTTAACAACGTTGATTAAAAGTTTCACCGCCACTGCCACCTTGTAACGACGCATGATGAAAAATACTTAATTAAACGCGTTCTCCATAAAGTAATGATATTATTGCAGCCTGAAAACACATTAATTTTTAATCAAGCGGAGTGCAGCTAGTGGTATTCTAGCTCGGAGGAATTGACAGGGCCGTTGGGAAATCACCTCGCGACGACATGGCAACCAAGCCTAATTCTACTTTGTACCTACGTCTAAGCGACGCCGACGTCACCTCGTTTTAATTGCTTTAAATACGCAATGCTTTGCTCTCTATGTGTGGCTCGTTAAGCTACGTACACGAGCTCGAGGATTCTACGAGGTAACTAACATTAAGGTACTGTATATCTATCTTAGATTCTAGAGGTAGTAAACATATTTGATGATAAAAAAAAATTGCCGACTTATATCACAGTTGTAGTATGCAAATCAAATGAAAACAGATTTTTCTTTTTTTATGTGTTCTATTCGCATAATTATTAAAAAATATTCGATCACATTCTTAGTCCTTTCGGAAAATTTTGTTCACAATAAGACTTGGAATACATTTAAAATGGCCGAGAATTTGTTCCTTCGTTGATTCGCATAGAGAAATTTGAGATTTTTTAAATATCACGTTAAAAACCTGAAATTGAAAAATAAACGTGATTATTCTTCATACAAAATTAAGTATATCATTATTAAGTATGTATTAGATACACTTAATAATTGACAACATTTCAAAATTTGAAAGTGTCTGAAATAAAAATACCGTTTCTTTATTATCCTATCCGGAGTACAAAAACATTTTTTTAATTTTTTTGGATCAGTAGTTTTGGAGAAAAGAAATAAAAACGAAAAAATGCGTCGTGACGTCACATATACGGCTTAATAAAGTATTACCTTTGCCCATGCTACGACAGAATGAAGAGTAATCGAAAATGACAGTTGTAATGTCAGTATTGTCAGTTGCCTGTCAACTAACGTTATACACATATTTCGCAATAATGAAAGAAAATATAAGCAATATTTATTGATTGCAACTATTATTCTTCCTAAATCGAACTGAATCCAAGTGAGGAATATTATACACCTACGATGGATTTAAAATATTGTTTTGTACGAACATGTAAAAACAAATCTAAAGACGCCAACTCAAACACGAAAGAATAGCGTAATGCACTAGATGTAGTTTGTTCGAAACGAGTTCTATATGTGTGTGAAGAAGCTATAGACTACATAACATTACACTACAGCTTAAAGGAACGCAGCAGTAATGAAATAAGTAGCAAAAACTGGGAACATTTCAGAAACGGGACTGGAAAAGTAAAACCTTGGAGATCATATTAATGTTATAATGTTATTAAAATAATTTAATTTGCTTTTATGTTCTCATCAGTAATGTTTAGAAGTGGACAAGACCTGGGCCATGTGAAAATAAATTATTTAAAATATTGTATAAGTATCTTTTTATTTATGATTGCTGTTTCATATTTTGTTTATAAAAACTAACACACATGTAATATAACATAACATCAACCCCATATCACTCAAAAATAAGTATTAATAAAAGTATTTATTTGTTTTTAACATGAGAGAAAAAGTTATGACATGTGTGAGTGAAGCAGTTACATAGCTACACATACACTGTATAACTAAAATACAATTGTATTCATTGAAGAACACAAAAATAAACATAAATAAATAATCAAAATTTATTTAGCACTTTCTAAAATATTTTCAAATATAATAATATATGCTTCCAAAAATGTTCAGCTTCTTGCACAATCTTTGCTGTTTAATCTTTATCATACTCAACCTAGTATTTGTGGATTAGCTTGTTCTTCTCATAATCTGGATCAGCAATACAAAATAAGACCATAGGTTTGTTTGCAGCATGCATTTGTAACATTATTTGAGCTTTACATTTCTCTTTAAGTTTGCCATCCTTGATGTAATTTTTGATAGTGTTTTTGCTAATAGGGTATTATATTTCTATAACAAAGTCTGCACAAAGCCCATCTGGTAAAACACCAATAATAGGGGGTATAAGAATTAGACCTGTGCTTTCAATAACTCCAAAATCTTTTTCTAAAATATTAATGATGAGTTTTTTAAAGTTTTACTCCGTCGTATGGCTTTTGTTTAAGGCACTTTGTAACTACCTAAAATGCATTGCACTAATACACCTTGTTCTGTTTCGCAAGGGACAGCTTTATGAATTCTAGACCCTGTCACTCAACCTTGACGCATTGGATGCCATAGTTTGGAATCCACTTGATTTGTTGTAGCTTTAGCAATACTGTTAAATACTTCTTCACTGAGCTTTTCCTGGCAGAATCATATAAAATTATGTAAGTATTGTCTTGTTGGATGTGTACAAACTGCAGCAATAAGTTCAAAGTCGGTTGACGGTTACCACAGTACTTCATTTCCTGTCCTCATCTTCTGCCTGTTGCACTCTTCAGTAAACATGGATAAACTTATATTAACATTTACATTGTCAGGGGTAATTTTCCTTTTGCCTATATTTTTGCTAAAATAAACTTCTGATCACCAGCACTAGCTTGTCTTGGTTTACCCCAATAACACGCAGTAGATGTGACAGAAGGTTCATCTGACAGTTTTATCAGCCACATGGCAAAGCAGATAGCGTGTTTGCACCCTCCTGAACACGCAGTATAATCATGACACTGAACAGAAATGATATTTTCCTTAGACTCGTCGATTTCAGCAGTTACCATGTACAACTTGGCTCTCTCAAATTTGCAAATTCTATGAAAATTGAGAAATTTGAGGGAAGAAATTTTAAGCAATGGAAATTTCAAATCAAATGTGCTTTAAGAGCAAAAGGGTTGGATATTGAAAAGGCAAGACCAGAAGAAACCAGTTCGCAAGTACAATGGAACAAAGATGACGGTATGGCTTTGTTCATTTTGACGTCGTCAATGGATCTAAACCAGATCAGTCTAATAGAAAACTGCGAAACTGCAAAAGAGGTAATGAATAAGTTAGAATCTATATATGAGCAAAAGTCAGAATTCAATAAGATGATGATCCATGAGAAATTTTATAATTACCAATATTGTTCAGGAGATAAAATTGTACACCATGTTTCAAAAGTAGAAAGTTTGGCAAAAGAGCTTAAAGAATGTGGTGAAAAGTTGAGCGATACTGCTATTATAACGAAAATTTTAAGCACATTACCACCAGCATATCGATCTCTGCGACAAGCATGGTTGTCACTTGATCCACAACTACAGACTATTCAGAATCTTACGTCTCGCTTAGTGGACGAAGAAGCTAGCCTGGCCAACGATGCAAGTAGTAGTGAGTCTGCATTTGTGACAACTAGAAATGATTACAAAGCTAGAAATGGAAACAGTCAGCATACGTCAAATGATCATGAAAGTTCTGGTCATAGATTTGTGTGTTACAACTGTAGTAAAAGGGGCCATTTCGCTAGAGATTGTATGATGCCTAGAAAAAAGTTCTATAATAAGAAACCAAATAATAAGTTAGCATTGAGTGCTGAAGGTTACTCATCTGAAAGAGATGAAGAAGTTTGGATACTTGACAGTGGAGCCTCAATGCACATGACCTTCAAACGTGACTACTTCTGTGAACTGAATGAGTCTCAAGGTAATAACTTTGTTGAATTGGGTAACAAAGAGAATATTAAAGTTTGTGGAGAAGGAACCATACTAATTGAGAGAAAAGTAAATGGTAAGTGGGAGAAAAGTACACTTGAGCATGTTTTATATGTACCCGACTTGCGAAGAAATCTGTTTTCCGAAGGCGCTGTCACGAGAAAAGGTTATGTTATAGTAAAGAACAACGAAAAAGCACTAATAAAGAAAAATAATGTTGTTGTTATGAGTGCACATTTAACAGAAAATAATTTGTATGAATTGGATATTAGAACAATAGTAAAAGAAAGCTGTAATGCTGTCCAGACAGACAGTAAAGTTCGGCACGAACGCCTTGGACATATTAATGTGAAGATAGATGAATTAGAAGGTGCCAATGACCCTGTACGATTACCACAAGTAAGTGTGATAGCTGGATCTGATACTCCAGATACTTCATCTGATGACAGTATGGTGAGTATAGATGATAGTGATGAGCTATATTGTCCACCCAGAGGAACAGTTATAGAGGACAAAAACAGAAGTGTTGCTCTAAGACCTCGAACAAGGACAAATATGGAGGTAAACATCACGGAGGTAGATTTACCAAGTACGTACAGAGAAGCTGTCACAGGTTCTAATCAACAAGACTGGAAAATAGCTATTGAAAGTGAGCTGAAGTCTCATGAAGACAATAATAGGTTGACAATTACAGAAAGGACAAATAAGAAGCCGATTATAAGTAAATGGGTATTCTGCAAAAAGAAAAATAAACATGGCGAGATAGAAAGATTCAAAACTCGTCTGTGTGCTCGGGGCTTCACTCAGGTTAAATATTTGGACTATAAGGAAACATTTTCGCCTACGACAAGGTATGATTCAATAAGATTACTATTACGTAAAGCAGCACGTGAAGAATATCATACAAAACAGTTTTCATGTGAAAACAGCCTTCCTCTATAGTAAGTTCAAAAAGAAGATCTACATGGAGGTACCAGAGGGCATTGAAGTTGAGTCATATAAAGTGTGTAAGATATATAAATCTTTATATAAACTTAAACAGTCTTCACGATGCTGGAACAGAAAATTTAGTTAATTTAAGTTGTATGGTTTTACGTTATGTAGTTCAGATAACTGTGTTTTTGTAAGATATTTTAATAATGTCAAAGTTTTGTTAGTTATTTATGTCAAGTCAAAAAGCTGTAGTATGCGGGCAGATATGAATGTATAATTGTCTTATAATGAAATAGAGATTATTGATGATTGTGCATATACAGAAGCAGTGGGAGCTAAATTGTGTTTGTCTTCAGTATCTAGACCAGATATCAGTTTAGCAGTGAAGTTAGTAGTAAGTAGCAAGGGTATATAGTGTTCTTAAAAATGTATGTAATATGTAAGTCATTTTTAAGATTAGGTACCTTCACCTTTAAATTTTAGTGGGAGTGTTGGAAAAGTAAATGTTAAAGGTGCAACCTATTTGTGATATACCTTGGTCTATGTTTTATGAAGAGTTGTCTTTGTCTTACGTGTGTCACGAAATGTGTGTTCTATTTTAGTTGTATTAAAATAAATATATTTTAATTAGAATTCTTACTCAATTTGTTGTTCAAAGCCCTTAACCCAATAAATTATATAATTAGTATTGTAATAATTATATAATTACTCGCAAAAAAAAAGGAAGTAGATTAGAAAATATTCAGGAATAGATGAACATACACATATTAGCGTACCTTGTACTTATTATTCTGTGACATTAGTGCTAAAATCATAATTCTCGGAACTCGGGTAAAAAAGTCAATGTAACCCTGTTACATTAATAGCCCATGGAACACGCAACAACCCATCACTATAATATTTTATGCTGTTTGTGGGGATTATGGCATTAGAGCGTATACTCTTTGCAATTGGACTGAAAAGGATTTAATATAAAAAAAAGTAGAGAAGACCCGTACTAACTTGATCATATTACAGAAAAAGAACGTACCTAATATGCATTAGGTTGCTGTTTCTTGTATCTTATCCATTGTTGTATGTGCTTTGCAACAAAACAATACTTCTGGACTTTTTCTTTTGCATCTGCTATAAAAGCTTATAAATAATACTTTCTACAAGATATTCGTGGTACTTAACAAATGGCAAACATAGTTTTAAATAATTCACGTAAAAAAAAACAAAGTTTGTTTTGCTTGGGCAGGCACTCAACACCGCCTTCTCCCGGGACAGTTGCTTTAAAAGCATCGGAAACATGACGCCTTCTTTATTGTTTCTTACGTTTATTTGTTTATCATTTTCATGTAACATCTGAAACTTTAACACTGTGCCCACTTTTTCAATCATTGATCTGTTTTATGCTTTGGTTCAACCAAACTGAAGAAAATTGTCTAAGCCCACTATCAAAGTCATCTACGGCATATAGCTTCATTTTGACGAGACGTCCAACTTTTTCCAACACAATTTTTTTTTAATTGAAGCTAACTTCCACAATCGAGATTTTTTACAAGCGTAGCAGCGATAAACAATTTCTAAGCGTAGGATCGGGATAATGTACAAGGCAATTTGTAGGGTAATGCGGCAGCTAAATATCTTTACTTTAGCTAAATTGTATAAATATTAACCAAGCAACAATACAGCATAACAGCTGGTTATTGACCATTCTACATGACCTCGTAATCGATTATTTAGTTTCAAGGACTTGGACTTTTATATTGTTTACTTACTTCCGTTCGCGGCTCTGCAAACGTGGTATGTCGATTAAAAGTTTATATTATTTCTGGGGTTTCTCTTTCTTTCTGTCTTTCTCCACACCAATTTTCATGAAGATCGGTCCAGTAGATTCGAAGATTTTTGAGCACATTTTTTTTTATTTTTTTATTTTACTAGCCTGCGGGTGTGTCCCACTGCTGGGCAAAGGCCTTTCCCCATGACTTCCAAGCCTTTCTGTTATTTGCTATCTCTGGTACATACAAACAAAAATATTTTTTCTTTTTCTAATATTAGTATAGGTTTACAAAAAAATACTTTTTCTAATAATAACAATATGTTGTTTTTTTATTTTCTTATTCTTGTCTATTAATAAAACTACACTTGTGGAGTTCAACAATAGACTGTCTTTTATTTATATTATTTCCAGTAATGTCACACATACTAGACCATAAGCTATGGTAATAAGTTCTTATTACATACTTTTTGATATACAATTAATACCCCCACTATATCAAAACAAATAATATAAAATCAACAACATTACTTTTGTTCTATACCCAACAATTTCAAAAACTTACAATGCTTTACATGGCTTAAAGATTTTGTAAGTATATCAGCAGGCATAACAGCTGTTTCTAGGTATTCAACTTTAACAATATTGTTATTAATACATTCACGACTAAAATGGTATCTAATATCAATATGTTTTGACCTATTGTGGAAAACAGGATTATACAGTAACTTATGGGCACTCTGATTATCATTAAATATTACAAAACATTGTAAATTACCAGTAATCTCTTTATTTAAATTTCTTAAATAAATTGCCTCTTTGCAACATTCTGATATTCCTATATACTCTGCCTCAGTGCTTGATAATGCAACATTCTTTTGTTTTTTGCTACCCCAAGATATTACACCACCAGAAAGACTAAAGCAGAATCCTGTGTAGGATCTTCTATCTAAGTTATTGCCTCAATCTGCATCTACATAACCAACTATCTCTCTGTTGACATTGTTATCAGTACCACAATATCTAATACCATAATCTTTAGTACCTTTGAGATACCTCAATACACGCTTGGCATGAGTCCAATGCTCCTTATTATAGCAATTATTAAACTGACTCAAGTAGCCAACTGCAAATGAAATATCTGGCCTGGTAAGTACTGCTAAATACATTAGACAACCAATTAACTGCTGATAAGGCAAATTTTTATCACAATTCTCTCCTTTAGTTAATTTCAATCCACATTCCATAGGTGTGTTTACAGATTTACAATTAACTAAATTAAATTTCATTAACAACTGATCAATATATTTACTTTGATCCAAAGTTAAAATTCTATTTTGTTTATCATAACAAACTGACATACCAAGACACTGCTTGACTTGCCCTAGATCCTTAATTTTAAATCGAGAACCTAACTCAGATTTTAACTTATTAGTTTCATTACAATCATTTGAAAAAACGAAAAAATCATCAACATACAATGCAATTATGGTTATATTCCTACCATCATTCTTAATATATACACAAGGCTCATATTTGGATTTTAAATATCCAATCTGAAGTAAACTAGTATTTACTTTATCATACCACATTCTTGATGCCTGTTTTAAGCCATAAATAGCTTTCTTTAATCTTAAAACTTTACCAGAATCTGGACAGTCAAATCCACTAGGTATTTGCATATAAATATTTTCATTAAGATCACCATTCAAGAATGCAGTAACTACATCTAAATGTGTAATATCAAGTCCAAGTTTCACTGACAAAGCAAACAGTAAACGCAAAGTACTATGTCTTACCACTGGTGAAAAAGTCTCATTGTAGTCTATTCCAGGTTGTTGGGTGAAACCTTTAGCTACTAACCTGGCACGAAAACGCACTTTTTTAACGCACGTTAAATTAAAAATAAATCAGCAGAATCAAATAGGTCACAGATTAAATTAAAGTAACGTGAGCCATACACACAATTTATAAGCTTGTAAGAAACAACAAAGCGAATCCGGTACGTTATTGCGGCTCGTTTCGATGCAAAATGCCGCTTCGTTGAAATATGCGCCACCAAATGAAATCATAAATTCTGTAAATATGAAAGCAAGCGAGGAGTGCATCACAATTCTGTCCCTCGCTTTCTTACACCGCACCGCTGCTGCGTGATACTCCCATTTTATTAAACCTCCCAATATACGAGTTCGATTGAAAAACTACCAGCAGATTGAACCACCGATATGAGTGTTATTGCATAATTCTACGATAAATTTTCGATGCATGATATTTTAACTACCGGGAAATGACAACTGGGATTAAGCACGCGATACTTTTGGCAAAGGATTTCATTGTTTATTTTTTATATCTATGGGTAAATATTAAGCAAATTCGTAATAAGACACACTATATTATTTGACGACCGGATGGCGTAGTGGGTAGTGTACCTACCTGCGACGCCGAGATCGCGGGTTCGATTCCCGCTTAAGACAACTCTTTGTGTGCATGAACATGGGGGTTTGTCTTAGTCTGGGTATTTCTATGTATACATATGTATACAGACAACTCTTTGTGTGCATGAACATGGGGGTTTGTCTTAGTCTGGGTATTTCTATGTATACATATGTATACAGACAACTCTTTGTGTGCATGAACATGGGGGTTTGTCTTAGTCTGGGTATTTCTATGTAATACATAGAAATACCCAGACTAAGACAAACCCCCATGTTCATGCACACAAAGAGTTGTCTTAAGCGGGAATCGAACCCGCGATCTCGGCGTCGCAGGTAGGTACACTACCCACTCCGCCATCCGGTCGTTAAATAATATAGTGTGTCCTCTCCACTACACACACACTTTTCTTTTGTAAATACATACTTATTATAATAAGTATGTATTTACAAAAGTTATTCTAGTACCTATAATAGTTCAAGCTCTGCTTAGTTTGGGACTAGATGGCGTTGTGTGTATGTTGAGAGATATTTATTTATTTATATAATTAATAAAAATGGGCCAACCACGTAATATTTCACCAATTTTCCACACAATGTTGTAATAAAAACAACCTTACAAGCTTATAATTACTATCAGCTAATAGTACAGAATTAATTTAAAAAAATAACAGTTATATGTAAAACTTTTGTAGAATACTACTTAATAAGAATCTAAAGCCGCAATGCGCAATAAGCAGTTGTTCAAGTGTATCCGTTTCCCATACAATTAATATATTGATTTACTATCGGCTTGGTGTATGGAGTCGTTGGAAGCGCTTACGTAGTGAAATGGCTGCGGTCGCAGTGACGGACATAATTGTCTGTTCGGCAGTGATATGCGATGCGAACCGCAATGTCGTGGTCGCCGGCGTCCTGCGGTATGCCAACCACTATCTTGGAACTTGGATTATGTTTTAATCAAATTTAACACACGGTAACATGGATAAGTACGGTATGATGGATAAGTAAACTACAATATATACAATATATATAAGTATATAGTATAGGGTATATAGTATAGGGTATATATAGGAATATATACCATATTCCTGTAATCTCAGTAGTTCACTTATCCATTATACATAATAATACTAAATAATAACGTTTTTTTTCAAACGACCCTCACACTAGGAACAACTCCTGTGTCGCGGGGGTGTTCACAAACATACATTTCACATACACAGAGCACACCCAGAGTCAGAACAAATCTTTGCGAATCACACAAAGATTTGTCCCGTGTGGGGATCGAACCCACAACACCAGCGCAGTTGAAAGCGGCGAGGCGACCGCTTTAACCACCACGCCAACCGTGCACTTAATATGATAAATATATATCTACATATTTTTGCGTGATATTATATCGTAGACATTATATAGATTAGGTAGGATAGGTTTCTTTTCTCTGATGGAGATGCATATTTTTGTTCAGAAAAAAGTAGAAGCAAATATAACGGCTTAGTTGTCTAATTTATATGAAACGTCACCGTGTTTTAACCCCTTACTTATAAATACAGAAATTATGTATACATTTTTAACTTTCATATGTGTATATTTGACATTAATTGGTGAAAATTGACAATTATAGGGGTAAAATGTTACTAAGCTTTATTGATATTTATGCCTCTTCAGTTGTTAAAGAGTTATTTAGAACCTCTTTGCTTTTTCTTTTAATCCTTTTCATGTTTTTTTTTGCCCGCCCTAACAATAACATATGTGTCGCGGGTGTTTACAAACATACATTTTACACACACAAAGCACACCCAGAGTCAGAACAAATAAATAAATAAATAAATAAATATCCCACAACTCACACACAACGCCATCTAGTCCCAAACTAAGCAGAGCTTGTACTATGGGTACTAGAATAACTGATACTAATACATATATACTTTTCTTTTGTAAATACATACTTATTATACATAGAAACACCCAGACTAAGACAAACCCCCATGTTCATGCACACAAAGATTTGTCTTAAGTGGGAATCGAACCCACGACCTCGGCGTCGCAGGCAGGTACACTACCCACTCCGCCATCCGGTCGTCAATCAAATCTTATTATCATGTGAAGATCGAATCCACAACACCATCGCAGTTGAAAGCTGCGAGGCGACCGCTTTAACCAATACGCCAACCGTACTCGCAAGGATGAAGCCCAACATACCCACATACATAGGAACAAGTTCAATCCATCAGATGGTCTGTTAACCAGCTTTTAACGACACTGTTAAAAAAATACATAGGAAATTTATTTTAGTGTAATGAAAATTCTACGATTTACATTGATATTTGATTACTTTGATTTAAATCAAAGTCCATTGCGTATGCCCTAATTGGTATTGTTTATCTATCCGACGAAAATTACGCGCTCCAATGGTTTTGTATAATTATATTTACCCACCGCAGCTCTGCGATAATATTTTGTACTTTTTGTGCGTGTGGATTAAAAGCTGTGTAGTGAATAGCTGTTTTAACAGAAGGCTAAATGTGCCTTTTGGGGTTCCGTGTACTTTAATATCTCATGTGAATTCTGGAAAGTATTATTGCTTACTTTTAGATTGCAATCTAAAAGTATAAAAGCAACGATACAATAACTTTGAACACGGTGTGTACATTGATCAAGTTGTTGCACATGTCTATATTACCAGAGTCTCATCAAATTTTAGATGGATTGGCTGTTTTAGATGGAAATTGCTACAGTGATTGTTAAGTTCATAACCAGATTTTGATCGATATGCCTACCATGCATATTACGTAGCCAAAAATGTTGGCTAGAAGGTACAGAAATTGCAAACTAACTTCGTTATTACAAAAAACAATAATCATAAATTAACTTGAAATTTAACGAAGGTTATTTAAGTTACGGTAATTGGCTAATTATATCTTCTTACAAAGCAAAGGAGGTAGAAAATTCTTATATTACGGAACCTTCAGGACCCGCGTTTACTCGTACTTGTGTACTTTTTTCTCTAACGCAGCGGGAGGCAACCTGTTGTGAAGTTTTAATTAAGTACGGGCGTCGCGTTGCTCGTTCATCGTTTCTGTTCCTTCCCACAATAGAAATTATTACTTCTTACATGCTGTTATAGCAAAATGAGCTTGTTTTTCATATCTGGTTTACACCGGTTCGCTTTACCAACTGCAATGCAACGACGAACGAAACGAATTGCAATAAACTTTCGTTTAATACAGTATTATGGAGGTTTTTCAAAAGCAATCTTTTCTTAAATTTATGTATTGTAATGTTCAAATTTTTTTATTACACTGTAAGCCTTCCTAAAAACAATAAAAAAAAAAAAATAATTAAAATACTAATGGCATCTTGGGGTTTGTTGTTCACATATTTAGGCTGGCGCTTTCGGTTTGGCCAATTCTATGTTCTATGGTTGTGTCCGTCTGTGTTACCAGTCATATCACTCAGATGAAGGCTGCGATGGAACATTACCGTTAGTGGAAGCTTATACACACTATATTAAATAACTTTTCTTCTACGACTTTTCAAACTTATTTTTTTTTTGAGAAAATTTTAAATATGGAATTTGGGTGATTTACAATGGTTCAGGTGATTACTGTCCCTGGGAGGCTATGAACATTTATTTTATAATTACCCTTTATTGATTTTTTGATGTCTAAAGTTTATGAACGTTAAATAAGATAGTGCCGTCAAAGCTTGTAGGTACTACTGATTTAAATGCTTACGATTGAAAAGGGCGTCTTTTTAAAATTAAAAAAAAAAGAGTTTGTAGGTACTTCACCAAAAAAAGAACCGGTTTTATAATTTTATTACAATAACTTATCAATCTTATCGACTCCAACCATTCAATTTCTACTCGTATTTTACATCAGTTATATAATAATATACAATTCTGTAGTAGTTGCCTGTAGTATATTATTACGGACTTTAGTATTCGGTCGTATTTATATGCCTTATATAATTGAATACATTATTATGTTGTTCAAATTTAATGAATTCCTACCACTGAATTATTCAGTGTGTTTGTAAAAGTACTGCATCATCGCCGACGTCCTTATTTTCTGTGAGTATATATTAATTTAAATAAACATGTAATTAATTATATTCGTAGCCAGAGAAGGATTATCTGGATAAGTAATTGGTTGTATAATAATGATTATATTTCCCACAAAGCCGTAGCTAAATTATGGTTCGATCGACATTCCCGATTATAATGAGTCGTAGACCGCTACGACACATCTACGAGATGGCTACGGAGTCCATGGACTATATAATGTCGATTCCACCAACATTTGGAACTTATGTTAAACGCTAAACTACAGGTTTTTGAGTCCTATAAAAGCATTGAACGAGAGGGAGAGATGCAAATACGCGCTTAATAAAACAGAAGATTAAGAGTTTGGTGATTTCAGCCCTTCGTATCTATCTATGATGCTAATGTTATTTTTCTTGGTCTTATTTTAAACCATAATAAGATAAATAGTACATTTAGCATAATTAGTAGATAACTAAAATAGCGACATAAAAATGTCTCAAAACTACAAAAATATGATCCAAGTTTAATTTAAAAAGCAAAATTGTTGTTTAATAGCTAGTAAATAATACATTGTAAATGAAAGATAATTATCATCATTTTTAAAACATTTTTTAAATATCAAATCATTCAAAATAATATCTTAATTAGTTGTATAACATTAATTCAGATTTTTTGTACAATGAAGATCTTTCTTCATTACACAAAGGCTAAATTTATTTCTTTCTTTCCTGTAAAGCAAATAAGCAATGTTTACAGTCGTACAATAGCATAAAGCTTCAACTTTACGGGTTTCCTTTTGAATTCTTTCATTAACAATAAACATTAATTTACGCCGCAATACGACGTTTCCCATATTTTTTCACGGCAACGAGCTTAGGAAATATTAAATTTATAACATCCCGAGTCATCACAGCGATTTCATCAAAATTTAATTTAGTAGAATAAGGACGTAAGAGAATGTTCCTTCACGACAATGGCGCTTTATGATCTGATTTTTATGGAAGTATTACATTTCATGATACGCCGCTTATCGAAATTATTACTAATACGGTTTTAGTTTAATTACAAGCGTATTATACTTATATTCTACTTCTTATTTATTATTTTTATAGCATCTAGCTATGCTTAGCAAATTATACCAAGAAACAGTTGAAAAGTTTAAATACGTAACTGTATAATGTTACGTCAAGTAATTAAGTAACATATAGTTTAAAAATTGTGGGTCCTGGCAACCGTAGCTGAGTGGTTAAAGCGGCTGCCCGGTATCTGCATACCGGGCAGCCGGGCAGGCTCAAATCCTGCCGTTCCCATATTTTTTTCAACTGTTTCTTTTGCTAATAACTAATATTATATAGAGGAATGGTTTTTTTGGTTGTTTGTTTGTACCCAAAAATCTTCAAAGCTTCTGGTCCGATTTTATTGAATGCTGGTGTGGAAATACTTCAATACCCCTGAAATAATATAAGCTACTTTTTATCGACGTACCACGCGGGCGGAGCTGCAAACAGAAGCGAGTATTATTATATAAATTTCAAAAAATGTACATTTTGTTATACAATTACAGCGATGAATGGATTTGTGTTGTTATTTTAAATACAGTGAAAATATTGGTACGAGTTTTTAAACCAGGTCACCATTTTAGTTAATTAATACAGTTAGTATCTTTTGTTTTATTTAGCTGAAGCTAACGTTTGATTAATAACTATTATTTTTGGGAAAATCCACCAGTTAAATTAAACTCTCTCGCTGAAATGCTGTTAGGATAAGATTTCACGGCATTGCCAATAAGTTAACCCTAGATTCACAAGATCTCAATTGGAATTCTGTCGTGAAATCAAATGGTACTCAGCCGCTTTCAAGTCGTGGGTAAAGACATAACACTTCATCTTTTAACTTGACGTAATATTTTATATAGGTAATCTTAAAGTTGAAAAATTAAGAATCCAGCAGGACTCGAACCTGCACTCCCTGGGTATACGCCCCAAGTGATTTGCCAATTCAGCTATGGATTCGTATGCTGCTAGACTCGAAATTTCTCAACTCTTTTGTGCCAGCGTCATATATACCTTAGCTAGACGAACCTTACTTAGTTTTAGCGCCACCTATGCGATGAGTGATAAGTCACTTAGTCACATACAGTAAGTAAAAGGCATAGCAAAGCTTAAATTTGCTTTAAAATATAACAAGTATTTGACGTAATATGTTTGCATAAAAATATCATTACGTAAAAAATAACACATATTTATAAGAACATAGCAAATTAATTTGTCCGCATTTACAAAAGTACCTACGCAGTTTGCGAGCGTGGCTTATTTCTTATTAAAGAGCTATAAAAAGTTAAGGGGGTTGAATCGCGGATCGCGGGGGGCGGGGAGAGGACGGGGCGTCGCGGCGGAAGCGCCCGGACCGACATAACCGTAACTCACCGACTACATCCCGTGCGACTGATGCTGCGCCTATTTATCTGAATACCGGATTGATGGTTAAGTACTACTTTAGGTTTATTTTAATGTTAATTCACAGCAGTTTTTATAATTAAGCCACGCAAGGTTATACTGGTACACTTCTACTACTGGCAAAACCGCGCGCAGATCCTGGATTTGGTTAAGAGGGGAACAATTCGTTTTGTTGTTCTTGTTCCGCTGTGAGAGTTGAGCCTGCTGTTTAATTCTGGTCGTAGGTTGAGAGGGCGCTTGCTCCCTTCCGATTTAATTCTCTGCTTGGCCTTTGGTGTATTGAAAATTTAAAAAAAAATACTTAATCGAATTTTATTTTTAATATAACTTTAATTTTGAAGCTTACTAAAAATAACTTTTTAATAGAACTAATATCGATACTTAAGCCCTGAATACACCATACCACCATATTTTTATAACCGAGAGAGAGAGAGAGCTCTGTTTTACAATGCTTGTACGGGAAGAGATCGTTGGTGAAATAGGTACTAAGTCTTTGACCGTATTAAACAATTCTTCTCGCGTAAATACCCGCGATGTGGTCAGAGAAACGGGGAGAGTCCCCCGTCGCTTCCCATGGGCGCTGTAAGCCAGAACTTATGGTTTACACCAAATGTATGGTCAGGCCTGCGACTGGGCACTAATAAAAACGCTCCAGTAGTGACTGCGGATACATTACCCAAATGTGCGGCACTATTAAGCCATCTTCGTGTTAGTGACATCTATACACGCTTGCAAAATTAATAAAAACATCGTTAACTTTCTAAAATTGACAGCACTGTGAATCAATAAATGATCAACTATAATAATATAAATACTTTTTGTGATAATTATGATAAACTTCTTGGTGCCTGTCCTACGTGAGTGATCATCGCGACGAGGTTCGATGTGATTCATACATTTACCCGTGATGGCACACGACGGTTCTTAAGGACATAGAGGCGTTTGTATGAACTCGCATCGCGTCGCGATTTGTCACTTACCTAGAAAATGGAAACATGCGTTTATTATAATATTTACACGCACAATAATTAAGTTCCTATTTCATCTCACCCAAACCGCACTCTACCAATTTGCTTTCGAAATATATTCAAAACACCCAGTCTTTCCTTAAACGTATTGGCAAAAAAAAAACAGGGTAAATAAGCCGAGGGCGAAATTGCCGCGAGTTAAGACTTTTCTTCCGTTTCCTTCGCCGGGTAACGAACTGTGTACGAATGTGATATTTATGGTCTTTTCGTTCTCACTTTTTGTGGAGCATTATTGCTTAGACGGAGTAAAACGATACGGAGCCATATTAAACGCTTTTACTTTTCTCCTGTTATTGCCCAGAGTCATGCTATTCGTAAATAATTGCTGTAAATTAATACCTACTTTTATTATTTTAAGCGTTGTCACAAGAATGCGAAGACGTGTAGTAAGGTTTCTATAAAATTATATCAAAATACGTGATGAGTTGGTACTATAAAGACGCGTTATATCGCTGCCAAACAAGATAAAACAAAAGCACGTGTGTAAGTTGTAGCAGCCTTGTATAATTAATTATACGTGTCCCACTTATGTGCACGGGCCTCTTCTCATGAAGTAAAGGGTTAGGCCTTAGTCTACCACGCTGACCAAGTGCAGATCGGTAGACATTCTCACTCACCCTCGAGTACTTTAGAAACTCAAAACATAAAATAATACATTTTTAATCATAATAAAAAATTTGAATAAAGTGAAATAATAATATCAATTACAATTAAACCATCAATGTGATTCACAGTGTTGATTTATTAAAATTTAAATTTTGATTAAATTTATTTATTCAATAATTAATTAAGGTTATTTAATTTTAAAATTGTGTCATATAATATAAGTTAACAACGTTAATAATGAACAGAAAATAACTTAACTTTGTATTGAACTGTGAAAGTCTTCGTGTAAAATTAGTATTTTTAAATTATATCAATACGGTATGTATTGCATTAATTACTTTAAGAAGATAAAAATATGAAGCGCCATTAAATTGCTATTTTTTTTTATTATTAAGATTATTATTATGTTAAATATTGGTAATGGCACTAGCAGAATTGCGGGTATAAGTTTAAGAATTCATTCGATAGATGGCGTTAGTAGAAAAATTAGATCGCACTATGGTTTCGTTACAACGACTGCTATAAATAGAGCCACTTCGCAATCGATGTTTGACTTGAATTCTGTTAAAATAATAGAAATAAGATTTATCTTGAAAGAGTGACAACCGGCCAAAAGTTTGGTTGACACTCACGTAAATAATCATATATATCGGTTAATTAATATTGATTAATTAATTATTAATTATACAAAAATACATATGATGTATGATTTTATACAAATGGCGTGATGTTATGTTTTGTTTTGATTTTTAATTAAAACAAAACAGAGAATCTTCATACTTCACCTGAAAATTAAAAATATTGCTAATGTAGCCTCTGCGCTTTTGACAATATAAACTTTTTAATGTAACCTAACGGGGTTAGACTTAACATTGACAAAATGCAAGTTGTAAGATATCGTCAAATAGGATGTATTCATAGTTAAGACAGGACAGCGTCTGTCGGGTCATCTAGAAAAATATCTTAATACAAACTAGTTATTTTTTTAATTCCTTTGCATTTACCGTTTCCTTAAATTTAAATTAATTTCAGCATTGATTATTTTACTACATAAATATATAAATGTGTAAATTAAATATTAATCTCATGGTCCATCCAATTTGTTGTTACATCTTTCCTTATTATGTTCACATTATTATAAAGTGAATTAATTAGATAATTTATTATTTATATCTAATATGAATAGGGTCTTCAATAAATCTTGAGAGAAAACAATTTTTACTATCAGCCATGGTAACGAAATCAGAGCTAGATTTATTGTTACTACTGACGCCATCTTTCGAGTAAAAAGTTAACTTATTGGTGTACTGCTATTTTTTAATTAACTTTTTTTTCAACATCGTAAGTAGAAACATAAATTATTTATCTTCTGGTAATTGATTTCACAGTTAATGCCCGCAAGTATGAATATTAGCAGTAGTTACTCATAAAAACAACCGTTTAATGTGTATGTGTGAATTCCACCATTATACCAGTGGAAACATAAACGCATTCTTAATGTTATGTATGTGTGCGTAACTGCGTATGCAGCACGCACACGACGAGCGTAGACATTTGAGTTCGGAATAAATGCGCCATTGGTTTCACTTGTCACATCTTTTCTATTCCCGCGTACGCAAACGCATTATTGGCGACGAGGATGGGATAAAAAAGGTGTGACAAGTGAAACATTCTAAATCTCAATTTTAGAGAAAAAGTTTTACCAGATCTCGTGTCGTAAAGACGGTCAAGTGATTGTATCCGGGCGAGGGTAGCGCCTTAATTGTACTAATGACGTCATAGTGGCATCAACAACGCGCCTCTCAAGCGCGGTTAGTACGACATAGTATTAGAGGGATAAGGGGAGCTTCCTGGTACTGATTTACGGAGTGGTCCGGTTTGGAACGCACTTTTATTGCGGCATCCCTCGAAATTACTTTAATTTGCCTGTGCTTTTAAATGAAATACCTAATGCGCTCATTTTATTTATTTTGGTGTCTCTAACGAATTGGGTTCTTAGAGTTTAGAGTTTCAGCTTTTAGATTTTTATAGAATAGGTTTCTATAGATAGAACGCCGGCAGTAATTAGCAAATTACACTATCTAGTGATACAGCCGCATATTTACATTTAATGTAATTTAAATTTAAATTAAGTTTTAAATATAAATCTAGCTTTTCAGTAGCTAAGTATAAGGTGCAATTAGATTTAGGATAAATTATGTTATATATTGTCATAACCACTGTTGGTAAACCTTACAATAAAATAAAAATATTATATATCTTTCTTTTTCTTATTTATGGCCTTTGAGCCAACATAGATAAGAAAAATTGATTAAAGTTGACAGAAGAATAAAACCAATTTGTATTACTTAATGATAAGCAATACATACTATACTAGTTTATTGTATATACATACAATACTTGGTACAAATATCTACAAATAGAAATTGGGAAAGTAATGTTGCTTGAATCGTGTTATTGCTATTATTGTGTATTTAAGTTTATTACATTATAACTTTTGTCTTAGCGGATATCGTTTTCTATTATGTACCGTACAGTAATACATCAAGCTATAAGTATACATTACCAGCATAAGATGGCTTCGCATTGTGTAGGTTTATTGTGGAATGCGAGACCAGCTTAAGCTAGGCATGTATAGCTTGGGACCTGTGGATGTAAGATCGATCCAGGGCTCGCCGACCCACCATCTTTCGGCGACGATAGCACACCGCGGGGTTTTAGTGGGTATACTTGTGCCTTTTACCATTCGTAGGCACGGGGAGTCCCACATAACCACACTGCCCGCCCCCCAAGGGCGGGGTGGTATGCGTAATAGCATTTACCCGCAAACAAAAAAAAAAAAAACGGCATGTATAGCTTGATGAAGCCGTGTATATTTGTTATTTGGTAGTAGCAACACAAACAACTATGTAGTATAGAAGCAGTAATAAAGGACAAATAAATGTCCAGCATTTTTATGGCGCACACAGTCTGAACCAACGTACCGTGTATCGTTATCTATTAAATATTCACTGCAACTACTAACTACTGCTTTGCTAATAGCTTTTGTATTATTTGCAAACAATAAATAAAGCTTTCAAAGAAAAATAATTAACGTAAATCAATATGACATGGATTCACTAACACAGATAAGAAAAGAAAACTTATTGTACAGTGGGCCAAGCAGTTAGGTTTGCAGGTCAAAAACTTCTACGCCATAGTAAAAGCTGACTGCAATAGATATGTAACTCACTTATCCATAACTGGTATAGTAGGTCTTTTCTATGACTTAGAAGTTTTTGCCCTGTATACCTAACTTGTTGGCCCACTGTACTCGTACTTGAACCACCTTGAAATGAATTTTATAGGTTAATAACCTAAAAATTAAGCTAAAAGTAATGTTTCGATTATTAAGATGACTCAAGTGGAACGTGACTAATAAATATACTAGCTTTTGCCCGCGACTTCGTTCGCGTGGAATTTCATATTTCAATGCTATTGCCTATAAAATTGAGACCAACCTGGAATGGAGACCGCGACTCGGCAACCGTAAGGTGGGACGCCCCCCTGCCAGGTGGACTGACGACCTGAAGAAGGTAGCTGGAGGGGACTGGATGCGGAAGGCACAGAACCGGGTGTTGTGGCGCACATTGAGAGAGGCCTATGTCCAGCAGTGGACTACGAGAGGCTAAATGATAAAATTGAGAAACTTCCCTCATACACTTTCGACCTCAATCTCTACTCCCTTAAGGAGTAGAATTGGTAATTTATGTCTTATAGGGAACCTATGTGCAAAATTTCGTAAAACTTCCTTGAATATTTCCTAACTTCACATAAAATCTCACAATCTCTAATTCACCCCCTTGGAGAGTAATATTTATACATCTTCACTGTTCATTTGCATCATGTAAGTAACCTGTGTTACGAAGTTCATGCATTTTCAGTTTCAAATAAAGGAAATATTATAAAATAAAGTATTCAAAACCTGAACGTGCGAGTGCTATTTATTTGACACTCATTTGACCGATTTTTTTAACTAACCGAAGTGTCTCAATATGGCACATTATTTAGCATATCTAGAATAGTCTTGGTCATAAATATATACAGTGTGGAGCCATAAATTTGATTCATGATAATTTGGAAAACTTGGCTTGATGCGCTGAAGAGCCAAATTTTTAAAAAGAAAATTAATATAGCCTCCTTATAATCTAAATTACGTTTATTACTTCACAAGGCCGGTAAAAATCTTGTTACTATACTTATATAAAAGTAGAAATTGCCTTGACTAATTTAATTATCTCACTAATCAGAATTGAAAACATAATATTAAATCATAGTAAGTTTAGTTTTATACTATAGTTAGGGAAAGACTGTAATATTGGTGGAGTATCGCTTTCCGCCAGCGTATATGAGCACAATCCGACGCATCTGGCGTACGTAATCTTGTTATGAACAAAAACTTTCTTAATAAGACCGTTGTTTGGTTTTCTATTATGGTTCTGAATAGTGATGCGGCGAATACAATTGTTACCAATGATATTATATAAAAACAAAAGCAGATATGTTATAAGCGCTCGCGCTGTGAATACTCAAATACGTCCCAATTGGGACGTCTTGTGTTTAGTTTGCGTGTGGCCTGCGTCGAGCGCAGTCACGTGCCAGACGCCATGCGCCATGTTCAAGTTAAGAAAGAGAAAGCGATATTGTTTTGACGTTAGAGCGATAAGGATGCGTGCGCTGCGGACATTTGTCAATGTGTGCAATTTGGAATAGCTCGGAACGGATTTAAATCGTAATTTCTATGAACGTAACATATCTATAGTTCTATAATATCATTGATTGTTACGAATCCAAATTCAAAGTAATATTTATTCTGTCGTAATAAATAAAAAAAAAAAAAATCTACTACATTAAAAATAAATGACTTAAAGCTAAACTAAATAACTATGTACAAACCTAATCTTAGTTCAAATAGATTTTTCGTAAACGAATATTTTAATAGATACGAATATTAGAACTCATCTTTTTACATAGACAAAGTCATGTTTGTTAACAAGTGCTTGTACGTAAAATACAACATAAAACTATTACTTCATTACGAACCATAGTAATGAGTATTACAATAACCAGAATGTAGTGAATATAAAGACACATAATAAAAAATCCGTGTAATTACGTTATCATAAGTAGACGCTAATCTTAACCTGTAACACAGTTGAAATCGGATCACCGAGTCAACATTTATTGTAAGTAATGTCCACTGCTCTGTCCGGCAACATACGAGTAGTTGAACGAAGATCATTTTGCTTTTCATATTTATATTTTTATATTCATATTCATATTTATATTCATATTCATTTATTCCACAGAAATAGGGTACATACATAATGGTCTTAAAAATAATTTTGGCCAACCCTTTTTTGCCATAAGTAGACGAGTGAATTTTGATTACATAGGTCATAAATAAATATTACAGAAGCTTACAATAAAATCAGATTAACAATTAAAATTATAGTATATACAGACAATTATTATCATTATTATTACATTATAAATAAGTTTTGTCATCAAAATATTCTCGGATCGAATAATAACTTTTGTTTGTAAGAAATTTTTGGAGCTCTCTTTTAAATGGCAGTTGTTCATTCATGTTTCTTATAGATACTGGCAGTTTGTTATATATGAGGGGTGCTCTACTTTTCAAACGAATACTAATATCTTATATTCGTATTCGTCGCTTCACTAGTTGTGAAGAGAAAACGATGCAATAATTACTTGTTTCCGACGTGTTGTGTTCCAATTGATTTTGTTTCTCTAGTGTTGTAATAAGAGCTTGCAATCTAGGCGATGGAAACGTTTATTTCGTTTTGTAGCTCTTTACCGACGCTTGTCGATGGCAACTGAACATCTTGATTACACCACCATCTTTAACTCTTATATTATGTACTTTTTACGCCTTTTGCGGTCGAAACATTAGGGCCTTGGGACCGTACCACTTGTACAAAGAGTTGTCAGTGCGTCTAACTGAGGCAAATCGTTCTTGAAATGCTGGCTTGCCGGCCAGTGACTTGTCTCAATACAACGCGGTAATGCTGCCAGCAATTTAGGTATTACTGGTGGTAGAGCTCTTGTGAATGAGCTCGAGGGCGGCAGCACCACTGTCTCACCTTTAACCTACCGCCAAATAGTAGTGCTTCCATTACTGTGTTCCGGTTTGGTGGTGAGATCTGGCCCTGAAATTACTGGCTCATGAGGCATAACACCGTAGTCCTTAGCTACAGCGACGCATCTACAATCTGCTTTTGTGGATTGTTGATGTCCATTGGCTGTACGTACAACTCCACGTACCATCAGGTGAACTACACGTTCGTTCGCCGTGGGCGTAGTATATATATATAACTTCTGACAGTGACTTATTAAGTTATTATTTATTAATTAAACTAGTCTTAGCTTTTGCCCGCGGCTTTGTCCGCCTGGAATTCGTTATACTAAGTAGTAGCTGCTACCGCGCTTTGAACCACGTTAAACCTTACTGCTCTGCTCCCGTGGAGTTTTGCGTAATGTTAAATATTTAATAACATTTTTTGATAATTAGACTATCAAACACAAAAAGAAATATAAAAATCCGATTAGTAGCTCCCGAGATTAGCGATAACAAACAAACTAACTTTTGCCCACGGTTTTGTCTGTGTGGAAGGTACATCAATATACAGGGTGTATTTTTGAAACGGGGCAGTAAGGGCAAGTACCTTAACCGTTGCAGTTACAGCAAAACGTTCTTAAAAGACCTTCCCTAACTTTTTGGGACATTTTGAACTGCATTCACAGTTTTGTAAAAAACTTACAGTTAGCAAAAAAAATGCAAAAAGTTCAAATTTTTTTTTTTATGCCAATCGATTCTATTTCATGTGGGGATCAAAAAACTCTATGGGGACCATTTTAGCTTTCAGTACTAGAAAAGACAGAAATCGCCAAAAACGTTTCCCATACATTTCGGCAACAGAAACGAATTTCTATGATGGTCTAACTTTTTGTTATGGCCTGGAAGTGGGTAGAATTGACTGTAAAGTAAATAAAAATAATTTTTACGCTCAAATTTCGAATTTGATTCGAAAATTGTGTGTTATACTTAGTTTCAGCTGAGAAACTTCGTATGAGTTATTAATTAAGGATTTTCGCTAAAATGTCTTCTAATCGTGAAAAAATTTACTTATTAGAAGCGTATTTTGTCAATAATCGAAATGCGGGAGCTGCATTAGTGTGGTACCGCAATAAGTATCCGTTGCGGCATGTGCCAACAAGAAAGGTTATTACAAATCTTTTGAAAAACCTGGAATTGCAGGGTTCTTTCAAAATACGCTTTTAATAAGTCAATTTTTTCACGATTAGAAGACATTTTAGCGAAAATCCTTAATTAATAACTCATACGAAGTTTCTCAGCTGAAACTAAGTATAACACACAGATTTTCGAATCAAATTCGAAATTTGAGGGTAAAAATTCTTTTTATTTACTTTACAGTCAATTCTACCCACTTCCAGGCCATAACAAAAAGTTAGACCATCGTAGAAATTCGTTTCTGTTGCCGAAATGTATGGGAAACGTTTTTGGCGATTTCTGTCTTTTCTAGTGCTGAAAGCTAAAATGGTCCCATAGAGTTTTTTGATCCCCACATGAAATAGAATCTATTGGCATAAAAAAAAATTTTTGAACTTTTTGCATTTTTTTTGCTAACTAAGTTTTTTACAAAATCTGTGAATGCAGTTCAAAATGTCCCAAAGAGTTAGGGAAGGTCTTTTAAGAACGTTTTGCTGTAACTGCAACGGTTAAGGTACTTGCCCTTACTGCCCCGTTTCAAAAATACACCCTGTATAGTAGCCTATGTATCTAAATTATTATCAAAATTGGTTTAGCCGTTTCGAAAATAAGCCAATACAAACAGACAGACAAATAAAATGTTAACTGTATTTAAAAAAAAAAAAAAAAAAAGGTATTAGTATCGTGCAAAAAACTACATCAACTGAAAAAAAAAACATTGTTATTTTGACATTAAAACCAGACATTTGAATTTTATTTATTTGTACTGATCTCAGTATAATAAAACAAGTATAACATAGCAATAGCAAACAAGCTAATTTCAGTATAATTATGTTTAGTTTAATGCAAGAGTAAATATTATTATTCAATAAGCGTACCGCATCATTACAAACTGACCATCAGATGAGATTGTGGTAAAACGCGAATCACTACAAAATACTGAAACAACTTCTCTAGAGACTGATAAAACGGTAAGTGGAAAATTGATAGCAGTGATTAGATTAATGCTGTATCATATTTATTAATAGATTAATACAAGCCTTGGTACGTAAATCCTTTTTTCACAAACTAGTAACGTTTCAAATCACTTGCGCTTTGGAGAGCACTTTACTCTATTGCTCCTTAAGAATAGTCTAAATAAGATCTGCCTAGATAATTTTAATCATATTTGCTGAAATTATAAAGAAAAGATTTATTTGATTTGCTTGTACCGAATATACTTCGAAACTATTGGACTGATCTTGAATGAAAATTATTGTAGCGATGTTTTAAGACCTTAGAAAGAACATAATAATATGCTACATGACACATAAATAACATGACAAACAATGTCAAAAGACACGAAAAAATTGTTATTACGATGTGGATAACTGTAATTGGCCTTCAGATTTAATTAAGTTAGCTATTAGCAAATTGATGTATAACGGTTGTTGTTATCCCAAAATGAATAAATAAATAAAATAAATAAATATGCATAAATCATCCTACAGGTGATCTTAGATGTGCAAAGAACTCACATTCATGAACTAGATGACATGAACTCTAATGTAATGAAAAACTAGAAATCAAATGAAAATAAACTCTTTGTAAGGCATGCTAGATGATAGTTCATGAGCTATTATTTGCCCGCAGTGATCGCTGGGTTTTTATTTATTTAGTTAAACTTCATATACAGAATTTGTATACAAAGCGGACTTAATGCCATAGGCATTGTCTGCCAGTCTACCTTTGGGTGATGCAGAGATTAACAAGGCAGGTGAAGTTATAAAATAAAGCGTTTTGAGTTTTGTATTACCAATAAATAGCTTTACATCATATTATAACATAACATCACGCCTATATTACCCAGAAGGGTATGGCAGAGGTGTTCAACACCCACATTTCATCTGTTATGTTTAGGTGCCATGGGATAGAGATTGAGCCTATCGTCATACACCGGGCACAATAACGTGCTGCTATTGTGAACTTTCCGTCAGGAAATTCAAATAACACTTTGCCTGGGCGGGAATCGCACCCGAGACCTCGCGTTGAGAGGCGCATATACTAACCACAAGGCCATCTAGGCATTTACTAGATCAGCGAGGCAGTTATAAATAGTTGTAATTAAATGAAACAAAATATGTAAAAATATAATAAACTGTTTATTCTTTAATTATTGTCTCAAGAAAGGTGCTTATCATAATTATAATACACTTGAATTCTCTGCGTTGATTAAGTACAAGACACAATAATACTTATCTCTAATGATAAGATAAAGACGTTTTAAAATATTTACAATTTCAAAAAACAGATCTAATTCGTGGAATTTAATGTCGTCTTATTATTTAATTGCTGCATGAGCTTGAACAAAATGTACGATGAGCAATGAATGAGGTTTTAGTATACATATTAAATTTAAACACAAGTCCCTATGTATATGCAGTATATATAGTATGCATGCATGCCCCATACATAGTATGCAGTCAAATTAACGATTTGATGACACGCAAACAATGCTATCATAGTAATCCAATAACATTGTAGGATCTGTAGGACACTGGACTCATCACAGTGCACGCATAGATGTACGATTTCCATACAAGTTAAGTCTATATAGTAGGAAAGAATAACAATTGATACCCATTGAAAATATATAAAAGTATTGAATTACATGTAATGTGTCATGGTTAAAAAGGGTATTATTTTTCGTCTTTTTATATGCCTTAGTCTAAATTTACGTCACTATATCGTTAACGCGCTTGGGGATTAGGATAGTGGTGATGTGGAGGAGGATGGTGGTGCGGCGGTGGGGGTGGATGGTGATGGTGCGGCGGCGGTGGATGGTGATGGTGCGGCGGTGGCGGATAGTGATGGTGCGGCGGCGGCGGGTGGTGATGATGCGGCGGCGGAGGGTAGTGAGGGGCAACTGTATTCCAGTAGTAGCAGTGCGGCGCACATATTCCTGTGCCGCAGTATGGGCCACACGGCTGCGCGTGCGGCGGCGGCATTACTGAAACAAAAATGGATTCATGCACTGACGTATAACAATGAAAGTCGGGACTCGAAGAAATGCATGAAAATAATATCAACCTACATAAACGTATCTATAGAAATTTAAAAAACTGTCACGGACAAGTTTAAATTTTAGGACAATACTTCAATATTATTTTCTCGGAAACTACGGGTCTAATTTTGATGTAGCGTTCGGTATTTCACTTCTTATTTGTAATGTTTTGACGTGTTCAAGCGCCTCCTGGGCCTATGAAAATAAATGATTTGAATTTTGAATTTATGAATTTTTTTTTCTTATGATAGGCGTTGTATATAATTTATCAGGATCTAATGATGACATGTGGAGACAAGCAGTAGAACTCTTTAGAAACAATCGTTTGTCTGTATATTGTTCTCACCATTTCATAACATAACTTCATGCCTGTGAATGTCTTGACGTTTTTAGTTTTAAAGAGAATATTTAAAAGGCGGCGCCTGTGGCGCTCTCTGGCTCTTGACCGCTTCATAGCTTATAGAAAATATTTGAAATCCGGCGCCTGCGGCACTGTCTGGCTCTTGACAGAGAGAAAGCACTCAGGTTTTACTACTACTTTTTTTTTACTAAATAGCAAATGGACGAATAGTACACCTGATGCTAAGTGATAACTATAGCCCATGAACATTAACAATCCACAAATCGGATTATAGATGAATCACTCTATGTGAGGACTATGGAGTTATGTTGTCGACTTCGGCACTAAACGCCAATTACTCCCCATTGCCCAAAAAACAAAAACTCAAAGTGGTTCGTGGCAAAGAACGTTGGGAACCACTGATCTAGTGGTATAATTGATGAATTGCTCACCGCGAGGTCTCGGGTATATTCCCGAGCTGACAAATAAATCTGATATTGGGGGATATGAAGTGGAAGAGGAAAGAGGCCAAGATAAAAGTAACGGGTAATACAACGCTGTAAATAATAATGTATTTAGAGTAAATTTAATAATTAACGAACCATTAATTGAATTTATTGCTCCAAAATATAAGCACAGACTTTAATATGCATTGTAAAATATTGATAAATATTTCAGTAGCTTTGTTCGAGCGAATCCACGTAATCTATATAATAATATATAAAAATGAAACCCGTTTGCCGTTGTCACGACTTGGCATGAAAACGGCTTGACCGATTTGGCTGATATTTTTTTTTGTAGTTTTCTAATACTCTGTACAAGGTTGTTACGGAAAAAAAAAAAAAAAAAGATTCATTTTTATATGGGGGATATTATCTATAGATTCCAGTTTAAATTGAATAGGTACGCATACATAAGATAGGTCAGCTATACAAAATAAAGTAGTGCATCAAATTTACGCTAAGGCGGTACGAAGTTCGCCGGGTCAGCTAGTGTTTTTATAAAGAATGCATTTTACTATTATCAGCGTTTCAATTGTTTAATTTTATGCTCCCAAAATGTTAAATTGAAAGTATATTTTACATTTTTCTTTGTGTCATAATAAGAACGTGCAAATGTACGAATGTCATGAACAATAACATATTGGATATAGTCAAAATAAATAAATATATAAAAGTGGTTTAATTACGCGAGGATTCTTTCTCAGGTTAATAAAATATAAACAATGCTTACCTGAAATTTCAAATAGTTCCAAAGTTAAATGATAAACTTATTTTTTTAATGCGTTGTTTATAGTTGGTGAAGTCACCGACGAATGATAAGGGCTCGAACGTTTTGACTATTTATCGATGTGGTCGTGTTATCGGTGATTACTGATAAGTATACCTGAATCATGTGACGCCAGTCATGCAGGTGATTCATAGGAATATTTATATTGAAGGAATCTTTTGTTTACACAATGTCGTCATATAGGAAGTGCAGTCATGGTTACAGTGTTAACGATCATAATTCCGTGACTCATTCAAGTTTTTCAGAGTAGCTAATGGGTCTCTGGTAATCTATACATAATATATATTATATAATTGGTCACCCGACTGACAAATTCATCAACGCAGAGCATAACCGCAGAAGCTAAAAACTTGAAATTTTTCATAAATATTTCTAACATGTCGTAACGGCGCCACTAAGAAGGGATTTTTGGAATTTTCATTCCGAAGGTCGTAAAATGAGGGTTAAACAGTGCAATGAAAGTTAGTAATTTTTGAAGTTGAAAATACTAAATTTTGTATAGTAGGTAGAACTTTAATACAAATAAATTAATATATTGGTTTTTATTCCCGGGAGAGGAAATTAAAAAGTTCAAGTACGATAAGATAAAAAAAAATAATTGTAATGTAATAAATTAATGCTATAGATAAAATCAAAGATCTAAACGATTTTAAAGTTGTCGCAAATAAAATGTCACGGGTCGGTATTGGCCTCGCTCGAGTACAGTAATCGTCGATTAGTCAAGCAGCCATCTGCAGCTAACTTAAAAACCGTCAACATTCCCGATTTTACCTACACCAATCAGTTGCTGCGATGGAAATCGAATGACAGACGAACTTCGCTGCCAAGGCTGTGAATTATAGAACAGAGGCACAGTACCTATAGACATAGGATAACACCAACAAATCTTGATAACACCCTACATATTAATCCATGACTCGATTAAGGAGCGCTATCGTGTAAGTATTCAGGCATTTCACGGTATTTGCGCAAGTGTTTTACTAGAAACAAATTATATATGTATATATTTTTTTATTATGACGTCCGCACTAGGAATTTCTCCTGTGTCGCGGATGGGGAGGGAGACAAAGGGTTACAAACATACATTTTACCCATACAGAATGCACTTAAAGTCAGAAAAAATCTTTGCAAAAGCGGCGAGGTGACCGCTTTAACCACTATGCCAACCGTGACTCAAGTCATGTTCAATCTAGTTCACGAAGTAATGTGAAGCTGCTGTTTGCTTAATTCCCTCTGGTCGCGAAGAATGAGGATATACCTAAAGTAGGTATCACATGTGCAATCAATATTCTACTAATTACACAATCAAAACATCTTAACAACAAATAGCTACAAATAAGTACCAAGAAGAAAAAGTCAACAGTCATAGATTAGCATTTTTTATTCATTATTTTTATTCTTTGTCGTAACTGTGTACTTTGGGTATATTATCTTCGGTCTGAGGTATGGACTCATTATTTGGAAACTTGACACACAATAATAAAGCTTTCATTGTACAGAAGAAATGTCTCAGAGCTGTATGTGGAGTTAGACCGGTTACTTACCTCGTTTGTACAACATACACATTAGCCGTTTTGTTAAAGATAATAAAATACTCTTTAGTAAATATGAAAATGATTTTAATTCCACAGTAAAACATAGGGATCCAAAAAGATTCAGATTCATTTTTAATATTCCTATCCATTTCCCATCAACCCGTTCTTATTTGACACCATTATTTCAAATATCTGCTCCAACCATGACAGAAACTTACGTTCTTCAAGCAAGCGAGCAAGTTTCAAGTTTCGAGCAATCTTCACCTTCTCTGTCCCTCTCACACTTCTAGATGTGCACGACGATAATTGAAAAATATAAATTAAACCTAATGTATTAACTGGGCTCAGAGTTTAGTCTGCAACCTACCAGTAAAGAATAAAAAATACGTCCCAAGGCCGACTGTCAAAGAATTTTACTAGAGAATCATTGCCCGTCTGGTAAGACTTTAAAATACAATTAAACAAGATATAACTGATGTTCCCCAGCGCGCCCACTGTCACTGTTGCTTTAAAGGTAAGAGAACTTAAAACCTGAACGAAGATTTTTACTGCAGACAAGGTTCCTTTTAGAGTTACAATCCTTTACGTTAATTTTCATAACTCCGAATTTCTCATCCAAAGGATAGGGCCTGGTACAGGCTCGCTGTTCCAGAATTTACCAGTTCCCAGATAAGACATCGAGTCACGTGTCAGCGCGCGCCCCAGCAGGCACAACCAATTGTTAATAACCCAAAGGAGAAGAGGCAAGAAAGAAAGTCTAGAACGATTAGAATAAACACTTATAAAGTAAATACATTATGGCGTAAGCCGGTGGGAGTCAAAATACTTGTTAGTTCGATATTGATTTTTATCGCATAAAGAATAGAGTATGTATTTGATTTTTACGCTTATCATCGCGAGCCGCATGACGGCGTGGTGTTAAAGATCAGCGTGTTTTCAATAAACTCCTTGCCTATCCACGCCTTGCCTCGCTGGAATAACACTAGCTCGAAACCTCACTGCTCCACTCCCGTGGAGTTTAGCGTAATGTTAAATATCTAGAAACCTCCCTTAAGAAGTACGCTATCAAACTCAAAATGAAATATTGAAATACGATCAGTAGTTCTTGAGATTAACGCTGTCAAACAAACAAACTAACTTTTTTGCGGTTGAATCTGCGTAGTAGCCTTGTAGCCAGTTGCTTCTAGAATTTTATCCAAATCGGTCTAGCCGTTTAGAAGATTAGCAGATACAAACAAACAGACAGAACAAAATTAAAAATCATAGTTAAATAAATGTTCCAGCTTGTAAAACATTGTTGTTTTGATATAACAAACAGACACTTTAATTTATTTATTTGTTTTGATGATGATCGTTGTACAGGGTTATTGGTAAATCGCCGTGTTCCTGGCAGGGTGATATAAAAGGGTCTAAATGCAATAAATTGAGATTAAAAATGTTTTACCGATATTCAGTAGTATTTAATATATTTATTAGCTGAAGTTACCCAGATTAAGATATTTAAAAAAAATAACTTTATTTACAGAAAAATATACATATTGGATCTTAAATAGTCGAATTAATCTAAACTTAATAAGTCACTGTCACAAGGCCTCGTTAAAAAATACCATTTAAATAAATTTTAAAGTAATGTGAACAGCGCATGTATTTAGATTTCAGTTTATATAAAAATATAAACTAAGGTAGTATCTGCAATACTACCTTAGTTTATATTTTTATTTGATTAAAAGTTCAATCATACAAAATACTTAGCTAACGCTACATAGCACAAGCTACATACTTAGCACTAATGACATAATATATAATATATATATATATATATATATATTTTCCGTTCACAGAAAACTTGGCGTAGCATAAAAATAATATTCTACACTAAAGTTGTAAAATATAACAAAAATATCGTCATTTTATAAGCTTTTTAAAAAGATATTATTGTCGGTTGTATATAGGAAAACAGGAGAGTTTTTAATGACATAGATGGAGGTTTTGACGGCTGTTTTGCCTACGAACTTTATAATTTGTAAATAAAAGAGATAAAAGATAAATCCAAAAATAGTATGAATGTCGGTAGAACATTTAGGACCTAGATTATTGCATTTAATAACACGCTGCAAGGTATAAGTCGAATTATTTATTTATTTAAACTTTATGCACTAAAATGTACAAAGGCGGACTTAATACCAAAAGTATTCTCTACCAGTCAACCTTTGGGTGATGCAGAAAGATAATAAATTAATAGCTATATAAAAAACATTAATAAGTAGTATACTTATACTTACATAATTATTATAACAAAAAATATATATAAACAAAATACAAAATATACATAATATATACAAATATAATAGTACCAATAACCCTGTATAATAAAATTTATTTAATTTCTATTTTTTTAAATGTTATCTCTTTAGATTGTTATTGAATACGGTTTTACCGTCTACGTCAGTTTTAGGTCAAAACAACAGGCAGCTTATCGACAGCTCGAGCTTTTTAAATAGTCAGCCAGTACTTACTGTTCTTTATTTGAATTCTAATTTGTGTCTAGTTAACTTGTTACTTCAGATATGTACTCTACTTAGTGGGCCACGACATGAAGTTAGCACATTTTATGTACTGTGTTCTAGTGTTGCTTTCAATAGCGTCTTGTTCGTGGGGGCTCACGTTCCCAGGTAATTCATTACGACTGCCATACTCTTTTTAAATCTAAATTGCATTCATATCACGTGTTTATAAGTCGGAAACATGTTTAAACTGAGGTCTCCTAGTTTTAAGGGTGTTGTCACACCTTGATTTGCCTCGATCGAATTTAATTATTTGGAAAGATGATGCACATGAGTTTCTCATAATGCAAAACCCATCGGAGCTGGTAATTGGATTGATTTTAATTCAAATTTCTAAGTTGGATTAAAGTCTATCTAAGCTCCGGTGTCAAATCATTTTATTGCAATAAGTATTACAATTTAATTAGTTAAGTTTTATTTTAATTTTATATTTTTTGTATTTAGATGTTTGTTTTGACGTGTTCAAGCGCCTCTTGTGGCCATGTTAATTTATGATTTGATTTGAATCATTTGACGTTTAAAGAGGCAATAAGAGCGCACCTCTGCGGTCGATTTACATCGATCGATGTCAGTGGAATAACACCCTAAAAAGGATCTACGTTAGTAGAAGGCATTCACAAATCTGCCTGCCGGGCTAGTATAGCGAGCGCAGGATAGATTTTGTCGCGTTTTTGTCATGGTTTCTCATAGAATAATATGACGAAACCTGCAAAAATTTATCTCGCGCTTGTTGTGCTTTTGAGAAGGGAAATAAGGTCTCATGGGTTAACCACAGACCTAGATAGTGGGTTAAACCTATCACCATCTATCACATTTCCAGATTTAATGTTTATTCTTGGTAATTTTTTAGCTTTGGATGAATTTATATTTCGCTTTTAAGGTACGAAATGGTGTGGCCCCTTCATCAGAGCGTTCTCTTACGAGGATTTAGGTTTAAATGTTGAAGTTGATATGTGCTGTCGAGAACATCACCAATGCGAGGACTACATTAACATCGGACAATGGAAACATGGCCTGAAGAACACAGGTATAAAAAAAAGGTACGTATAACTATGATTACATCTTTTGCAACATAGGGATGAATAAAAAATCTGTTGTAAATAGTTTGATTAATCATTAACGATGTTTATTTAAAAAAAACATTTTATATTGTCGTTTTACCATTCTATACAAATCTATAGGAGGAGCGATATAGCAACATTATTGAAACCACCGATTTTAGACGTGGTGTGTGCTCAGTCCCCGGTAAAAAAAAACATATGAATAAAAAAGTGCCCAAGTCGCGTCCACTCTTACCTACATATTATTAATATGTAACATAACACTTAACATACATAACATATTATTACGCCTATTACCCAGAAGGGCGTGGCAGAGGTGTACAACACCCCATTTCACCTGTTATATTTAGGTCCTATGGGATAGGGGGTAAGCCTATCGCCATCTACCGGGCACAATACAAACTACGGAGTATTGTGAAATTCCTGACGGAAAGTTCACAAATAACACTCCAGGGAATCAAGAGGCGTATACGCTACCCACTACTGTTGCTCTAGTGGCAGAGGCAGTTTGTATTCTGTATTCTGGAACATACTATTACTCGATTATTAACATACTATTCTTTACAGATTTCATTGTGACTGCGAAGATCGATTCCTGCAATGTTTAAGAGCTACGCAAAGACCTGCGGCTTCAATGGTGGGCCAATTGTATTTCAACGTGTTTAACAAGAAGTGCTTTAAACAATACTATCCTGTAATAGGGTGTTCTAAATATGTAGGGTAAGTAATGCATGCTTTGTCTCATCTTCCTAGGACTCATGTAAGGGCTGGCGCGGCGGCTGATCCTGCTAAGTGCCTCAAGAGGCGCAAATATAGCACGCTTGATAGCTTTTACATGTTTGCGTCTTTTCCGGTCGAAACATTAGGGCCTTGGGGCGTAGCACTTATAGTCTGTACAAAGAGTTGTCAGCGCGTCTAACTGAGGCAACACGTTCTCGAAATGCTGGTTTATATTTCGGCCAGCGACTTAGTATCGCAATACAACGCGGTAATGCTGCCAGAATTATGGGTACGGCCTTCTGACAGTAACTTATTAAGTTCAGATAAAGTAATTAGACTAGTTTCATTTAAAATTCAATATGTATATTTTTCTGTTAATAAAGTCATTTAAGTAACTTTATGTATAAATATGATATATCCAGAATACCAGGTATTGTATCACATCTGTATAAACATAATAAATAATCTTACGAAATATTCGATATCACAGAATATTTACCGTTTAGTTTGCCGATATTTCGTAAGATATTTATGATAAAAATCAACTGAACAATTTATATAGGTATATTGATTTCTGGCAGACAACTCTCTAGCTGGGCAGAAAGTAAACTGCATGCTTTCATTGTTATTATTGAGGCGATCTTGACAAAAATCATACAAAGTCGATTTATTTTCTCCATGTTTTTATTTCAGTTTATTTTCATCGAGGTGCGTTGAACCAGAGTACGATTGGAGCCAACCAGAAGTATACCAGTTTTTTAACGTGCCAACATACTGAAGGACATTGCACTTATAGGTACTTATTGCATTAACATCATCCTTAAGTTTTGCCATGTTTTGTATATATGTATCCTCAATTGTGGATTCCCCATTCAAAACATGGCTCACCTGCTTTAGTGCCCGTTGTCTCCCTCTACATGTGCCCTTGTGCAACTTCAACTCTCTTGCTTGTGGCTTGCATTAGGTCTAATGCAAGCCACAAGCATGAGAGTTGAAGTTGCTACCTACTGGACAAAAACAATATAAATAAAAAATGAGAAACCATAATGTCATAGACACGTAAGAAGAAGAAGATCGTTAAGTTACGCTTATAGTAATTGTTTTACTATCATCGCAATCGAAATATTGTTACTCTTTTATACAAACAAACATTGATCATTAAGGATTCATTAGAATTTCTAGTGAGTACTGTTTATGTATTATTGCATCGATAAAACGTACAATATCCATAAATTGAACTTACTTAGATAACAGAATAAACATTCAGTACTCGATCGATACAATTCACTGTTAGTTCAAGCCTGTGCCAGGTTGGTATACACGTACAAAAAAATCAAGGTGAGCTTACCCCAAATGGGGTTTGTTATAAGTTTGACAGCTATGTTTATCTGTTGTCATCGTTTTCTTTAACCGGTGAACCGATTTGGATGCGGTTATTTTTAATTTGAAGGTTTACAAAATATCTCGATTTTCTGATTTGACATCGTTTACTTATTATATTATTTACTTATTGCATTAACATATAATTTATCGACTATTTTTTTTTTGTGTTTTTATACAGGGTAGATGCGACATAGCGAGTATTGAGATCATTAAGTTCGTTTTGACAACAACATTAATTTTTTCGTAAAACGAAATTGTATCCTTGTAATATTTAAAGCAAATTTTAGCTTTGCTATGCCTTTTTGTATTTTATATAATATTACTGAATTGGCAAAGCACTTTGGGCGTATACCCAGGGGGTGCAGGTTCGAGTCCTGCTGGATTCTAAATTTTTCAACTTTAATATTATATAAAATTGTATCCGTTGGAAATGAACACGTACCTTTATAAACTGTGGTTTCTAGAATGTCACTATGTTGCATTCATTCTGTTTTATACTAACTAATATGATATAAAGTACATCATCATCATCATTATCATCGTCAGCCTATAGCAGTCCACTGCTGGACATAGGCCTCTCCCAAGGTGCGCCAGAGTTAATGGGAACATACCTAGAGTTAATTATTATGTTCAAAAGATTCAATCGATACATTTTTATACGTGTTTATTACAGAAATGCCGCCACCGCCACCACACAATCCTCATGGCCCACCTCATCACGGGCCGCCGAACCACGGCCCACCTCACCATGGCCCGCCGCCCCACGGCCCGCCGCACCACGGCTCGCCGCACCACGGACCACCTCACCACGGACCTCCTCACCATCATTGACTACCATGTCCTTTCTCAACGTTTTCATGGCTTATATTTTATAATTATACGAAACAATTGTTATAGATTGCTAATAATTTATATTACAATTAATGTTTTTTTGTTCATGAAATAATTTAATAAATTCCAATTTCTAGGATGAATATATTTTGGTATTATTATCTCCACGTGCTATATCCAAAAAATCATACTGTGTTTTAAAACAAATTCATCTCACTAACCTAAATAATGTAACTCAAAACTCCGGAGAAAAAGTCTTCTTGCAATAAGAATAAATTATTGTAACACATATTTTTTTTTCTGTATTAAACAAAAATATAGATCTTTACAAATAATGATAATAATAATGACAAAAAAATGGTTAAAAAAAATAAATAATAAAATACAATTCCTAGCACCTACATTAGACAGCAATTGCAACTGGGGCTCACACATTAATACAAAAAGTAACCAACTAAACAGGTTTGTATATGCCTTAAAAGCAGTTACTCAAGAAACAGCTCAGCGCGTATCATAGTTACGTAGGTTCGGTTTTAAGATATGGTATTACACAGGGCTTTTATCGTACAAAAAATATTTAAGGGCCATAGCCGGTGTATCCTCAATAACTAGCTGTAGACTCATATTTAAAATCTAAGGATATTCACTTTGGTATATATTCTTAGAAATTGGTATATTTGTAATAAGAAATTCACAATTCTTCATCAAAGATAGTGAAGATGGCAGATTTTAATATCCATTATTATTACTAATATGTTTCAAAAAAATAATGAGGTCTTTTAAGGCCAGTGCTCGTTGTTTAGAAAATTACTATTAATCGACTTCATGACCCATTAAGGGGACACAATTACTTGGCTGTTTTCCATACAAAAGTAATATGAGTTTAACTTGAATATAATTAAGTTTTATCAATTATTATAGACAAATCATATCTAAAACACTATATGCATGTTTGTTAGCGGCCACTTTTTTTTCAATCATTATTTTATTTTTCGATTTGTATGTAACTCAATTAATGATTAAAATTAAATTTTGACAAAATGGCCACCAAAAAAAAAAATACATGCATTTAAGTTTGGTTTGTTTATAAAAATAGATAAACTGAAAAATATTATATTAAACCCATATTATCTAAGTATGAAAACACGGCGCTCGGGAGTCAACCTTTAATGCTCCATACGAAAGTGTTTCTCGAACGCCAACCCATAAAATTCTTAAATAGCCTGAGCTGCCATTAGTGCGCCCATCTAGAGTATTAAAAGGCCTATAATTCTAGATAAAACAAATCTCGAAGTAGTAGGTACTAAAAATACAAAGGAGAAATAAAAAGACAGAATAAAGAAAAAGAATACCTGTATTGAATGAATGTAACAAATTGAATGAAGACCACAAAACAAAGGGTTCCATCACAATAAATATTCCGATAGTTGAATTAAGGGAAATCTACAACGAGTCATAGAAAACGATCGGTCACTAAATAATAATTTCCCTTGTCAGTAGGACGGTGATGTCGGCAATCCGTTAAAAGTTGTTTGGAGTTTTTCATAGCCCGTTTGTTTTGAAATTTCCTCAAAGCAGAAAATGCTATTTACTTATTGCGCTTCGTTTACTTACAAGGTATTTAGGTTTGTGTCGTCTGTTCTCAGTTTTGTATTTGGAAAATGGAATTTTCCTGTTGGGATATAGAAGGGGCGGAATTCCCAATCGATTTTGGAAAAGGATGTTTTGTAATAGCTATTTCGTTTTGTTTACAGTTTGTTCTTTATAAGTTTTCGCCCGAGTTGTTCTTTGTTTTGTGGTTTTATAATTTTATTTTATTATGACGACTCATTTTCACGACACAATAGGATAAAGGAAAAACGTAGGAGGGACCACATGAAAGGGAAGTTATTTCATTTAACGTTTGTTTTGATCGGCTTGTGGATAATTTAAACAAACATTGCGCGTGTGGAGTTTATTTTGAGTTAAATACTTCTCGATAACGGAATAAATGAAATTGGAAAACTCGATTCAAAAGTATTAAAATGTAACGGGACCGGTATTCTTCCTATTGAATTCATTAATTATTCAAATGAAGCTTTCCTGTGCCTTAAACTATAAGCTAATCAAAGGAAACCATGATGTTTTAGAACAGTGTATATGTATTATTTATTTACTTTCAATTACAATAGTTATTGACACGACAAGAAGAATTTATTTACTCAGTATTAAAATTGATAACATAATATTTTATCTAGTCTACATATTTCTTGGTTAATATGTCTGAATCCAAACCACTCAAAAGAACACTAAACCAGATAAACGAACAATATTTTACAGACTCAATTGATCTTATATATCTGTTTTGCAACTACATACAGACAACATGTACAAACGTATTATTATATTTCTGCAAAACATTACGTAAATTATAACTGACACGGAGAAAAGCATAAATTAGGCACTACAGATGTGTCTGTTATCGATTTTTAGATAAATATATTAAACTAGCTGACCCGGCGAACTTCGTACCGCCTTACCGTAAATTTGATGCACTACTTTATTTTGTATAGCTGACCTATCTTATGTATGCGTACCTATTCAATTTGAACTGGAATCTATAATATCCCCCATATAAAATGAATACTTTTTTTTTTTTTTTTTAAATTTTTTTTTGCCGTAACAACCTTGTACAGAGTATTAGAAAACTACAAAAAAAAATATCAGCCAAATCGGTCAAGCCGTTTTCATGCCAAGTCGTGACAACGGAAAACGGGTTTCATTTTTATATATATAGATACCACTCGGAGTTGATTACTTAGTTCTACGTATAAAACCATCGATCGGTTTATTGTGTACCTGCCTGCGACGCCGAGGTCGTGGGTTCGATTTCCACTTAAGACAAATCTTTGTGTGCATGAACATGGGGTTAGTCTTGGTCTGGGTGATTCTATGTATATTAAATATGTATTTACAAAAGAAAAGTATATATGTATTAGTATCAGTTATTCTAGTTCACCACGATGGCGAGTCAAAATAAAATTTGACTCAGCCATCGACACGACGAAGAAGAAGAAGTTATTATATTCAGGTTCAGGGGTCAGAGGACTCATACTCAATTGTGTAATTTTATATGTCAATAAATAATTTATTATTATTATTATTATTATTCTAGTACCCATTGTACAAGCTCTGCTAAGTTTGGGACTAGATGGCGTTGCGTGTGAGTTGTGAAATATTTATTAAAAAAAAAAAATAATAATAATATAAGGCGTATGTGCCTTACCTGAAGCAGGTGTACACTTTGAAGTAACACTTCTTATTTTGGTATACAAATACAAGTAAGTATTTTCATTTAGTTACAAGTTATAATTCAGTCGGTATATACAGGTCAGATGCGAAATAGCAACCATTATTCTAACCGCATATTCTAAAATAGTCAGATTTCATTGCCACCGGTAATTTTTTTACGAAAAAAATTTACACGTGTTTCGAACAGATTGAGGGATTTCAATGTTCAATTTACTCGGAAAACGGGTAGTTTTCGGTTAACTAACGTTTCGGTCAAATGAACCTAGCCAATGACGTCTAGAATGTATTGTAAAAGAAGATACTCAAATAAATAAAACCCTGTGTAATTTAGGTATTCATACACGACTCTCATACTAAAAAACCATTATGGACACGAAATGAACGCAAATAATATACGTAAATGAATAATAATTACGAACGTAAATCATAAGGTAATTTTACTAACAAACTATGGATGTGAATCTGCAATAAATTTTAAATAAAATATAATAATGCTGAGAAAACTCGCGGGGGCGCGGGGCCGCCTGGCAATGACACCTCCGGTTGGCTTATTGCTCTGAGGTATAACATAACATAACATGATATACTATCTACTCATGTGGTATAACTGTCTCCTTGTGTAGTACTTAGCCTATACGCCTCTGACTATTATGTGATATTTGGGATTTGTCTGTCAGGCAATTCTCAATAGCAGCATTGGTGCCCAAATTGCGAAAGGCTCAACCCCATCACATTGGACCCAGTAACATAACAGGTGAAATGGGGACGTCATACACATCTGCCACACCCTTCTGGGTAATATAGGCGTGATGTTATGTCAGACTAATCTAAATGTTTGAAATAAATAAATAAATATTTCACAACTCACACACAACGCCATCTAGTCCCAAACTAAGCAGAGCTTGTACTATGGGTTAAAGAATAACTGATACTAATACATGTATACTTTTCTTTTGTAAATACATACATATTATACATAGAAACACCCAGACTAAGACAAACCCCCATGTTCATGCACACAAAGATTTGCCTTAAGTGGGAATCGAATCCACGACCTCGGCGTCGCAGGCAGGAACACTACCCACTCCGCCATCCGGTCGAAATGCGAAAATTCATGAGATTATCCGATTATTTACGTTTGGTTGCTTGACGTTTCGACCAGGTTAAGCCGGCCGCGGTCGCTATCTGACAAATAAAGGTAAATTAATTCCTGTTTCATAATTAGATTAACAATATTATCGTCGTCTGCTTTCCTAACAATTAATTAGTTTATTAGTCTCGATCTCTCAATAATTATTAAGCAATTAGTAATAATCGGTTCATTGCTCAAGTATAATTGCTATTAATATGATTATTTTAAGTACTTCCAATAATAATGTCCAGACTCACAGGTTTGGAGACCAACTTATTTATATATTTACCAACCAATGTATCTATTTGCTCTTTATCGTATGGAAAACCTTTTTCGAGGTACCTTATAAGGACATTGTTGATGTCTTGTAGATTTTATACTGATTCATCGTTGGGATTGAATTATATCGATTTGCTACGTGACTGTGTGAGTTCTACAGGTTGTGAAAACTTTCTTTACTTTTTTTAGGACAACATTATTATCTACGATTGTTCATAAACAATACAAAAAATATGTTTAAGAATAGTAGTATTATTTTTTAACCTCCTGAGATTTTACTGGCTGTTTTGAGCATAATACATCTTGCTTAAAATAACTACATACTAAAAGCAACTGCCAGTCTTGCATACGAAGACACAAAATACTGAAAAGTGCAGACCTCAAATATATAAGAGTATATACAGATCTACAAAGATTGCCCATCTTTGTAGATCCGCCTGTATCGCCGGTCTGATATGTAGCCGAATATTACAGATTATACATATTGACTACAAAAATACAAAACTTGACCATACTGACATAGTGACTATTGATCGTTTCTTTCACGTGCCACTTATAATAATTGCTTCATGTCTACAATTACAAACTTATGAGTTATTTGTTTCAGTAATGCCGCCCCCACCGCCCAGACCTGGTGGCCCGTCTGGTTCCCTTGGTGACCACCCCCCTGGCCACCCCACGCGACCCACATGGCCCACCACCACCATATCCCCACTAAATAAAACGTGCTACACAAACCTTTGATATGTAGTCAATAATTTGAAAATAAAACTTTGATGTTCAACGTTGTACTGTTTAGTGTTCAAATTAATTTAATAAAAATAATGTGGATATAAGCACAAACATAATAACTTACTTTATACTATTAAACAAAAAAATTAAAAGTGAGTTTCAAATATTTCCACAATTTTATTTTTGTCAGCATAAGCTAGACTCTTAGCGGGCAGATGTGACAGCCCATACGCATCACATCTTGGCGTTAATAAAATGTATAGTGACGTGACCGATAACCTTAACAAAGAAAAACGTCGCTATGGACCAGCGGAGACCTAATAGCATAATTCAATTTTTGTCGGCCATTTGTGGCCACTACAAAATGCGTGTACATTATCCCCACGCATGAAATATGTCTGTTTTTGTGGATATTTCTTGAAACGGACGCAAGACTATTTAACGGATCGTTGCGTTCGGACGTTCCAGGATACTTTTTCCTCCTGTGGAATTCATCCTTGCTCCTTTAGGGTAGGCCTTTATTATTGTGCAGCCTCCCGGTGCGTCCGAAGAATGGTCATCACCACATGCTCTGTTTACGAGTGCGGCTGTCATAATTTCTTATTTTTACTTGTTTACTAATTTTTGACAGCTATATAATATAAGAAAATAAATGCCGAACATACCATCTCACCATATTTTGTGTTATTATTGTGACGTACAACACGATTCTTTACGTCCGGCGCACCCTGGGCAATTCGCGAGTTCTCCAAAGCGAATTGGCTAATCCTTTCACCACGATGGCGAGTCAAAATAAAATTTTACTCAGCCATCGACACGCCAAGAAGAAAAGAATTGCTCGTTTTAAATTATTGTATTACTTGCTTATCAAACGATGCCGCCGCCCGTACGTGAGATCTTTAAGTTCTTGCTTCTGCTCTGCTTCGTATGTCCTCTGCAGCTCCCGGACGTGCTCCTGTTGGATCAACTTCTTCACAGCTTCGAACCTGGCAAACATTACGTGAGTAACACCCGTATTTCATAATTTGAAAAATAACTTTGTTAAAAAATGTTGTATTTGCCAGGTTAATAGGAGGTTAATTTAGTCATAAAATCTATTATTAAAAAAAAACAAAGTAATTAATAATATATGAGTCAGACAAACACATTAAATGCCTAATACAAATTAACGATTTGGATGACCTTATACAATACAGTTCATTTTAATTATCATAGTCTCGGCCTCCTACATTATTTCTGAAAGTGGAAATAACCAACAAATTTGTTAATAGATAATGTTCATCGATTGTACTCATGATACTAACAATGCCTGCAGTACTTTGTGGCAAATATTAAATATAGATTTCTATGGCACTGCAGGCAGACATTTTATTTTAGCTTGACACGACTCGTTCCATTTTGGTCATGACGTGTGTTGAACGTCGAAGCCAGCGCGATCGATGAAAAAGGTAACAAATCACAAAGCCGAATAGGTTACCAAATCTATTAGAAGAAGGTCGTCTGCGCCCGATTTAGTCGCGCCAGTTTGAATTATTAAACAGAATTTAATCCAGTAGCTTTCTGAAAATAAGCTCACTTCGTGGAACTGACGGCAGCTATATTTAATGTTGAAACTAGAACAAAACTGGGCTTCGTTTTAAATAAACCTTTATTAAGTAATCAAGTGGCAGTTAGTTAATTAGGAAAGAAGTCACGAGCTGGAAGAATGAGGAAATTAGGTGTACAGAAGAGCCATCTGGCGGCCGGAATATGCGCGCATTGACCGGAACATTTGAACAACTCTAGCTTTACTTTTCATTAGCACGGCCGTTGTGTCGGCATTTCCACCTTTTTCCTTTTATCAAGTTAAATGAATTTATCAAATGCTAGTTAAGATTTCAAAAATATTATGGTTTCACAATATTGTTGGTATAGGTATTTTTTATAAAGCCACTTAGTTCTTAACAACCGGTAAAATACCTACTTATGTTCAATTACTTTGGTAAAATACGTGCATCTGATTATCACGATTTTTGTTACACATCAGATTAAACATAGGTCAGCCCGATATAGCATACCTACTTCATAAGTAGGTATCGTACGTATCGGGCACATGAACGCAAGCAGACTACCATAGATTGACAGGGTGTCGCCGTCGACGGATGCGTCTGGACGGACATCATCATTATCACATTGTGCGACTGATTACAAAGATATTATGTGGCTGTGGTGTTAAAATAAAACGCTGATTTTAATGAGGTATTTTTTTGCTTATAATTCTTAGTGGCTGACTTTCTAAATGTACTAGAAAGGGTACCGAAATTAAGTTACTGTGTTTTTATTATTTCACTTTATTTCTGGTTATGTTTGGTTATTTTATGTTATATACCCCGTATTGTTCAACAATTTTTGACGACTGGATGGCGGAGTGGGTAGTGTGCCTGCCTGCGACGCTGAGGTCGCGAGTAAATCAAGTATATTTATTAAGAATGTAATTACAAATGAAAAGTATATATATGTATTATTATCAGTTATTCTAGTATCCATTGTACAAGCTCGTTTTAGATTGGAACTAGATGGCGTTGTGTGTATTATGTAAGATGTTTTTTTTAGCAAAACAGAATTAACCTGAGGATAATAAATCAGGTTTCAACTTCTATTTCGAGCATGTCATCATCGGGGATATAGCTCAGTGGTAGAGCATTCGACTGCAGATCGAGAGGTCCCCGGTTCAAACCCGGGTGTCCCCTGAAATCACTTTTTGTATGTTTTTGGACTTTTTGTTATCTACATCTACACTTATTATATTATAAAGCGGAAATATTTTTGCTTGTTTGTTTGTTTGTTTGTAACGAATAAACTATTCCGGCACTACTGGACAAGTTTTAACCATGAGTGCACCAAAAGATAGCTTAGTTATCGTGAATTAATATAGACTTTATATCATTTCGCCGCTACGACGAATAGGAGGATGCAGATTAGCGGTGCAGCAATGTTTCAAAGACAAGGCAAATTTATTATTTTTTAGAGTTGTTTTTGCGTGTACTACATAAACAGTTAGAGTTATGCAAAAATGATGTAAAACAAAATTGATCCTCTTAAAAAGTTAAAAAATGGCTGCCACATAAGAAGTGTATCTTATATGGTTGGCTGACAAACTTCTTTACTGAAAATTTGTTGCTACAAACATGCATTTAAGAGTTTTAGATATGATTTTTCTATAATAATAGATACAATCTTAACAATATTAAAGTTGAACCCATATTAGTTCTGCATGGAAAACAGCCAAGCAATTGTTTCCCATAACCACGAGGTCCAGGCATCAGAAGCTTAGTTAACATAACAGATTCCACGCAGACGAAGTCGCGGACATCAGCTAGTCTTCTTCTTCGTCGTGTCGTTGGCTGAGTCAAATTATATTTTGACTTGTCATCGTGATGAAAGGATTAGGCAATTCGCTTTGGAGAACTTGCGAATTGCCCAGGGTGCGCCGGACGTAGGGAATCGTTGTGTACGTCACTCGGGAAGGCTCCTTTCATGCATCAGCTAGTAAAGTATACATATAAAAATAGTAAAAGTGATAAAAACGTGACAAGAGTATTATGAACTTGAAAAGACACGCTCATTTTGTAAAGTTTGAAAGTTATAGTCGTTCAAAGTTGTCATTTTTCTCCTCGGTAAGATCAAGATAGCTGGCATCCGCATAATCGAGCTAAAAGAAGAGAGGTTATCAGTCCACAATGTGTCTTGTGTGTGCCAGTTTCACCTGTTCTTGGTAGATTTGCAGATAGTTAAGACCCAGTTAATTCTATGTAAAGTTGACATTTTATGTGTTAGATACGTTTCGGATGGGCTTATAAGAGACGGCTGAAACTAGTCTCAATTCTTTATTAAATCTTTCATTCGTATATGTATTAGAAGTTTATTTTGATACATCTATTATTTGTTTGTGCAGAGTATCTTGAACCGGGTCCAAATATAGACGGACCCATCCCGTTTGTAACCTCGGATGCTAGACAAGGGTTAAAGGATAATCCAGGGGTAGCCAGAAAAATGTGCGCGGGTATTTTTCAGATACGCCGTCCGAATGTTTTTAACAGCCGGCGGCATGAATTGACTCCTTAAAATTTTGTTATATGAACGTTTGTATTGAGGTTTTTTAGCAAATCCAATCCAATCCATAAAAAATAAGGTTATACAAGGATACTATAGACAGTCATGCAACAAAGGTTACATTTAATAAGAAATACGGTAAACCTGAAAGCTCAGGCAGAATAATAAATAATAAATATCTCACAACTTACACACAACGCCATCTAGTCCCAAACTAAGCAGAGCTTGTACTATTTATACTTTTCTTTTGTAAATACATACTTATTATACATAGAAACACCTAGACTGAAATAAACCCCCATGTTCATGCACACAAAGATTTGTCTTAAGCGGAAATCGAACCCGCGAGCTTGGCATCGCGGACAGGCACAGTACCCACTCCGCCATCCGGTCGTCATAATAAATTATATCAAAGCTCAAAGACATCATATTACTAAGCAGCATACTAATACGAGGTAAGTTTAGTTCAGGTAATTCGGCACCGCAATCACTATTTATGAAGCTATTCTCATTGTACCTACGTCGTCAAACTAATAGGGACACTGGTGGTCCAGATTACCATAAACTATAGAATATTCACGAGGTCGGCCCCTAATTTTAATATATAGTCAATGACTCTGGGTGCTAACATTGCTGACAGATATGACCCGTGTAGTTAAGACTATCAAGCAAGATTTACATATTTTAAGAGAGTTCAGCAGGCAGCAGTCAACTGGATTTGGGAGTTGATAAATTATAGTGTACAATTCTGAAGAAGGAAGCTTGCTTGCATGCTTTTGTTCAAAATAATCTAATAATAATATTTATACACAAGCTGACCCGACAGACGTTGTCCTGTCTTAACTATGCATACATTCTCTGTGACGATATTTGCAGCACGCATTATGTCAATGTTATATCAAACCCCATACAGATACATTCAAAAAGTTCATATTGTCAAAAGCGCTAAGGTTACTAAAATGTCTATTAAAAAATTGGGGTTGGTGATAAAAGGGTAGAAATTTAGGGTGGTATGTATTTTTTAATGCTACATTATAGAAAAATAAAAACAATAATGTTGTCCAAAAATTTTAAAAAATGTTAAGGGTTACTTTGTGGTATGGAACATAGATAGTAGCCGATTCTCAGACCTACTGAATATGCTTATACAATTTGGTAAAAATAAGTAAAGCCATTTCGGAGGAGTAAGGTAATTAACATTGTAACACGAGAATTTTATAATAAGATATTATACAATGCTTTCTATGAGTAGTCAATTTTGGACTAGGTACGCACGCGGCTATAGCTTGCCTTAAGTTACTTGCTTGGTTTAAACGGTCGCCTCACTGCTCTCCACTGCAGTGGTGTTGTGGGTTCGATCCCCACATGGGATGGAATGAGTGTATTTGGCCTTGTCATTGGGACCATTGGATAGTGTAATTGCTTCTAGCGTTCTATATAACGTAAAATTCAAATTAAGTAAGAATTAGCAAGAAGATCGTGCTATGCCAAAAGCCTCCACTCCATTTCTGTGTATATTATAGCTAATGCAAAGGAAAAAAAAACTCCTTCAGCACACTACAATCTTAGCTTAGGTATGTACATGACTTATCATAATAATCAACAGGTTTGCTTATATATCACGAGTTGCCACGTGATAACTAAAGGTAATGAGAAACAAGGTACCAAACCTAGTGCAAGTACAATACGATTAGTACAGAAGGTTCATTTTATTAAACATAAAAAAACAATCCTTGGCGTAGATTTGTAGTTTCATATTTTTTTTGGTAAAACAGATACAACAATCAAGATACAAAGTAAAAGTCAACTGTACTCTAATTGACTTTTTTATTTTTTCTCTTTAATTATTGTCACTAAAAAGAAAGAAATAAAGAAAAAAAGATTTATTCTGGCATAGAAAATAAAAATAACCATTACAAAGCGCTTAAAACTACTAAATTCTAAAATATTATTCAAAATGTCAAAAATGGTACGCATCCCAGCACAATACTGTAGCGCTGATAAGTCTAATGCGCCCAGTGAGTGAGTAAGTACAGTGACAAAAAAAAATATAATTTGTGTCACAAACAAACATTTTTTTTTGAAAATCATTACAACTAAATTACATAATTATATCTAAGATAAAACTACACCTAACACTGAACAGAACAATTCATATTCGAAATTAATAATTACAAACGTTACATATTTTCAACAATTATACTACAAGTAATTACTACTGTCATATTTAATTATTTGACCAGCTTATACCAACGTATCCCAGTGATACTTCTGTACTTCGATATTTTTAGTACAAGATTTCCCCACTGCTTATAGTTTTAATTAGAGCGGTAAATTTTAACCGTTGATCGCATCGTGCCGCTTAAATCTTGGGCGCCTCTTTAATTAAAATATTTGGGAGACGCCTTCGGTCGCGTTGGTTTAGCTAACATTTTATAATTTTAGCACCTATTAATATTCTGTTATCATTAATTTGGTACGAGATTTATTCTTCAAATAAGTAAAAATGTTTATACTGTTTGACGTAGTTATCTGTGACCGAGAATTTATGAACTAAATTGGCATACTGAAGGTAAATGAATGAGTGAACAACATGGTAACTATTATACAGAAATTATTTATTACTTATATTTTTAAAAAGAAAGTAAGCAAGTAAATCAACAAAAACACACCGACTAATTTAATTTTATTTAACAAACAATTGAGCGCTCAGTACTTTGAGAAAAGTCTAGCAAAGAGGATTGTGCGAAAACGCGGCGCGCGGCGAGAACTCACGTAAATGCCTCAATTACGTCCTTTCAATATTTAAGGTAATACGCAAAAATACCGCATTTCAATAAAACAAACAAAATAAGTATTTATACAGTTTGTATTGAACTGTGAGAAGAGTGATTTTTAATAAAAAGTTACCAAATGTTTAAAAATAACTTTTCAATATTATAACGGAACTTTTGACGCGAATATTCAAAATCTGAAGACTTGTCAAATTACGGCCGATTGGTTGGCATTCGTCAGAGTTCTTAATTTAAATTCACTCGGCTAATTGGTCAGCCGACTCGACTCTTATTAGCTTTTTGATGGATATTGTTTTGATTAAATGAATTGCATGATTTCGCTTTTGAATTTTCTCATGAAATTTTGTTAAATTTCACTTTAATTAAGAAACAAGTCAGTCAATCAAGACTTACATTAAAAATTTAAGACATAACAATTTTATTCCTCTGAATAGTATCAATAGGTTTTTGTTTTATAGCGAGTTGTTTTGAAGCCAATACCCAGTCAATGAAAGGGGCTACCTAACACAAAAATATTTTATCAACCCAGTATCAGACACCGACCTATCAAGACGTCTATGTCTGCTTTAAATTGATATATTTTTAATACAGAGCGGCGTTCAAACCGCATACGTATATCCCATTGTGTTTGAATAAACATTTCAATTGAGAGGTTTTCATTCGCGGTGGCTATTCGACCGGACCACACATTCAGGCTCTTTTTCGCGCACCGCTGATTTCCGATGAATGAACTGTGCTCGGAATATTAGAGTTCAACGTATATCGCAGGTTGTGGACTTTTAATTATTACTCATGTCGTGAATGGGATGGAAATACTTTTGAGGGTAGCTCCTTGCAGCAGGGGAGTTAAAGATAAGCTGCAGCTGAATGAAGAATTAGATTTTCAAAAGATATGTCAAAGTCATTATTTAAAAACAACAAAGGTAATGTAATGTCTATTTTTTATATATATACTTAGTAATATTTTAAAACTACGTAATATTTCTGTAATTGTGGTGAAATAAACTATTATTATTATTATTATTATTTATACCTATACAAAACTGACGAGCGTAACACTTCTCTTCAGATACAAATTTCAGATACGGAAACCAATTGAAGTGGGTTTTCCTGAAATACTTGACATAAAATCGGTTGTTTTGGAAAATCCATCTCAATTTAGAATAGATAACAAACAGAATCAATATCAATTTGAAATGATATAGAAGTGGAATAGAAAGTATAATCTTCTGTTATTCATCTCCGTAATACGTTGTAGATGTTATCTTGACAAGCGGCAGGAACGCGTGACACTTGAGAGTATCTCCGACACTCCGACACCATTGTTTGGCATTCAGACATTGACGCAACGGAGCTCACTGTCGAAGTTATATAAACTTAAAACTTGATCATTAAATATTTACGGCTTGCGTCTCGATTCCAGGAAAATTTTATGATTATTTGAGAATTTCTTAAGCGAGGTTATAAGGCAAAATGTTATAAGGTTGTAAAGTTTTTATAGGCTACAGGCTTCAGCATAGGATTTATGGGATGTGAAAAACAATAAATAATTCCACTAAGGGAATAAAGCTGGCAATGGATATAATTGTCGTTCATACAGTCAGTTGCATTGAGGCATAAATAGATCGCATTTTTTTAACATATTAGACTTGTAAATTCTAGGTAACGAAACAAAAAATGATTAGTTTTAAGAGAAAAAGAAAAAATATAATCCGTCCAGCGGATGCGTAAAATTTTTAGTATTTACTCTTGAACTGGTTAATTAATAAAATAAAATAACACATATTGTTACTGATAATGTTTTTGTTTTAAGAAAGTGTTGCATAACTTCAGTATATTTTCTAGCAATGAATTTGTTGCAGCAACACAATGTTTGACCTGGGTTTTCAATGCGGTCCCTTAGAGGCTCTACATCTAAGTTAGGCTTAAGTTTGAGCCAGCTCTGTCGCGTTATAATGTGTCTCTTGCGTCACATCTAACAGCGCATTTTGACTAATAACATTGCAATGCGACAACACGTTTTAAAACGAATAAAACAAAATAAAACACTTAAAATAGCTTTAAAAGAAAAGTAACATTTACAAACACCGTTTCCCCGAAGAACTGCTATTCAATTGAAATAGTAGAATGTCAAGCTAAAAATATTTTATGAAAAGACAAGAACGACCCGCGCCGGCCGTATACGTACCTTTCTCGCTCCGAAATGCACAAAATAAAAAGCCAAACAAAGAATACGAAACTGGTCTGCAATCGTAAAGTAGCCGGACGCCAACGTATATATGCAAATGTCCTGAATTTAAAATTCAATTGATTCATTTCCAAACTGAAATGTCTAGGAATAAACCATTGCCATTAGCCGGGCGTGCGAGCAACACTAGAACTGTCAATTTGCTTTATTAATTAGTCAGAGTCGCGCTAAAATAATCACAATTAAATATTCAAATTGGGTAGTGCAGAGACGTGTCGTTGCAGCGGCTCGCTGTCGTGCTGTCAGGACTTGCATCGGGCATGTCGCTGAAATGAACATGTCTGGTGTGGTATTCCAGGAATAGCGTCGAACGGGACAGGTCAAACGGAAATAAAGCAAGCTGCACTCAGCGAAGTTTGGACGTGTCTGATAGCCTTACTGGCGGCTCGTGAATAAAATACATATGCTATTTCTGTCTACCTTTTCATTGCGCTATTTCATTCGAATGCTATTACAATTCGTATCGTTGGTAGTTTTGTATTTCATTTTTTATAGTTAGCTGAAAATTATTTACTAGTTCTTATTGACTAAAAAAATCCCTCATTAAAACACAATTACGCAAAATTTCATAAGAAAATTGGGAAATTAAGACATGCAATTAATGCAATCAAAACAGTATCCATCAAAAAGCTAATAAGAGTCGAGCCGGCTGACCAATTAGCCAAATTAATTTAATTCAAGTGCTCTGTGACGAATGCTAGCCGATTGGCCGTAATTTGACAAGTCTTTATATTTTGAATATTCGTATCAATAGTTTTGTTAAGATATTGAAAAGTTACTACTCCAAGCTCACATCTCTAAGTTCATAATTTCACCATTAAATAAATAAAAAAGTTTGTTTTACAAAAATTAAATTATTAGGTTTGGTTTCTCTAAGTTATATTTACAGTGTTACACAATATTACTTTTTGTATTTTTTTAAAGTACAAATTAACTCAATTGTTACTTCATACAAATCAAAGTAATAAGTGTCTTTATAGGCATTTTTATCTAATTTCTGTCATATGTTTTAACAAATCAATTTTTTTAATAAATTGACATTAACAAATGTGGTTTAAATGATTATATTTCTTTCGTGTTTTTATATTATAATATGTACTAAAACTCTTAAATTCAGCTATCTTGTGAAATTCTACAGTAAATCCCAAGAAGTCTACTATTCGTTTTCACGAAATTCTGTATTTTCTATTTCAAAATATCAGCATTTTATATAACAACAACGAAATAGGGATGATACTGGAAAGCCTTGAAAAGTAAAAATACGCTCGATCCATTGGAGCCCGGCGCGCGGCACCTCGACTTTAAATAGGAACCGGAGACATAACTTAAATGTCACTGGCTGAATCCTGAAACAGATACAATTTTAAAAGAACGAGATATACTAATACTACGGGATACAAAATACGAGCATTGTTTTAAAATTGTATTAGGACGAGTTTGATAACAGGTTTTATCAAATAGTCATGACTAGAAGATACTACTGAGCAACAGTTTGAAATATATGATTTCAGGTCTAAAAGTATCAAATCAAATCAAATCATTTATTCGCTATCAATATGACTTAACAAGGTCTTATAAAATATAAATGGTACACATATCGACCATTATTGGCATGCAACATATATATATAAGCACAGAATAATCATTAACAAAGTAACAAAGACAAAGTACGATTCCAACAAACAAACAGATCCACATGAATTCAGCAGCAAATCCAAAGACAAATCTGATATCTAAAGACCCAGATACGCTTCGTAGCACTGTTTCGGACTAACATTATCATGTCTATCAACTACATTACTCCGCACTTATCAACTAAAAGTGATTCGGAGTTGAAAACAAAGATCTTTAGAAGGAACGTTGAAGGCAGACACAGGTGCAGAACTTTCTGTACTCAATCAAACAAATCTAACGTTACGAAAACGTCAATGATCGTTACGGAAAAAAACTTTTTAATTAGACAGTCTGTTTGTTCGGAAACTATACCAAACTTCGAAATGTACTCACTAATTGATTTAATGCGTGAAGTAGTATCGAGGAATTGAAGGCCGATAACAGAACTTGTAGATACCTATTTATTTTTGTGTAAATTACCGGCTGTTCAGAATCATAAGGAAACATTAGGTGAGTTTGCTTTCAATTTGGCAACTGCATAATTTCAGTAATAAGTGTGGGGTAATGTAGTTGATAGACATGATAATGTTAGTCCGAAACAGTGCTACGAAGCGTATCTGGGTCTTTAGATATCAGATTTGTCTTTGGATTTGCTGCTGAATTCATGTGGAGCTGTTTGTTTGTTGGAATCGTACTTTGTCTTTGTTACTTTGTTAATGATTATTCTGTGCTTATGTATAATTTTGTTCGGCGTAACACGTTTCTACAATAATATAATCATGCAACCCGCGTCTTTAATTTTGTTTTTTTATCCAATTAATGAAAAGTCCTTAGTGTGATATCTTATTGAATCTGTTTTAGTGACGTTCATTTATAACATTTCACCACCGTTAGTCCAGTCCGCGCATAGTTTAATTAATGTTGGCCAACACGTTTTATAGCGAATGGAGATGAAGCATTTATAAAACTCGCGTCCGACATTCCTGTTCAAATATTGTAACAACGTGTGTTGTGAATTAGCCAGTAATGGCGACAATGTGTCGAGTTCATGATAACTTTCAGTGTTAGCGCCACGCGTCGCCTGTATCATAGTTAAGTAAAACAATGCCCAATTCACCAGTAGTCGTTTCAAAAATAAGTTATCTTAAGATTAATAAACAAACAAATGAAAAAAAAAATGCTTATTTTAGTGTCGTCTACATCAAAATATAGAACAAGGATTATTTTTATAATGACATGTGTAAGCACATCTCTTGCTGACGAGTTGTTATTTAAATCCTCCAACAATAGTAACTACTGGGTTTTATCTGACAATAAAGAAGCAACAATTATAATGTAAGTTACTGTGTCTAGTAAAAATATGTTTTTTTAACAGTGATCCTATTCTATGCGAGTGTAAAAAATCGTAGAGCACTTGTAATAAGTACTATACATATATTACTACACGGCGCTGACTCAGTTGCTGAATTTTATACAGTTAATATTACCAGAATGTGACTCCTGCAGTGCACCCTCACACATGCAATTGAATCACATAATATATACTATCATATCAGATACATTTTTCTTGTGTCTTTTATCAACACAGCCCGAACTCCCAATCGAATAAACCTTTCGTTCAGCAACGATTTCTTTAATAGTGTTAATAAATGTATACAAGGAGTACAAGAGACACATACTTAGTTGATATTATTTTCAACGGCCAAACAACATTTTATTCATGAAACCGGTGACCGATGCCACATCGTTTTACGATCGTCGATTTGCAAGTGACTGGTTCGATTCCCGATGCAAATTCTTTCGTTTTACTGCCGCGCTGTAAAATAGTTCAGTTTCATAATATATTTTCTTATAACGCAGTCACTTCTGCCAAGAAATGAATATTGGTTTTAAAATTATTATTATCAGTTGAAATAAAGTCTCGTTTTTACACAATTTGTCGTTATTGTGTCATGAAAAGTTATCATTTCGTCGTGACCGCATGTGGCATTACAAAGATAATGCACGCTATGATGACGCAATCTACGTGAACGCAGCAGGCCCCATGTTGTGCGCCATTCCATCCCTTGGATGTTAATAAACTTAAAGCTCAAAGCGAAGTAGCTCATTTGGGCTTATGCAATCGAGTCATTTTAGTTAAATATTAAAATTTGTTGTGTTTGTTATAGTCAGGAGATGGTTTTTATGAAAGAAAAATAATAAGAAATTTGTAAAAAAACTTAACCACCTTATTTGATTATCTAATGATTTTCTAATGTAACCTTAGCGCTTTGACAATATGGAGTTAGACATAACATTGACAGAATGTGTGCTGAAAATATCGTCAAAGAGAATGTAAGATTTTAAAGTGGACATACGTCAAATCAAAACGAACCACGGCCTCTAGAGGATATTTTGAGTGCACGGGTTATATTCAACTGGGTGGACGGGGCAACGCCTGTCGGGTCAATAAGTAATAAATAATATACTAAATCAATAAGTAATAAATGTCATTAAAAAGTAAGTAAAACTCAAAGATATAAAGTAAAGAAATTTAAATCTAGCTTAAACGACAATCGTAAAAAAGCTCGAATTAAATAGTGCAATGAAAATGTAGACAGAAATAGCATATGTATTTTATTCACGAGCCGCCAGTAAGGCTATCAGACACGTCCAAACTTCGCTGAGTGCAGCTTGCTTTATTTCCGTTTGACCTGTCCCGTTCGACGCTATTCCTGGAATACCACACCAGACATGTTCATTTCAGCGACATGCCCGATGCAAGTCCTGACAGCACGACAGCGAGCCGTTGCAACGACACGTCTCTGCACTACCCAATTTGAATATTTAATTGTGATTATTTTAGCGCGACTCTGACTAATTAATAAAGCAAATTGACAGTTCTAGTGTTGCTCGCACGCCCGGCTAATGGCAATGGTTTATTCCTAGACATTTCAGTTTGGAAATGAATCAATTGAATTTTAAATTCAGGACATTTGCGTATATACGTTGGCGTCCGGCTACTTTGCGATTGCAGGCCAGTTTCGTATTCTTTGTTTGGCTTTTTATTTTGTGCATTTCGGAGCGAGGAAGGTACGTATACGGCCGGCGCGGGTGATTCTTGTCTTTTCATTAAATATTTTTAGCTTGACATTCTACAATTTTATTGAATAGCTCTTCTTTGAGGATACGGTGTTTGTAAATGTTAAGTTGATGTTAAAGCTATTTTTGATATTTAATTTTAATTTAGTTATTTTGAAACGTGTTGTCGTGATGCAATGTACTTCCATAAAATGCTGTTAGATGTGCCACAAGAGACACATACAACGCGACCGAGCCGGCTCTAACTTAAACTTAACTTAGATGTAGAGCCTCTTGAGGACCGCATTGAAAACCCAGGGCTGACATTATGTTGAAATACAAATTCAATGTAGGAAAATATGCTGAATTCTATAATACCATTTCATTCAGCGTTTTCTATACGGACGTCTTTGAAAACTAGTATTATTTGTTGAAAAAATAAAACTGGCTAAACAGGTGTTGTTAAGAATGCAATATAACCGCTAATGGATGCAGTATATTGTTTTATTTTTAAAAAAAACGACTCCTGCACTACAACATATTTTCTTTATCGCGGGGGTGTTCACAAACATACATTTAACACACACAAAGCAGACCCAGTGACAGAAAAAATCTTTGCGAATCATACTAACATTTGTCCCGTTGTTACGGCAAAAAAAATTAAAAAAAAAAAAAAAAAAAAAAGTATTCATTTTTATATGGGGGATATTAATAGATTCCAGTTCAAATTGAATAGGTACGCATACATAAGATAGGTCAGCTATACAAAATAAAGTAGTGCATCAAATTTACGCTAAGGCGGTACGAAGTTCGCCGGGTCAGCTAGTAGTAACTTAAGTTTAAAATGCAGATTTTGTCTCAGGTATTTTTGTGTTCAACCAACCTTTTAAGCCATATGCGTAATGAAATAGAGATCTTTATCCTTGTTTTTAGAGATTTAACTAAAACACTGTTTAGTTTAATTTAGTTTTCCTGGGCGGTGTCCGCACTTAGTCCTCCTATGGGACCGTTGTACGTGAGAGGTTTTCCGTTTACTCCAGCCAGCCTATATCAGTCCAGAAGGAAAGCAGCCTCCGAGGGCTGCTGCAAGCTTCTGGAAGCGATGTTGGAGACTGAAGAATTAGTGCCCGTTGGTCGGCCACGCTGCTGCATTCCATGATGACATGCTGTGGCGTTTCTTCTGCCTTCATGCATCCTCTGCATAGAGGGCTGTCTGTTATTCCTATCGTGTGTAGGTGTTTGTTAAGAAGACAATGACCTGTCAAGATTCCAATGACCTTGCGGAGCCTGTCTCTATTCAGTTTGGTGAGGTCGCGGGCAAGTTTAAACTAAAACACTGTGTATTACTCTGGTCTATCTTGATGGATTACGAAAGATTAATCAAGACCGTAAATGAATACTTTGCCTAAGTAAAATTATTTCCCTGGTAGGATTACGTATTGTTTTTCATATCTCATAAATCCTATATTGAGGCCTCGAGCCTATTAAATGTTTTACAACCTTATAACATCTTGCCTTATAACCTCACTTAGGAAATTCTCAGTAAGTAATTAAATATTGATCAAGTTATAAATATAATACATATGTATTACTTCGAGACAATTACAACGTCAATGTCTGAATAATGGGATAGTCAAAATAATAAAAAGGATGACCTGCGGCATTTCCGAGCATTCTGGCATTATTGAATTAAGAATAAGAGATAGAGAGAGAAATCTTTATTTGCACAGATCATTTTATTAAAGCTGTTACGTTAGAATACCTATTTTAATAGCTAAACGTTCAAATAAGACTCTCTTGAAACATGATATTTCTTATCTAAAGTAAAAACAAGAATAAAACCAGCCAAGTGCGTGTCGGGCCACGCGCAGTAGGGTTCCATAGAAAAATATTTTTAATTTTACTTTTTAACTAAATGGCGTCCTTCAGAAAGGAAATGTTTGTAGTACACGAAACCAGCTAGCACGTATGACGAGATGTATAAATGTTGAGGAAGCGAAAGAAGTATTTAAGGAGCGAAGCACATGGCGTTCCATCGTCTCTGCCTACCTCCGTGGGATAAAGGCGTGATTTTATATATGTATTATGTATGTTTATTTATGTTTCAAGAATTTTGGACGAAATATTCTGAGTAACTGCATCTGACATTTCGGACCCCTATTCCTCTTGAACTAATGAAGTGAATTTATCCGCTATAGTTTTCCTTTAAAGTTCATTACATGTACTACCGACACAATTTTTTTCAGATTTTAGGATCCAGTAGTTTAGCTTTTAGAGGGGGGGGGGACGCCCTACTCGAACAAAAATTTGCTCTTTAAAGTTAATTATCTCGCAAACGGATCCCTAAATCAAAAAACTGTCTTAGCAACCCCTAAACGTTTTTAAACAATACCCCACACTATGGGGTAGGCGACAAAAAAAAAAACATCCCTACTTTACATGTAGGAGAGCTACCTGAAAAAAAAATATTTTTCCAAATTTTATTCTACGACTTTCTTTGTATAGTTAACATACATGTTTATGCAAAATTTCAGTTTTCTAGCACCAACGGTTTCGTCGCTATGCCGTGGTCAGACGGACAGACGGACATGGCGAAACTATAAGGGTTCCTTGTAGGTACTACGGAACCCTAAAAACGGTTTAGCGTAGATATAAAATTATGTCTTAGATAAAATATGTCACAAATTAGTGTTCTTAAGGACAGTATTAAGAATGCTGAAAGTATATACCTACCAAAATCCAGCTTATTATTTCTCATCATTAGGTTAACCTTAAAAGGTTTGCATGAATTACTGGCAGTACGATGTAATATTATTTGACTATTTGTCAAAAAACGTGTGATTTTACATTTGCATTAAATATTAACTTACAGGGATAACTAAAATATGCATTGTTAACTACCGTGTGTAAATTATACATTATTTACGAGACATAATAAGAATAAAATAAAAAAAATGAAACAACAAGTTGATTATTACCTTATAGGCCATTTTGTCGTAATATGTTGTCTTCTATTAATTTCAACGACAAAATTTATAACGTCTCATAAAATTTCAAGCGATTACTTAAGAACGTAGGGTAGGTATATCTACATTATAACGTTTTACCTCCCGTGCAAAGTCGGGCAAGCAATAATACCAACCAAAGAGGATCCACAGAACTAGGCTCTTATACTCTAACAGATAAACAGCTTCCCATAAATACAGTAGGAAAAACAAAGACAAATCTGATAGCTAACGACCCAAATTCCCTACAAAGCTCTGTTTCGAACTAAGCATTAACATGTCTATCAACTTGATTACTCCACACTTATCAACTAAAAGTGATTCGGAGTTAGAAACAAAGTTCTTTAGAAGGAACGTTGAAGGCAGACACAGGTGCAGAACTTTCTGTACTCAATCAAACATCAATCTAACGTTACAAACACGTCAATGCTCGTTACGGGAAAACTTTTTAATTAGACAGTCTGTTTGTTCGAGAACTATACCGAACTTTGAAATGTACTATCTAATTGTTGTAATGCGTTAAGTGGAATCGAGTGCAAAGCCTTGGCAAAGTTAATTATCATGGGTAAGGTAATATCAATTGAATTTTGAAATTAAGTTTAATTATTATATTTCGCGCATAAAAACCGCCCTTAAAAAGGTCAATAACCTGATGGCACGTTTTATAGCGAATGGACATGAGATATTTATTAAAACTCGCGTCCGACTTTCCTGTTCTAATATTGTGACAACCTGTGTTATGATGGCAGCATCTAGTCGAGTTCATGATAACTTTCTGAATTTTGTGTTAGCGTCATGCGGCACTTGTGGCATAAGTTAAATAACGCTCAAATTATTCTTAAAGCGCAAATATATATTTCACTGTTCTGGACTGAAAGTTAAATACAAAACCATAGTAAAGAACAGTAGATTAACTTCATAGAAATGGGCCATTGCCAGTTTGAATGTGTGTGTGCGCTCCGAGCACCTTGTACGCACGTACTCACACATGTGTATTTGGGGGATCTCGGTGTCTGGTCACTCGCTTCAAGTACACCGCACGCGCGCTCGCATTACATTTTGTTTGCATTAAATTGTAAAGTGACAACCTTACGTATAAACGAGAGTAGGCAAATAGCTCGCCGCACGGCCTTAGTTAAATTAAGTACTATTCTTTACTATGGTTTGGTAACAGTATAGACCAAACTAAAAATATATACCCAGAAAACTGACGCTATTAATTTATTAAATAAATACTATACCTCCAGAGCGGTTGAAACGGAAACTTAATTTTTTTTTTTTTTTTTTTTTTAACCTATATTGTCCCATTGTTGGGCAAAGGTCTCCCCCAAAGACTTCCATTCTTCCCTCTCTTCAGCTTTATCCTGCCAATCTTCCAGAAAGGTGTCCAAGTCATCGCGCCAGCGTTTTCTCGGTCGGCCTCATTGAATCAATAAAATTTACTGCGACATTACATAGAAGGTAGAATTTAGGTATTTCTTGAAACCAGAAAACAAAAAGGCTATCACGTCAAAATTCTACCTTAACGTTGTCTGTTAAAAATATCAAGAAATAATTCAGCTGTGTTCCTATTTTATGCGAGTGTAAAAAATCGTAGAGCAGCACATGTGATGAGTATATATTACACAGCGCTGACTCAGTTGCTAAATTTTATACAGCAAATATTGCCAGAACGTGACTCCTGCAGTGCACACTCACACATGCGACCGAATCACGTATGTACACCAGACACATTTTTCTTGTGGCTTTTATCAACACAGCCCAAACTTCCAACCGAATAAGCCTTTCATATAGCAACGACTACACTAAAAGCATAGTAAAATTAATAAGTACGCCAACTCCCGGCGTTTAGGAGCGCACGATACCTAAACTTGCTCGAGGCGTAGGGTTGTCACTTGTCAGATTGATATTTTAAATTACCTGTACAGAAATCATTTTTTTAATTATAAAAAAGACGTTTTTTTTACAAAACAAAGCATTTATTTATGTCAAGTCAAAGCCAAATCATTTATTTCCATGGGCCCTAAAAGGTGCTTGAACACGTCAAAACAAACATCAACGTTCAAATAAATGAAATTAAAATAAAACTTAAGCTAATTAAATTATAATATTAATTGCAACAAAATGATTTGAATCACCGGAGCTTAGATTGATTTCAATTCAACTTTGAGGTTTGAATTAAAATCAATCCAAGTACCAGCTCCGATGGGTGTTGGGGCTATCTCGTCGTTGACTGTAACCCCGCTATCTCGATTGTATGTAAGTTATTGTTGTGAAAAGGTAGCTTGTAGTAACACCAAAATCACTTCAGGTTAAATAGTTTATTGTAAATAGTAAAGTTATAGTTAATTTCTAATGTTAATTGTTGTTACGTTTAGTAGTTGTGAGTCACGTTTATAAACAATATAATACTTCGTCCCTATTAGCCAACTGGGCAAAAGATTTGGTATGCTAGATTATTAAATTCCGCATCCATAACTTACCTTCTTGACAGTTTATCAAATGCAAAATTAATCAAACAAAATCAGATGTTCACCAAACACACGTTTATGCGTTCCACTTATTTGGTAGCGACTAACGTAAACGACTGTTTTTTGTTTACAGTGTAATTCGCTGTACGAGCAGTAGGTATTGGCTCGTACAGCGAATTACAGCTCGTATTGCATCATGAGAAGAGCTGGTGAGAAACTCATGATCACCATCTTTTCAAATAATTCATACAATTTTGTTTGTATAATGACAATAATTGTTATGTGTAAGTTATACCAACCAAAATACAATGACTAGAAATGGTTATGGAGAGAATAATACTATGAAATTAAATTCTTTGTTAAATAGACCAATATTATATTAATAAAACTATCCGTAGTATATAAGGTTGCAATCTCTTACACTTAAAGCAGAAAGGAAAAGGAGTAAAAACAATGTGTGCATACATACTGGTACTAGAACAGACATAGAAAAATGAAAAAAAATCTAAACTGTAAAATTAAATGCTAATTATTTATGCTCCTCCTATCTCCTAACTCCTGCTAACTAAAATGAGAACCTCCTTTTTTTGAAGTCGGTTAAAATACCTAAAACCTCGAGAATTTTCTCAACATTTTTTTATTTTTTTTATTTTTATTTATTTATTTACATAAATACAGAGCCATCATTACAGGTAAACATAACCTAATGCAATTGATGTATAACTACAATATACTTAATCATCTAGTTTACTAATCTAAAATTTACCTTAAGATTAACACAGTACAAACGTTTGAACAACCATAAACTTCACAATAATATCTATTGACTCGCGAAGACATTTTGCAGTGCAGCGCGTAACCGTACCTAATTTTTTAAACAAACAGCGACCGCTCACAGTAATGGCACGGCCCGCACTACCACTGACCGAGAAACTTGCCGAGCGGCGTAGTGTGCGTGCGTACGTACATGAACCCGGGGCGTGGCAAGCGCTACGCGTACATACAAACGGCGCGATGTACCTTTGTTCGAAGATAACTTACTGTCTGTACTGTGCTAAAAGTGTAAATAAATCTGTACAAAGAATAGCACCTACTTTGTTGATATTTTTTTTCAACGGCCTGTACCAAACAACGTTTTATTCATGCAGCCGGTGACCGATGCGGGATCGTTTTACGATCGTCGATTTGCAAGTGTCTGGTTCGATTCCCGATGCAAATTCTTCCGTTTTACTGCCACGCTGTAAAACCGTTCGCTTTCATAATACATTTTCTTATAACTCTGCTGCCTCTGCCAAGAAATTTATATTGGTTTTGCAATTGTTATCAGATGACACGCCACCACGTTACATGGAGGTCACGTTACATACTATGTCGTTTATTCAAATGTCGTTGTTTTTAATATTTTTATATTTCGGCTTATTCAGAAAATTAAAGTTTTATGCTTTTTCTTTGCTTATGTTATAACTATATCTCTTCAACTGATGACCAGTTTTGCGTTTGCAGTTTTGGGTTTGCAGTTTTGGAGGTTTTACGAAGTGATATTGTAGACTTTTGATGAACGACGAAATATCGGTGTAGAGACAGCAAATATTAAATATTACAAGTATTTGATAAAAATGCGTCATCTCTCGACAGTATTGTATTGATCTTAATTCAAACTTACTGTATGTGACTGAGTGACTTATCACTCATCGCATCACAAATATAATGCACGTTTCAAGGACGCAATTTACGTGAACACAGCAGGGCCCATGTTAGGCGCCATTCCCATACTAAATATTTATATCAGAACTCTAATGATGGTGGTAGTATTGAGTTACTAGTGTAGTGTTATATGAAATGTAGCAATCATTAAAAGAAAATTGTGAAGGTGTTTACGAAAAAGAAATACCCATAAGGGAATTTTCGCTGATGGATGTAGTTAAGTTTAGTAAAAATATTTAGATTTATGTATATGTTAACCTATATAGGTTATCGGGGCCGATCTTCAAAGATCTATTTTTCGTGTAAATGCATTTTATTTTCAAACCACAAACCGTTTATATTCCTTTATTATTCATTTGTGAGTTTGGTTTTTAACGTGTGTGAAGCTCGTTTTGCGGACGCCACCCTTTAAATACAGATGTGCGTACTAACAACCAACCGCCAAATATTGTTCATGCTTTTACTGTGTTTCGGTTTGATGGTGGAATTAAGATCTGAAATTACTGGTACATTAGGCTTTATATCGTAAGACTCAGATGCAGCGATATATTTCGACATAAATGACGCAATATACTTAATAATTGCTAAGTATCGATGACCCTTTTAGACACAGAGGCAACTGTTTCAATCAATAAATGGTAGTTCCCAGAAACTACCACTGCATTCTAGAAATAAAAAGTGAAGGTTACCATCGACTCATTATTGATTATTCAGTTAATACTATGTATGTAGAAGTTATACTTACTAGTTTACTTGACTGGTGACTTTGAATATTATGGTAGTCATAAAGAAATTTATTGCGTACTCCAAAAGCAAGTTATAGCTTGCATCTGCGATAACGTTTTATAAGTGGTCGAGCTACAGGGTAGTTTCCCGAGCGCCGTGTTTTTAAACTAACGTTATAAGGGTTTAACTTTAATATAATTAAGATTGTATCTATTACTATAGACAAATCAAATCTAAAACACTAAATGCATCTTTTTTTCGTGACCTCTTTGTCAAAATTGTTTTAATCATTAATTGAGTTACATACAATATGAAAAATTTAAATAATAATTTTGAAAAAGTGAGCGCCATCAAACATGCTTGTGAGTGTTTTAGATATGAATTGTCTATAATAATAGATACAAACTTAATAATATTAAAGTTAAACCTATATTACCATTGTATTTAAAACAGCCAAGCATTGTTGCCCCTTAAGTATCTATTCATACACAGCAATGTTTTTTTTTACATTTAATATATTCTAACGTAATGTCCGAGACTTCTGACCTGTGATTATTAAAATGAACGGTCTACTAAGCAGCATTCGCAATAAAACCCTTTAAGTTTACCACGCAAATAAAATATTTCCGATAGCTTTATTTCTAAAAATAAAAACTCTTTGATGGTAAAGACTGTATTATATTTTTTGAATTCTACCCACATACGTTGTAATTGTTTTCTTGCTAATTAAAGTCTAGCCTCGTTTGTTTCAAACGTGTTTAAAAAAACACAATCTAGCCCCAATACAATTAGTATCGACATGTTTGCCGTTTCAGACAATTGGATCAAAATAACAAGTGACTAAAACTGCCAACAAAAAATATAAAAGCTAAAGACTCGCCAGTTCTAACTGGACATGACAGGCTCAACTGGAATCCTTCCAAAAATCTGGTTTAGTGTGGCAATAGGCGGTACAAATTGGAACAAGAGGAAAGAGGTTCTTGCTCTGTATTACGACACGAACGAAAAAAACACATAAATAGCTACGAGTTCACTTAAATGCAAAGTAAAACTAATAATATTTTATATACCAGTAAGTTATATACTAAAATATGTTATAGTGGTTCTGATATTTTGTAGAATAATAAAATATAAAATCCAGAATAGCTACTTTCTTCCATATTTTTAATATTTAAATAAATATCTCCCAACTTACACACAACTAAGCAGAGCTTGCACTATGGGTACTAGAATAACTGATACTAATACAAAGATACTTTTCTTTTGTAAATACATACATATTATACATAGAAACACCCAGACTAAGACAAACCCCCATGTTCATGCACACAAAGATTTGTCTTAAGCGGGAATCGAACCCGCGACCTCGGCGTAGCAGGCAGGCACCCACTCCGCCATCCGGTCGTCAATCAATAATATATATTAACCAGAAGGGAGTGGCACAAGTACAACTCCATACTGAATTGCCTGACCGGAATTTCATAAATAACACATTTCCCGCACTGGGAATCGAACCCGATATCTCACGGTGAGAGTACGCTAACCACTCGACGAATGAAACTATATATTTCAGATAAAATATATGTACACCCAAACCAGGAACTAGTTTTAAGTTTATTGCCGTCCTATTATTAAGCCTACATTGAATAATTGGATAGCAATAAATTTGAAAGAAGCATTTACCTTCTCAGACAGGTGATGAGTCAAGATTGCTTCAAAAGTAATTTAATAATATAAATAATTAACCGACTTCCAAAAAAGGAGGAGGTTCTCAATTCGGCCGGAATGTTTATTTCTATGTATGTACATCGACTACGTCGCGGTTAATGGACCGATTCGCGTGATTCTTTGAAATTTTCTTTCAGTTTGGTCAGGTAGTTTTTATTTTATAAGCATTATTAGTAATTGTAGCCGGTTTTTTTATTGCAAAATTATTTAGGATTTGACGTCTAAGCCGCGCGTACCGATCGATAAGCATTGCTCACCGCGGTCGGCTGTGATTGCCTACTTATTTTATATTATTACTTTACTTTTTCATCTGTGCCTCGGAGAGCACGACCCTTGATCAAATATTGGGCAATTATTTGCCACTTGACACTATTGAAATAGTTTTTTTTTCTTTCTTCATTGGCAGCTCTAATCAGTACCTATCTCTATAAAAAAAAAAACCCCATTTCCCTCCTTTTTATAAAAACAAGGAGGTTTTTTTCGAAATTGAAAGCACTACTATTTGGCGGCAGGTTAAAGGTGAGACGGTGGTGCCGCCGCCCTCGAGCTCATTCACAAGAGCTCTACCACCAGTAAATTTCTTTATACTCACATTTAATTCTCATAAGCGTAATAACATGCACTGAGCTGCCAATGCAGATCAAATATACAGGTTCGGGTCCGTCGGCGTCGTGCAATTCAATTTTGTCTGATATTGACAGTTTCATATTGGTACCGGTATCAAAGTCATTTCACATGTAAACAATTCGACGACCGGATGGCGGAGTGGGTAGTGTACCTGCCTGCGACACCGAGGTTGTGGGTTCGATTCCCACTAAAGACAAATCTTTGTGTGCATGAACATGGGGGTTTGTCTTAGTCTGGGTGTTTATATGTATAATATGTATGTATTTACAAAAGAAAAGTATCTATGTATTAGTATCAGTTATTTTAGTACCCATAGTACAAGCTCTGCTTAGTTTGGGACTAGATGGCGTTGTGTGTGAGTTGTGAAATATTTATAAAAAAAAAATACCATTACATAACTTAACATCACGCCTATAATACCCAAAAGGGTGTGGCATAGGTAAACAACTCCCGCACTTCACCATTTATGTTTGGGTCCCATGGGATAGGGGGTAAGCCTTTCGCCATCCACCGGGTACAATTCCAACTTCGTGCTATTGTGAATTTCCTGACAAAAAGACGTATACGCTAACCACTAGACCATCGAGGCAGTTGAAACAGCAACACCCATGAAATATTCAAGCCTTATCTGCCCATGTAATTGTTAAATCTAATAGATTTCTTACTGGCAATAACAATGGCGGGTAATAGTTATATCGAGTTGCAGGGTTATTATAAATTTGCTACAAATCGATTGCTTGTTTTCCACTGAGTGAAGAGTTGTCTCTTACACATTGTTGTTTTAATTTATTATTGATTTTTTCTTGTCTTTTATTTATTTCGTAATGAACATTGTCACTTGTTATATCTTGTTTTTAGTTATAAATGATTATTTAACAGGCTCAATCGCAACGAGATACTATTTAGCAACAAATAAACAGGACTGTCAGATAATGTTACATTGTAATATTTTAATTGATTCATTTGCATATGAATATAAGGTGATTTATTGCTCTGGAGGGGATAGAGCCGTTCGTTAAATTAAATTATGTTTTGACAATGCTTTATTAAAACTTATGTACTTATTCATAGTTCAATTTATTACTATTGTATCAATGGTGTGAGTAATTTACATATTAATTTATATGTTTGTGTAACGGAGAAAAACAAACGATGTATTGATATAGTACGATATAACAGATAATATTGACTCTCATATACTGATTTGATTGCGTATATACTTATGTTTTCATAGATATAGTCATAAATTTTATCATTCAAATATAAATTATAAATGAATAAATATAATTTACAGTTATATAGTGACTAAGACCTAAAAACAAGTTGTCTATAATTTTTAAATTACTTACAGACAAACAACGCAATTGTCTTGTGAAACCATGTAATATTTAAAAAAATATAGCTGATATAAATAAATACAAAACAAGGAATAAATTAAATTTATAAATATATAAACAAAGATTAAACAACTAAAAGAAAATAATACAGAGAACATTTATAAAATATTAATTATAAGTAAAAGATTAATATGATACTGTATGACTATAGTACATCATAGTCCATATGAGTTATATGTTGTTACGGATCGTGTCAAGTGTCAGTGTCTTAATGTCACCCTTGTCAGTCTATGTCAATTTGTCAGTCTATTATAATATGTCAGTTAAAGTAAAATTCAAATTAATGTCAAAATTGTGCTAATCACTCTATTCATTCTCTATCGCTACTCGTTCAAATACGCATCATCATCCTGTAATACAAGAAAATATATCTGCTAATGTACCAAAAGCCAGCTGTTTAATTCAAAACCAAGTAATCCTGCCATCTCAAGACGAAGCCGCAACATTTGATCCATCTACGCCGGACGCAAGAACTTCGAGCACCTAACGACCGTTACGCGCAACCGAGGCAGTCTTCAAGAGTCTTCAAGGATTCATCTGAAATATCAGCTGTAGCAGGCCCTGTACTACATGAGAAGATCTACGTTCTTCCAAAACGCACGCAAAGTGGTACGGCCAGCCAATCTATCTTACCCCATCCTTTCCAAGTGCTTGTGCTAATTCTGTGGTAAACTGATTTCAGTGATTGAGACGCGGCGAGTAACATCTTTCCAGTGGTCGTCAGCAACGTGCCAGAGCAAGCATAAGCTGCCACTGTTAATCGTGAGTACTCCACCTTTCACTACCCACCAAGATGAGCACTGATGGCAAGGACCCTTTAGCCCCCCTAGCTATTCCTTCTGTAGCTAGGCCTAAATCCCCTAAGATTAATATATCTCAGGATGATGCTAAAAATCAGGCAATCCGCGATCTAGTTAAAAAACGCGCGATTGTCAAAAGTCGGTTAACTAGATTTAATACCCACATTAATTCTCTTAGCATTAGCAGTGAGATCATATTGTCAGCTCAAACGCGAGCAGATCTTAAATTAAGAATGCAAGGAGCTGCTAGCCTGTTTGCTGAATTTAGCGATCTTCAAACAAAATTAGAGGAATGTGTCACAGAAGCTGATTTAGAAAATCAATTACAACAACGCTATTTGTTTGAGGATAGCTACTACAGCACCTTGGCTCAAGTAGAATGTATGTTAAGCACTGAAGAGGTACCTACGTGTTCAAATAAATGTAATAACGGCTCAGTAAAGTTACCTACCATATCCGTACCTACCTTTGACGGTTCAAGTGAGCATTGGTTAGAGTTCAGGGATACCTTTCTGTCGTTAGTACATAACTCTGTTCAAATCAGCAGTATACAAAAGTTCCATTATTTAAAATCGTCACTAAAAGGAAGCGCAGCCCTAGTCATTGATTCTTTGGAATTTTCTGAAAGCAACTACATTGTTGCGTGGGACCTACTATTAAATCGATATAATAATAGCCGACTTCTAATTCAAAATCATATTCGAGCACTGTTCAATATTCAAACATTGACAAAAGAATCACCAGACTTACTACGTAATTTAATTGATACTATTCTAAAGAATTTACGAGCACTAAAAATCCTAGGTGAGCCCGTTGATAGTTGGGATACACTTATTATTTACATCATTGTTACAAAACTCGATAAAACCACAGAACGCGCATGGGAACAATTTAAATCGAACTCGTCAACAATATCTGGTGATTCCAAGTCACGTATGAAGGTCGAAACAGTGCTTTTGTTTCTAAAAGATAGGGCAGACATGCTGGAAACACTGCAAGTGTCTCACACTAGCACTAAAACGAACTACGTTAACCACGGTAAACCGAACACAATTACGCACACCGGTAGTAGTAAGGTTCACTGCAATGTTTCCAATAGCAAGCCGCGCGCGCCCCAGAATAGAAGATCTTGTTTACTTTGTAATGATAATCATCCACTTTATGCATGCCAAACGTTTCTTAACCACACTATTGAGTCCCGGGTAAAATGCATTAAAGATAACAACTTGTGTGAGAAGTGTTTGCGTCCCGGTCATACTGTTTCGCATTGTAAGTTCGGCCCGTGTCGTAAATGTGATAAAAAACATAATTCGTTAATTCACACAGATAATGTAGCTTTGCATGGGAGCGGAACGTCTGCACTGGCACCCGCGCCGGGCGATAGCAAACCGGTCGCGGTAATGCAAGCGTCCCTCGCGTCGCACTTGCCCCGCGCAGGTACTGATGATGGGCACACACACTCTAACGTGGACATATTAATAGATGATCAGTATCCTTGTATGCAACCTGTTCTATTATCGACGGCTTTAGTGGAAGTAAAAGATAATAAAAACGAATATCATTTGGCGCGTGCTCTTTTAGACTCAGGAAGCGAAAGATGCATCGTTACACAAACGTTATGCGACTCAATACAATGTCCAACAATACAGTCCACTAGGGAAATACACGGCGTTGGTAATTCAATAACACAGTCCACGCAAATCTGTGATATTGAAATAAAATCGCGAACCAACGACTTCACTATGTGTATGCAATGTTTCGTTCTACCGCAAATAACTTCAACGATGCCGGTTATACCTAAACAACACGCGCAGTTTAGACTGCCGGCACACATTCAATTAGCGGATCCATACTTTAATGAATCTCAACGTATTGACATTTTAATCGGTGCTGATAAGTTCTGGGATTTATTAAGCGACGGTAAAATACGATTACCGAATGGGCCGTTTGTACAAAACACGCACTTAGGCTGGATAATTTCAGGTCCCGTACATATCAATACGCGCAGTACTCGCCATATCCAGTGTAACTTCACACACGCAATAGAAGAACAAGTGCGGAGGTTCTGGGAACTTGAAGAGTTACCCAAGTTATCTGATACGCGCACGGAGGAGGAGAAGGAATGCGAAAATCATTTCGTGAATACATTTAAACGCAATAGTGATGGAAGATTTATCGTCAACATTCCATTCAAATCCTCACCAGATAACTTGGGCGATACATTTAATCAAGCCAAAAACCGCTTTTTCGCTTTAGAAAAACGGCTACAACGTATGCCTGATTATAAAAAAATGTATAGCGAGTTTATTCATGAATATGAAGATTTGGGTCACATGTCGCGTATCGATACTTGCGGGACCCCAAATTATTTCATGCCTCATCATGGAATTTATCGCAAACACAGTACTACAACCAAGCTACGTGTTGTATTTGATGCGAGTTTTCACAATTCAGGTCAATCGCTAAATGATCTCCAACGCGTCGGTCCTGCTATTCAAGGTGACCTGTTAGGTATTCAATATTTAAAATTAACACAACAATTATTAAAATTATGCGAAAACACTCTTAAAATCAGGTTTCTATATTATTTTTATTTTTTCATTCTCTCGGTTCTCCCAGTTCGACCGTACGAGACGCGCATTCGCATACGTGCTACGTTTTGTACATAACTCGCGCAGTAATAAAATAAAACGTCAGTATGGCAAGCTCACGGTGAACGAATTGAGGGAATCTAAGTTAGGTTTAGCTAGGTTTGCTCAGTCGGAATCATTCGCTGTCGAATATAAACTTATTAAAAGAAATGCGTCGCTTAATAGTAACCGTAGTTTATCTAAACTTAATTTATTTATCGACGATAAAAATATTATTAGAGTTGGTGGAAGAATTGAAGCGTCTACCAATTTCAGCTATGATAAGAAACATCCCATACTACTTTGCGCACATCACAAATTCACTGTACTGCTGTTCAGACACGAGCATAGGAGATTATTTCACGCAGCCCCTCAGGCACTTCTCTATGATATCCGTCAGCAGTGGTGGCCTATTGCTGGCAGGAACATCGCTCGTAAAATTGTGCACGAGTGTGTATCGTGTAAACGGTTAAAGGGCAAAACCCTTACCCCCTTGATGGGTAACTTACCTCCACAAAGATTAACGCCTGCGCATCCTTTTACTTACTGCGGAGTTGATTACGCGGGACCATTGCTCATCTTGAATCGTAAGGGGAGGGGAGCTAGAACTGTAAAAGTTTATATTGCTTTATTTATCTGTTTTTTAACGCGCGCTGTACACCTTGAGCTAGTAAGCGACCTCTCGTCTGAAGCATACATTCTAGCGCTCAAGCGTTTTATATCACGCCGTGGAAAGCCTGATGAAATCCATTCCGATAACGGAAGGAATTTTGTAGGCGCCATGGGCGAGTTCTCAAAATACTTAACTAACTGCTCATCAGATATAGCTGAATATGCAGCTAGTCAGTCCATCAAATTTAAATTCATAGCAGCCTACAGTCCTCATCTAGGTGGAGGGTGGGAGTCCGGAGTAAAATCATGCAAAAAACATT